>CM053785.1:626753509-627386009 GCA_028749045.1 Cupressus sempervirens
AAGGTAGAATTATATTTCCTGAGGATCTAGATTCAATGAATTCATACTTGATGAAGATTTGATGACTTTGATTAAGCAAGAAAACCTAGAATATTCTGGAGCAATAAAAGTTTTATAAATGAACAAGATGTTTCTTGTTGTTGATTTTGTTAATGTTAGTGATTGTTGAAGAATAAGAAAATAGTTAGAAAGTGACCAAACATAATAGTATCATCAAGATCAAGTAAAGAGAGTGCTAAGTTGATGTGTGAAGTGTGAGAATTGGCCGGAAAGGGATCAAAAGAAAGAGATAGACTAAAGTAGAGATGTGAACAAGCAAGGTATAGTACTAAAACCTAAGAGATAATTTCATTGTTACTTTCTTACTATTGTAGAAGAATAATCTCTTAACTGGGTGGACCTAACAATATTTTGAGATCATATATGGTAACATTAATGTGTGCATTTGTATGCCACTTAGAGCAAGCCATCCTTTAGAAATGTCAAGGAGTGATAAGATCTAGATGATCTTTGGTGTATATACTCTAACAAGGTCACATTAAAAGTATGTATATAATATCAACAAGGTTAGATCCTAATAATGCTCAGTTTAAAAGAGTGAAAATATTTGGGTTGTCAATTCTCAGGTGTTTTTTTCCCTTTGTAGGGTTTCCATGTTAAATACTTGTGTCAAAATGTATGAAATATTATTGTGTTGCATGCTTATTTCATGTTCGATGTTTAATATCGTAACTTAGTATAAGTTGGACGTTTACTTTGATACTTGGTATATTAAGCAATTATAATTCAACTGTATGATGCAAAGTTTTTATCAGTTTGAAATTATAATGTTAGATTTGGTTATCGAGTTAATGATCTAAAAGTTTAAGAAGTTTAAGTTGGTGGACAGCATTTTTAAGGCACATATGATAATTAGTTATAACTGATTTAACCCCCCATTATCTAACATTTTCCTTATAATTAAAAATATATCTCCTTTTATAACAAGGAGAAATTGTGTTAAAAAAATGAATACAAAAATGTTGGAATTACAATAGGAAAGGTAAAATTCTGAGGGGAGAGGGGTGTGCATCAATGCTTCAAAATTTTGACCCATAAAATATTCACCAAACATACATCTGACATATTTAACAAGTAAACTAAAATACCATGTAAAGCATGTACATCTAAAGCATGTAAACAAGTAAACATTCACACATATGACACAAGATATGATTACCCAGAAACTTTCTAATTAGAAGGTAAAAATGGGATGGGGGTGACACCCAAAAATCTTCATTACTGCAATAATAAAGTGTATCTAATGAAGGTTACAATGTTTGATCATGAACCATGATCTACCCTATGAAAGGCTTGCAAAGATTGTTAGGTTTTACCCTATCAATGGATTTCAACACCCTATTAAAAGTGTGCCTTGTTAAAGGACTTCAACTCACAATTAAGTAAGCACCTTGTTAGAGGATTTCAATATAGCCTGTTAGGACTACTCTATTAAGATATTTAACTGATTCACCATTTAGAATGTATCAACATTGATCCTGTGGTTAGCACTTTGTTGCTTGATGATATATCACCTCTAAACTGATGTATACTTGATCCTTCTTGATTAGATGCCTCTCTATTGTTCACTATTTCATTCCTCTGTTCTCCTTTAACTGATTATGTAATGCAATTTAGATCATAATACCTTGGTCACCATGCATGTCATGGTCTGTACATGCAAAACTCTCCTTGATAATTCATTAATTCCCTTTCACACTCATAGAAAGTTTAAGGTTTTTTCTCTTTAAGAAGACCTAGGTGACTTAGGGTTAGGTATGAATCAATGACTGTGATTCACCCATATTGTCACTTAAACCTTCCCTTTACCTAATTGGGTGCATGTAATGCATATGGATTCCAATTTAAGATTCATCCTTATCACCTTAATATCATAATTCAATCTATAAGTCAACTCAAAAATGGTTTACATAGTAGTTTGTGCCAATAGAAACAACTATGGAAAAACTGTGTTACTCAGCATCTGAAGTCCCTGATGCTTGACACATACCAATTTTAATATTGTCACTTGACATGCACTATTCTCTTGACTCCTGAATCACTTGACAAATACTGTCAACTTGGTACTTGAGTGAATTGGAACTCATTGTTGACTCAGCATGCTCTAACTTATACATGTTGTGCTCAGTATATGCTACTTGTTCGGAATGAACTAAGTAAATGATATAAGTGTATAGACACTCACTTGTCAAAACTAATCTAAGATTAATAATCTCTCCCTTTGACATTAGTGTCAAAAACACGTGGTCATGTACTAATACTTTTATTCTTACAAGTATAACATAACATAACATAACTAGTAAGCTTCTGTACAAAATTTCAAAAATAGAAATTTTTTGCAACAACTTAAACCTCAAAAATATTGTACTCCCCCTAATTTGTTTGATCTATTCTATTCTATAACAAAATCTCTTCTGTTGAGTAGATTTACCTCAATTGTTGATACTCTTTCTTGCATTTGCCTCAATTGTTGATACTCTTTCTTGCTCCCCTATACTTGCATTTCAAATACATTCTCACTCCCCCATCACTCTTACTCCCTCTTTTCAACACTGATGTCAATGAGTTATACACTAATAGTGTGTTTATCCAAAAAGGATTTATGGACCTCAAGAATAATCTTAAGAGCGACATCCCAACTATCACAAGCTACCTCTAAAGAATTGATTTGGATGGCCAGTTTGGTAGCAAGGTGTACTAGGCCATCTAATGTAGAAAGATTGGGGTCTTTCTTCATAAGAACTTCTATGCAACCTAACTCCTTGTGTAGAATATCCATGTGAGGAGTCAATGTAGTCTAGATGCTTATCAGTTTAGCCCATATGTTGGCTTCATTTGTAGATAGTGGTACTTACTGACTCTGGGTTTGCAATAGGGTCCTGAAGTGTTTCTCACTTTGAGCTAGAGTCATGGTCAATTTAGCTCTGGATGACTGCATTTGACTTTCCAAGCTTAGGATGTGATTCCTTATTTCTTGTGTGAAGAGTGCAAGATTACACAGTTTGGTGTATAGAGAGAAAATATTCTCTAATACCTTCTTCACATTTTCTATCTTAGTTGCCAATGCAACTTGTGTAAGTGTTATATCATTGGATATCTTCTCATTCACTTTATGTTGAAATTTCTTCTTAGACCATTCTAATAATTTTGCATTAGTATCAACATTTGTATCACTTACTTTGTCCACTATGTTAGTCAATTGTTCAATAAGTGGCTTTGTTTCGTCTGGAGTAGGTAGACTAAATGCATCCAAGAAGATATCTTTGATATCAAGAAAATCTTGCTTCTACCTATGCTCACTTTTGAGTAGTTCTTGATGTTTCATTCTTGCTAGGGCTTCTTGAAGCATACCCATTTGCTCAATTATTATTGCTGCAAGATCAAACTTCGGCAATATAATTTCTTCATCTAGGATAACATCTCCATAGTTTATTACCTCTTCTACCTTAGATGAACTTGGACTCAACACTGAGAATTGTAAAGATGTTGCATTTGTTCTCAGCCTCTGAAGAGTTTGACTGGAAAGAGTACTAGGTTATGGTAAAGTTACTAGTGCTTGAATTTCTACTAGCTCCTTCAGGTTAGGTGTCAAAATAGTCTCTTTAGGCTTTTCTTTTTCTACCTTATTGATTTGCATTGCACCTTGTTGTTGTGTTGGAGGTACAGGTGAATCTACCTAATCTATTTGACTCTGTGTCTCATTAGTGACTTGTGTTTTCATTTTTTCCTCTCCAATTGTCTCAAACTTTTCTATTTCAACTTTTGGTGCATTTTCTAAGACTAGAGTGCCAACTGTGTGTATTGATAGTGCATTCTACTATCTCCTTCCTTTGATTTTTAACCAAGGTTTGTGAAGGTTATACACTAGTGACTTGAGGAGTGATTGTAGGTAGTTCTTGTGTTTTCACCCCCTCCCTTGTAGTTATAGTCACTAATTTTTGAATTTCATCTATATTCACCAATATAGGGTTGTCACATAATTTGGCCTGTAGTGTAGATTGATCAAGTATCTTTTTCAAGTATTCCTCTATTAGGGGATTGATGTTCTAAGTAGTAGAATCTGAAACATCCTTTACTATAATAGTTTTAGTATTTACACTTATTACCTATGGAGGGCTGACACTTAGAATTTGTGTATTTGTACACTCTATTCTTGTTGTTGCTCTTCCTCAGTTGTTGCCTGATCATCTATGTTCATATCAGTGCCTCCCTCAACTTTGCCTTCTTCATTGTCATCATCTTCATCATTTTTGACCTCAATAGGTTCTTGTTCACCTTCTTTGACTATGGCTAGCCCATATGTGATTTTCCACATCTATGTGGTCTTCTTTACAACATCCTCTATGTTGTTCTATAATATGTTGAATGCCCTATATTTAGGAACAAATCCAACAACATATTTCTTTATGGCTTTACCTATTTGTGCCTTGCTAAGTTCTAGTATAACTTGAGTGAGGGTTGTCTCTCTAATTTTCCTCTCTATATCTAAAAAATAGTGCCATTTTTGCTCAATTCTTTCATATAAACTACTAAGAATGGAGTTGGAAATTTCTAGAGGGGCCTTCTTGAAAGTAGCCATCATGACATATATTGCCTCCTCCACTTGATTCTTCTAAACTTTTCTAAGATTTTCAAAATAAATGTGAGAGAAACCTGATAAATCAATGTTATTTCTAACATTCTCACATTAGTTATCTAGATATAAAGATGGATTATGATTCACCACTTGGAATTGGCTATTTTCATCAGATTTAGTTCTTTCCTCATCAGATTCAGCTTGAGAAATATATTTTCCTCTGGGTATTTTCTATGTTGCACCTTCTTGATTTGTAGGCTTGGCTTTCTCTTTAGTCTTTTGTGTAATGGCACATGTATTGGCCCTTGTGGTAGGTGTTATAGGTTTGGGTTGGCTTGGTTTAGCAACATTTTTAGGTCTTGTCACTATTTGTGCCTTGGCCTTTCTCTTTTTCTAATCACTAGGAATATGTTCTTCCTCAACTTCTTCTTCCTCAACACCTTTGCAATCTCTATTTCTTCCTCTTGTTGATCTTCACCCTGTCCTTGTGTCACTGCAAGTGGTGCTTGAATCTGAGTGTCTTCTTCCTCTTCATCCTCTTCCTCTTCTTCTTCCTCCTTGACACCTTCTCCAAATTTCTCTTTTAGATTCTTCACCAATTTATCCTTCTTTCTAATCATAGAAGAAGTCTTCAACTCCATATTAATCTTTGATTTGGCCAACTCATAGTTACCAAAAAATTTGGCATCTTTGTCTGTTTCTTCTGCAAGCAATGTTGTGATTGGTGCGGAGGCCTCATCAACATTAATCTCATAACCTAATTTCCTTAGCCATCTCACTCTAGGAATTGCTGCTTGAACAAATGTGTGATCACCATCAACTAGGAAACAAACATCATCATAATATGTTTCCACTAATGATACTAAAATTCTTAATCTCTTCTTCATGGATTGTTTGAAATCCTCAAAATAACTAGTCATTACTGGCTCAAAATTTTCACCTAACTATTCAATAAACTGTCCTATTTGAACTGCAACATACCTATTTGTCTTCCATGCAATAGTACCAAATGTAGGAAATGTGTTCTGTAAATAAAATAAGATACATACCAAAATAGATCTAAATTTATATTGAGCACTCTTTGTTTTCCTTATTGCTCCTAGGTTTTCAACTAATTGTTGTAGCTACAGCTCAGCAAGATCATATGTATGATCCTATTTCACAATCTTGTAGCCCATATCCATTGCAATGCAGGGTACACTGTTCAATCTACTTGATTGATAAAACTTATGTGCAATTACCCTTACTACAAAAGCTATTAGAGGATTTGTGATCTATGGTCATTCCTCTCTTGTTCCACACAGCTCCCATGTTCTTTTCAATAACTTCTTTGGACTCACTTCTCATAGTCTTTGGTTGATATAGGGTTGGATACCATGTTACCCTATGAATTATCCTCTTTGTGATTTTGATTGATCCATTATCTAACCACACTAAGCTATCATGAATTCTACTCAAAACAATCCTGATCCACTCAGTTTTCAAAATGTTAGGAAAATCTAGGGCACAAGTTAACTCTTTCTTTTCTACAATCTTGAATTCTTCCCTCAACACACCATTTTCACATTGTTTTCCATATGAGTCTCTAATTTCCATGTCACCAATATTACCAATCTTACAATTATAACATTTTTTGACATCTTAAATCATTAAAACTTGTGATGGTATCATAGATAACACACCAGAGGGATCTTGTTTGTATGCTATGTCTGGAATGGCCTTGAAAATAGGTTGTTTTATCTTGTTGCTAACCAACTGAACATTTAAAACCTCTTTTCCCTCTACACCTTTTTCTTTTGAAGAACTAGATGCCATTATATAAATCTAGGGTTTACAAATTATGAAACAACATAGCTCGATACATGATAAATACCTTGTAAATCCTGATGAAATGATGTCAAACAATTGATCAAATCTCTTGCAACCACTTCAGATAAAATTTCCAGATCACCTTTAGCATTTCTTGCTCTCTCTCAAATTTGAATGATGTTAAATGAGTAGAAATCAATCAAATACCACTTTAAAACACTACAATTAATGTTGAGTGTTTACACAACTGTAAGCTTAGCATCAACTAATTTCTAGCTCACTTGACATCCACTTGTCTTTCTATTCACTTGGCCATCATTACACCCTCAACATCAACTAGCCAATTTTTTAGCTCAACATCGACTAGAATTTCACTTGACAACCATAGGAAACTTTTCATGTTTGGCAATAACATGAAAGACTGACAAAACTTAAAGATTTTTCTTTGATTCCTAATAACACCTTGCATCTTTATTCATGCTTCTATAACCTTTTTAGAACTAAATCCTTTGGAACTGATGTATGGTATAACTTTTAAATTTTATTCCCACATCCCTCTTGATTGCTTAGTTTGATGAGGTGTGATGACCTAACCCATTGGGTAAAGTGATCCCTTCTCCACTTGATGTGCTGCAATCCTCCTTTCTCTTCCATGTCTTTTTCATTTCATTTCTGAAAATTTCAATATCTACCTTGCCTTTTCCTTTATTGAACTCACAACTTGGTGCTTTTGACCTTGTTGGAAAATATCGATTGATGTGACTAGTCTTCAAATGACTAAAACATGTGGTTTGACTCAAGCACCTTTTGTAGTCATTCCTGAAGTGTGTTCTAATACAATTCTTAGGAATATGTTGATACTCTTGATAGTAGTGAAGACTATACCTTATATTATAGTCCTAATTATAAAAGTTGTCATTGTTCTTTACCTTTGTTTTTCTTTTTTGATGACCATATTAGATTGGATCTGCACTGAAAAGCTCTATGTCCATACTTCTGATAGTTGTAACAATATCCTTCAAACCTTTAAATTTTCATGGTCATGGTTCTGCATTCATGTGCTTGATGACCTTATTTGCTGCACTTATGGCAGTGACCCATGCTCTTCTACTTATCATTTCAATTTACAGTCTTGCTCCTACACACATTGGCAGTATGTCCTTTCTTACCGCAATTATGACAAGTAGGTTTGGAATTCTTACCATTGCTACTCCTTTCTTCAACACTTTTGGATGATTGTCCTTCTTTAGTACTTGTGTATCCTAGCCTAGATGTATCATTGTTAGATATACATGATCTCATCAATTGTTCAAAGTACTTGATGGCTTTACTCAGTTTATTGAAACTTTCAACAAACTCCTTTTCCCTTTTTAGGTCATTGCTCAACTATTCATTCTACAACTTTAGTGTTGTTATCTCAATGTCTTTGGTATTCATTTCATGGTTGGCATTCATTAGTTGAACCAAAGATTCTATGTGCACGCTAGCAATCTTGGTTACCTCTAATGATCTCTCTTCCAATTTGTTGGTCAAAACTCATTTTTCATCTTCAATTATGGCTTTTTCTTCCACTACTTTCTTTTTCTATTTGGTCACCTCACATAGTAATATGGCTTGTGATTCTTGTTCTATCTTGAGATTTCCAATTTCTTCAACTTGGGTTATGTTCTTTTCCATTAGATCTACAATTGATGCATCAAGTTCATTGGAGTCTCCATTTGCAAAAAGCTTAGTAGTGTCCATCTCTCTGTATTGTGTGTCATTCTCCTCAATGGTGATTTCCTTCTATCTCTTTAGTGATTTCTTTAGATCATCTCTTACTTCATTCAACTGATGTAGAATGAGTTGTGTTTCAATTCCCTAATTCTCAATGATCTTTCCCAGCTTGTAGACTTCCATTTCCAAGATCTTTCCTCAAAGTTACAAAGCTTCTCTTTTAGAGAACTAAGCTTTGATACCAATTTTTTGAATTACAATAGGAAAGCAAAACTTCCATTTTTTTTGTGGGGGTGGGCGGGGGGTGGGGGTGGGTGGTGAATTAGTGCTTCAAAATTTTGACCTATAAAATATTCACCACACATCCATCTCATATATTTAATAAATAAATTGAAATACCATGTAAAGCATGCACATCTAAAGCATGTAAACAAGTAAGCATTCACACATATGACACAAGATATGATTACCCAGAAACCCTCCAATGAGAAGGTAAAACTAGGGTGGGGGTGACACCCACAAATCTTCATTACTATACTAATAAAGTGTATCCAATGAAGGTTACAATTTTTTATCATGAACCATGATCTACCTTATGAAAGGTTTTCCTTGTTAAAGGCTTACAAAGACTGTCAGGTCTTACCTTGTTAAATAATTTCAACACCCTATTAAAAGTGTGCCTTGTTGAAGGACTTCAAATCAAAATTAAGTAAGAACCTTGTTAGAGGATTTCAATATAGCCTATTAGGACTACTTTGTTAAGAGATTTAATTGATTCACCTATTAGAATGTCTTAGCAATGATCCTGTAGTTAGCATTTTGTTGCTTGATGACATATCAACTCTAAACTGATGTATACTTGGTCCTTCTTGATTAGATGTCTTTCTACTGTTCACTATTTCCTTCCTCTCTTCTCCTTTAACTGATTCTACAATACAATTCAAATCATAATACCTTGGTCACCATGAATTTCTTAGTTTGCACATGCAAAACTCTCCTTGATCATTCATTCATTCCCTTTCATGCTCATAGAAAGTTTGGGGTTTCTCCTCCTTAAAAGACCTAGGTGACTTAGGGTTAGGTATGAATCAATGGTTGTGATTCACCCATATTTCCACTTAAACCTTACCTTTACCTAATTGGGTGCATGTAATGCATATGGATTCCAACTTAAGATTCATCCTTATTACCAAAATATCATAATTCAATTTGTAAGTCAGCTCAAAAATGGTTTACGTAGTAGTTTGCGCCAATACAAAAAACTATGATGAAACTATGTTACTCAACATCTGAAGTCCCTAATGATCAGCACTTATTGAATTCAATACTATCACACAACATTTGAATGACTCAACATGCATTGTTTGCTCGGCTCCTAAATCACTCAACATATACTATCTTCTTGGTACTTGAGTGACTCGACACTCACTATTGAATTGGTATGCTCTAACTTATACATGTTATGCTTGAAATATGCTACTTGTTTGACATGAACTAAGTAAATTACTTAAGTGTATAGACACTTACTTGTCAAAACCAATCCGAGATCAACAACAAAAAAGCTTCCTCCCCAAAAAATTACATCTAACAACTATATATATATATATATAAAATTACTTCCCCTATTACTATCAGCCCCACATAAGGAAATGAACTCAAACATTGAGTTTATTGGTATCATTATTTTGTATCACTATCCTTAAACATCAAGTCAAACTTAAGGTAAGATGTCCTTAAATTATATTGTCATTATACCAAAATTAGATTTTGACAAATAGGTAGCTAAAGATAAGGTTGTGTCATAACCCTCAATTTGTAAGGAAAGATCTTCTATAAGGTTGTTAAGTAATTTATTTTTTATATTAATTAGAAGAAATAAAAAGGATGTTGGTCCTTACAAAATTGTAACCTAGATCTATAAGGTTAACAACATACTAATAGTAAAATAGTCTTAAAACATCTGCTTGAAGGAACAACCAAATGTAAGCGATATAGAGTCACAACAAGAAGCTTGGAGACCTATATTATTATCCCAACTTCAAAAGGCCAATATAAGGACCTCCCATTTACAAAGCGGTTTTATGACTCATTCAATACTTTTGTATATTCATGTCACATTTTTGTGACAAGATCCATACAAAGGTTCTCATTTGTTTAATCATCCTTAAGGAACAATAATAGATTTGGTTTGTGCCTCAACTCTAACCTATGATTAGGATGGAATATTCTAAGCTCTAGACTATTAGTGGTCTAATTGAATTATTACAAGCCACAAAATTTTCTTCTCAATCATCCCAAGGACACTTGGTTCATTACCAACTTACTTCTCTTGTTGCCCTCTCAAAGAGTTTTTACCAAAAAAGTTCTCAATATCTCAAATGACCTAGGAAAATGATGGAAGTTTTAGATACCATTTAATGATTTACATTAAATCCCAAAGTTTCATTCCTTGACTTCAAATCTGAGGGTTTCGACTTAGGATGATCACACATGCCTAATTGAGCCAATTAAGCCTAATTTAAAAATCAAGTGTCTTGAACTCTGGATCACTAATCAATCCAACCATTCCAAAGGGTTGAGTACATTTTAAAACCTTAACTATAAGGTTTTAATACTTGGTTCCACCCCAACATCCTTCTTCAAGAACTTTCCCTTAATACTGTATAGGAAATCACAATGGGATGCTTGCCTAGGAGTCAAAGTTATCTTAGGATTTTGAATTTTTTTTGCAAATGAACAACAAATGTTGGAAACTAAATTTGAACAATTGTTATGTTTTCATTGATGTCAAACCTATTGGAGAGAAATTTACTAACAATGTAGAGTGCCATACCATTCAATTGATGAAGAGGATTTGAAAAGAGGAGTTAGCAAGGTGAGCTAGTTAAGTTATTGAGAAGAGAAGTTTAGTATCATGGAACTGCAATGGGCACTTGATAAATTAGTCATTGATTGACAATGTGTTGTTTAATTGTTGCATGAAGTAAAGAATATAAGTGAATTGATGTATGAGTGAGATGACAAGAAGTTGAGTAAAACTCTAAGCTTGATAGAGTATTAGTATTGGTTGGTCAATGAAGGATCTGAACTAGAAGATTAAGGAACTAAACAAGAAACCAAAAAAATAAAATAAGCTAAGTGTCAATAATGACCACAGGAGATAGTGAATACCAAGCAAGAAAGAATAATATATGTTGAGCTACACAATGATGATCGAGTAGAGGAACTTTATGATTTCCAAGAGACAACAGAAGTTACAGTTTGTAAAAGAATCAAGTTTGAGGTTGACACAGTTGAATGTTTGGATTAGTCAAGACATGTGGATGATAAGAATTGATGGTCTAGGATATTTAACACATGGTGAAAGTTTGTTAACCGATCTATGACAAGTATTTGATGAGAAGTTTCTAGAAGTTTCAAGTAAGTAGAAGGAGAATGAAATGATGGAAGGATTCGATGAATCTGACCTAATCCTAAGATCTACAGTGATGTTTAAGTGGCAACAGATCAAAATTACCTATTTAAGGAGGCATAAGAGATTTTTTCTAAGGTTGTGATTTCTTGAAGAGGTGCCAAGTAGATTTGTGAAGGAGATGATAATGGAGACTAGTCAATGAACCAACCAATGAGAAAATAGAGATCTACCTTTATAAAGTGAGTTATGTTTTACAGATCAAATCTACTGTTACATTCTAACCATTGTGGCAATCAAAATATTTTAATCAAGGTTAACCTAACTATCATTTTTTAAATCCTTTAATCAAAGTGATATTCTAATGGAATGGTTTTAATTCATCTAACCAACCCACTTCTAATAGGGTGATTAAATTCTTTAACAAGGCCACATTTAACAATGTGTTTTGTAACCTTTAACAAGGTTGGATCTTAATGAAGCTCACTTTAGAAGATTAAAAAAGTGGTAACATGTTACTTGGTATTTTTTCTCAAATTGGGTTTCTACATTAAATCCTGGTTTCATTTACTTGTGTGAATGTTACTTTATGTATGCTATTTTTATAGTTCTTTATATTACTATTAGTCGACACACATATACTGAACATAGAGTTAAAGAATGTTAAACTACTAATAATTTTCTATATTGACCAAGTGGATTTATGAATTAGATTAAGTTGTTTGAAGTTATTTGAAGTTGGTTTTGGTATATCTAGACCTGAGGATAATTGATTCACCCCCTCTTATTCATTCTAATCATTCTAAAAATTGGCATAAGAGGTCCAGTGCTTGTAAGGAAAGTTTGAAGGAACTTATAGTCAAAGATCAAGATGTACAAGAGAGAGATACCCACGTTGAACAAGGGGAACTTCCTTGCATGGAAATGCTTGATGAGGTTGCACTTATTTGGTATTGGACATTGTATATCATACAATCTCAACAATGAATACATTGTGATACTTAGACCTATGACAATTGAGCAAATGAAGGAGAAGAAGGAGCATAACCAAATGATGATTGAACTTGCAACAAACCAAAGTTATGTTGAATTTGATGATGTGAATGATTGCACTATGACAAAGAAAATGTAGGATAAGTTCACTCAAATCCATGATGGAGACAAAAATGTATTGAGGACTAAGATAGAAAGCTTGAGAGGTAAATTTGATGATATGAGGATGAAGGAAGGTGAGACCATTACACAACATTTTGGCCAAATCAAAGAGAAGGTGAATTCTATTAGAGGTGTTGGAGGAGAGATATCTAATAAGACTATGATAAGTAAGGTACTAAGGACTTTACTACCTACCTATGCTATTAGAGTTTCTACAATTCAAGAGTTGAGATCTACACTTGATAATGATCTGACCTTGATAGTCTAGTTGGTAGATTCACTTCATTTAAGTTGTCAAATTTTGATTCCCCTGTTGGTATTGAATATGCCTTTAAAGATCAACTACCCCTTGATAGATCTAAGAGAAAAAATAAGAGCATAAATGTGGAAAGTGACAGTGAATCAGATGATGATCTTGATGAACTTGAAGCACTATTGGCTAGAAGGATACCAAGAGGAAAAGACAAATACAAAGGTAAACTTCCTATTATCTATTTTACCTATAACAAATTTGGTCATATTGCTGCAAGGTGTTCTAACAAATATAACAAGGATGAAAGGAAATAATTCAAGTACTAAGGAAGAAGAGACATTAGAGACAACTGAGGTAACAAAGACTACACATATAAAGGTAAGAAATCTTGTTACATTATTGAAGACGATGGATCTAATTGTGATTTTGATGATCACGATGAAGAAGTTGTTTATGTTGTAATAAAAGATTATTGATTTCACATGTGAGTAAGAATGAAAGATGGATAATTCATAATTATTGCTCACATTGTATGACTAGTGATACAAGTAAGTTTGAGAAGTTAGAATATTATAACAGAAGTAGTGTTAAGTTTGGAAATGATGCACCATGTTATGTGAAAGGTAAAGGATCAATTATACTAAATGATAAGATCAATTTTGAAAATATATATTGGGTTGAAGGTTTGAAACATAACTTGTTGAATGTGACACAATTGACTAGTCAGACTACCAAGTTGATTTCCAAAATAAGGAAGAAAATATCTATGATGCTACTAGTGCACTAATTGGAAGTAGAGATAAAACAAGAGGTAAATTGCTCCATCTAGACCTATTTGAACATAATTGTCTATTTAAACAATTTGAGGATGTTTGGTTATGGCACAAGAGGCCATGTCATGTGAACTTTGATAAATTGGTAATCATTAGTAAGATAAAAAGAGTTAGAGGATTTCCAAGATTAAGAAAATCTGATAAGGTGATGTACAAACAATGTCAAATGGGTAAAATGACAATGTCTAGTTTCATGAGCAAGAATTATTCTTTTGATGATATTTTAGATTTTGTTCATATTGATTTATGTGGTCCTATTGGAGTGCAAAGATATTATGGTGATAAATATGTCATGCTATTTTTAAATGATTTTTCTAGAATGATGATTGTGATGTTTCTTAAAGAGAAACATGATGCTTTCCAAAATTTTAAGTGCTATTTAGATAGAGTTGAAAAGGATAGAGGAGGTGAATTCATATCAGATGAGTTCAACACATTGTGTAATGACAAAGGAATCAAGAGCCAAATGAGTGCACCTAAGACTCCACCATAGAATGGTATAGTTGAAATAAGGAATAAATCAATCATGGACTATGCAAGGACACTAATGATGGAGAAGAATGTTTCATAGAAGTATTGGATAGAAGTTGTAAATGTTGTAGTCTATACTCTGAATCGAGTTCAAGTGAAGAAAGGTGCAAAATAAACACATTTTGAGCTTTGGTATGGCTATGCACCAAATGTGAATTATTTCAAAATTTTTGGAGGTAAGTTTTACATATTGAAAGATGCAAGAAAAGGATAACTTTATGTAAAGAGCAATGAAGGTATACTTCTAGGATACTCTGCTAAAGGAAAGTCTTATAAGTATTTGATTCTAACACTAAAAAAATTGTGGAAAGTGCAAATGTTAGAGTTGATGAATTTTCATAAAAGAATGAAGAAGAATACAAGAAAGAACTTGGAGACTAAATTTTTTTTTGTCTCTATGTATGAAGGTGAACCTAGTACCTTACTTGAACCATAGAAGGTGATTGTCAAGCATTAGTAGCTATGAATTGTTGAGGTTCAACAAAAGAGTTTTTTTGAGCATTAGATAGGAGTCAAGTTATAGACAAAGACTACCAACTATTAGATAGAGAAGGCTGAGTTGTAGCTAGGAATACCTGAGGAAGAAGAACAAGCAAAACCCAATAAACCATAGCAAGCAGAAAAAAGATCCGAACCTATCTTGGAAAAGTATGTAAGAAGACATTAGACACTAGATCAAATCATTGGAAATAAAGATTCAGGATTCATGAAAAGAAGAAGATTGAAGACTAATACATGTTTATTATGTGAGTTTAAGCCAAGTTTGTTAAAGATGCTTTGGAGAATGAAGATTGGATCAAGGCAATGAATGAAGAAATTTATCAAATGGAGAAAAAAAAGATGTGGACACTGGTACCAAGGCTAAAGGATAAGAATGTGATTGGAACCAAGTGGTTATTTAGAAACAAGTTGAATGAGAATGGTGAAGTCACAAGGAATGATGAAAGACTAGTTTGTAAGAGATATGCACAAGAAGGAGGAGTTGACTAAGGTGATAATTTTTCCCCAGTTGCAAGGTTGGAAGGAGTAAGAACTTTAGTTGCATATGTTACTTACAAAGGATTCAAAGAAAACAAAATGGATGTCAAAAATACATTTTTGAATGGAATCTTGGAGGAAGAAGTCTACATTGAACAACATGAAGGACATTGATGCAGGAGCATCCCAGGTTTCTTGCAACCCTGTACTCTTTCTTCATTTTTCCTATTGATGTTGAGTTCCTGTTGGTGCCAAGTTCCTATTGGTGCCATGTTCCTATTGATGCTGAGTGATTTTCTTTAGGTGTTGAGTTCCTATTGATGTTGAGTGATTTTCTTTAGTTGCTGAGTATTCCTTTGGGTGTTGAGTTCCTATTAGTGTTGAGTGATTTTCTTTAGGTGCTGAATTCCTATTGATGTCGAGTATTCCTTTGGGTGCCAAGTGAATCCTTTGGATACCAAGCTCATGTGGATGTCGAGGGCCAATTTTAATTTGTTGAGTTGTCTGTGTCTAGTTCTAGTTTGGGCCAACTTTGCTTGCATTTAATTTTTGTTAGATAGCTAATATTTGTAAAGACCCAACTTTTGGCCTTTCTATGTTCTAGAATATTCTATAAGCTATTTTGGCAAGTATATATAAAGTGTTTAGGGTTAGAGTTAGGTAAGTTTTGAGGAAGAAGAAATTTTTGGAAAGAAGAAGTTTTTGGAAGTAGATGGCAGAGTAGAATTGAAAGTGCGAATTTGTAGTTGGATCTTTGAATGTGAATGTATTTGTAATTGGTTGTATCCCAGAAGGCCTTACAGCTGGGCATGTATGAAGATGTTTTGATGAATCAGTAAAAGTATTTCTCTCTTCTTCCTCCTTTGGTTGACATTCCTTGTGTTTACTTCCATTTTGTTAACTCTTGTTGGGTGGTTTGGATAGCTCAATGAGCCTTTGGCTCTAGTTATTCATCCTTGCCTACGTTAGTTGGTATCAGAGTGCATTATTCCTAAATGTACAAGTAGATCATCGAAGTGTGAGGCAATTTATACCAAGACCTTGGTTGGGCAAAGTTTATTAGAGCTTGAGGTTTTTCCTTATGGAGATTGGATCATGTAGAACCATAGTTTGGATTTGGTTGTAGGGTGGCAGATTTGCAGATTTGACCTATAACTTGCAGAGGGTTATGATCTTGGAGGAACTCGATTTGTAAAGATGGTTTGTGGTAGAAGAAATGTCGATGATGGTATATTGGATCAGTTGAGACAAATTGCAGCCATATTAGATGATATGGAGATAGCCTAGAGGAGAGGAGCACATCTTGATGAAGTAAGTGATGATGACATAGCAACACCAAACCATAATCTAGAACCTGAAGAAGATCGAGATGCGAAAAGATTATTGCAAGTGTTGTCTAGGGAAAAATCAAAGCCTGCTGTAGAAGTTGTTCCTTATGATGGAAAACTGGATACCAATGTTGTGTTGGATTGGATCTCTAATATGGAGAAGTTCTTTGAGTATGAAAAGACTCCTAATAATAGAAAGGTGAAGATTGTGGTCACTAGGTTGAAAGGTCATGCATCCCTATGGTGGAAACATTTACAAACAGATAGACAAAGGAGAGGCAAGGAGAAGATTAGAACTTGGCCAAAGATGGTGAACAAGGTAAAGAACAAATTCCTTCCTACTGATTACCAGGTTAGCTTGTTGAGAAAGATGCAAAATTTGAAACAAAAAGACATGACTATGAAAGAATATACTAAGGAATTCTATAGATTGGACATTAGATTTGGACATGTGGATGATGATGTTGAGAAAATTGCAAGGTACATAAATGGATTGAGATCTAGAACTCAAGATGAAATAAGTTTTGTGAAGTTGGAAAGTGTGGAAGAAGCATATCAATATGCCTTGAAAGCTGAGGAGATCTTAGCAAAGAAGCATGAACAAAGACAAAGAGGTAGAGGTGGTAGATTCCAAAGAGGCAGAGGTAGATCTTATGGTGAAGGTGGCAGATCTGACAATTTTATGCTGGATAAGGGAAAATTTGAATAGAAGAATGATGACAAAGGCAAGACCAAATGGAAAAGTGGTAATTCTTACCAAGGAGGTACTGGATCTTACCGAGGAAGAGGTAATTCTTATTCTAGAGGTGGATTTCATTGTAATTGTTTTAGATGTGGTAAAGAGGGACATAGATATTTTGAATGTAGATCCTCTAAAAGTTGGCAAGGTAACATAAATGGTGATTCAAGGAGATGATGAGGGTTCACCAAGTGGACCTAAGGCTAGAGAAAATTTGATGGTCAGAATTACATTATGTAATAAGGAAAGTGATGAGGGACCTATTTTAAAGAGAAGTCTTTTAAAGACTAGATTTAAGATGGTTGGAAAATGCTGCAAAGTGATCATTGACAGTTGAAGTTCTACAAATTTGGCATCAGAAGAGCTGGTTACAATGTTGCAATTGTAGCAGCTGAAGCATCCTAAACCTTATCATGTTTCATGGATCAAAGATGAGCATAAGATATTGATAAGTGAACAATGCCTTATGAAGTTCAAAATTGGACATTACTTTGATGAAGTTTTGTGTGATATTATGCCCATGGATTGTTGTCATATTTTTTTGGGTAGACCTTGGCAAAATGATAGATATGCTATACATGATTGAAGATTAAACCAATATACTCTTTGGGTAAATGGGAAGAAGCAAACATTGTTGCCTTTGATTGGAAGTCCAGATGGGGTCAATTGTACTGCAATAAAAGTTTGCATAGTTAATGGGAAACAATTTGAAAAGGAAGTAAAGAAGAATCAAGTTTGTTTTGCTACAGTTCCTAGAGGACCAAGTGTTGGTAGTAATGATCGAGTGATAATAGATAGTGATAGTTGAGTACCCGTAGAAATTAAAAAATTGCTAAATGAGTATAAAGACATTATTATTGATGATATTCTTGATGGTTTACCTCCAATAAGAAGTATAAGTCATTGTATGGATCTGATTCCTAAAGCTAGTTTTCCAAACAAAGCACCGTATAGATTGACACCTACAAAGAATGAAGAACTTAACAGACAAGTGCATGAGTTGTTGTAGAAAGGTTTGATTAGAGAAAGTTTGAGTCCATGTGCTGTACCTAATATATTAACACCTAATAAGAATGGAGAATGGAGAATGTGTACTAATTCCAAAGCTATTAACAAAATCACAATGAAATATAGGTTTCCTATGCCGAGGATGGATGACATAATGGATTGTTTGAGTGGAGCAAAGTATTTGACCAAGATTGATTTGAAGAGTGGCTATCATTAGATAAGAATCAAAGAAGGTGATGAATGGAAGACTATTTTCAAGACAAAAGATGGTTTGTATGAATGGTTGGTTATGTCTTTTGGTTTGACTAATGCACCTAGTACTTTCATGAGGTTGATGAATGAAGTTCTAAATTTTTTTTGGGTAAGTTTGTGATTATTTATTTGGATGATATTCTGATATTTAGTAAGACTAAGGAAGAACATCTTGAGCATATTAAACAAGTATTAAAGAGGTTGAAAGAGGAAAATGTGTTGATTAATCTAAGAAAGTGTTCTTTTATGCAATAGGAGATTGTGCATTTAGGATTTGTGATTTCAGCTAATGGATTGAAGATGGATCCAGAGAAGGTTAAATCAATTTTGGAATGGCCTACACCTGAGAATCTGGGCAAGGTAAGATCATTTCATGGTTTGACTAGTTTTTATAGAAAGTTTATAAGGAATTTCAATTCTATTTGTAATGCTATGATTGAAACAATGAGGGGAGATAAAAAGGAATTCAAGTGGACACATGGAGTTGATAAGAGTTTTGAGACTTTGAAACAAAAGGTTACTAAATTACCTATATTATCTTTTCCTAATTTCAACAAAGTATTTCAAGTTGAATGTGATGAAAGTGGTAACACAATAGAGCTGTATTAAGTCAAGAAGGTAAACCTGATGCTTTCTTTAGTGAAAAGTTGAATAATGCTAAAAGAAAGTATTTTGTGTATGATCAAGAGTTTTATGCCATTGTTCAAGCATTAAAGAAGTGGAGACATTATTTGATTCCTAAAGAGTTTGTACTATATACTGATCATAAAGCTTTACAATACTTGGGAAGTCAACATAAATTGAATCAAAGACATATGAAGTGGGTTGAGTACTTGCTAAGTTTCACATTTGTTACTAAGCATAAGAGTGGAGTTACTAATAGAGTTGCTAATGCATCAAGTAGAAGACATTCTTTGTTGACTTAAATAAAGGTTGAAATTCTTGGTTTTGATGAAATAAAAGAGTTGTATGATGCTGATCTTGATTTTTTTGAGGCGTGGAGAGAGTGCAGAGCACCAAATCTGACAGATCACATAAGTAAGTATGATGAGTATTTCATTCAAGAAAGTATGTTGTTTAAAGGTATTTAGTTGTGTATTCCTAGAAGTTCTATGAGATTGAATCTGATTAAGGAAAATCATAGTGGTGGATTAGTTGAACATTTTGGAATTGATAAGACATTGAGTTTTCCAAAAGAGAAGTATTATTGGCCATGAATGTATAATGATGTTTAAAAATTTGTAAAGAGTTGTGGAGTTTGTCAAGTTGCAAAAGGGGTGAGTCAAAATATTAATTTGTATACACCTATTACTGTTCCTGATAAACTTTGGACTGACATCAATATGGATTTTGTTCTTGGATTACCTAAGATAGTGAAAGGGCATGATTCCATATTTGTTGTAGTGGATAAATTTTCTAAGATGGCTCATTTCATACCATGTAAGAAGACATCAGATGCTAAGCATGTTGCTGAAATTTTCTTTAAAGAGATTGTGAGATTGCATGGATTACCAAGAAGTATTATTTTTGATACAAATAGTAAGTTTGTTGGTTATTTTTGGAAGATTTTGTGGAAGAAGATGGGTACTAAATTAAAGTTTAGTGCTACATTCCATCCATAGATAGATGGATAGACAGAGGTTGTGAATAGAAGCTTGGGTAATTTGCTGAGATGTTTAGTTGGGAATAAGCTAAGTAATTGGGAGATGGTATTGGCATAAGCTGAATTTGCATATAAAAATTTTGTGAATAGGAGTACAGGGAAGATACCTTTTTAGATTGTTACTGGAATGCATCCTAGAGGTATATTAGATTTGACAAATGTTTCTGGTGAAGAAAAGAGAACTTCTATAGGAGAAGAATTTGCTGATTTTATGGAGTCTTTGCATAAGGAAGTGAAGTTAAGGTTGGAACAAAGTAATTAGAGGTATAAAGAGAATGTTGATAAGTCTAGAGGGCATCATGATTTTGAAGTTTGTGATGAGGTGATGGTTCATTTGAAGAAAGGAAGATTCCTAGTTAGAACATATAGTAAGCTAAAGATGAGGAAGTTTGGAACTCATAAGATCTTGAAGAAGTTCGATAGTGGTAATGCTTATGAAGTTGAGTTATCTGACGACATGGATATATCTTCTATATTCAATGTTGCTAATTTGTACAAGTATCATGAGTCAAATGATGAAGTTTTTATACCTGATGGTTACCCTAAGAAATAGATTGAAGAAGTTGAACAAATATTGAGTCAAAGAACTTGTAAGAGCACAAGAGAAAAGGATTACTATGAGTATTTTGTGAAGTGGAAGAATAGACCTACTGAAGATGCTACATGGATTTCTCAATCTGATTTGGATGCAACTCAGGTTGTGATAGTTTCATGATTCAAGAGAATCATTTCTCCAATCCTGGTTGTCTAATGTAGGAGCATCCTGGGTTTCTTGCAACCCTGTACTCTTTGTTCATTTTTCCTGTTGATGCTGAGATCCTGTTGGTACCGAGTTCTTGTTGATGTTGAGTTATTTTCTTTAGGTGCCAAGTTCCTGTTGATGTCAAGTGATTTTCTTTAGGTGCCAAGTTCCTATTGATGCCAAGTATTCCTTTGGGTGCTGAGTTCCTATTGATGCTGAGTGATTTTCTTTAGGTGCCAAATTCTTGTTGATGTCAAGTATTCCTTTGGGTGCCGAGTTTGTAGTTGTTGCCAAGTGAATCCTTTGGATGCCAAGCTTGTGTGGATGCTGAGTGCTAGTTTTTATTTGCTGAGTTGCCTATGTCTGGTTCTAGTTTGGGCCAACTTTGCTTGCATTTAATTTCTGTTAGGTAGCTAATAATTGTAAAGAGCTGACTTGTGGCCTTTATATGTTCTAGAATCTTCTTTAAGCTATTTTGGAAAGTATATATAGAGTGTTTAGGCTTAGAGTTAGGTAATTTTTGGGGAAGAAAAAAGTTTTGGAAAGATGAAGTTTTTGGAAGTAGATGGCAGAGTAAAATTGGAAGTGCAAATTTGTAGTTGGATCTTTGAATGTGAATGTATTTGTAATTGGCTGTAACCCATAAGGCCTTATGACTGGGCATGTATGAAGATGTTTTGATGAATCAATAAAATTATCTCTCTCTTATTCCTCCTTTGATTGTTGTTCGTTGTGTTTGCTTCCATTGTGTTAACTCTTGCAAGGTGGTTTGGATAGCTGGGTGAGCCTTTGGCCCTAGTTATTCATCCTTGCTTGCTTTAGATTTGTTGATCATAGCAAGAGGAATATGGTATATAAGCTACACAAAGAATTATATTGTTTGAAGCAAGCCCCTAGAGCATGGTGTGAAAGGTTACACAATTTTTTAGTGAAAATTAATTTTGAAAGAACTAATGACAATAGCAATCTATATTTGAAAAGTGAATATGAAAGTGAGATATTGCTAGCTGAAATTTTTGTTGATGATATCATATTTAGAGGAAAATATTCAACGTGTAAGTCATTTGCTAATGAAATGAAGAAGGAATTTGGGATGTCAATGTTTGGAGAGGTAAAATTTCTTTATTGATTTACAAGTTTATCAAATGAAAGGTGGAACATACATCACACAATCAAACAATATCAAGGAGATATTGAAGACTTTTGGAATGGAAGACTCAAGACTAGTTGGAACACCTATGGTTACTAGTTATAAAATGTCAAAGAATGATGATTCAGCTGAGGTCAATCAAGCATTATATAGGTCAATGATTAAAAAATTGCAATATGTTGTAGATAGCAGACGAGACTTTGCATTAGCAGTTGGAATCATTGCTAGATTCTCTTCTAATCCTAGAGAAAATCATATGATGATAGTGAAAAGGATACTAAGATATATGAAAGGAACATAAAACTATCGATTATGGTATAAGAAAAATGACAAGTTTGAGTTGAAGGTTTTCACTATTGTAGATTGGGCTGCAAATGTTGATGATAGAAGGAGCACAAGGGGAGGAGCTTTCTTTCTAGGAAAAGATTTATTTCATGGACAAGAAAGAACATAACTATATTTCTAAATCTACAACAGAGGCTAAATATGTTGTTGCATCAGCCAATTATTCTAATATTGTATGGATCAAGCAATTGTTGAAAGGTACGAAGGAAGAAATTACTCAACTTGTTGTTATTTATTTTGACAATACAAGTGCTATAAACATATCCAATAACCCTATGATGCACACAAAGACTAAAAATATTGAGATAAAGTATCATTATTTGAGAGAGATAATGCAAGATAAAGAAGTGACACACTAGAATTTGTGAAAAAAAAAGAATAGATAGCTAACATATTTACAAAGGCACTACCTAAGGATGTTTTTTAATATTTAAGTGGTAAGCTAGGGGTCATTACCCTACCTAAGTAAAACTAAGAATAGATGCACAATTGCATCACTTATTATGATTAGAATATCTTATAGATTGATGCAGGAGGTCACACTTTAAGATCTTCCTGAAGATTGTGAAAAGATGGAATGAAGCATGGAGTAGATGAAATTGTAAGGAGTCAAAGAAAACAAGTGGAAGTGATATTTCTATATCAGTCAGAGTAGTAACATAAAGATGTTATGTATACCTAAAGCAAAGAGAAGATATGTATGTGAATGGTCGATGTCTTTGGCATTATTGTCAATGAGGGAGACATGTTTTGCTAGAGGTGTTGTCATTTAGAAACTAGAAAAAGAAGTTGAATTGCAAGAAGATATCTACAATCAATATCATAGAGGGAGTATCTATAGATTACATAGATAAGCATCAAAATGAAACTAAGAAAGAGAGAACATACATAGAGGGACTTGGTAGTACAAGTTCAAAAGAAGACATAATGAATATTTTTGGTTTGCATGGTAACTAGAGATGTTTCCATCATTACCAAAGAGAGGGATTGTTCAAAACTAAAATTGGAACAATCATTATGTTGTAATTGACATAAAATCTACTAGAGAGACATTTACTAACAGTGTAGAGTGCCATATCATTTGATTTATGAAGAGGATTTGAAATGAGAAGTTAACAAGGTGAGCTAGTCAAGCTATTGAGAAGAGAAGTTAAGCATCATGGAACTACAATTGATACTTGATAAGTTAGTCCTTGACAAGACAATGTGTTGTTTAATCATTGCATGAAGTAAAGAAGACAAGTGAATTGATGTATGAGTGAGATGACAAGAAGTTGAGTATGACTCTAAGCTTGATCGAGTATAAATATTGGTCAGTCAATGAAGGAGTTGAAACAAAAGAATAAGCAACTTAAGAAGAAGTTGAATAAATAGTATAAGTCGAGTATCAATAATGACCAAGAAAGATAGAATAGTGTATGTTGAACTATACAATGATGACTAGACAAAAGAATAAGGGATTTCCTACAACAAAAAGAATTTTTGGATTAGTCAAGACACATTGATGATAAGAATTGATGAGATGACATATTTAACACATGATGAAAGTTTGTTAACCAATATATGGAAAGGATTTGATGAGAAATTTCTAGAAGTTTCAAGTAACAAGAAGGATAGTAAAATGATGGAAGGATTTGATGAATATAACCTAACCCTAAGATCTATGATGATATTTAAGTAGAAAAAGATCAAAATTATCTTTATAAGGAGGAATAAGAGATGTTTTCAAAGGTTGGTTTGTTGTTTATTGGAGATCTTAAGGAGAACCCATGAAGATTAGAGTAGTAGAGGAGAAGTGAAGGGAGTAGTGAAGTGTGATTTCTTGAAGAGGTGCCAAGAAGATCAATGATGGAGGTGATAATGGAGGCCAATCGATGAACCAAAAAATGAGAAAATGGAGATCTAAATCTACAAAGTAAGTTCTATTTTATAGATCAAACCTATTGTTACATTCTAACCATTATGGAAGTCAAAATAATTTTATCAAGGTTGACCTAACAATCATTTTGTAAATCCATTAATCAAGGTGGCATTGTAATGGAATGATCTAAAGTCCTCTAACCAAACCACTTCTAATAGGGTGATTAAATCCTTTAACAAGGTGACATTTAATAGTGTGTTTTGTAACCTTTAAGAAGGGTGGATCTTAATTGAGATCACTTTAGAAGAGAGAAAAAGTGGTAGTATGTTACTTGGTGGTTTTTCTCAAATTGGATTTCTATAGTAAATCCTAGTGTCATTTACTTGTATGAATGTTACTTTACGCATGCTATTTTTATAGTTGTTTATTTTATGTTTAACCAATACACATACATAATAGAGAGTTAAAGAATATTAAACCACTGATAATTTTCTTTATTGACTGAGTGTGTTTTTTAACTTAGATCAAGTTGTTTGAAGCTGTTAAAAGTTGATTTTGGTACATCTGGACTTGAGGATAACTAATTCAACCCCCCTCAGTTATTCTAATAATTCTAATAGAAGAAATATAATTTGCATTGACCACCTTGATATTTCCCTAATGTTCGTTAAAAACAAATGGTGAAAATGTCAGTTATGGACATAGTGTTTGGACTTATTTTCACAAATTTGAGTAGATCTCAGTGCCCAATTGGTTTCAAAGCCTCCAAATTGATGCAAATGAAAGTTAATACATTCTCTTTAGTGTTCCCATTAGTTTAAAACTCCCATGAATCTATACATTCTAGAAGTAACAAAAATAAATAGAGAAATGCAAAGAAACTTTGATTGTATTTTTGTTCTAATACCTCAAACTACATGAAAAAATTACACACCCTCTTAGATTTGATCCAATACATTTTAAAATGGCATCAAAAAATGGTCATAAACCATTTTTAAAATTAAGGGGCCATTTGGGAGTTAATTTTTCATCTAGCTAAAAGTTGTCAACTTGACAATATTTGCAACTTTATTGTCAAGCTTTCAACTTTTTGCAATTGACCTTCCCAAGGTTTTATAGCTTGATATATGTAGTACAAAGGATATTTTAGGACTAATACACCCTAGATCAGCCATATCCTACACTTTTATGGAACCATATGGCCATCTTTCCAAGATGTCTTATAATAATGCAATAAGCACAATGGTCTTACATCTTGGGCCATATTGACTTAATACCCTAATCTATTACATTAATGAGAGTTATGTCTTTATTTCACCTCATGGAATTCCATGGGTGTTTACATTGTCTTCATGATCTTATTGGTTCATTGTCTACATGATTATTTTGGTACATTATCTTCATGAGTTCATGAGCCTGTTGGGGTGCTCCTACACTAGTAATCCATCACTGAATGTTAGAGTAATAAAGTATTTTCTTATTAATTAATTCATATTGATTTAATTATCAAGTCACTTATTATCTCTAGTTTACTTAAGCTAAACTTTGGGCATCTAATAATAAATTATTTTATTAATTATTATCATGCAACCTAGGTTAGTTACCTGTTGGGGTCTTGATCTCCTTTTATAAGGATTGATCTCTTTGCATTTATTAATTCACTTTTGATAATAACAATTTCTCTTTTTTCTCATCAAGAATGTCTCATATGTGGATCTGAGAATTCCAACCTCCATAGCTTTCTCTTCTCTCTTTCCATGACTAGTGTTTGCATGCAAGTGATTCTTGGGAGCTGTAGGGTTGATCTATCATCAACTTCAACATGGTATCAGAGCTCTAGATCTTCATGCCCATGTTTTGTTTATGAGAAGTTTGGCTTGGCTTTTAGATCTATGTTTTTTCTTTCAGAGGGTTTTAATTTTTAGATGATTTTTATATTCGTTTGGGGGGTTACTAATTTTTGGGCCACTTTGAGTCCAAATGGACATCACCGTTGGGCTGCAAGCACCCAAAAACCCCTATTTACATATAAAATTTGTCTAATTTGAACATAGTTGGATTTTGAGGCAAAAAAATATTGCTCTGAGATTGGGAACATTTCTCAAGGTGGTGATTTATACATTTTTTGCATAGAAATCAAATTTTTTGGGTGCAAAAATTAAGATTTTTTGATACACATATCGAGATTTTTGGAATGGGAGTTGAATTTTTTTGAACAAAAATTGAGACAATATTTGTATGAAGTTGGCATGCTTCTTGAGGTATTTTTGGTGCTGGTAGACTCACTTTTAGATGCATGTTGGCATGGATCCCAAGGAAATGCATATTTTTATTTTTCCCTTCCAACTCTGTTTCGACCTACATGTGGTTTTTTGGCCGTAACTTGCTCATCTAGACTCCATTTTTTGTAAACGAGATATTGCCAAAAATATGGTTCCGAGTATGTCATGGTGGTACAATATATTTGGAATTTTGATGGTACTTGGTTGCTAGTTCACATAGTTAAACTCAGTGGTTCTATTTTGCACTCCAAGAATACTATCTTGAGACATTCAATTTTCTAGATTTTGCTCTAGGTACATCCCATTTAGTTTTTTGCTTATTTGCATTCTGGTGGATATCTTGGTTGTTTTAAGTCTGAAGATCAGTTGCTTTAGATGATTTTTTATGGGTTGTACTATCTCTTGTATTAGCCTTATGTCTCTTTTGATCTTTGTTGACATTCTTTTGTGGTATTTTTGCATACACACTGAGATAATGTGCCACTTTATTGCATTTTGGGATCTTGTACATCTTTTTGTTTTGTTGTACTCACACTACATTATAAAGTGCCTTGGGGGGTTTCACATTGGCCATATTCACCATCTTCCTTTTTCAAGTGAGTATTACTGTTAGAATTCTTTTAGAATAATTGAGACGGGGGGTGAATCAGTTATTCAAGGTCCAATAATGTCCAATACAAATTTTTAATAAAATAGGGGTGAATCAGAAGTACTAGCCTTTTTACTTTCCTGTCAAATCCTTAATGGCATATAATTGAAATTATCATGCATGCAATTAAACATTAAACAATTATAAAAATTAAACATGCATCACCTAATAACACAAAGAATTTTGGTGACCCAGAAATCCTCTAGGAATAAGAAGGTAAAACTGGGGTGGGGATGACACCCACAAAATTACTGCGCAATTGATTTCAACCACTTTTGATGGTTTGCCCTATTAAAGGCTTATCCTGTTAAAGGCTTTACACACTATCATATGTGACCTTGTTAAAGGATTTCTACACCCTGTTAGGAGTGTGCCCTATTAGAGGACTTAAGAACATTCAACTTATAATGCCACCCTATTAAAGGATTTACATAGAGCTGTTAGGCCCACCCAAGTCCATGGGATTTACAGTCACCTTCTCAAAAGAATCTTTTATCCCTCTCTAAGGATCTCCTATCCTTCTCCTGAGGATCTCTTATCCTTCTCCTGGGGATCTTCTATCCTTTTCTTGAGGCTTACCCACCTAGCTATTAAGCTAACCTAGCAATGTAGGATTTCAATGTCTGATACAATGGTAAGAAAGTATTAGAAAGGTTTTGACCTGATAAAGATTGCAACTCTAACCTTGCAAATTTTAGATCACTCTTCAATTCTTTTCTTTGCTTGGCTTTGCTTCCTTGCAGTGTTGACATCTTGTCCACCCTTCAAGATCTGTCTCCTTGAGTTCTTCCACTCATTATGCCAATGCACTCTATGGTCACTTGATCAACTCAGAGTCTTAATCCTTTGTACTTACTCCTCACTATGTCCTCCTTTTGACACTTCACACTAGCCTTCTCTTGGCTTCTTCGCATGACCACACTTTGATCTCTGATCTGTAACTCCTTATAAAGAAGTTCTATTCTTTATTTCCAGCTCAAATCTTCTTGCTCATCAATTTGATTTGGTTTGAGAGAACAATATTATTTTCCCTCCAAATTGTTTCTTTCAGAAACTTCATGATAAGTCCATAAGTATTCACTCAATATTGGTTTGCATGGTTTACATGAAATTCTATGACATCTAATCATCATCCTTATCATCCAACTAATTCAAAAAATTCAATGTAACAAACTTATCATTACTATCTGGCGAATCTTTTTGTCTTATCAATAATGTAGCAACTCGGCATCATTGGTTTACTGATGCTCAACACCTTCTGTGTTACTCAGTTTCTACTATATTTATTGATGCTTGACACCTTCTGTGTTTCTCAGCTTCTACTACATTTACTAATTCTTAACACCTTCTGTGTTACTCAGCTTCTACTACATTTACTAATGCTTGACACCTTTTGTGTTACTCGGCTTCTACTACATTTATTGATGCTCAACACCTTTTGTGTTACTCGACACCCAAAGGATTTCTCGACACACAATGAAGTTGAACTTGCTTGGCTTTAACTAGCTTGCTCGACACTCACAAATGGACTTAGTTAGGTTCTACAAATGACTTAGTTAAACCTTACATCTTTGATGTGTCTTAGTGTGTCCATTCCCTGTGTCTTAGAGTATGTCGTCAATACACTATTTCATCAATGGCTTAGCTGATCCTTATACTTCATTACAACATCATAACTTTAACCTTTCTCTAGGTGCTCTAGTTACATCTTATTGATTGCCTCCTCCTCAATCAACCAATTGATAGTATTTGGATCACTTAAGAAATTGTCATTCCTGTAAGTAGCAAGTTTGACATCAATGACAAAAAAATGATTGAAAACATTCTTTACCTGTTCCATCATTCTTCATTAATGATCTTTTCAATCATTTCCAAAAATCTCCCTCTTTGGCATTGATGGTAAACCAAACTGATCAATTGATTGAGCTGATCAACTTAGTTACCACCAAAATTATATACCAAACTGAAAACTTGTTGTCATTATATATCTTCCTTTTTGTATCATGTCTCCCTCTTTTGCTAATGCAAACTGAATTCTTTGTTTTGCTTCTCCCTCTTGACTGTTGCATCCTTACTCTATATTCCTAATCCTTCATAGCTGCTTGCTGATCAGTTTCTTATCTCTTCAAAATCTCCCTCTTTCATCTCTCTTTTTGGTCTACTACTGATCTCATACATTCTCATACATCTCCCTCTTACCTTTTATTGATAAGTTTCTCATAAATTTCCCTCTTTGACATAAATGCCAAAGGTGTAGCATCTTCAACATGCTTTGTGTAAGCTTTGCATCTTATGTCTTTTTCCTCTATCACCATGCTTGTGACTGATCTGGAATTTCTATTCTTGTTGTCATCCTTTACATCATTCTTCTGATATTTCAATGATCTACTCCTATTGATGCAGTGCAGCTTCTTTGTTGGTTTGGACTGCTTGAGTTAGGGGCTTTACCCCCAACTTGCCTCTAAGATATTCATAAGTATCCTTGGGCAATGGTTTGGTGAAGATATCTGCAATTTTTTCCTTTGTGTAAATGTACTCCATCTTCACTTGTTTGTCTTCCACCAATTCTCTGACATAGTGATACTTGATTGCAATATGTTTGATTTTTGCATGCATTACTGGATTCTTGGATATGTTTATAGCACTTGTATTATCACAATACAATATCACACGTTTGGTTACCTCTTCTTTCATTCCTTTCAATAGATGTTTGAGCCACACAATGTTTGTGCAATTGATTGCTGCTACCATATATTCTACTTCTATTGTGGATTGAGATGTGCATGTTTGTTTCTTGCTAGTCCAAGTAACTAGCCTTTTACCTAAGAATAATGCTCCTCCACTTGCGCTTTTCCTATCATCAATGTTGCCTACCCAATCTGTGTCTGTGTATGCATTGAGCTCAAACTTCTCATTCTTTTTGTAATATAGGCCAAAATCAACAATTCCTTTGAGATACCTCATTATCCTTTTTACTTCCATGAGATGATTTTCTTTAGGATTAGCAGAGAATCTAGCCACTATTCAAACTACTAATGCTATGTCTGGTCTATTATGTACAACATATTGTAGCTTTCCAATCATGGATCTATACATTTTTTGATTAACTTCAGCTGATTCATCATTTTTGGATAACTCATGTCCTATTTCCATTGGTGTGCTGATAGTTTTGGAGTCTTCCAATCCAAACATCTTGAGTATCTCTTTGATGTACTTTGATTGTGTCATGAATATACCATGTTTTAGTTGATGAACTTGCAATCCAAAAAAGAACTTGATTTCTCCAAACATAGACATCTCAAACTCATGTTTCATTTTGTCAGCAAAACTTTTGCAAAGTGCTTCCTTTCCTCTAAAAATTATGTCATCCAAAAAGATTTCATATACAAGGATATCCTCACCTTCTTCTGATTTGATGTACATGTTTTTGTTATTTCTTTAAAATCCTATTGCACTAGATACTTGTGAAGTCTCTCATACCAAGCTCTAGGGGCTTGATTTAATCCATATAGAGCCTTATGCAATTTGCATACCTTGTTTTTGTTATTTTCATCAACAAATCCTTCTGGTTTCTCTATGTCGACTTCCTCTTCAATTATACCATTTAGAAATGCGGACTTAACATCCATTTGATAGACTTTAAATCCTTTGAAGGCTACATATGCTAGTAAGGTCCTTACTCCTTCCATTCTGGCAACTGAAGCAAAAGTTTCTCCATAGTCTAGTCCTTCTTCTTGTGCATACCCTTTACAGACTAGTCTTGCCTTCTTCCTTGTGATTTCACCATTCTCATCTAACTTGTTTCTAAACACCCACTTGGTTCCAATTTTATTCTTGTCAGATTTTCTTGAGACTAAGGTCCATGTCTTGTTATTTTCAAATTGTTCTATTTCTTCTTTCATAGCATTGTACCAATCATCATTTTTTATGGCTTCACTTACTATTTTTGGTTCCATTTTGCTAAGCAGACATGTCTCACATCTGAGTCTATTCCATGTCATTGGTCCTACCTCTTTATTTCCAATAATTTGATCTACAGGATGATGTCTTCTCACATACTTTACAAAAACTAGTTCTTTCCTTGTTTGCATGTTGTCTCTTTCAGAATCTGAATCTTCATGTGTATTTTCATCAGATATTTCTTCATTTCCTTCATGTTGACAATTGTTAGAATCTGAATGAACATTCTCTATATTTTGTAGCTCGGCTTCTGAATGTGTCTGCTGCTCGACATTCACTATTTGTGACTCGACAAATACTGGATTTTGTTGCTAATTGTCATTCTAAGTTGTAGCTTCACCATTATTAGGTATACCTTCATAAAAGTATACAAAGGTATTGTATTCTTCTACTTTCTTGGTGTTCTCAACACTTTGAACTTCTACAAGCTCATCAAATTTCACATTTGTGCTTTCTACTACTTTGTTAGTGTTAACATTCATGCACTTATAAGCTTTGCTTCTAGTAGAATAACCAAGAAATGTGCCTTCCTCATTCTTTGCATCAAACTTTCCATTTCTAGACTCTTTATATATATAGCATTTGCATCCAAATATTTTGAAATGTTTTACATTAGGAGAATGCCCATACCATAATTCAAAAGGTGTAGCATTTGTACCTTTCTTGACTTGAACTCTGTCGAGTGTGTAGACTACAGTACTTACAGCTTCTCTCCAATACTTGAGTGCAACATTTTTCCTCCATCATTAAGGTTCTAGCACAGTCAGTAATTGATCTATTCCTTCTTTCTACTATACCATTCTGAGGTGGAGTCCTAGGTGCTGATGTTTGCCTTTTGATCCCTCTTTCATTGCATAATTGTTCAAATTCTCTTGATGTGAATTCACCTCCTCTATCAGATCTGAGACATTTTAGGCTCTTCCCAGTCTCTTTCTCAACTCTAGCCAAGTACCATTTGAACATTTGGAATGCATCTAATTTTTGTTTCAGGAACATGACTGTCATCATCCTTGAATAGTCATCTACAAATAGCATTATGTATCTGTCACCTTTGTAGCTTTGCACTTCAATAGGACCACACAAGTCAGTATGAACTAGCTCTAATACTTCATTAGAAGTATAAGCCTTGATTTTGAAAGTTGACTTGGTCATCTTCCCTAGATGGCATTGTTTGCACATGGTGTTATCAGGCTTCTTCAACTTTGGTAGACCTCTGACTTTCTTCATTTTGCTAATGCTTATCAGATTGTCAAAATTTATATGACATAGTCTCTTGTGCCATAACCATACATCATCAGTTTGAACAATTAGACAAGAAGCATCTTCCATGTCTAGGTAGAACAAATTACTCCTAGTCTGGTCACCTTTTCCTATTAAACTTCCTTAAGAATCATAGATTTTGGCAACTCCATTTTTAAATTCAACCTTGCATCCTATGTTGCCTAACTGTGAGACACTTAACAAGTTATAATTCAAGCCTTCAACATAGTATGCATTATCACATGATATCTTTTTAGTGAGCTTGATACTACCTTTCCCTTTGATCTGACATGGTGCATTGTTACCATATCTAACACTATTTCCTTCATATTGAATAAAGGTAATGAGCTTACTTTTATCTCCATTCATGTGATGCGAGCATCCACTGTCTATGATCCATTTGTTATTCTTGTTCATGCAAGTTACTAGGGCAGTTGCTTCATCTTCATTAGATTCATCTTTCATAGCCACATAGACTACTTCATCATCATTCTTGTCAGAGTCTTCTTCAACAATGTAGCATCTTTTGCCTTTACCTCTATAGTCCTTTTTGTCCTCTTTCTTGTTCTTGATGTTGCCTCCATCCTTGTAATTTTTCTTTTGTATGCATCTGCCTGCAATGTGACCAACTTCATTTCAATTGAAACAAATGATTGGCAGCTTACCTTTGAATTTGCCTCTTCCTCTATGAAATCTTCTTGCTAGTAATGTTTCCAATTGGTCTACATCATCTTCATTAGTGCTACTATCACTAGATACATACCTCCTCATTGTCTTTTATTGTCGTCTTGGCTTTGAATGTAGATTCAAAGTTTTCTAGCTTGTAGTTGTCAAAGTTGGCTAGCTCAAAGGTAGCGAGTCTTCCAATCATTCTTTCAAATGACAATGTGTTTCTTGGTACACACCTTAGCTCTTTGATAGCTGATACTCTTATAGCATAGATAGGAAGCAAAATTCTCAAGTATTTGATACATACTATTTCTTCTGATAACTGTCCTCCTAGGCTTCTTATGGCACTTACCACTTCTTTCATTCTTGCACCGTATTGAGCAACATTCTCTCCTTCTTCCATTTTCATGTCATCAAATTTTCCACTTAGGATCTCTTGACATTATCATCTCCTCCATAGATGGTTGATAATGTTTTCCACATCTGATGTGTAGTATCACATTCTTTGATGTCATCATACTTAGCATAGCTTAGTGCTGAAGCAATCTCTAGCATCGCTTGATTGTGCTCCTTCTTCTTGTTCATGTCTTCTATAGTGAGGGGTCCTGCAGGGTCTGCATGATCAACTGTGATTGAGGTCTATGCACAATCACCTATTGATCGAAGGTGCAACTTCATTAGACTTTGCCATGCAACAAAGTTGTCTTTATTTAGCTTGGGAACTTCTCTCTTGGACATCTTGATCTACTTGCTGCTAGTACCTTGAAACAAATCAGTAGTGGGCTCTGATACCAATTTTTAGAATTCTTTTAGAATAACTAAGAGGGAGGGTGAATTAGTTATTCAAGGTCCAATAATGTCCAATACAAATTTTTAATAAAATGGGGGTGAATCAAAAGTACTAGCCTTTTTACTTTCTTGTCAAATCCTTAATGGCATATAATTGAAATTATCATGCATGCAATTAAACATTAAACAATCATGAAAAGTAAACATGCATCACCTCATAACACAAAGAATTTTGGTGACCCAGAAACCCTCTAGGAATAAGAAGCTAAAACCGAGGTGGGGATGACACCCACAAAATTATTGCTCAATTGATTTCAACCACTTCTGACGGTTTGCCCTATTAAAGGCCTGCCCCATTAAAGGCTTTAGACACTGTCAAATGTGACCCTATGAAAGGATTTCTACACCTTGTTAGGAGTGTGCGCTGTTAGAGGACTTAAGAACATTCAACTTAGAATGCCACCCTATTAAAGGATTTACATAGAGCTGTTAGGCCCACCCATGTCCATGGGATTTACAGTCACCTTCTTAAAAGAATCTTTTATCCCTCTCTAAGGATCTCCTATCCTTCTCCTGAGGATCTCTTATCCTTCTCTTGGGGATCTTCTATCCTTTTCTTGAGGCTTATCCACCTAGCTATTAAGCTAACCTAGCAATGTAGGATTTAAATGTCTAATACAATGGTAAGAAAGTATTAGAAAGGTTTTGACCTGATAAAGATTGCAACTCTAACCTTGTAGATTTCAAATCACTCTTCAGTTCTTTTCTTTTCTTGGCTTTGCTTCCTTGCAGTGCTGACAGCTTGTCCACCCTTCAAGATCTGTCTCCTTGAGTTCTTCCACTCATTATGCCAATGCACTCTATGGTCACTTGATCAACTCAGAGTCTTAATCCTCTGTACTTACTCCTCACTGTGTCCCCCTTTTGACACTTCATACTAGCCTTCTCTTGGCTTCTTTGCATGACCACACTTTGATCTCTGACCTGTAAATCCTTATAAAGAAGTTATGTTCTTTATTTCTTGCTCAAATCTTCCTGCTCATTAATTTGATTTGATCTGAGAGAACGATATTATTTTCCCTCCAAATTTTTTCTTCCAGAAACTTCATGATAAGTCCATCGGTATTCGCTAAAAATTGGTTTGTATGGTTTACATGAAATTCTATGACATCTACTCATCATCTTTATCATCCAACTAATTCACAAAATTCAATGTAACAAACTTATTGTTACTGATCTGGCGAATCTTTTTGTCTTATCAATAATGAAACAACTTGGCATCATTGGTTTACTGATGCTTGACACCTTTTGTGTTACTCAGCTTCTACTACATTTACTGATGCTCGACACCTTCCGTGTTACTCAGCTTCTACTACATTTACTGATGCTCGACACCTTTTGTGTTACTCGACTTCTACTACATTTACTAATGCTTGGCACCTTCTATGTTACTCAACACCCAAAGGATTTCTTGATACACACTGAAGTTGAACTTGCTCAGCTTTAACTAGCTTGCTCAACACTCACAAATGAACTTAGTCAAGTTCTACAAATGACTTAGTTAAACCTTACATCTTTGATGTGTCTTAGTGTGTCCATTCCGTGTGTCTTAGAGTATGTCATCAATACACTATTTCATCAATGACTTAGCTGATCCTTATACTTCATTACAACATCATAACTTCAACCTTTCTCTAGGTGCTCTAGTTACATCTTATTGATTGCCTCTTCCTTGTCAATCAACCAATTGATAGTATTTGGATCACTTAAGCAATTGTCATTCCTGCAAGTAGCAAGTTTGACATCAATGACAAAACAATGATTGAAAACATTCTTTACCAGTTCCATCATTCTTTATTCATGATCTTTTCAATCATTTCCAACAATTACTTCCATGACAATAACCTCTTGATGTGTCGATGGCACGTGCCATTACAGGTATTTGTACTTTTTTTGCATTGTTGATGTCCTAGTTCTTCTTTCTACATGAGATATTGTATTCAATTTTAGTGTTCAGGTCTTACCTCTTTGTTGGTTCTATTGCTTTCTTTGTTTGATCAAGTGAGCTATGTATTCAGTAATTGATCCTATGTACTAGAAAAATGCAGTGGCTTGATACTTATGAATTTTGGTGAGATGGATCATTTACCATGTAGACAATCTTTCATTCCTATTTTTGGAGACCATGAAGATTTCTTCCATCTTCAATTGATCAAATATTTAGTCTTATTCTTCTCTACTTGGTCATGTTCTATACAATGGGGGTTCTTCATATCAACAGTTTGGCAGTGTTTGTAGCTTCATGCTTCAGTGGTGTTCTTCATGATCATCCTTTTTTTTCCTATCTTATGGAACACTCTTTCCATCTCTTTTTGGAGTAGGGTTTTTCCCATGTGGTTTTCTCTATTTCTCCTCTTTTCATAGATTTGGTTGTGCTTGGGTACCTCATCAGGCCTTATTGTCGAGATCCAATTCTTCTTTCAGTAGTAGTTTCTAGGTTTTTAGCTACTCCCTAAGTTTATCTTAAGTGGGAGGGGGGGGTGGGGGTGGTGTTAGAATAATAAAGTATTTTCTTATTAATTAAATCATATTGATTTAATTATCAAGTCACCTATTATCTCTAGTTTACTTAAGCTAAATTTTAGGCATATAATAATTAATTGTTATCATGCAACCTAGGTTAGTTACTTGTTAGGGTTTTGATCTCCTTTTAGAAGGATTGATCTCTTTGTAATGTATTAATTAACTTTTGATAATAGCAATTTCTCTTTTTTATCATCAAGAATATCTCATATGTGGATTTAAAAATTTCATCCTCTATAGCTTTTTCTTCTCTCTTTCTATGATAGGTGTTTGCATGTAGGTGATTCTTGGGAGTTGTGGAGTTAATATTTCATCAACTTCAACACTAAAAACATATATCCTACTAACATATACACAATAATGTTTTTCAACACATTGTAAGTAAATAGAGTTCATTCTAAGTTTAAAACTAGAAAATTAAAAATAAAAATAAAAATATAACTAGATAATAGTTCATTCTAGATGCTATGTCCAACATAACATAGCAAGTTAATAAGAAAAAACTTTTTTTTTAATGAAAATCACACAAGGACAAATAGTAAAGATAGAATACACGAACACACAATTAGATATGGAAAATGGACTTAATCGTTGGAAACAACTAATGCTGATGAAGTAAAAGGTAGATTGTTGGACATAAGTAAACCTGATGAAGATGAAGATCATAATAGAGTTGCAAAGTATATGTAACTAATTCATGCAAGTCACAATCATCTGAAGGATGTGATGTTGGATAAAGAATTTGAAGACAAAGTATGAAGATGTGAATAAAGAAGTAATGTTAAGTATGTGAAACTAAATATCAATTGATAAATCAGTCTATGATAGCCTAATGATGGTTTGATTGTTTTGCATGATTTCATGAAGTGTTAAGATCATGTATAAGAAAATAATTTTTGTTGCTAAGAGAAGGAACAAAGTTGGAGAGGGAAATGATAAGGTACACCAAGCTAGATATAATGGTTAGTAAATGAAAGCATGAAAGGTGAAATACATCAATATAGTGTTGTGGAGCAAGACAAATGTTAATCGAGCATATTAAGTGTTAACTAAGTATAGTATTAACCAAGTATGAAGAAGGTTGGTGAAAGAAGAACAACATTTAGTAAATGAAGAATAGTTTGTGAGAAAATGATTAAGGGATGATGTAATGTGAAGATCAAGACTATTCTAGAAGATTCCAAGATAAGGACACCATTTTTTAGAGAGATCTATGACTAAAGAAATTCAAAGAATATTTGATGGTAAAGATTTATGAAGGGTTTTGAGATCCAAGAAAAGGTACAAGTTCCAAGAAAATGATGTATAGTTAGTAATATACATAAAATGACATAGATACATTAAATCTAAGATCATGTGGAGGAGATTAATTAATGGGAACCCTAGTTCATGAGATAAAGTGACAAAAATATATCTATATAAGAAGGAGAAAAGGATGGAAATGCTACTGGTCTAGTAAAGAGAAAAGTGGATTCAAAGGAGTTGAAGGAGATCCTACCGAGCAGATCAAAATTGTGAGTGGAAGTGAAGTGGAAAGTTGAGTGTGATGGCTAGTTAGTAAATATAGATATTGAGAAAAATAGAGATTTGAAAAAGAAAAATGAATTGCATTTTTATTAGATCATTTGATTATTAATCACTAACCATTGTAACATACATCTCCTAACCGAGTGGACTTAACAATCTTAATATAAAATAGATTTGTATGGTTGCATTCTATTGAATAATTGCAAGTCCTTTAGATAGGTCAATCATTAAAGTGTGATAAAGTCTAGTTGATCTTTAGGGAAAATATCCTAATGGGTTCACATCTACTAGTGTGTTTGTAACCTTTGCCAAGGTTGGCTCTTAACCGAGCTCACTTCAGAAGAATGAAAATGTTTTGGGTGATTAGTCTATGGTTGATTTTATCCTAATCAAGTTTCTACATTTAAAATCATGATGTCAATATGTGCATGGATTTTTTTGCATGTTATTTACTCTCACATGTTGAAACAATTACTATTATTATAAGTCGATGAAAGTTACTAATATTCAGTATTGCAAGTGAAATCTATTTGATGTATATGAATGATTAATTTTCTGAGATTATTGATTTGGTTTATTGATAAGTTAATATTGTTATAAGTATGGTGAATTATCTAAAAAAGCATGAGGATAACTAATATGCACAAATTTGAGTAGATCTTAGTGCCCAATTGGTTCTAAGACCTCCAAATTGATGCAAATGAAAAATAATACATTCTCTTTAGTGTTCTATGAGGAACTTGAATAATTCATTATAATTTCATTGTTCTTTCTCATCTTAACTAAGAACCTTGCATTACATCAAACATAAAGATATTGTATAGTTGCGCATGACCCAAAGACTGAACTTGGAGATGCTTCCCATTTTTCTTCCATATCAAAAAATATATTTTTCTAGTTCACCAAACTCAACATTTAATTTTTCCATGTTTGAGGTTGTGTTTTGATGGTCAATCCAAATGAAATTATTGGTAGCATAATTGAAACTCTCTTCTTAATTCATCATATCTTTTATTATATTAATTGTTTCCTGCTTCATGATGTTAGAGATATGAGTGAAGTTATTAGTAGTTGATTTCTTGGTGTTGTCACAATTTTAGTTTCATTTCCATTGTCATCCACCACCTTCCCTTTCTTTGTTGTAATTTTTCCACCTCCTTGGTAAATATCCTCCTCCTTAGAGTCATAGTCAATAAGCAGGTTTTTACCCTTATTCATTGATTGAGTTGCTAACTTTTGAGTACGTTTCAGTTTTGGTAGGAGAGTATTCTCTTCACCTTATAGGTGAATCATAAATCTTGACCCTTCATATCTCGAAAGTGAGTGGGACACTCCACTTTTTAGTGGTTTTAATTGATCTTCTTGGTGTGTTTGAGGGAAGCACTAAGGAATAGGAGAGTATGCTCTTCACCTTCTAAGGTGAACCAAAAAATCTTGACCTCTTTGGTGTGAATCCATTTTGTTTATCTCCTAGTGAGATATTACCTTTAGAGGGTTTGTTATTAGTGGAAAGATGCCAATAGGAATGACTTAAAGTTGGAATGAGAAAAACATAGCTACTTTGACCCACTACAATCATAAACCCCTTAACAAAGGCAAAAGCCTTGGGGGGTGTAACACTTTTGTTCATCTAGGGAGAGTACTTGTGGGATTGGTACTATGAGGAAATCACTAGGTTAGAATGCTTAAGGTACTCCTGTGGCTGCAAGGTTTGTTACTCATCATATGATAAGGTGTCTTATATCAGGTACAAGAGGGGTGTTGTGAATGAGACCCCTTCTAGACACTTTAGGATTTAGAAGCCACCCTTATTATCCACTCAACATATTGGTGCAAGGATCTATCCAATTAGACTACTCGTATCATCCCAATATTTCACACTCAATATTTGTGTCCCTTTGGTTGTGTTAAAAGAACTTCCATGACAAAGTCAACATCTATTGTGGGAAATCACTTTGTGTGAGGCATGGGGGCATCAAGCGTGGGCCAAGTTGTTGAGTAATGAATTGTGACCTTAGATAGAATCTGCTTGATGTGTCTTCACTTGTGCTAGAATCATGGAAATCATTTGAACATATACATATGATAGTTCTAGAGCTTTTCTTTTGAGACCTCACATATGCTTGTATCATGCAAGGTTTCTTTGTTCCTTGCTTGATTTCTTGAATACTAATCCATGTGTTAGTATCTTTCTTGGGATTTTCTTTTTCTTTTGAACATCAAACTTTCTATGCTATCCACTATTGTCAAAATTTGTCAACCAAGTTAAACATCAAATCTAAATTTTTTTCTTTTGTTTCTTGCAAGTAGGATTTCCATCATTTGACTTTTCTTTCTATGTCTCTAGTGTTATAACTTGCTTAAGATATCTCTTAGTCTTAACACTCTTGGTCTTTTCCACCTTCTTAGCCTATCTCCTCTTTCTCAGAACCTCTTTTTCTGAAAGGTTACCTTGATCTATTAACTACACTCTTTGATTGGGAAATTTTTTTACTTGTCATCTCTCTTGCTTTATATACTTTTATATTTGGGTTTCTTTCCTAGATCTTGACTTGAGTCTCTAGTGTTGTAAGCTTCTTAGACACTTTTCTTGGAAAGTCACTCATTCATTTATACCTCTCTTTGACAAATGAACATTCTAGCTCTCTAGTTTGGACATAAAGTTATCTTGTGTCACCTTATTATCTTCCTCCAGTCTCCTTCATGCTTGATTTTCCATCTCCCACTATGAGATCCAAACCTTGTGCTACCAAACCTTAACCAAGTCTAGATGATCATGAGTTCTTCTATGTCATAAAGAGTTTCAAGATCTATACACTCGATACAAAGATCTAGAAGAAACATATGATCTTTCTTACCTTCATCTCACTAGGCACATGATAGAAACATAGTTTAAAATTGAGAAAAGGTTAGAGGAAAGAATGGAATCATTACATGATCTTCCCTTAAGTTCTCAATATGCACACTAGTCATCTTCTTCAAGATCATATTCTTTCTCTTCTCCTAAGTCTACACATTCTATCTCTCCAAGATATCAATTGACTTCATTTATTGGATCTAAAGACCTCCTTAAAGAGAAAGCAAGTGATACCCACTTTAAACCTATGCCAATATTTCATGATAATCCACAATACTTTATGAAGATATTTATGCATCTTATGCACTTGATGAACAACAAGAATATCCTAGAAATACTCTTGAGAGAAATTTTACTCCCTTGGAAGATTCTCATGATGCCATCTTGAAAACACTTCTCGATAATGAGCTCATCTCATTACCAAAAAAATCTATACCTTATGAACCTAAAATCAAACCTCCATGGTGGAGAGATGATCACTTTTGAAATGATCATAGAAACAATGGTCATAAAACTAAAGATTGCATAGAGTTGAAGCATAAAGTCCAAGATCTTATCGATGACAAGGTAGTTGGAACTAAGAACTCTAGTAAATCATGTGATGAGGAAACTTCTCTTGACAAAATCTTATTAACAAAACTATATCTAGTTACGGTCTTCTTGACATCTTCACTTCTTCCAACATGCATGAACTTCCTAAAATGTTAAAACTTTCCACCATGCCTCCATCAAACAAAGAATGTAATGGTTTCCATATTGATTATGCATACCTCAATAGATACCTCTAAAAAAAACTCAAGCTAATCTTCACTTGGCCACAAACATTTTCCATACTACTAAGATTAAAGTTTCTCTGTGATGTCCCCATTGATAAGATCCATATAATTAAATAAATAAATAATAATATAATATTAATAATAGCGTAGTATATTAATATGGCAATTAAATATTAAATATCATATTAAGTGATAAAATATAATATTCAGATTAATAATGTAAATACATAAAATAGATACATTGTGTATTATATGTATTAGTATTAATATTAATATATTTTTTTAAAAAATATTAATAATATAATATATAAGTAATATAATTATATTATTAATAAAATATAATCAATATAATTATATTATTGATATAATATAATTAATATTCATTATGGGATGACCTAAGAATGCATTTATATAAATATAGCACTATTGTTCAATTATATCAATCAAATAGCATACAAGATATAATAAATATTATTAATATTAAATTCATAATCTCCAAGTCAGATGTAAATATTCACAATTATAAATATATTATTATTTCAAGATATATTAACTTCCAATATATTAATCTTGTTATTATAAATATTATCAATGCTTAATAAATCTCATTTGATTATTACAAACATTCTTTTAAAGAAAACCCTAATCTACTCATTATTATTATTTTAATACTTACACATGATTACAAAGTGCTTACTACATAAATATAATAACACTAATTGAATAAACATAATATAAGCATTATGCACATAAGAAAGTTAAAACTATAAATCATATATATAAGTCACGACTTTACAATCGCGACTACCAAATGATACATAAATACCCTTTTTAGGGTTAGGTCAAGGAAGACAGAGAGGACGTGGAATACAACATATACAAATCAAGCGATAAAGTGAGAGAAATCAAAGTGAACATAGTATCAAATACCCAACAAAGAAGGAAGACTAATAATATCATAAACTGTGCTCAATGTCTGAAGATCTTCACTCTGGAAACTGATTGTGCAACATACGAGAGATAACTAATCTCTGTACCTCAGGCTGACCACACTGCACACATATTCCATCAGGTACGATATTTGAATTCTTCCCAAAATAATATGTTTCAAAGTTTGTGGTAAACATTTATATTATCGCTGATGGATTTCATTATTAATAAAGTTATTATGAGCCACACATACTATCGATAGGGAACATACATATCATAAAGCTCAATCAAAGATAAAAGCTCTTCCTCCATCAACTTTAGTTGATAGAAATGATTCATGAATTTACATAAGATGAAATCAGTTCAATATAAAAATTTAGACATATAATAATATATATACACACACACACACACACACACACACACACAATGTTAAATATTTTTAATTGTAACAATGTGTATAACAATAATGAGATATTGTTACATTACAATAATCTTAAGGATTACCATTAAATATATCTTCAACTATAGTCCAGGAAGCTTGCTCTCATCTGAGTTATGACATCTTTAGATAGGGAGTGGGTGGAGGGAGAGGTGGAGTAAATTCGAACACCTAATGGTATCCTCCAGGGAGCTGCTTGTAGCTTGTTTCACATGCCCTTTGCACCATCAATCTATCGTCTCCAGATAGTCATACCCAAAGAGAGAAGATTGCTTGGCACTATAGGATGAAACTTCTTAAATAAATTAAAGTAATTAAATTATAATGCTCAATTCCTCAATTTTGAATAATAATAAGGATCCAAGGCATGTTTAACTTGAATGACTTCCTAAACCTATATTAAATTTTGATTACTAGGTCAAAGAATTAAAAGGGGTCATTACATTCTCAACCTTCATGTGATGTTATACCTACTATGCTCACTTCAACTAGTCCTTCACTATTGCTTTGATATTCTATCATGCGAACCTCACATTCTCCCTTATCCTTAGAAGTGGCTATAGGTCAAGAGGAATCTCAAAAAGCTAAAGCTATATGTAAAAATCAAGATCAAGCACCCTTTCATCTCCTTCAAGATGTCACTCTTCCATATCTTATGTGCAATGCCTACCCCTAGTTTACTTTTCATGTTGGATTCTTAGATTCTTGTAGGACATTTTTATGATTATGTTTTATGATTAGGGGTACTTGGTTACCTAATTTGACTTGGATGCTATTTCATACTCAATTGATATATTTGATGAGCTACTTGATGCTCAGTTATTTCATGTATTCATGATTATTCTTTTAGTGATGATGCTTATGGTGATTTTAGTTATTTCATGATGATAGTTAGATGGATGATTTATATGCAATTTTTATGGATACTTACCCCATACTTGTATGTGTATGGTGTACTTGTATGTTTGACATTTCTGATCTGGTTGAGGGAGGGAGTCATAGTCACCTGCTAGTTAGGATCTACACAATGCAATACTCCCCACCATTGTCTGTTTAGTTTATATATATATATATATATATGTATACATGTATACATATGTATATGTATACATATGTATACATATGTATATACATATACATATGTATACATATACATATGTATACATATACATATGTATATACATATACATATGTATACATATACATATGTATATACATATACATATGTATATATATACATATGTATATATACATATATATATATATATACACATATATATACACATATATGTATGTATGTATATATATACACATATATGTATGTATGTATATATATACACATATATGTATGTATGTATATATATACATATATATATGTATGTATATATATATACATGCATACATATATGTATATATATGTGTATATACATATATATATATACATATATATATATATATATGTACATGCTTAGATTTTATGCAAATTAAAGATACTAGGCATCGACTTCTTTGAATTGCTAGGATGAGTGTGCCCTATCATAATATCTCAATGGTAAATTAGGGGAGATAATTATTGAGTCCAAATCCTAATACTAAGCCAATTATCCTAAAAAGTAGGACAAGTATCTAAGTTATTACCCTTCCAAATTTTTCAAGTGATGTGAATTCATGATGTTTGACCTTTGAGTTTGATGTAATACTCTATCTTTTTTAGATTTAGATTGTGGGTCTATTGTGATTTTCATTTATAATAAAACAAATTAAGAGAATATTAAACAATTTTATTTAACAAAAAATTTATAAAGAAAAATCAAATTTTAATTATGTTTAATTAATTAAGAAATTAATTAAATAAAAGAATTAAATTTAAAAGATTTAATCAAAGTTCTAATTTTGATATAATTATATTTATTTAATTTAATAATAATTTATTTAGGAGTTTCATTTTAATAATAAACTTTAAATATTAATTATTAGTAATTTAAATTTTTAATACTATTAAAGACGTCTTATCTTGCCTAAAGAGCAAGAATCGTAGGCTTGAAGGTAAACCTTATACAGGTCTGGTCCAATCTCTTCCCAAAAGGCTTTGTAAAATTCACAAGGGAAACTATATCCTGGACAATATAATTGTTGTGTGGGAAGGGATGGAATGGGTTTGGCACTCCTAGCAATAGGCCATCTTTCTCAAGATTGATTTTGCCAAAGCTTATGACTGGATAGAGTGGCCTTTCATTCTTGTAATGCTTTAGGCACTTGGGTTTGGCCCTACTTTTCTATAGTTAGTCTAGATGCTTTTTGGGGATGCCTCTACTTGCATCTCCATCAATGGCCATTAGTCTAAGCCTTTGGGCTTTATCATTCAATTCAACAAGTCTGTCCTCTAGCACCCTCTCTATATGTGTTGGTTGCTAAAGGTTTTGGGTACTTGCTCGTAAAGGGCATCTCACAAGGGAGGGTCCATGGTATTTCCCTTTCGGACTCCCCTGATCAGCTTGTGAATGGCCATTTCACCGATGACTCCTTCCTCACTCTCATTGAGGATGAGGAGAATGTTGCCTCTGCTACGCAATGCCTTGCTTCAAGGTCTGCTATACAGTGACACAAAACCCACTACTGCAGGTAGTATTCCCTTCCCCTACCTACTTGGCTTGGCCAATATCAATGGAAATGGGTCTGGCATGGTGAAGTTTTTCATTTTCTATGCATCCCTTTTGCCTTTCAAGCTTCTACCATCGAGCTCTGGAATGCAATCTTTGCATGAATAGAGAAGAAGCTATCACCAAACCTCTCTCCTGTCTAGGCAAATTCTAGATTTGTTCCAAAGTGTTGGCTACCACCATGTGTACTACTCTTCCTGTTGGGCTCCTTTAAAGGCCTCTTATCTCAAATTTGAGCACCTACTATGCGACTTGCTCTGGGCTTTAGATGCTTCTCACCAGGGCTTTCATAGAGTTTCCTAGGATTTTTAATGTCTTCCCAAAGAGTCTGGTGGCCTAGGCTTGCTATCTACCCAAGAGCAAGATATTGCTCTTTGTGCCAAATGGGTTATTCGAGCTCTTTTTGGCAATGAAGTTTGGAAGATTTTGTTGCGGCATTACATTTCTTTAGGCTTTTTGGTTCACCGGCCAGCCTAGAAGGGGATTGGTTTTCAAAACCTTCTTGTGACCACTGAGACTATTTAGATTTAGGGCACTTTTGTTGCCAAGAGTATTAGGAAAGCTTGGGAAGTAGTTAAGCCTTAGCTTTGCTAGGGTTGTGATGGGTTTAGAGATCGGCTCTCCACGAACCAATACAATCTCTGGTGGTCACCATTATTTGCTATCCAAGGTGTTCCCCTGACCAAAGTACATGGGGCTAGGGCTTTGCATTTTTTTAAATGCAGGATAAGAACCCCTAAAGATATTTTCTCTAGAGTTACTATGAGCTTACAATTGTGGGAGAACATGAAAGTGCAATTCTGGCTCATTCGTCTAGATCATTGAACTTTTGATCTTCTAGTTTCTATGGTGCCTCCACATTTGTTACATAAAATTGGCATTCAGTCCTCTCACCCTTGGTGGAAAGACTGGAAGTGGTATCCAAACACCCTGGTAACCAACTACAAGCCTAGGCTGGACTACTGATGGTTGGTTCCTCACTTGCCCATGGTTTAAGTTATCAACCAAAGATGGCATTTGCATTCTTCTCATCATACTTAGAGTCATAGGTTTTCCATTGTGTGGCAAGCCATTACTGAGCCTAAAATTGTACATTTCTCCTAGTGTATTTTTTTCCAGGGATTTCTTTTAGGCCCCTACTTGTGACATCTGGGTGTTCCTGACCCCGTTGCCCTTTTTGTGGTCAACCAAAGACTGTTTTGGATATTTTTTGGTTCTATCAATGGATCCAAGATCTCTTTTGCCCCTTCCACCTAGAACCGTTCTCTTGACACATGGTTGTTCTAGGTGAAAGCACTCAAATTCCCTTCAAGTACTCCCAGATATGGCATGCTTTTAGATTGGAGATCTTATTTACAATTTGGAAGGATTGCAATGTGGTTATTTATGTTAATAATACACTTGACATTAATGTTATTATGTATGCTAAAACATGTAATTATAACAATGTCATGTTGCAGATTCTAGTATAAATAGATAAAGTGGTTTTGGAGGTGGCTCAGTTATAGGAGCTATTGGCACATTGGGGAAATTCCCCTATATAGTAGCTTGTGTTCCACTAGATTCAACCTCTGGTGACCGTATCCCTCCTCACAGTCACCATCAAGGACGTAGCAGTTTTGCAAAGGAAAATGAGACACAAAGAGATCGATAATGACATTTATCATTTAAAAATAAATTTTAGATTGTTGCACAAGGATAATATGGAAAAAGGTAGAACACCTTGATAAAAGCTTCAAAAATTATGAAATTTTTTCTATGGAAATTGAAAAATAGTACTAGGAAGAACTGGAATGACCAATGATAAAATAGTTGAAAGTTATGAAAAATACATAAAATATTATTTAACATATTATCTTTCACCAAACATAAGATAAGAATAAGAAATAATTCTATGTGTATTATTTCTAAAGATAAAATTAATTAAAAGAAGCAACTTGAAATCTATAGTCTCCTGCCTTAAACATGGACTAATAAAACAATATAGAACAAAAGACAATTCCTTAATGATGAAAACAATGTATAAGAATAATAATTTGGTATTAACAATTTAAATGAAGAAACTCCACTAAATGAATCTATAGCACAATAACAAAGAAAATATTGCAAGAAAACCCTTAGACAAAGATTACATCCACTTTTGGTTAGCCTGCAAATTTCTCTAATTATAAAAAAGTAGTTGCTTTCTAGCACGAACAAGAATGACACGGGGAAGACAAACACGCGGAAACCAAGACCTTAAAATTTTCCTTAAAAATCAAATTAATCACTTTAAAATAACATTTATAATTTAATTTAAATGCATAATTTAATACATAATCCAACTACTAAAACTTTAGGTAAACGCTTTCTTGTAAATAATGTGGGGACATTTCCCACTCGTCTATCTAGGAACCCAAATTACTTGCTCAATAGTTAATTATTCCTAGACAAAGGTCATGTTCAGTTGTTAGCAAAGGAATATCCTCACGTGGTTAAATAAGCATAAATTCATGGGTTCCAACATAAATGTAAAATAGAGAGTTTCTTTTTAGTTCCCGCCCAAAGGCAGGAATACTTAGCATTCAGTCAGATGCTATTAGTTTTGTTTGTTGGACCAATCAACTTTAATTATTTTTTCCTAATCTTAAGTTCTATTAGAATTTTATCAATTAAAATATTCTTTAAAAATATTTAAATACATTTTCTTTACCTTGTCATTGGCTCTTAGCAATTTAGGCAAGGAATAAAATATTTTTCCCCAAGCAAAATTAGGTTAAAATTAAAAGCTAAGGGGGTGGGAAAAAACTTGATAGTTGAAAAGGTTGTCGCATGCAATTAATGTTCATTAATATGATACTTATCTAAAACCCACCTTCTTTCCACTACCACATCTCCATTTAGGAATTTGATCTCATTGGAATTAGTGATCTCGTTTCTTCTTTGCAAAGTCATATCCAGTGCCACATCTTCATCTTCAAATCCCGACTTCCACATCTCCATCTTGATATTCTTATTTTGGGGTTTTGATAATGTTTTAAAATATGTTGATCACCTAAATTAGAATGGATTGAATCCAACATAATAGATTTGGAAGATTTTTTGCTGTAGAGACAGATTAAGTGTTTGGAAGCAGATACTACAGAGATGAAGGAGCAGTAAGTAGTTAGATCATTTTTATTTTTCAATTCTCTACAGATGGTGGTTTTGGCTTCCAGAAAACCCAAATAAGCTAAATAAGCTAAGGTAGGATTTTGGCAAACTAAATTCTTCTCCATCTGGCTTTGAATATGGCTTCTCTTCTTTTAGATATTACTGGGTATATGCTTTTTCTAATTCTTCTTTTACTTCTTTGTCAATTTTATTGTAGTTTCTTTTTTTGTACTGGCAAATAAGTCGCTTCTCCTTTGCATTTCATGGAATTAAGAGTGATACAAAGAAATTTTATTGTGAAAAATTAAGAGTGATTCAAAGGGATTCTAATGCAAAAGGTAAAAGCCCAATATTCTGACACTTACGCTATTGTATGATGTCTGCCAAACTAAAGGAGCATTGGTTCTTTAGGTAGGATGGAAAAAAGAGGCAAAATATCTCTCCCCATTAATATTAGTTCAAGATGGATAGGTACACAACAAATTTTACCCACGGTTGGGTCACCTGATATGGGTGCTTCGTAGTGCGGTTTCTAAATATTGTTTTCTATTCTACGACTCTTGAAAAATAAAATTGGGAAGATTCTTGATGATCGTAATATGTGATTAAAAAATACCCATTTTCTTTCCCATAAAAATATAGTGCTATCTTCATTGCCAAGTAACACCCACCTTCTAATTTCTCTTGTTTGGAGAATTATAGTTCTGTTACTTAAGCTTTAGGAACTTTTGTTTAGTAAAAACTTTGAGACTTCACCGTATATCATTTTCTACTGTATATGGAACGAAATGCCTGCTTGTATGTAGCAGGCACCGTGGATCAGTTGGATTATACATATGGGAAAATAGGGTCTTTCATATTTCTACGCTGTTTCTATGGGCTATGCTCCTATTGGATCATGTAAATCATGTAAAGTGCAAAAATTTCAAATTTGATGGAGGTTTCCTCTCTTTAGGGACATTAAAGTTTTGCACCCTCTGAGTAGAAGAAAATTTGGGACTTTTAGTGGAAGATCATTGAACTGTAACCGTGGTTCATGTTAATTGAACACTGTAGGAAAATACTAACATGAGTGGAAGCTTATCACTTTTGAAACATGACAATAGAGTAATAGAAAATGAAGGTTTTTCTCATCCGCGTCATTGAACACCAATTTCACCTTTATCGTCAAATTTTATGTTCCCTCTAATATTTTACTTGACCATCATTGATTGGATGTTTGACTATCCTTTCATTTTTCCATTTTCTCTAGTGGGTTATGTTGGCCCGTAAAGTTGGGCTTATTGAGTACTATAGGAAAAACTCTACTCTAGTGAAGGTTTTTCCCTCTTTGAGGACAAGCCATTCTAAGGAGTAAGGGGATACTAAAGCCCTTTAAGATCTCAGTTGTTCAAATCAATCTTTACCATCGATTTCCTATTTTGGCCTCTTTCTCCTATGGGCTCTGTTCACCCTTAGTATTAGTGATGGTAATTGAATACTATTACATATAGCCAAACTTTATGGAGCCTCTTTGTAAACATGCCTTTTTTATCCTAAATGAATAACAAGGCTATGCATTATCAGATTTGCTGAAAACAAGTATTCCTTTTGTTACCTAGTTTCAAGATTTAGGTGTAGATTCTAGCTTTGTCGTTGGTTGCATGTTCTTGTAACAAAAACTACCTTACACTATTTTTTTTGATATCTATTTCTTTAGTTCACTAGCTTTATAGCATATGACAAGAACTGTGATGCATCACATCCCTTGTTAACCAATGGAATATAGAGTCATTTCAGATCTACTTGACTTTGGTTGTAGATTTTTATATTGATATGTATTATATGTTCAATAGTCATTTCATTGATAATGAGGTTAGTATTGTCAATAAGTTAGTATTAGTCAGTATCAAAGATTACATTGTTGAATTTTCTTCCTAATATCAAAATTTAACTTTTTATTGAAAATAGTTTCTACTTACAAATTAATGAGTTTAAGGGACATTTCATAAGTCGCAATACTTATTCTAATTAGTGGTGTTCTATGTTATGTCCATTCATTCTCATGAGAGATGGTTTGGTGTGAATAACTACTCATTAAACACGAGTAATTTTATTTGACTCTAAAAAAAAACCAACTTGAATTCTGCTAACAATATCAGAAATAAAGATACTTTTCAAATATGTGACTAGATTTTTATGTATCTCTCTAGTGTCTAAAATTATCACAACATAATGACATGTCATAGGCATTGGGAATGCACTAGAATGTGAATATATTGATTTATTAAGGATACATGGCCAATTGCATATGGATATTTAATAAGATAATATAATATTATAATTTATTTTACTTAAGAATTTAAGCACTTATATATTGAATTCGGTAGCTTTATTGACATTAACTAAGATAAGTATATTTTATTAAACTTAAAAATATAATAATAAATTAAATTTTAAAAAATCTATCAAACATTTGTCAAACTTTTTAAAAGAAAATACATATAAAAGAAACAAAATATCCAAAAACATTCTTTATATTTTCTTTTGCCTAAGTTACTTAGATTTTAGATTACTAAATATTTTTAAAAATATTTTCTTAAGTGAAGATGTTATTTTAATTGTCTTAAAATAACTTATTATATAACATTATTATAAAGGAAAAAAAAACTATTATTAATATATATTAAAGAAACTTACTTTAGATAAGTAGAAGTTGGCCCCCTAAACAATTAATTTTTGATTACTAATTACATTTTGCAAAGATAAATTTTGATAAATAGAAAATACCTTATACAGATGTTTAATTGAAATAATACTTGCACTTGCTTAAATTAACATTTCCAATTTCACATTCATTGACACAATTTTTTTTTGATGGAGATTCAACTTTTTCTATTAGCCTCTTTGGTTAAGAACCAAGGACTGAGGGGTATCCATTTTGCTAAATTCGCTTGGGGCATGATCCTGACCTCATCCCTTTTAGAACTGGGGGCCTTCCAATCAGCAAGACTTGATCCCTAGTGGGGTCTTTATGAGCCTTTCAACTTCCCCAATTGCTGCAGATAAAATATTTGGAGATCTTGTGATTCCCTCTATTCTGAATGAGGCTAACTTAACAAATACCTACAAACTTGAGGATTAAAACTTGAATAGACAATTAATCACCCAAAAATATCTTCCTCAATCATAATATATGTTCTAGGGTTTGATAAGAAGAGGGACGGGATTTCGTGACACTATCCCTCTTGATGCACCTCTTAACCATGCATCCAGCATCAGATATTCAGTCTTGAATGGTATCTTAAAATTCCCAACAATTTCATAAACATGGAACCAACAAGAACTAGGAATGAAGACCATACATACTTTTCCATGAGGTGATCACCTTCACTTTCTCCATATCAACCAAATCCAAAACCTACAAATTATCTTAGAGAAGAACCAAAGTTTCAACTACTGTTAAATTTAACCTCATAAATAAATGGATTGAAGTGTAGGAAGTCATTGTGCTAACATGGGCTCTTATGTAATATGGCCACTACCATAGATAATTTAGGCTTTTGAAAGGAAACATGATCAAATATGGTGGACAGTCAAGAATATTTTCATGTGATTTTGTGAAGTAGAAATTCATTGGTGACAACTACCAAAGGTTTAAGCTGCTACCTTGTCAAACATGGCTGTATTCCTTGCCATACACTTGCGAAGGGTGTGACACACATTACATTTGTCTTCACTATGGCTAGAATTCTAATGGTGAAATAATACCTACATATGCTTAATTGTATTGTAAATGACTAGTTCACTTTATTTATTAAGTCTTGCCTACCATAGGAAACTTATAGAATCATTCACTCCATAATTTGTGTTTGATTAATTTTTTTTGATAGGTAAATGGTCGAAGCCTAGTTTATTTATTATTATTATTAAGATTAATTATTATTATATGTTAATCTTGAGTAGATTCGAACCCAAGACCTCACCGATGAGAGGCTCATAATTGACCAATGTGTTGTAGGCTCTTGCCTAAATTGACTAACAATAATTTTAAAGTATTAAATTCTATTGAAGAAAAAAATTCTATAGTTGATTATTAATGTTTATTTTTTATGATTAAAAAATATAATTGTCTTATTTTTCATTGGGTAGAGTAATGAAAAAAATCAAATTTTCTCATTAAAAATAATAATCTATAAATCTTAATTAAAATTTGGGAAGTTCTGGAGTTCTCTATGTACACAAGCTTACATACTAGAGGGCAAAAATGATCGTTGAGGGGTACAAAAATGATCATTGGGTTGTCCCATGAATATTGTTGAGGAAGTAAATGAGATTGATGGTACCTTGGTATGTTGTGGCCACTCAAGTATTTTTTAAAAACATTTTTGACACTATGTTGAATTTTGTTTTACAACATAACATAGTTTTACATTTTTCTTTGGATGTCTATTATAATAATTCTTGGTTGTTAAACGACTTGATTGGAATCAAAATTATTCTTTATTTGGTTGTTCAAGAGTTTGACTAGAAGGAAAATTAATATTTTGGGTATTCAATTTTAAGCTACAGAAATGAACATAACTTATAAAGCTGCGAAAAAGATCTTTTAACACAAAGCTTATAGAATGGAAAAAACAGAGTAGCTCAATCAAGCTTAAAAATTTATTTGAAAAAAATACATAAGGATTCAAAAGTGCACATAATAGCTAGTCCAAGTCCAAACCCTTGGAAGGATAAAAAATAACAACACCTCAAAAGATTGACATCTAATACTTGGACTTGTAAAAGAAAAGGGGTTTTCTTTTGGCATCAAAGCATATGCTATTTCCAAACCTTGAGACTGCTAGTTTGAAGAATGGAACATCACAACCCCTTTTCTTCCATGCCAAATCTATATATTATACAAGCTATAGCATCAATAGAAGATACAAAGAAATGTGCCTTTTTATTTTTGTGGCATTACAATTTTTAATTTGTTGCACCATGCTTGATAGAACAAAGCACAAGAACTAAACTATGGAGACATATACATAACTAGGATTTACATATAAGTAGTGTTCAAAATAGAAACTTGAGAAGTAATATGAGATTCAACTTCTCACATGCTCCTACCCGAAGGTAAACAAAAGAAACATAGAATGTATTTGATGCTAGCCAAGTTTTTTCTTTCAAGCTGCTCTTTCACTCACCTTGTGTAGAGCTAAAAGCTTAAAGATGAATCTAAAATCAAAATATTTAGAAATCCCCCTGGTAAGCATCATAGATATGAAGCAGGAACATATAGAGAAATGAACTAAGCCTTTTAACAAGGAAAACAAATAACTAAAATAATAACATTTGCATAAGATAAAGGGTACTGTGATAAAAATAATACTTCCAAGAGAGGAAGAGAAATATATTGTTATGTTTCAAATAAACCTCCTCTTTTGAGTTTGGGGATAAACTTTGTGTTTCTTTCTATGATCTCTATTTCTAATGAGAATGTCTGTAAAGTTAAGCATAGAAAGGCATGTTAACTTGTTTATATAAGATTTTTTTGAAGTAAAGAACCTGTAATGGAACAATAATTATTTTGTCAATGATGTCAAGTTTTCTACTTGCTGGTGAGACAATTTATTTTTGGTTTGAAAACTATCATTTAGTTGATTGATGAATAGAATTTGAAAAGAGGAGATAACAATAGCACCTAGAGAAAGGTTGAGTTATTTGGTATGTAAAAGAAGCACTAAGACCAAGTAAGACATTGATACTATAGTGTATTCTTTATCTACTTAAAGTCAAAAATGAAAGATTACTCAAGCTAAGATTGGAAGAAGATTAAGAAAGAAAAGTGTCTTACTAGCCTTGCTGAGCAGTCAGTGGAAGCTAAGAAAAAATCAATGGAAGTCAAGTGAAAATCAAGAGGTGCCAAGCAAAGATGAAAAATAATGCAAGATGAGTGATTGCTAGTAAATGTTGAGTAAATTTAGTTGGTTCCAAGCATTAGTAAACTTTAGTGCTTGCCAAGTGAACTAGTGTTGACCGAGTGACAAAACAATATAGATGTCGAGTGACAACATATTGATGCTAAGTGCTAGTAAATGTGTTAAATCAAAGATATGATGAATCTGACATGACTATTTTATTTTCTTGAATTGTGTGGAAGATAACTATGATGAGCTGGTGGTGCAAAATTCAAGGTAAACCATATTGAGGTGAATTCAAGGAGGATTGTAGGAGAAGTTTCTAGAGGAACAAAATGGAAAAGTGGGTAGATTCATTGTATCCTATCTAACCCTAAAATGGATGATTGTGATTAAGAGGCAGGAGATCTTAATTCTCTATTTATAGAAATGGCTAGTCAAAAGAAAAAGGTTGTCATGTGTGAGAACCTAAGGAAGACAAGGAGTCTAGTGTATTGCTTCTTTTAGTGGCCAAACAGAAGTGACTACTATTTGAATGCAAATCAAGAAGACTTAAGAGTATGAATTCTTGAAGGGTGAACAAGCTATCAGAGATGAAGTGTGTGAAAGCCAAGTGAAATAGAGGATTGAAACATATATCTGTAATCTACAAGTGAGTTGGAATTTGTTATCAGATCAAGCCTTGCTCTTATTTTTTAATCATTATATCAGTCTAGGGTAGATCCTTTGGATTAAGGTTGACCTAATAGTCATTTGTAAATCCTTTAACTAAGTGACATTCTAATGGAATTGTTTAAAGTCCTCTAACAAGGCTCACTCCTAATAGGGTGATTGAAATCCTTTAACTAAGTTACATTTAATAGTGTGTATTGTAACATTTAATAGAGTTGGCCTTTCACAGGGCATCACTTCAGAAGAGTGAGAATTAGTAGCATGTTAGTGGTGGTTTTTCCCAAATTGGGTTTCCATGGAAAATCCTTGTGCCAAATGTGTTATTTGTGAGTGAGAAATGTGTGTCTTTGATTCACACACACTTCAACATGATCCTTATCTGGAGAATCATCCTAGAATGTACATGAGATTGTTCATCCAAAATGTTCAACAGGTTGATCTATTGCCTTCTAACTAGAATTAATTTGCTAATTGTTCTCAAATCAAGAAGCTATCAACCAAACATCTAGAATGAAGGATTTTGAAAATCTAAATGATATGCAATTTTAAATCTAAATGTATGCAATTAATCTAGAAATAAAAGAGAGAAAATTATACTAAATGTATGAATTTTAAAGCTAATATGAGATTGCAATGCAAGAAAATCAAAGCTAAGAATATAAGAAATGAGTGATTATTTCAGCATAAGTTTGATATACTTCATGTGCATTCTTTTTGAAATGAGGAATTGAGGGTTTCTTAAATAGTATTCTAGAATTGATCAATGATAGAGATCAATTTGGATGAATGATCGAGATTGCAAATGAGATTCAGTTAGAGTGGAAACTTCCTTGTGCAAATGAAGTTAATTGATTGATTTGTAAGTGTGAGAAAGAATTAACTGAGTTAATTCCATTTCCAATTTCAGTTCACTCAGAGTTTCTCTTTCTAAACTAAAGAGAGAATTTGGAGAGTATATTTAATTTAATAAAATTTAATATGACCTCATAAATGCACAATCTTAATTGATTGAATAATTAAATTCAATAAATTAAAATGAGGATATATTTCATTAAATTAAATACATTTAATTCCTTAACGTGTATTTTAGAAAAAGGGGTAATTTTAATTTAATTAAAGTGCTAAGACTCATAAATAAGTTAAATTAATTAATAGGTTTACCTTTTCTAATTCAATTAGACTTAGGAATTAATGTAACTAATGTAGATTAGGGATTTTCTGCATTTGACACTTAGGTCAAGTAGCGATTATTATAATTTAGAATTGCCTAGTAAAATAGGACTTTGAGATTGATTAAATAGACCAGAATTGGTTCAGCATGGAAATGTGCCAATTTTGAGGTATTACATTATTGAATCTGTTATGTTTCATGTTTACATTTCTACAAAGTTGTTTTGACCTAGGACAGTAACCTACAAAATTTGTATTGTATGATCTAATGGATGCATGCATGATAAGGATTTATGAATATGGGTCTACCAACCATTGAAAAGTTTTATTTGTACATCTAGACCTTGGATAACTGATTCATCCGCACTCTTAGTTATTCTAAACAATTCCAACACAACTATCTCAAAAATTGCCACATTTCAGTTATGGTTCCACTCGTCCGCTTCTCAACACTTAATTTTTTATTAATACAATCAATGTCAAAATCCTCAATCTAATTTTTGCAAAAATAATATTATTATGGAAACAAAACTTAAGGAGTGATATTTTTGTTGTCAAATCCCAAATTTAATTGATAGCCTATTGAGAAAAATTATTGAATGATAGTCTAAAAAGAAGGTTGCAATTTTTTGTTGATGCAAACTCAACTATAAATTTTACATAATTTCTAATCTTTCATGCCTTGAAGGCTATCCATCCACTATTTTATAGCTTCCAATTGAATCCTATGACTTCTTTATTGGCATGAGACTGAAGGAGATCTCAAAAGCGATGATATACATGCCGATCATTGAGAAACTTACAAGTACACATTATAATAATAGAATCCTATATAAGATTATGATATGAAAGACACCAAAATAGAGTGTCAATGGTCAGTGATTTAAATTTCAACTGGTGTCCATCAAAACCATGTAGCATTTCAATTCATATTGAAATTGTTACTAAGAAGGTTAGGGAATGTAATCTTTTCTGTCAATAAAACTATATGTTCTAATAAAGCATTCCTCTTGTTTCATAGATACTCCAATTTCATTAAAGTCCATGAGATGAGTAGAGTGGACACACAATTTTATCTAGTTTATATTCTTTGAAAAACTCAAACTCATTCGCATATTTTTATTTTGTTTCAATGAAACTATTTTTATTTTTATCTTTTGTCGATGAGTTACATTTCATTATATCCCATTTTGATAAAACTTTATATTTAGATTAGATACATTTCCTTTACATTAAGCAATTTTTTTATTAGGTGTTTGGTTGTCATCTTAATATTGTTATTTTCTTCTTTTTATGACTCATCCTTACTTTATCTTTGTTATCTATTCACTGTTAATAAATTTAAATCAAAATTAGATTTATATTTTTTTATAGAAAATGAAACATCACTTTGAGTAAACTATCTTAACTTTATTTTGAAATCACTTTGATTGAACGATCATAAAAATTAAGGAGTTTATAGTGAAGATATCACAAATACACTTACAAAATAGTTTTAGCTATAGACTCCACAAGCAAGAGAAATTTGTTATGCTAACTAAGCCTACTAGCCTTATTTGATTGATTTTTGGGCTTTAGTTATTCAATTCTTATTCTTATGCAACTTGGAATACACACAAAATCTAGGAAGCAAAATCTCTTTCTACCAAATTGTCTCTTTATTTCACAATTCAATCTTTGTGAAAATCATAAATCAAATTTGATGTTTTTTACAAATTAAAATGTTTCAAATTCACACTTGAATGTACAACTTGAATCTATTCTTACCTAAAAATCACCCCACCAAAGGTAGGAACTTTGGCACTTGTGCCCCTTGTTTACATTCATTTTCTCAAAGCTAATATTCATATTCAAAGGTTTCTTGAAGATAAAATTACTTTCAATATTTTAAATGTTTAGATTTGACTTTAAGTTATTTATTATTTTAAATTTATCTAATAAAGTGAAAATTAGTCTGTACAATGTTTAGGTGCAAGAAAAATTACAAATTCAATCTTAATTATAATTTATTGATTGATTTTGAATTAAATTGTTAGTTTATTGTTTTAAACAAAAAAAAATCAAATTGTAGAAAAGACAAATCTTCATTTAAGAAATCTTTAGTGCATTTATCATTAATCAATATAATAAGAAAAATTAAAAATTATGAGGAATAATGGTTGAGGGTGTGCCGTGTCTTTGATCATTGACCCAATAGTAGTAAAAATTGAAATTAGTGAAGAAGATGCTTGATTAGGAAACTTCCAAGTGCACTCTATTATACTGTAGTATCATGTGTTCTAATGCACTTCACCTCTCCTAAAAAGAAAATAGTCTCTTAAATGAGGATTAATATAACTAATGTATAAATAAAAAGGTTGTGATCTCATAGAATAAGCTAATGTGTCTTATGATTTTTTTCTAGTTCAAGTAATGCATGTTGATTTCTCACATGATTAAATTTAAAAAAAAAAACTTATTTAAGGTAATATTAAAATTATTTACTCCCATTAAAAACTATTAGACATAAATTAATCCTGAGTTTCTTAACACTCATTAATTATTTTACATATTAGTATTCAACATTGAATTTGAATCTACACCAACATTTCCATCAAGTTTGGAACCTATCTACAATCTTTTTGTCTTTTTGCATTTTTGAATTTTGAACGATGGTGGGCCCTAAGCCTCTAGATCTACCACCATGCCCGAACCTGCAACTTGTGCTTGTGGTGTGCAGGGACTTGGTTGACCTAATGAATGTCTGTGGGTCCATTGGTGTTGATGGTCTATCTTGTGATGAAAATACTGCTTTGGGGGGTGGAAGCTCTACTAGTTGTTCACTGGGGGGTGGAAAAAAGTCAGAAGATGGTTCTCTGTCAGGGTGGAAGAATGCACTTGTGGGATTCCTGATGATCAGTCTTAATTCAAAGAATCCCATGATTACCCATGGTCAAGAAGGTCAAGTGATTTCCCTTCTTGATAGTATTATGGACAATGTGACTTCTGGCCTCAAACTTTGTGTTGTTGGTAGATTTGTTGCTTTCTATCCAACTATTGAGATGGTATGGAAATGGGTGAGTTAGAAGTGGAAGGTCAAATTTAGCGTAAGTGTTTCTACTATGCCTAGTGGTCTATTCAATTTAAAATTTACCACAGAAGAGGATTTCAATGTTGTTCTCTCTGGTACTTGGTATTTCGGAAAGCACTGTCTGGCTCTTACCAGATAACATCTAGGATTTGATGCTAGCTTGGAGCTAAACAAACTTGCCCCAGTCTAGGTAAGATTACCAGGACTCCCCCTGGAATTTTGGGATGAAAAGATCTTAATTTGGGTTGGGAATTCTTTTGGCCATTTTATCACAGCTAATAAAGTGACAACGCAAAAAACGTGACTAGTTTATGCAAGATTCTATGTGAATGTAGCTTTGAATAGAACTCTACCTACTGTTATCATGTTGAGGACTAAATGGGGTGAGAGAGTTTAGCCCATAGAGTATGAGAATGTAGGCTTGTTCTGCCAAAGATGTGGGCAATGTGGTCACCTTATAGTGGATTGCAAAGCTTAATTGCAGAAAGATAAATAGAAGGAGGGCTCACTAGGGATTTTTATTGAAACCTTGGGGGAACCTTTAGAGGTGTCTAAGAAGGTAGCAAAGATCCCTTCTAAGGCTACTCCCAAGGTGCTCCCCACTCAGGAAAATTGTTTGGTTCTTGGGGAGAGGGTTGTTTTGGAGAACAAGAAGGATTCAAATGAATACCCTTTCAAAAGGATTTAGAGGACCTACTATGCTCACCTAAGGAGAGGCCTTCAGAGGAGGCATTTTTGGAAGAAGGGGAAATTGAGGTATCCCACTCTCTCCTAAGTTCCTCAACATTATAGAAAGGGGATAGCCAGCAGGAAACTCCTTCTAGGGAAATTGTGGTATCCCACTTTCTCCCAAGTTCCTCAACAATACTGAAAGGGGATTACTAGCTGGTAATAGCTTCTAATGGTTGTGATAATAGGGAGATGGTTTGTACCCCGTTGAGGATGGTTAAAGCTTCTCAAGCAGAGCTAGCTGTGAAAGTACTGGAAAGTATTGATAAGGTGGAAAAGGAGTTTAGCCCTTCTTCGCCACAAGATGAGGATAATGGAGAATGGGAAGTGCAAAAGAAGAAGAGGAGGGGGGAAGAAAACTAGATATAAGTGCCTCAGGGACAACTAGACGACCATCAAGTAGAGTAACCAGGACAAAGTAAACAACTAGGGATGTGGCCAGTGGTAAGAAAATTACACTGGAGATAGTTACTAAAGGTAAGAAATGACATTCCTTCCTTGGAATTTGAGGGGGTTAAATAGTCTCCAGAAGCAATATGCTCTCAAACAAATTATTTCTCAAGAAAAAATTGACTGTGTTTTAATACAAGAGACAAAAAATGTCTTGTGCTAGTTTTGATAAAATAGCTAGTTATATCTAGCTGGGGGCTGGGTATTTACATATGGATGCTGATGGAGCCTTGAGGGGTATTGCCACTATGTGGAACCTAAACTCCATGAAGGGTTCTGAGGTTTGGAAGGAAAATTTTTTCATTATTACTAATTTCCAATGTAATAGTCAATGTTGGAGGTTGATCAATATCTATGCCTCTAATAGAAGAATTGGGAGGAAGGAAACATATGATAAAATGGAAAGGATTACTGAAACTATGAAGGAAGAAAAATGAATGTGTATGGGTGATTTCAATACCTCCCTTTACTATTCAGAAAAGCTGGGTGGTAATAGAGAATGTCTAGAGAGCTTGCAAGACCTCAATGAATTTATGAGGAAGTTGGATTTAATGGATGTGGAGTTGCGAGGAAACCCATATACTTGGACTAATAATAGGAAAGGAGAGGATCTTATTTAGGTTAAGCTAGATAGACTATTAGTGTTAGGGAACTAGAGCAGAATGGGTAACTCCTATCTTGAGAATCTAACCAGAATGGTTTCAGACCACTCCCCTATTTTATTCAATTGGGAGGATGGTTTTAAGGGGGGACAGAAACCTTTTAGATATGAAATAATGTGGGAGTCTCACCTGGAATTTAGAGAGAGAATCTAGGATTGGTGGTGCATAAGGATAGATGGTACTACAATGTATAGACTTACTCAAAAAATTGATAACATTAGAAGGAATGTCAAAGTATGGGCTAAAAGTTCATTTGGTGACTTATTTAAAATTAAAGGTGAAGTGGAGGAAAAGCTCAAAAAACTCCAAGGTGTCATTGCTAAAGGGAATAACTTGGAAGAAAATATTCAGGAAGAAGGTGAGTATAGAATGAAGTGGAAGGAGATACTTCAAAGGGAGGAAATCTTTTGGAAACAAAGATCTAGAATCCAATGGCTTAAGGAAGGGGATAAAAACAATACTTTTTTTTCACAGGTCAACATCTAACCACAAAAGAAGAAACACTATCTCAAGGCTGAATGATGAAGGGGGGAGGGTTTTCAAAGAGCAGGAGGAGATGGGTAAACATGTGGTAGAACACTTTAGTAAAGCATTTATTAAAGACAACTTTGTTGGGAACCTGGTAATTAGGAGAAGTCTGATTAATTCAATTCCAAGGATTCTTGGTGAAGAGGAAAATAATCTGATCCTTGGTAATATCACTAAAGAGGATGTGAAAAGTGTTGTGTTTTCTATGAAAGCCTTCAAGGCCCTAGGACTAGATGGATTCCCTCTGGCATTTTTCTAGCATTTCTGGGAGGTGGTTAAATCAGAGTTGATCTGGGCCACTAGGGATTTTTTCAGAACAGGTAAGCTTCTAAGGAGAATAAATAAGACCTTTATTGCCTTAGTTCCTAAAAATTCAAATCCTCTAACTTGGCTTGACTTTAGACCTATAAGTTTATGTAATACTATTTATAAGATCTTTGCTAAGGTACTAGTTAATATAATAAAGCCTTTCTTGGAAAGAATTATTGGTAGTCCTCATAAGGGATTTGTGCTAAGAAGATAGATATTGGATGCGGCCATAACCACTCATGAGGTTATCCATTCTATGGAAAAGAATAGGCAACCAGGGATGGCATTCAAGTTGGACATATCCAAAGCTTATGATAAGGTCAACTGGGACTTTCTTCATGATGTGCTAGAAAGAATACGATTTAGCAATAGGATTATAAACCTGATCATGACGATGGTCGGCTCAGTGCAGTATTCTGTCTTGATAAATGGTTCCCCCTAGGGTAACTTGATTGCAGATAAAGGTTTAAGATAGGGTGACCCACTTTCTCCTTATCTTTTTATTATGATAGCTAAAGTTTTAGGAAGATCTTTCTATAAATTAGTTAATACAAGCTGTGTTAAAGGTGTTAAAATAGCTACTAATGCTAAAACTGAGGTTATACAACAATTTGTGGATGAGACTTTCCTATTTGGGGAATCTTCACTTATGGAGGTAGAAGCTTGGAAGATGATTTTACACAATTATGATGAAAGCTCAAGGTAGCATGTGAATTACCATAAGAGTAAGATTTATTTCTTTAATACTGAAGCCTCACTTCAAAGAAGGATTAGGAAAATCTTGGATTGCCAATCTGCTTGCCTCCCAGACACTTATCTTGGTCTACCCCTTACTACTAAGGAAGTAACTAATGAATTCTGGAATATGATAGTGGAGAGAATTCAGAGAAAGCTTGCAGGTTGGAAAGGGAAGATATTAAGTAATGCTGGAAAATTACAACTGCTCACTGCTGCTCTTTAGGGAATCCCTATCTACTTCTTATCAATTTTCATATTCAACCAAAAAATGGAAGAGAAAATTGAGAGAATAAAAAGGAATTTCTTGTGGTCAGGGATAGAGGAGAAAAATAAATTGAGTCTAGTCAACTAGGAGGTGGTGTGTAAACCAAAATTTAAGGGGGGGTTAGGGGTTAAAAGGTTGAGGGATATCAATAAAGCTCTCCTCACAAAAATTGGCTAGAGACTGGCTGAAGGAAACACTGGATGGGGAAATATCATGAAGGCTAAGTATTTATCTAATACCTCCTTTAGGTGGAACCTATATAATAATGATCTCCCAGGAGGTTCAAAGATTTGGCAGAATATTGTTAGGAATAGAGGTTTACTAAGAGAAGGATTGAAGTGGATTGTGGGGAATGGCTTCAATATCAGATTTTGGGAAGACAGTTGATGGGAAACAATTAGACTTGAGTAAATTTAGTAGACTAATGGAACTTCTTAAAGTAGATGTAGGGGGAAAAATTGGGGACAATATTGATCAAGGGAGGAGGTGGAAGAAGCTTCATAAGAAGGACTACTCACATGAGGATATTATTCTCCTAAAGGAATTGGAAGAAGTGATAAAAGAACAGAGACTCCCCTTTCTACCTCAGGAGAATATTATGGCCTGGTACTTAACCCCAAATGGTAATTTCACTGTAAAATCAACATATACTTTCATGTTTAGTAAGGACCCTTGCCTAATCCTATGGCATAAGGTATGGATTACTAACCTTATTCCTAAAATCAATTTTTTTTGGTGGATGGTTCAGCATGGCAAAATTTTAACATTAGACAACTTGAAAAAAAGTGAGTTCTATATAACAAACCATTACTATCTTTGTAAAGAAAAGGAAGAAAGTATTTCACACCTCTTCCTAGAATTCCAGTTTGCTTTAGGGATCTAGACTAAGGTATGGGAAAGATTTGGTGTGGTTTGGGTTATGACGGATAACTTGGGATAGTTTGTGGAGAGTTGGGATTGTCCCTTTTATCACCCAAGATTAGGTTTTTTATGGAATATTATTCCACCATATGTTTGCTGGCACATATGGAAAGAAAGAAATAACATAATTTTTAGGGAGGAAAGTAAGATAGTGGAAGTGGTATTTGGAATAATGAACAAATTCTTAAAGGAGAATTTAAGAGTGGCTAAATGTAAAATGCCAAAGGAGGAGCCATGTAGACTTGAAGGCCTTGTGGCAGAAAATTGGGGCTGTCATGAGGATTTCTTCCTTCTTGATAACTCAGCTATGAGAAGGAGATAATAGACAAGATGGAGAACCCCCACCATAACACAGTATAAATTGAACTTTGATGGTGCTACAAAAGGAGGAATTGGAGCAGTTGGTGGTGTGCTACGAGGCAGGAATGGTGATGTGCTATTAGTATATGCAGGAAAGGTGGGGAATGGTAGCAATAATGAGGTAGAGGCCATGGCATTATTATGGGATCTTCAACTCTCTAGGGAAAGACAAATTATGGAGACAACAATAGAGGGGGACTCCAAATTAGTGATTGACTTGGCTAAGGGGTAGGCTAGATTGGGGTGGAGGATTCAAAATATCATTTTGGATATCAAGCAAGTCTTGAATGAAATGAAAATAGCCCACCTACAACACATCTACCAAGAGGGAAATCACGTAGTAGACGCAGTGGCTGCCATGGGGTTTAATGATATGGCAATCACATGTTGGGAGAATTTAGTTGATCTCAATAAAGATATAAGGTCGTTGATATCCAATGAAAAAGGTGGGAAGAATTCAAGATGATGTCTACAAATTTTAAAAGTAAGGCCAAATTTGGCAATATGGTGATTTCAGTTGCTAAATTAAACTATTGAATTTTGGAAATAAAGAGTAGATGTGGCTGTACAAATGGAAAATAGAGTGATTATGAATTAAGAGAAATGCCATTTTGTAATTATGGTAACCCATTGTGAGTTTCAAATTAGTTTCCAAAGGGAAGTACTAAAGATATTATTAATCAAGATGTCAAAATTCGTCGAGGTGAGAAAATTATGATTTTACAATTTCACAAATCCTATAATAACTTTGTATGGGATTTTGGAGCTCATCAAACACGGGTCTACACATTTTATTTACATCTTTTCAAAAGGCTTAAGGCAAAGAGTAGTGGTAGAAAGATTGAAGCTAAAAAGGTTCAAATGTGTATTACTGAAGAAGGGGTGTTAAAAATTGGAGGAATTGATATGGGGGGACTTGAATCAGCTAGAACCAATGAAAATTGAGCATTTTACAAATAGAATGGCTACTTGGTTCTTACTGAAGGAAGGGGGTTTTTAACCTTACATGTAGTCGATGGCTAGGTATGATGAGAATTGCGCACTCTTGTTTGTGAATAGCTAGAGTGATAGGAAGGTTACCATCAATGGTATCACTTTCCAAGTCATTGAGGAAGTTATCACCATGGCTACTAGCCTCTCCATGAAGGGGAAAAAATGAAGAAAGGTTACCAAAATTACTGACAAGGCCAACATGAATAGCTTCTTCGCAGAGGATGAGGAATCGATTCGTTACAGAGGAGGGTTCAAAAGAGACAAGTTACCCATCCCCTGGGATGATGTGTGCTTGGTCCTTATGAGGTATCTGATGCTAGAGGGTAGGTTTAGTGTATGATATTACTACCATTTCCCTCTATTGAACCATTTTAGAAATAGGGATTTCATTTCTATTCCTTTTTTTTCTGCTGCATTCTCTTGAGGACATGGTTACTGATGTTAAGGAAAAAAGGAGTAAAGGTTTAAATTTCACCATAATTCATGAAGGCTTAATCTTTTGGATTTATTAGTTTCACCTTTCCTTGTGCCCCCCTAGAGAGGTGGTTGTGGAAAACACATGCCATGGTCATAACTCCCCCCCAAGCTCAAGTATGGGGACGAAAATTCATACCCCCATGCCATCCCCTAGTAAGGAAAATAAGAAAAAGAAAAAACCTGATATAGTCATGGAACAAAAGGAAAAAAGAAGATAAAAATTGAAAAATTGGTGGAGGTTGTTAGAGAGGATTTTGGGGAGGAAACTGGGGGTAAAGCTAGGAGAAGATTTGGTAAGCTTGCTCAGACCCAGGCTAGGAGCAAACAGAAGTCTATTAGATACCCAATTGAGGAGGTTGAGGAAGATAGTTCTAGAAATAATAGTGATAGAAGAGAGGAGGAAGATATTTCCAAATCAAATAAGGATGATGGTAAAGAGGAGGGGGAGAAAAGTTTTAACTCTAGGGACAATTTGGTGGATGATACTCAGACCCAGGTGTCTACTGAAAAAGTGCTGAAAACTGAGACCACCCATGTGTCTACCAGCTTCTCCCTCAAACCCATTACCTTTTGTGAGGAGAAAAACAAGAGGGATAATTAACCCATAGCCATTTCATCCCCTATTAAGGATAATTCGAAGGTTTCCTCTAACCCATGGGTTTTGCAGGATAAGTTACAGGTGTAGAAAATGAAGGAGGATTATGGAAAGGGTGAAGCGGGGCCTAAGAATGGGACCAAGGTGATGGAGGAGCGATACATTTACTTGGAAAAAAGGGTTAAAGCTTTGGAGGAGGGGTTCTTTACCTTCTCCAAATTCAGCCTTAAAGTTACCCATGTTGTTGCCACTACCCTTCAATTGTTGGCATAGGAAAAGGAGGACGCGAGCTTGGATATGGAGGACCATAAGTTGCTCTTCAAGTTCCTTGCCGATGACTGGGCCCAGATCCTACTACATGCAAAGGGGAAAGGGAAAAATGAAGACTAAGTTTTTAATGTTTTTATCAGTTACTGGGATCTTTGGATCCAAGACTCTTAATGCCTTATTGGCAGTGTTGGTTTTGCTGGTTTTCAACTATAATTACAACTTGGGTTGGCTTGGTTGCCATTTTGGATTTTGTGGAAATTTCGTAGTTATTTTATCTCCTTTATGGTGTTAGCTTAGTTGCTAGTCTATGGTTGTTTCTACAAATTTTTGGAACCCTACTTAGTTTTTCTTTTGTCTGCTGGCGTTTCTAGCTATTAATGTGCTGGTTACTAGCTTTTTGATTGTATATGGGCCGACCGCCTTGTTTTTGGTCGCTTTTAATTTCAAAAACATTGAATTTGACCACCAAATTTTATGATATTAATTTCACATAAACAAATTGTAATTTCTACAATTTAAAAGTAATCATAGTCTACAGAGTAGGAGGTGGAGGAGAAGGGGGTATGTGAGTTTTCTTTGGAAATGATGTTTCTACTTGGAATTGAATTTTATAGCTTTACAAAATCGATAAATGCCTAAAACATAAAAAAATTCACACGTAAAACATGCACATTTAAGCCATTGAAATTTAAACTATTGGAAACAATAGTATCCGACCTTCATAAAAGGAAGTGAAAATAATAAAATATAAAACAAGTCATAAAAAATAGAATACAATATAATTAGGTTACTCTATTCTCGTTGTACATAAATAATGAGGAATCTATTAATCATTTTATTTTCTTCTCTCAGTATGATTGAATTCTAAGAAAAATGTTGATGAATATTTTAAACAACTAATGGATGTAGTCAGCGCATCCTCAAGTGTCCTTAAGCGGCTAGTTCCCTCTTCCTCTCTATGACGTCCTCACCAAAATACAATTTAATAAGAAGTGATTTATTAAAATATCCATAAATAGAAATATAAATATACATTAACATGATGTTTTATAATAATTGATGATAAACAATTATTGTTAGAGTAAAGGATTAATTTAATTATATTTATTAAATTACCTTTACTCCCTACTTAAAATTTCACTTTGCGCACATGCATTCCCATTTTATAATTAAATAGTAATTATTAAATGTCATTTAGCTCTTAGGGTTTCCCTTGTAGGTTTTACGATCTCCTTCTATAAGGATTGGTCCATTATATCTTTCTATTCATTCTTTTTATTTGATAATATATTCTTGCATATTTCAAAGCCAAACCCTTTCCTTCTCTTTCCTTTTTCTTCTTTGTAATAGATTATTGTATGTAGGTGTTCTATTGGATCTCTAAAATTTTTCTTAGCAAATCCGTCATTGTATCAGACCAATATCTATTGCAGCTTGTTCGTATTTGAAGGAAAAGGAGCTTTTAGTAGTTTTTTGAAAGCTTTTAATATTTTTCTTAGTTTTTAGAAAGTTGTTTTTTATTAGTAACCTCAAAATATTACTTCCAATTTTGAATTTTAGTTGGCAATTCATCTTATCTTAGTTTTAGGAAGCTTCACGAAATAAATCAGCTTTTTTCAAGTTGTTTTAAAAATTATCAAAAATGGCAAAAAAATAGTTTTATGAAAAAATTGCCAAAAATGGTAATTTTGGATTTGTATTTAAAATTGTAATTTCTCTCATTTGAGGAGGAGAAGGATTTGGAAGAATAATAAAGAAGAGTTTGGAGTTCTAATATTTATTTTTGGGTTCTTTCTCTCTTATGTTTGTGTTAATAATTTAGAGGATTTTTGGCTGCATCATCTAGTATCAGAGCACAAAAGGTCTGGGAAAAGGAGATTTTTGTATTTGTGTAGTTGTGAGTTTATGTTTATACAGGTTGAGAAGAGGAACTAGTTTCCAAAAATCAAAGTAGAAAAGAAAAGATCCAGTTATGACGAAGGATGAACTCGTTTGAAGAGCTAGATTTGTTGATGAAGTATTTGCATAAGACGAAAGAAGAAAAGAAAATAAATGAGAAAGAGAGAAAGAGGAAGGAGGAAGAGATGAGGAAATTAGAGTTGAAAGAAATGGTAAGAAAATTACAAGAAAGTTGGCAACAATTAAGAAAGCTAATGGAATTAGAAATGCAAAAATGGTACCTACTAGTCAAGAAGGTGATTACATGGCTTGTTAAAAAGATTTTTCAGAAGAGGAAAATGCAAGAAAGGAAAAATAAAATATTGCAGGAGGAAGAGGTAGAAAATGAAATGGAAAGTATACCTATCATTTTTTTGACACCAAGCACTGAAGAAGACATGGTAAACATAGTCATAGAAGAGTCTTCTTATCATTCTCCAGTATTTGAATCTTATGTTCAAAATGAAAAGGTGGAAGTGCAGGTTTATAAGAAGGTATCTAATGATGATGTTTCAGATTTATTTTTTTAATATGGAAAATATATATTTTCAAGGATATTATGAAAATTGTGGTAATGGAGAATATGCTGATATATTATGTGTTGAAGACATAAATGATTATGGTGTAAAGGCTTATACAGAAGAAATGGAATTTTGGATTTTAAAGGCTGAGAAGATGTTGAGTAGAATGTGGGTTAAGAAAAACAAGGCGAAGAGGGATCTTGTGACAGTTGCAAAGGCGAATGATAAACTATCAAAAAATTGGAAGACCAGGAAAAAGGAACGAGCTTGCATTCCTCTGAGTTCATAAAATCAATGTTTGATACAATGAAAGGAAAAGTTTCAAAAAAGAAAACTATACACATTCAAAAACAACTTGTAGGAGCTACATTCTTTCAACCAAAGGAGAATGATGCAAGAGCTTTTAGTGGCTTTCTAAGAAGGAGCTTTTAGTAGTTTTTTGAAAGCTTTTAATATTTTTCTTAGTTTTTAGAAGGATATTTTTTATTAGTAACCTTAAAATATTACTTCCAATTTTGAATGATAGTTGGTAGTTCATCTTATCTCAATTTTAGGAAGCTTCATGAAATAAATCAGCTTTTTTCGAGTTGTTTTAAAAATTACCAAAAATGGCAAAAAAATAGTTCTATGAAAAATTGCCAAAAATGGTAATTTTGGATTTGTATTTAAAATTGTAATTTCTCTCATTTGAGGAGGAGAAGGATTTGGAAGAATAATAAAGAAGAGTTTGGAGTTCTAATATTTATTTTTGGGTTCTTTCTCTCTTATGTTTGTGTTAATGATTTTGAGGATTTTTGGTTGCATCATAGGGGGTCTATGAAATTCAGATCACTTTGAGTGCAAACAGACCTCATGGTTTTAATCAGATCACATCAAAAACCTTATTTTCATATAAAGCACTTCAATTTTGGAGTCTACATAATTTTGAGGAAAAACAAAATTCAAGCATACTAGGTTTGTACGACCCTTGACATAAACTTCAAGGCAAAAATTCTAAAAAATTGCAAAAAAAATATTTTCATATCTAAAACAATGTGGCCCTTTTTGAAAAGGCCACACCACTAAGAAACCACCACCACATCGCCGAACGACTACTTACACCCCTCCCCACAGTTGCCATGCCTCCCGTGCATCACCTGACCTCCACTGCCTGCACCACCTCTGCCAGTCTTCTTCGCCAACACTCCACCTACACACCTTCAACCTCCTTCAACCTAGTCTATGGTCATATGAAATCTTAGGGGGCTATTTTTTAGGCTCCTAAGGGGTTTTAAATTAATAATTTTACTTTTTGGAGGTCTGGTCCATTTTTCATGATATTTGGAGCATACGGTATCATTTTTGGGCAAACAAGATATCATCCAAAATCTGATTCCAAGAAGAATGCATTGTACAAGTTTTTATTGGTGTTTTTTTCTAGTATGGTACCTATTTTTACTATTGAAGTCCGATGACCATTTTTGCATTTTGGGGGGCATAATTTTCTAAATTTTGCCCAATTTTTTGATTCAGAAGAAGTGATAAAAATGTCTCTTTGAGATCTTTCTAGATTCTCTATTATTTTGATTTAAAAAATTCAAAGTTACACATGATACTCATTTGAATATTTTTTTGTCTTCTCATTGTATAGCTTTCTTTCTAGCTATTGGGGTTCGATCTTTTTCATTGTGGGGGGTGTTTTCTATTCTTGTTTTTATAATTTATTTTAGTAAAATCAAAATTATATTTTAAAAAATTGATTCTAAAAAATATGGATGATACCTCTTCTTGTCTAGAAATTCTGACCCCTCAAAACTATCACACATGGAAATCCCTAATGACACAACTTCTCTGGTCAAAAGGGTTGTGGTCTTGTTTAGACATAGTGTAACTATTTTTACAAAGGCCTTAAGAGGGCATGCAACACATGAACAAGATGAATGAGGCAATGGGTTTGATTTATTTATAGGTATTAGACAGTTTGTAGTTTCATCTTAAAAGGTGCAATATCCCTCTAGCTATGTGCACTGAACTTAACAATTTGTTTGGTACAGTGAATGAGTTTAGGGCACTTTAGATTGAGGCAGAGCTTACCTCTCTTGTAGTGGATTATTTTCCTTCCATTGAGGACTTCTTGATAAAGTTTAAACATAAGAGATCTTTATTGTAGGGTTGTGAGAACATCAAGACTGACACTGAGTGCATTTACATGATTCTTTCTAAGCATTGTTGAAATTTTTAGATTCTTCTTCTACCTTACACTCCACCATGGATGCTTTGGTTACTAGATTTACCATGCCATCCTTTAAGGTTTTTTGGGATAGTTTGACTCAAGAGCAAGCTAATCTCTCTTAGTTGGCTTCTCTCATAGGCTTATAGACTCATGCACTGGTAGCTCATACATCTTCTAGAAATAAGGAGAAGAAACATCAGTCACATCCTAGAGTCTTAAATTAATTCAAGCCCTCAAATCTCATCATGCCTACCCCCTCATAAGGGAAATAAATCAAAAGCCAAATAGACCAAAGTGTGCTAATTATAATAATCCTAATCATGATGAGTCACATTTCTATAAGAAGTTAGATGGATATGCTAAACATGTTTTAGATTTGACAACTCACCTTTAGAAGAGAAATATTGATATTGCTTATACTTCTCATAGATCTTGTTCGTCATCATTTCAGTCAAATGGTAAAGACATAGGAAATAGTCATGAATTATGTGTAACTACTACTCCACATTCTTCTAGATGGTTATTGGATTGAGGTGCTTCACACCATATGACATCTTCTCAAGATTTGTTCTCTTCTTTTGAGGTTTCTCCCACTCCACACATTTTGATGGGGAACAACACTATTGTTATTATATGTGGGAAAGGTTCTATTCACATTGATGATGGTTCATTTCATGATGTACTATGTGTTCCATCCTTGTCCTCTAGCCTTTTCTTCATTTATCACAATACTCATAGTGGGATAGGGAGGACAATTGAGTTCACATGAGATTTGTTGTACATAAGAGATAGTGAGATAGGCAATATTGCTGCCACATGGATTGTTGATCATTCTTCCTTGTACTCTTTCTCTTATTTTGGTTCACCATAAGAGAATCACTCTTTTTTCTTCATGAGAGCCAGTTGAGGTGAAGTCGAGTCACTTGAACTTATGTGTTGTTCCTGAGACTAGTGTTGTGACTTCTACACCTTCTTCTCCTATTATGATTCCATTTGTTACATAGGATTCCTCTTCAACATTTTTGGACATTCTAGCTCCATTCATCGAGTCACTTAGTGTAGTTGTTGAGGGAATATCAGAGGACATTCATCTCCTCTCATATGATAGATTTCAAAAAATTTCATTCATTTCACCACAAGTTTCTTTCATTTCTTTCTCATGGATAGGGATTTGATGAGCCAACTCATCCTATTCATGAAGATAAGCTTGATAAGAATACTCATCTAGTTGTGCTTGAAAGTCTTGATGCCTCTTAAGCTCATCTATCTGGCTAATTCCTTAACATATATTTTAATTTTTCATGTTGTTTTCTTGTTTCTTTAAACTCTTGGATTTCACGTTGAATCTCAAAATCTTGAGGTTAATAACAACCTTGAGTATTTACATAAATTATTTTGGTAGGTGTAAAACCAACATTTTGACTATGTGTATATGACTGATAATGATCTTGATATGAATTTTTGTCATAATATGGAGATGGGTACACTAACAAACCATAATGATTTGACATATCTACTTATATACTAAGCTAAAAATCTGAATATAAAATTATTGTGAACATACCAACAATTAATCCTTTGAAACTAGTGAATTCTTCCTTTGTTGAGTCACTGGGTGTGTGTGGATTCTACCTCTAAAGGCTGAAATATGCATTTTCATACCCAAAAATAGTAAAATTATGTAACTCAACTGAATTGCTAATTTGTTCAAGTTCCACTACGTCTACCAAAAACTGTTATCAATTATGATTACACTTATAATGAGATGTAAAAGCTAGCTATCCCATTGGAACATGGAAACACTCTTAGGTTATGCATAATCCTATGATGAGAGTGACTCTTTGGGATTGAAAGGTTAGTTCCTTTTTTGGTATCAACTAAAGCCAAAATTATGCAAGAAAAAGGATGAAAATATGAATAATGATAATGAATACAAAACCTAAATGAAGTGATACACCATAATTTTTATGTATCTTAAATTAAATCAACACAAAGTACCCATAATATAAATGATTCACAATACCTAGACAAGCATGCAATTTCAAAAGTGTTTCTATGCAAGGACCCAAAATCTTTGACTTTGAAAGGATAACCTAGGCTGTACCAAATTTCTGCAAAAATAACAAGGACACAAACAAAGCCCTGTGATGACAAGTATTGATATTCAAGTATGCCATTAGGAATATAGCTTAAATGAAGTAGAAACACAACATAAAAGAGAAAAACCCACAATATTGCACAATAATTAATGAGAAGGAATCATTGAGTGTGTATAATTAATGCTGATTTTTTTTCTACAAAGTGCTCCCACAATCCACTCAAAAAATTTCTATGTACAAAAAAATATGGGCAAGAAAGTAGAGTCCTCAAAATAAGGAAAATATACAATAAATAAAGCTCCAAAACCCTAACTCAAATATGGAAAATATACATGAAAAATTTATCTTAAAACTTCTCCAATCATTGAAGAAACCCATCAAATCTAACCTCAAACTGAAGTACAATTGATAGTCAACTAAAACTACCCCCATTTTCTCAAAAATCTATGCAAACCCCTTGCTTGGATCCCATAATAAACCCAAAAATATGGCATGTTAAACTCCAAAAAAATATGTAAAAATTTGTTCAATAAGGGTTCCCAAGTTATTTGCATGCATAATTGGCCCTAACTACATCATAACTCATCTGAAATAGCGCTTAAGTGCTTAACAACTACATGAGAAAGTTAAACTATCCCTCATTTGAAAACGAGCTCCCAGTCACATACAAATGAAAAAAATAGTCTCCTTTAGTTGAAAATAGGACTTTGAATTCACATGAAAGTCACATCAAGTCTCAAAAATTGTAACTACAAGCTCCATCTCATTATCTTTGCATTTAATATAATTAACATTATCAAATGGATATAGCAATTTGACATATATATATATATATATATATATATATATAATAATGAATTTATGTAGGATTTGATTTTTCTTTTGAAAATAATCAATTATATCTAGTGTTTTATAATAAAAAACACTTAGATATATTGATTTTACAATGTCCATGCACAAATCAAATAATCATTTTATTTATAAATATTTTCTAACATCTAATAACTATTAATCAATATATGTTTATATTTAATAGATATTAAATATCTTAATTGTTTTCACTATATTGATAAATAAATAGACATTAATTATGAATTTATATATATTAAATGAAAAATCATTTAGCACATATAAACTTAGATATAATCTATGAAAATTTATTTTACTTCATAAGCAAACCCAAAAACCTTCTATATGTTGGTCATCATGAGAAAAACATAAGCCTCATTGTGTTTGTATAACTAAAAATTTCTCCCTTTTTCTCATGTTGTGGCCAAAATCCTTATACTACTGGTGAATTTGCAATTATACCATTAGATTTTCTATTACCATTTTTTTTAAACCATGATTTTGTTAGTATAATATACTAACCCTTCTTTGAACTTACATTATCTTTACAAATATGGTACTAGAGATTTTTAACATAAAGATTTCTACAAGAAAATCTGTAATAAAAAAAAATGCTTTTCATGAAGAAGGCTACCATTGGTAAGATCACAACCAGGAGATTTGTATTGCATGATTTCTTGAATTTGTAACCACTTATTTCTTCTTTGAAGCTCTACACCTTCTTCAATTTGTATATTTCTCTCATGCTAAAGGTATTATATTATTCTATATTTTTTAAGAAGGGTTTTATCTTTGAAACAAATAATACTAGCACTTGTACCTAACAGGTCCAAGGATTAACCGACTGTAAAATATTCTACTCATGTTTATAATATCAACAGTTCCACTTCTCCACCAAGGTAAGGGGGTCTGTGCACCATTATTAACAAGATACCTTTCCTCTCATGACAAGTGTAGAGAGATTGATCTAAGAAATGTATGAAGATTGGTTTTTTTTTCATCTAGAAGCTCATGAAGGCTTGTCATCCTTCATCTATTGTGAACCTGGAAAGCTTGGTGTCCTTTCTATTTGCATTTTGCTTCTCTAAAATTCAAAATGGATTAGTATACAAATCTACTATTATACAAAGAGAAGCATTTGGATTACTTACAATGATCAATAATTTCTTATGCTCCATGGAGTTTTTGGGATGGGGATGTTTTAGGGGATGGGGATGTGTTTTTGGTGTAGGGATTGGTCAAAGCCAAAAAATAGGGGACGAGACCTTAGGGGATCGTGATTAAAAATGTAGGGGAAATTTTATATATAGAGATAGAATTCAAAAATGTATATCATAACATTGATAAACCATTCATCATAGACATTTTAGAAGATCAATACATGGAAAATTATCAATGACAAATACTAAGTACTTCCATTATAACAATATCACATACATATATAGTGAAAATCAAAATGCCTAAAGGCTCCAAGTATCATGCATGAAATTAGAATGAAATAAAGAGAAGTCCAACTAAAATAGTAACTAGTATATACTAGATGAAATCTTTTCTCACTGCTGCTGCTGCTCTATGTTTTTTTTCCTTCCTCTTAGCAAGTATGTCAAATGTAAAAATGAGTAGAAGATTTAGTGTTTTAGTGTTTTCATGGACCAAATATGGTTTGCATTTTTTTTTATGTTTTCAAGACAACTAGGGGCCCACACAAATAGCAAAAATTTAAGAAAAATAAAAATTGGGGGTATTTTGCATTTACCCGACTGACTAGAAAAAAGGGGACGACCAATAGTTTTGGGGATGCCTAGGGGATGACTTTGCTGCCCTAGGTACTACTGGCCATCCCCAAGTTTCCTGCCAATTATTTTTTTCCATTTCAGGAACATTTCCAAATTTGCAAAATGGACGCCTTTGGGGATGGCAAAAAATGTCCCTGCATCCCTTTTTCATCCTTGGGACAAGTATGACCCCAAAATCATAGGGGACACGTCCCTGTGGAACAATGGTAATTTCTACAAGAACCATTATTGCATAAACACATACACATGCCTATAAATTTACTTTATTGACAAATTTATTTTTTAATTTAATTTTTGTTGATATAAATATTAGTTTCTGCAATTAATTTGGTTATGATTCCTAAATTCCTTTTCTGCTTGTTGTTTGATCATTCCATTCCTTTCACATAAATGTCTTCCCTTATATATCCATATTCAAGTGTAGTGATGTACCACTTTGAATGGAGATATTTTTTTTCTAGGAGAAACTCTTTAAGTGCTGGCTTTTGCCATTTATTAATAAAAGTAATGATCTTAAATTAAGTTGTTATTATTACCTTTACCAATTTTTCCATTTCAAGGATTGTTCAATTCTTAGTTGACCCTCTTGATAATAAATATACCCTTTTAAATTATGGTTGGCCTTTGCTAATTTCCTTCTCTCAGTCAGCCTTCTCAATACTATTATTATCTTCTCGAAAGGGCTGTGACCTAGGCTGTGATTTGGTGGGAGTATAACACATTCATCAAGTTGCATCAAAAAACTATACTACCATTTGTTAGAGCATGCATCTACTTTTCTTCATACATAGTTTTGTTGCATCATGCACATTTGATATTGTTGCATAAAATAGTCGTGCACATGCTCAGAGAATATTCTCATGCATATATGACCACTTGTTTGCACATGCATGCCTAGCCTTAAGTTTGCTTAGTTGAGTTTAATTTAGCTAGTTTGGTCTAGTTGGGCTACAATTTTCTTTTTCAGCGCCAATATGCACATCATGCTCTCATTTCATAGCTTAGCTTTATTAGTTTATTCCTATATTTTTGGAGAAATGCTTTTTATGAAAGCTATCCTTTGTATTCATTCCACATTCTTTGTTCTTGAGAAACATAGCTATTCTTTCATGGAACCTTTGTCTGTGGAAGGTGTTTTTGTTTTGCTATTTGATCTTGCAGGTTCTTATCTTGAAAATTTCAACATGTTATTAGAACTCACTTTTTGATACAACAATATTTATACATATAAAATCACATAGTTCAAAGTAATTTGTAAAGACTGGTTGGTTCTTGGGTTGGTAAAAGATGGATTTGTGGTTCAAGAAGTTTGAGCAAGTGGCCAACTATTTAATATATGGGTGTGTAGGTTCAATTTATTGCTAAGTATGTAAATCCGAGCTTGCCAACTTGGTAAGGGGTAACTGCAAGCTTGTAGGCCTAGGTGGTGTAATTCTGATAGCTACAGCTGAAACCAAAATTTAAATTCATTGAATAAATGCCATTTCCTTATATAGATGAAAAAATTTCCCATGTATTTATGGGGTGAGCTCTGGAAACCTTGAATTGAAGTCTGCTGAGCATTTGGCAAGTCTATAGGAGAAACTTGTGTATGCCAAGTTTTTGCTGAATTTTTGTTAATTCGCCAAGTTTGAGTGAAAATGGTTCTGCTAAGTCGCAATTATTGATGTCTCAAGTTAGGTACTAAGAATCACATCCAAGTATTTGTAGCTCTGAGATTGCAAGGAGTCTGATGGTTGGTATTTATATTTGATTTGTAAAACCGTTAGCTGTTGATCTATAATTTCTTCATAAAACATGCTTGTGGAGATTAAATTATTTTACTCATTCTATAGCCACTTACTTGAATGAAAGTGTTTTGGGATGTATATTAGAGTAGTAGAATGTAGCATGTGCATTAGACTATGTAATGTTTTTGCTTGATCACAAACAATGAAGGGCCACTAGAATTTAGATAAACAAAGTTAATACAAAGATTTCACTCTAGAAACCCCAATATGGAGAAATCAGTTGAAAGCAACAATTGAACATTTTCCTCTTTTTCCCTTGAAAAATGAAGTTAATATAAGGATCTTTTAGAGCACAACACAAAACCTTTGAACATGGCATGTATCATCAATTACTATACAAGTCCAGGTTTTTAGGTCTTGGGCAAGGTCAACTTAAATGTAGACTCAACATGGAGGATACACTAAACAAATTTATTTGCTTTTGCACATACCTTTCTCCCAAGAGAGGCAACAATGTGACTAATGAATGGAAAATAAGGTAAAGGAAGACCATGACAATGAAGCATACAATTGTTACCACTATTGGTGGAAAATGATAGTGTGCCACAGAAGTAGCATGTTATTGTTAAGAAACTCTATGCCCTCTGTCCTCTGCAACCAGGGTGGTCATCTGCAAGTAGTACAGTGGTGAGAAGGCATGAAAAATATGGATGCTATAAAAACACTCTGAAATTCCTTCCTCATGATAGTGGTATCTAATACTACTCTGTGGCCTCCCTCCTTTGCATGTCAGGTGGTCTTTGCTAGCAACATCTTGGTGGCGCTGCTGGCTGTGCTCCCTCCAAGCAGCTACGTGGTAGATAAACAACCTTGCTATGTTGTACAAATATCCATTTATTTTTCCAGCCAAAAATTTCATAGGTTGAACCATTTGCCAGGCCAAATAGGACACTTCCTGGCAAAGGAACCCCAAATAAGTAACTTATTGGCTAATCATATTTGGGTGTCATATGAATAACTCTTCTCCTTATGGTATGCAGTTTCTTTTGGTTTGGATTATTTTTTGAAATGATGTTTCTCTCCATTATATGACTCGGATATATAATACTCCTTGACATGTCATTAAACCCATCAATTATCTTGATAAATGTGTTGTGCAACTACCATTTTTGGATATTGCATATTTAAATCTTGCACTGTGACAATAGCTCACTACTTGGAAATATGAATTTTGTCTATTGTATATGATTTCTTACATTACTTGTTGTGAATTAGATATTCATATATTATTTCTTGGAAAGATTAAAACTCTTGGATATTCCTTTAATCATAGTATGGTCGGTTGCTCTCACTATCATTTTATATGTTGTTGGAACAGTTCTCAATTTATAGAAATTACACTCCCTTTATTTTCATTGGAGATGATCAATTTGTCTAAATGTTAATGTAATGAATAGAAAAATTTCCCATTCTTAGGTTATAAATAAATCATAGTAATGACATCAAATTTTTTTGTTGAAAATCAATAATATATTGTAACACATGTTGATAATTGATTGAAAAGAGATTCTTGAAGAAGAAGATTGTTAAAGAGGGAGAGTGTATGTTTCAATAATTGTTTTGTCAATGATATCAAACCTGCTATTTTCTAGTAAGACAACTACTTATATGATTTAAGTACTATCACTTAGTTGATTGATGAAGAGGATTTCATCAAAAGATGTAACAATAGCACCTAGAGAAAAGGTTGACTTATGATTATGTAAAGAAGTACAAAAATCAGTTAAGATAGTGATAACATGATGCATTGACAATATACTTAAGGTTACAAAGGCTGGTTACACTAAGAAATTTTAAAAGAACAAGTTACACAAAGTTTGTCTGCAAAGCTTGACCGAGTGGATAGTAGGTGTCGAGAAAAGTCAATGCAAGCCAAGTAGTAAATCAGTTGGGGTTGAGTAAAAGTATATTCTAGTGTATGCCAAGAAGAATAATGGATGTCGAGTAAAGTTTAGTTGATGTCGAGTACTAGTAAAATTTAGTTTGTGCTGAGTAATTTCATAGAGGATGCTGAACAACACAATGTATGTCGAGCATCAGAAGCCAGATAATGTCAAATGGTTGCATTATTTGAAAGATCATAAATTTAATGGATATGAGCCATCAAGTTTTTTTCTTTGATTATGTGCACCAGATGGAAGATAAGGTTGATAAGGTTGTGGCACAAATTCAAGGTAAACCATTTTTAGGAAAATTCAAAGAGCATTTAAGGAAAAGTTTCTAGAAGAGATATGGAATCTAGGATAGATTCATTGTATCCTACCTAATCCATCCTAACCCTAAATTGGATGATGGAGAATGAGCTATAAAAGATCTTAATTTCTTATTTATAGGAATGGTTGGTCAAAAGCAAAGGTTGTCATGTGTGATAACCTAAGGAAGACAAGGAGTCAAGGGTTTTTCTTCATCAAGTGACCTAAGAGAAGAGACTGCATTGGCATGTTAAGCAATAAAGTTTAAGGGTGTGAATGCTTGAAGGGTGAACAATCTATTAGAGCTGCAATGTATGAAGACCAAGTAGAATGAAGGATTGAACAGTGATTTGCAATTTTCAAATGAAATTGTTAGTTATATCAAATCAAGCCTTATTATTACTCTCTAAAAATTATATCAATCTAGGGTAAATCCTTTTGATTAAGGTTGAACTAACAATCATTTGTAAATCTTTTAATTGGGTGGCATTCCAAGTGAATGGTCTAAAATCCTCTAACAAGCCTCACTCCTAACAAGATGATTGAAATCCTTTAACAAGGTCACATTTAACAGTATGTATTGTAACCTTTAACAGGGTTGGCCTTTCATAGGGCATCACTTTAGAAGAGTGAAAAGAGTAGCATGTTACTGGTGGTTTTCCAAAATTGAGTTTCCACATAAATTATTGTGTCAAGTGTGTTGATGAATCTATTATGTGTCATGTTTACATTTCTACAAGTTGATTTGATAGTAACCTACAAGTTTCAAGTGAATGCATAATCTTATGGATGCATGCATGATGAATAATATTTTATGGGTTCACTAAGCTGTGAAAAGTTTTAATTATACATTTGGACCTTGGATAACTAATTCACCCCTCCCCTCCCTCTCATTTATTCTAAAGTATTCCAACAATTGGTATTAGAGCCATCTACTTAAGAGGACTAGTTTGAAGGTACTAGAAGCCTAAAGTTCAAGATGTCAAAAAGAGAAGTACCCAAGCTTAATAGAGATAATTGTCCTACATGGAAAATTTTTATGAGGATAGACCTTGGAGGACTTGGAGATCATGCACAATTGTCCATTACCACTGAGCATGTTAATCCTGTTGGAGCCTCTACTACTGAGGATATTATAAAGAAGAAAGAACACAACCAAGCAATGCTGGAGAGTACTTCTGCTCTAAGCTATGCCAAATTTGATGATATCTAAGGTCTTGATAGTGCAAAGAAAATGTGGGATGGCCTAACCACTATCTATGGAGGAGATGCAAATATTCTAATAGCCAAAGTTGAAAGTCTTAGAGGTAAGTTTGATGATATGAGAATGGAAGAAGGTGAAAATATTACTCAATATGTTACAAGGATAAATGAAGTTTTTAATGAAATAAGAGAAGCTACTGGTAAAATAGATGATGATACTGTACTAAGAAAATTTTTAAGGACACTGCTACCTATATATGCTATTAGATTTTTTGAAATTTAAGAACTAAGATGTATTCCAACAAATAATCTATCAATTGAAGGTTTGGTAGGTAGGCTCAATACTTTTGAGCTATCTAACTTTGATAATTACAAAGTTGAAAATATTTAATTTTCTTTTAAAGCTAAGGTGTCATTGAACGAATCTGATGAGAAGAAGAAGAAGAAAAAGATAAAGTATGTGTCCAGTAATAGTGATATAGATGAGGAGGATGTAGAATAGCTTGAAGCACTACTGGCAAGAAGATTCCACAAAGGTAAAGGAAAGTTCAAAGGTAAGTTACGTGCCATTTTTTTCAATTGCAATGAGGTTGGTCATATTGCTACTAGATGTCTAGAGAAGAAGAACTACAGAGGTGGTGAAAAATACAAGAGTAGGAGAGTTGAAGATAAGAAAGACTACAAAGATAAAGGAAAAATGTCTTGCTATATTTCTAAAGTGGAAACAAAGGGTGATTATGATGAACATGATGATGAAGTAGTATATGTTGCAATGAAGGAAAAATTTGATGAAGATGAGGAAACTTCGTTTGTGACTTGTGTGAACAAAAATGATAGATGGACCATTGATAGAGAGTGTTCATATCACATGACTAGAGACAAAAGTAAGTTCATTACCCTAAATTGTTATGATGGAAATAGTGTAAGATTTGGTAATGATGCAACATGTTTGATAAAAGGAAAAGGTTCTATCAAGCTCATAGATAAGATTCAATGTGACAACACTTACTATGTTGAAGGACTTAACTATAATTTGTTGAGTGTGTCACAACTGAATAATTTGGGATATAAGGTTGAGTTTGAAAACAAGATTACTAAGATATATAACACAAATGGAAAAATTATTGGAAAAGGTGATCACACTAGAAGCAATCTATTCTATCTTGACATAAAGGATGCTACTTGTCTTGTTGTAAAATTTGATGATGTATGGCTATGACACAAGAGGTTATGTCATGTTAATTTTGATAAATTGGTTAGTATTAGTAACATGAGAAAAATTAGAGGTTTTCCTAATTTGAAGAATTATACTAATGTAATGTACAAATAATGCTAGTTAGGCAAAATGACAAAGTCAAGTTTTAAGAGTAAAGCTTATACCTCTAAAGGCATACTAGAAATTGTTCATACTAACTTGTGTGGACCAATTGATGTGCAAAGCTACAAAGGAGATAAGTACATTATGTTGTTTGTAATGACAGAGGAATCAAAAGAAAAACATTTTCTCCTAGAATTCCTCCACAAAATGGAATTGCTGAAAGGAGGAATAGATCTATAATGGACTATTCTAGAACACCCATGATGGACAAGATTGTTGCTTTGAAATAATGGAGAGAAGTTGTAAGTACAACTATATATACCTTGAACTATGTACAAGTCAGGAAAGGTACTCATTTAACACCTTTTGAATTATGGTATGGATACTCACCTAATGTGAAATATTTTAAGGTATTTGGAAGAAAATGTTACATTCTTAAAAAATTTAGGAATGGTAAACTTGATGCAAAAAGTGAAGAAGGTATATTCCTTGGCTACTCCAACAAAGTAAAGCTTATAAGTGTTTAAATACTAATGCTAACAAAGTTGTGAAAAGTGCAAATGTGAATTTTGATGAATATACAAAAGTGTATGAGGCTGAACCTATGAAAGAACTGGAAGAATAAAAATTATTTGTATACTTTTACGAATGTATGTCTATTGAAGTAAATGCTGCAAATTAAGCCACAAATCAACATCAAGTTTCAGTGACTACCGAGTCACATATATGAATACTGAGTTGCATTCAAGAACCAAGCTACATTTAGATGCCAAGTTATAGCATGAAGTTGAAACAAATTCTGATTCTGAGATTAATGTACATGAAATGTATTTTGAGTTACCTGGCAGAGATGCACATAGTGATTCTGAACTTGTAAGACAAATTGAAAAAATTAGAGTTGAACCAAGATTGTCCAAATATGTGAAGAAACATCATCCTACTGCACAAAATATTGGAGATAAAGATGCTAGATGAATGACAAGAAATAGATTGAGAAATGATACATGTTTGTTGATCATGAAGGAACCCAAATCAGTGAGAGATGCATTAGAAGATGTATACTAGAGTAAAGCCATGGAAGAAGAGATTGAACAAATAGAGAAAAACAAAACATGGACTCTAGTTCCTAGACCATAAGATAATAATGTAGTGGCACCAAGTGGGTATTCAAAAACAAGCTACATGAAAATGGTGAAGCCACAAGGAATAAGGCAATATTAATTTGCAAAGGATATGCACAAGAAGAAGGAATTGACAATGAAGAGACATTTACCCTTGTTGCTAGATTGGAAGGAGTAAGAACTCTACTTGCTTACTTTGCATACAAAGGTTTCAAAGTTTATCAAATGCATGTTAATTCTACATTTCTAAATATCATATTAGAGGAAGAAGTTTACATATAATAGCCATAAATTTTTGTTGATGTTAACAACAAAAACATGGTATGTAGACTACACAAAGCTCTATATGGTTTAAAACAAGCACCAAGAGCATGGTATGAGAGGCTTCATAATTATATTGTGAAGATTGGATTTGAAATGACTGATGATAACAAAAATCTATACATGGAGATAGAGAAAGAAAAATGTATTTTGTTATCTAAATTTTTTTTTGATGATATCATATTTGGAGGTCAAGATGCTTTATGTAAGGATTTTGCAAATAAAATGAGGCAAGAATTTGAGATGCCTATGTTTGGAGAGATCAAGTTCTTTGTAGGTTTGCAAGTACATCAGATGAAATATGGTATAAATATCACTAAATTAAAGTATATCAAAGACATATTGAAGACTTTTGGATTGGAGGATTCCAAACTAGTAAGTACACCTATAGTGACAAGACACAAGTTGTCAAAGAATGATGATTTGGCTGAGGTGAATCAAACATTGTACATGCTTATGATTGGAAAATTGCAAAATGTAGTACATAGAAGACTTGAAATTGAATTATCTATAGGGATAGTAGCAAGATTCTCTGCCAATTCTAGGGAGAATCATTTGATGGCTATGAAGAGAATAATGAAATATCTTAAAAGAATAGAAGAGTTTGGTCTATACTACAAGAAAAATGAGAAATTTGAACTAAGAGCCTACACTAATGCTGATTGCATTGGAAACATTGATGAAAATAAGAGCACCAGTGGAGGAGAAATTTTCTTAGGCAAGAGGCTGGTTACATGGACTAGCAAGAAACAAAATTGCACTTCACAATCTATTGCTAAAGTTGAATATGTTGGAGCTTCTGTAAATTGTACAAACATTGTATGGATTAAACATCTACTCAAAGGTATGAAGGAAGAAATCACAAAACCAATGATAATTTATTGTGATAATACAAGTGCTATCAATATATCAAAGAATCCTGTGATGCACACAAAGACTAAGCACATTACAATCAAGTATCATTACTTGAGAGAGTTAGTTCAAGATAAAGAGGTGAAGATAGAATATGTCAACACAAAAGAGAAAATTGCTGATATCTTCACAAAATCATTACCTAAGGATGCTCATGAGTATCTACAAGGTAAAATTGGGGTGATACCCCTATCAAAGGCTATCTAAGTAACAAGAGGAGTGCCCTACATCAAACAAGCTAATTTTTATATGATATACATTGATGCAGAGGATCTTACTTTAGGAGCTACATAAAGTACACAAACAGTTGGAATTTCAAATCAGTCACAAGTAAGGTGATAGAGGGAGAAACTAAAACAACTTATATCTGCATGTTAATATGACAAGTCTTTGGCATTGTTGTCAAAGAGGGAGATAATTGCTAATCAAGGGAATGATCAAGGGAGATAATAGCATGGAGAAATGTATTGCTTAGATGGATAAATACAAAGTGAATCTTAGAGGGAGATAATTATTGATCAAGAGAACATAGAAAGAGAAATCTTAACATCTACCTTGTAAGAGGGAGATATAAGAAGAAACTCAGAGGGAGTTATAAGGAAGAATTTTGTAACTTATTCAGAAGATGGAAGTTGTTGATAGAGGGAGAGATTTCAATACATGAAATTATTTTCTTTTTGGTATTGTGTTACTATTTTAACCTATTTAATTTGGTTGAATAAGATGTTTTCCATTTGGTGGATCAGTTTGGTTTTCCATCAATGCCAAAGAGGGAAATTATTGATAATTGATTAAAAAGAGATTGTTAAAGAAGAAGATTGTTAAAGAGGGAGATTGTATGTTTCAATCATTGTTTTGTCACTAATGTCAAATCTACTATTTACTGGTAAGACAACTATTTATATGATTTAAGTACTATCACTTAGTTGATTGATGAAGAGGATTTAATCAAAAGATGTAACAATAGCACCTAGAGGAAAGGTTGATTTATGATTATGGAAAGAAGTACAAGAATCAATTAAGATAGTGATAACATGATACATTGACAATCTACTTAAGTTTACAAAGGTTGGTTACACTAAGTTTAGAAGAAAAAGTTACACAAAGTTTTTCTACAAAGCTTGACCAAGTGGATAGTAGGTGCCAAGAAAAATTAGTGCAAGCTGAGAAAAAAATTAGTTAGTGCCGATTGAAAATATATTCTAGTGTATGCTGAGTAGAAAAATGGATGTTGAGTAAAGTTTAGTTGATACCAAGCACCAGTAAAATGTATTTCATGCTGAGTAATTTCATAGATGATGTCAAGAAACACAGTGTGTGTCAAGCATCAAAAACTAGATAATGCCAAGTGGTTGCATTATTTGTAAGATCATGAATTTGATGAATCTGAGCTAACAAGTTTATTTTCTTGGATTATGTTGATGAGCTGGTGGAACATAATTCAAGGTAAACCATTTTTAGGAAAATTTAAAGAGAATTCAAGAAAAGTTTCTAGAAGAGATATGGAATGTGGGATAGATTCATTATATCCTACCTAATCCACCCTAACCCTAAATTGGATGATGGAGAATGAGTGGAAAAAGATCATAATTTTGTATTTATAGGAATGGATGGTCAGAAGTAAAGGTTGTCATGTGCGAGAACCTAAGGAAGACAAGCATTCAAGGGTTTTGTTTCATCAAGTGACCTAAGAGAAGAGACTGCATTGGCATGTTAAGAAAGAAGGCTTACGGGTATGAATACTTGAAGGGTGAAGAAGCTACCAAAGTTGCAATGTATGAAGGCCAAGTAGAATGGAGGACTGAAAAATGATCTGTAATCTACAAATAAAGTTGTAAGTTGTATTAAATCAAGCCTTCTTGTTACTCTCTAACAATTGTATTAGTCTAGGATAAATCATTTGGATTAAGGTTGACCTAACAATCATTTGTAAATCCTTTAACCAAGTGACATTCCAAGTGAATGGTCTAAAGTCCTCTAATAAGGCTCACTCCTAATAGGGTGATTGAAATCTTTTAATAGGGTCACATTTAACAGTGTGTATTGTAACCTTTAATAGGGTTGGCCTTTCACAAGGCATCACTTTAGAAGAGTGAAAAGAGTAGCATGTTATTGGTGGTTTTTCCCAAAGTGGGTTTGCAGATAAATCATTGCGTCAATTGTGTTGATGAATCTGTTATGTTTTATGTTTACATTTCTGTAAGTTGATTTGACTGTAACCTACAAGTTTTAAGTGAATGTATAATCTCATAGAAGCATGCATAATGAATAATGTTTTATGGGTTCACTAAGTTGTGAAAAGTTTTATTTATACATTTGGACCTTGGATAACTGATTCACCCCTCCTCTCACTTATTCTAAAGTATTCCAACATCATATAGATTTTCACCTTGCATTCTTTATCCTTCATATATTGGTTGTAACTTGTTGACTCATTTACAATAGTGCTTTAAATAATTCTAGGATTTTTAGGAATTTATACCACTCAACAACATGCTTTTCTAATATAAATAATCTATTTGCACTATTATTATCATGTTGTTTCTAAAATTTTTATCATTATGAATATGGTAAGGCTGTAAGTTAGTACTAGTACTCTTTTAGCATGTTCTAGTTGCACCTTTTTAATCATACTCTTTCCTTTGTCAAATATCTTCTTTGTGATTGTCATTTATTATGTCACTTGTGCAATAAAGTTCCGTTCTTTTATTATGTCTTTCTTCATCTTTGATAAATAAGGATTATAAAGACTTATTTTTTGAGATAATGGGTGTTGCACACATTGCATAATATTGTTGTATTCTATTATTTTATTTTATTATGTAATGTTGCACCTAGATGAGCATGCAACATGTAAAGATTCCCATGGGATATACTTGATGAGCTATATAATATTGTGATAATATTTCATGTAATTATTTAATATTGGGAAAAATAATTAAATTTCTATTATTAAACGTGGGTTCAATGGGTTAGGTAGCACACAATTTATGTAATAGCACTTGGAGGTTTTGTAGGACTTTCTACTATATAAGAAATCACGAGGGTAGTGGTTGTATGATAAGAAAAAAGGCAAAAAGAGAAAGAGTTGAGCAGGACAAGGCTTGACAAGTTAGCCAAGGGAGCATTTGTTGGAAGCATGAATGGGATGTGTGGATTCATGTGTGCTTACATGGATTGCTTGGTTGTGGCTATGGATTTGAAGGCTTCGATGGTTGTATTGCAATGGTATTTTTGTTGAATAATACATAGTGATGGTTGCTTTTCGAGGTTGTGTTTTTGTTCTCTCAATGAGGGTTTCCCAGTGCATATCTTGTGTTACAATTTTTTGTGGGTATATTGTCTATTCTCTTGCATATGAATTTTAATTGCATATTTATTTCAGATCTATTATGGGTTATGTGAAAACAGTTATATTCTTTATTACAAGTGGTATCAGAGCTATGGTTTTATTATTGTAACCCTAGATTGAACCCATTAGAATGTATGAGGATAAAAAAAAGGGTAAGATATATGAGTTGTTTATTATAGATTTGAATATTTTTGAGTTTTCTATTATGATACGATATTGGTAGATTTTGGGCATGTGAAATTGTTGGACATAAGGGTTTTTTTAGATGTTTCATTTAAATGAGGGTTTTGGAGAAACTTGTAGAAATGAACTTCTGAGTAAAAATAAACCTCACCATTGGATTCGGGTCAATGTTTCCATAAATTTTGATATATAATACACCTTAATTTGGCCATGTTCAAAGGAAATGAAAGAGTTTTTTAGTTTCATCCCATGATGGTCATCAAATTTAATCCTATTAGAATTTTCATCACAAAACAAAATTCATAGTGAAAAATGGTAAAAAGATTGTCTTAGTAAAATGATCATAATTTTCTCTTAGGATATCATATTGTAGACTTCTTATAGGCATTGAAAAGATAATTCAGAGCACTACAACTTGGCATAGGTTTAATTATATGATTTTGACATTTTCTCAAGTTTTAAGAGCCCAAAATTTAGATGTTATTTATTTTGAGCAAAAATTAGGGCATAACTTAAGTATACAGAGTCAAATTTTGGGCTTCAAGTAGTCAACAGAAAGCTCTTGGAGAGCTATACATATTGGTTTAGATTTGATACAAGTTTGGCATGATTTATTTGGTGAAATATTGATCTAAATACTTTATTAAATATATTGACTATGGTAGCATTTGAGTTTATGACATTGTATGTTTGGAGATTTGAGATTTGATGTCATTGTACACTCAACTTATATTTTAGATTGGTCTCATGATGATATGATTATTAGTGTTTAGTTTGGATATGTATATTGACTTGTTGGGTCTACAAGTTGTGCAGTGTTATAAGTGACCTATACTTACAAGTTGCATTTATAGCTTGGTTATGGGTTGTCTTTGCCCATTGATCTTTCATTTTTTTATGCATATTCAAGTTGGTGGCTTGGATTTGGGTTTTCTATGTCCTAAGTCACATGATTTGCCAATTTTTCTTCATGTAGAAGGAATGACATGTTGTTACCAGGTATAGTCATGGTGGAGGATTGTGGTTGACTATTTTATGTTGACGAATTAGACATATTGAGAGTTAGATGCTCGGTTCATGGTGCCATGGATTTTGGCATGAAATGATTAGATATATAGGTAAGTCCTTGATGTTCATTGGTTTAGATTCTTGATTTGGTTATGGTGGTATATCTTCTTCATTGAGGATCATGGTTATTCAGTTTCTTTTGAGGGGCTCATGATGTGTACTTTGGGTTCTTTGATAGTTTGATTCCTTGGTTGATTCTCATGGTGAGAGGATAATTTTTTTTATCATGATGTCATGGGTAGGTTGGCTACATGATTTAGTGGGAGCTTCTAACAATGATGAGGTGACAATGCAGGATTAGTTCCTAGTTTGGTTTGTATCTTATTGGGTTTAGAGATCTTCATTTTCACTTGGTACTAACACTTTGGTTGTGTGAGTGTAGACCTAGAGGATCTTCATGTAGGAGATGAATTTTATGATGTCATGGCTGATTTGGTACCATGATTGAGTGGGAGTTTTTTTGGCATTGATATATTTATTGAACTTTTGTAGATGTTGGAGGTTTGTCTTAGATCTTGCTGCAAAAATATCTTTGACATTTTCATGGTATACTTGTTATCTTCATGGTGTGTGAAGATGGTTAGATCTTAAGGACTCATGGGGTTCTTGGTTATCTTCAAGGTGTGTGAAGATGGTTCTTCATGGTATGTGGAGATGGTTTTCTTCATGGTGTGTGGAGATGGTTGCATCTTAAGGACTAATAGGCTTCTGGGTAAAGGTGTGGCTTATTATTTCTTTTTACATATTATCCTTGGTGTGAGGATGATTTTATTATTATGTCATGGTATAATCTTGGTACACATTTAGATTTTTTGACATGTTATAGTATGTTCATATTGAGCATGTTATCGCTTTGGTTGAGATGGTTAGATTATGTTTTCATGCTTATGTTCCTCAGGCCATGGTTGGAACTTTGACAATGATCTTGGTTTATTTTATTGGTATTGAATACATTGATCATAATTTGGATACTTCATGATATTGCTATGTTATGTTTGGAGTTGACATGGATTGATTGGTTACAGGTGCTCATGGATACTTAGAGATGGTGATGATGTTGATTTCTCTTGGATTAGAGAATTATTTGTTAGGATAATTATTTGATTTTAGCAAGAATTCTAAGGGGCATTCACTTGATATGGACTTGAGGAGAGATTTTTTTAGATGAGTCTTGGTTGGATACTTGAATATCTTGATGAAAATTCTCATTCCCCACTCCTGGTCCACTCAACAGTTTGTCACTTGAAAGGTATAGCCTGTTGTTTCTCCTAGGTGCATTATGTTTATGCTTGTCTTTCATGGATATGAATCTTGAGCTATGGTACATGAGTTAGTTCTAGAGAGTTCATTTGAAAGATGGTTTAGCATTGGTTATCTCCATTTTCATGTGTTGTTATGTTGGTTGAGTTTGGGAAACAATTTTATATTGGGTATATTCTTTGGATTAGGAATGGTTTATGAGTTTGATCTTCTTGTGAGAGGCTTACATCCATGATTAGCTATATGGTATTGTTTCGGTGTTGTTAAGGCTTCTTGGTTGGGGTTTTATGGAGGAAATCATACATAATTTACATCTAGAGGTGTGTGTAAGACATGATACAAGTTATAATTTGCATGGTTTCTCTTTGATCTTGGTTATCTTCCTAGATGTTCAATTTTTCTTACATTGGATGTGAGATTGGTTAGAGATTGTGATCATTGGTTTGTGTTCATGTATGTCATGTGAGAGATGGCATGGTTATTTCTTTATCCCTTTCCTTTTTTGGTTGTGGAGAACTTGGGAGTGTGTTGGAAACTTGTTATGAGAGTTGTTCTTATAGGTTATTGGTTTATATATTGTGGATGTCCTTGATACTACATGGATTCAGCTCTTTGAGATGTTGTGAGTGGATTGGTTATAGATTTTCCATTATCTTTTGTAGTGGGAGCTTCTTGGTATATATGTGGTAGGCATTTCTCTTGAGGCTTGTGATTACAGGTTATAGATTTTATATGTTGATGATGTGAGATTTACTTTTTGGAGCTATGGATAGTTGGATGGGTTTGGCACTTGTTTTCAGTGTTATTTCAGCTATGGATATTTTGACAACTACGAATACATGTGATTACCTTTGGATTAGGTTTTTGTGCTTGGCATTTTAGTTGATACAGGATTTTATGATCTTCTAATGTGACAGGTTGGGTGGCTTTCTCTTTAAATGGTTTCTAAGTATGTCCGATGGTAGTGGCATAATAGGAGGTGAGATCATTCATGTTTGAGATGCTAGATACTTTGATTTTGTTGTGGGTACTAGGATAGAGCACATGGTGTACTTTGATCGATGATGGTGGATGTGTTGGGAGGGATTGTTCTCTTGTTTATTTATGTGGATACAAATTTTCCGTATGCCAACAAGTGGGAGATTGTTGAGATAATGGGTGTTGCACACATTGCATAATATTGTTATATTGTATTTTTTTAAATTTTACTATGTAATGTTGCACCTAGATGGATGTGCAACATGCAAAAATTTCCATGGGGTATACTTGATGAGTTGTATAACATTATGATAATATTTTATGTGATTATTTAATATTGGGGAAAATAATTAAATTTTTAATATTAATTATGGGGTCAATGAGTTATGTAGCACATGGTTAATGTAATACCACTTGGTGGTTTTGTGAGACTTTCTACTATATAAGCAACCACAAGGGTAGTTGTTGTATGATAATATAGAAGGCAAAAAAGGAAAGGGTCAAGTGGGACAAGGCTTGATAGGTTAGCTAAGGGAGCATTTGTGAAGGTTGGAAGCATGGCATGGGATAAGTGGATTCATGCTTGTTCACATGGATTGCTTGATTGTGGCTATGGCTTTGAAGGCTTTGATGGTATTATTGCAATAGTTTTTTTGTTGAATAATACATGGTGATGGATGATTTTGGAGGCTAGTTTTTTTTCCCTCAATGAGGGTTTTCTAGGATATATCTTGTGTCACAATTTTTTTGTGGGTATGTTTTCTATTCTCTTGTGTGTGGATTTTAACTACATATTTATTTCAGATATATTAAGGGTTATGTGGAAATGGTTATAGTCTTTGCTGCAAGTTTCCTTACATTATGCTATTACCTTCATGTACAAATGTAGTCTCTCATTTTAGTTTAATACATTTCTTTGTATAAATATTATGTTGAAAAAAAAAGTGCATCTCTCACCTTGTATTTAAGCAGTTGCTCACTATAAATTATTGGGCTCACTTTGCATAAGTTGTCTATTGGATTTACCTTGCATTAATTATAATGAAGAAAGTTTCTACTTCTATTGCATTGACAAAAAAAAAATCCCGAACCTTTGATATGTTGGTACATAACTTTCCTATACATGCATTTTGCAAGCTTCCTCTTATTGTTGGCTTATATATAGTTCACATTTTATTTATCATTTAAGCACATTTGTAATAACTGCTACTATAAGATTTCCAGTTGCAAGTTTTTCTCAAATATTTTAAAGCTTTGAATGGTATTTTCCTTATAATCAAATGAAGGCTAGACTGTTGAAACTTGTGTGCTAAAAAGATACAATTTTTCTTGTTGGTCACATAATAGGAGACTTTCATCTTACAAGTAAAGATGAGACAAAATTTTTAAAAATATGGAAAAATTCAAATATACATAAAATCAATCATATTACAAGGGGAATTGATGACTTATTAGTTCCCTATAGTCTTGCAATAAGTTATGTGTTGAGAATAGATTAAAGAAACTAATCAAAGAGTGAGATTGTTGAGAACATACAAGTATGACCAATATGCTTCAGTAATTGTTTTGTCCCTGATGTCAAACCTATTCTCTAGTAAGACAACTACTTATATGATTTAAGTACTATCACTTAGTTGATTGATGAGGAGGATTTGATCAAAAGATGTAACAATAGCACCTAGAGGAAAGGTTGAGTTATGATTATGTAAAGAAGTACAAAAATTAGTCAAGATAGTGATGACATGATGTATTGATAATCTACTTGAGGTTACAAAGGTTGGTTACACTAAGAAATTTTAGAAGAACAAGTTACAAAAAGTTTGTCTGCCAAACTTGACCGAGTGGATAGTAGGTGCCGAGAAAAGTCATTGCAAGCCAAGCAAAAAATTAGTTGGAGCCAAGTAAAAGTATATTCTAGTGTATGCCAAGTAGAACAGTGGATGCCAAGTAAAGTTTAGTTGATGTTGAGCACCAATAAAATTTAGTTTGTGCCAAGTAATTTCACAATGGTTGTCAAGCAATGTAGTGTGTTTCAAGCATCAGAAGTTTGATAATGTCAAGAAACTATATTGTTTGAAAGATCATGAATTTGATGGATCTAAGTTGACAAGTTTGTTTTCTTGGATTATGTGAACTAGGTGGAAGATAAGAATGATGAGCTAGTGGCATAGAATTCAAGGTAAACTATTTTGAGGCAAATTCAAAGAGGATTCTAGGAGAAGTTTCTAGAAGAGATATGGAATGTGGGGTAGATACATTGTATCCTACCTAATCCATCTTAACCCTAAATTGGATGATGGAGAATGAGTGGCAAAATATATTAATTTCTTATTTATAAGAATGGTTGGTAATGAAACAAGGTTGTCATGTGTGAGAACCTAAGAAAGACAATGAGTTAAGGGTTTTGCTTCATCAAGTGACCTAAGAGAAGAGACTGCATTGGCATGTTAAGCAATAAGGCTTAAGGGTATGACTACTTGAAGGATGAACAAGCTATCAAAGCTACAATGTATGGAGGTCGAGAAGAATGGAGGACTAAAAAATGATTTGTAATCTACAAATGAAGCTGTAAGTTGTATCAGATCAAGCCTTATTGTTACTCTCTAATAATTGTATCAGTCTAGGGTAAATCCTTTTGATTAAGGTTGACCTAATAGTCATTTGTAAATCCTTTAACTATATGAAATTCCAAGTGAGTAGTCTAAAGTCCTCTAACAAGGCTCACTCCTAACAAGGTTGACTGAAATCCTTTAATAGGGCCACATTTAACAGTGTGTATTATAACTTTTAACAGAGTTGGCCTTTCACAAGGCATCATTTTAGAAGAGTGAAAAGAGTAGCATGTTATAGTGGTTTTTCCCAAATTGTGTTTCCAAATAAATCATTGTGTCAAGTGTGTTGATGAATCTATTATGTTTCATGCTTTACATTTCAGCAAGTTGATTTGACAGTAACTTACAAGTTTTAAGTGATTGCATAATCTTATGGATGCAAGATGAATATTGTTTTATGGGTTCACTAAGCTCTAAAAAGTTTTATTTATACATCTAGACCTTGGATAAATAATTCACCCCTCCCTCTTAGTTATTCTAAATTATTCCAACAATTGGTATCAAAGCCATCTACTTAAGAGGACTAGTTTGAAGGTACTAGAAGCACAAAGATCAAGATGTCAAAAAGAGAAGTACCCAAGCTTAATAGAGATAATTTTCCTACATGGAAAAGTTTGATGAAGCTACAACTTGGAGGACTTGGAGATCATGCATAATCTACCCTCAATGTTGAGCATGTTGATCTTGCTAGAGCCCCAATTGCTAAAGATATGAAAAAGAAGAAAGAACAAAACTAGGTAATGCTAGAGATTACCTCTTCCCTAAGTTATGCAAAATTTGATGATATCAAAGGTCTTTATAATGTAAAGAAAATGTGGAATTCCCTAACCACTATCTATGGAGGAGATACAAATGTTATAAGAAAAATTTGAGAGTCTCAAAGGTAAGTTTGATGATATGAGAATGGAAGAAGGTGAGAATATTGCTCAATATATTTCTAGGATAAAAGAAATTGTTAATACAATAATGGGAGCTACTAGTAAAATAGATGATAATACTATTCTAAGCAATTTTCTAAGGACATTGTTGCCTATTTATGCTACTAGAATTTCTACAATTCAAGAATTGAGATGTATACAAGGGAATGATCTATTACTAGAAGGTCTAGTAGGTAGACTCACTACTTTTCAATTATCTAACTTTAATAATTATAAACGTGAGAGTATTGAATCTGGTTTCAAAGCTAAGGTGTCATTAAGGAACCTAATGAGAAAAAGAAGAAGAAGAAGAAGAAGAAGTATGTGTCCAATGATAGTGATTCAAATGAGGAGGATGTAGAACAACTTGAAGCACTACTGGCAAGAAAATTTCACAAAGGTAAAGGTAAGTTCAAAGGTAAGTTATCTATCATTTTTTTCAATTGCAATGAAGCTGGTCATATTACTGCTAAATTTTCAAAGAAGAACTATAGAGGTGGTGAAAAATACAAGAGTAGAAGAGATGAAGACAACAAGGGCTACAAAGACAAAGGAAAAAAGTCTTTCTATATTGTTGAAGAGAAAATAAAGGATTATTCTAATGAACATGATGATTAAGCGGTGTATATTGCAATGAAGGACAAATCTAATGAAGATGAGGCAACTGCACTTGTGACTTGTGTAAACAAGAATGATAGATGGATCATTGACAGTGGGTGTTCACATCACATAAATGGAGACAAAAGTAAGTTCATTACCCTAAATTTTTATGATGGAAATAGTTTAAGATTTGGTAATGATGCATTATGTTTGATAAAAGAAAAAGTTTTTAATAAAACTCATAAATAATATTTTGTGTGACAATGCTTACTATGTTGAAGGACTTAACTATAACTTGTTGAGTATGTCACAATTGAATAATTTGGGATTTAAGGTTGAGTTTGAAAACAAGATTGCTAAGATATATGACACAAATGGGAAACTTATTAGAAAGGGTGATCAAACTGGGAGTAATCTATTCTATCTTGATATAGAGGATGCTACTTATCTTGTTGTAAAATTTGATGATATATGGCTATGGCACAAGATATTATGTCATGTTAATTTTGGTAACTTGGTTAGTATCAGTAACATGAGAAAAGTTAGAGGTTTGCCTAAGTTGAAGAAGCTTGATAATGTAATGTGCAAATAATATTAGTAAGAAAAAATGATAAAGTCAAGTTTTAATAGTAAAACTTACACCTCTAAAGGAATTATAGAGATTTTTCATACTAACTTGTGTGGACCAATTGATGTGCAAAGCTACAAAGGAGATAAGTACATAATGATGACAATTATGTTTCAAAAATAGAAGTTTGATGCTTTTCAAATGTTTAAGTGATACTTAGCAAGAGTTGAAAAGGAAATAGGTAAAAGTTTAAAGTGTTTGAGATTTGATAGAGGAGGAGAATTCACATTAAATGAGTTTGAGACGTTCTGTAATGACAAAGGAATCAAAAGACAAACATTTGCCCCTAGAACCCCTCCACAAAATGGAATTGCTGAAAGGAGGAACATATCTATAATGTACTATGCTAGAATACTCATGATGGAGAATAATTTTGCTTTGAAATACTGGATAGAAGCTGTAAGTATAGCTATATACACCTTGAACCATGTGCAAATCAAGAAAGATACTCAGTCAACACCTTTTGAACTATGATATGGATACTCACCTAATGTGAAATAGTTTACGGTACTTGGAAGAAAGTTTTACATTCTTAATGATATCAAGAATGGTAAACTTGATGTAAAAATTATAGAAGGTATATTTCTAGGGTATTCCACAAGAAGTAAAGCTTATAAGTATTTGAATACTAACACTAAAAAAGTTGTGAAAAGTGCAAATGTAAATTTTGACTAATATACATAGGTGCATGAGGCTAAACCTATGAAAGAATTAGAAGAATACAAATCATTTGTATACTTTTAGAAAGGTATGCCTGTTAAAGAATGTTGCAAATCAAGCTACAAACCAATAACAAGTTTAAGTGACTGTTGAGTCACACATTATGAATGACAAGTTGCATTTAGGAATCAAACTACATACAGATGCTGAGTTATAGAATGAAGTGAGAGCACATTCTGATTTTGAGATTACTGTACATGAAAGAGATGCTGAGTTACTTGAAAGAGAAGTACATAGTGATTCAAAAGCAGAAAGACAAAATGAAGAAACTAGAGCTAAACCAAGATTTTCCAAATATGTGAAGAGAATTCATCCTATTGGTCAAATCATTGGAGATAAAGATGCTAGACCAATGAAAAGAAATAGACTGAGAAACGATACAGGTTTGCTAAGCATGAAGGAACTCAAGTCAGTGAGGGATGCATTAGAAGATATAGATTGAAGTAGAGATATGGAAGAAGAGATTGAACAAATATAGAAGAATAACACATGGAGTCTAGTTCCTAGACTAGAAGATAAAAATGTGATTGGCACCAAGTGGGTATTTAGAAACAAGTTAGATGGAAATAATGAAGTCATAAGGAACAAAGTAAGACTAGTTTGCAAGGGATATGCATAAGAAGAAGGAATTGACTATGGAGAGACATTTTTCGCTGTTGCTAGATTGGAAGGAATAAGAACTCTACTTTCTTATTCTGCATACAAAGGTTTCAAAAATTATCAAATGGATGTTAAATCTATATTTCTAATTGGCATATTAGAGGAAGAGGTTTACATACAATAGCCATAAGGGTTTGTTGATATTAATAATAAGAACATAGCATATAGACTACATAAAGCTCTATATGGTTTGAAACAAGCACCAAAGCATGGTATGAGAGACTTTCTAATTATCTTGTGAAGATTGGATTTGAAAGGACTAATGATAACAACAATATGTACATGAAGACAGAGAAAGGCAAAGGTATTTTGTTATCTAGAATTTTTGCTGATGATATCATATTTGGAGGTCAAGATGCTTTCTGTAAGGATTTTGTAAATCAGATGAAGCAAAAAATTTAAATGTCTATGTTTGGAGAGATCAAATTCTTTGTGGGTTTACAAGTATATCAGATGAAATATGGTATATACATAACTCAGTCAAAGTATGTCAAGGAAATATTGAAGACTTTTAGATTGGAGGATTCCAAAATAATAAGTACACCTATGGTGACAATACACAAGTTGTCAAAGAATGATGATTCTGTTGAGGTGAACCAAACATTGCATCTGTCTATGATTGGAAAATTGCAATGTGTAGTACATAACAAACCTAATATTGCATTATCTATAGGGATATTTGCAAGATTCTCAGCTAATCCCAGGGAGACTCATTTGATGGTTGTAAAGAGAATAATGAGATATATGAAAAGAAAAAAAGAGTTTGGTCTATACTACAAGAAAAATGAGAAATTTGAATTAAGAGCATACACTAACATTGATTGGGCTAGAAACATTGATGAAAGAAAGAGCACCAATGGAGGAACATTTTTCTTAGGCAAGAGGCTAGTTACATGGACTAGCAAGGAACAAAATTGCATGTCACAATCTATTGTTGAAGCTAAATATGTTGCTGCTACTGTACATTGTACAAACATCGTATGGATCAAATAGCTACTCAAAGGAATGAAAGAAGAGATCACATAACTAGTGATGCTTTATTGTGATAATACAAGTGCTATCGATATATCAAAGAATCTTGTGATGCACACAAAGACTAAGCAGATTGCAATCAAGTATCATTACTTGAGAGAATTAGTTCAAGGCAAAGAGATGAAGATGAAATATGTCAACACAAAAGAAAAAATTGTTGATATCTTCACTAAAGCATTACCTAAGGATGCTCATGAGTATCTAAGAGGTAAATTAGGGGTGATACCCCTATCAAAGGCTATCTAAATAATAAGAGAAGTGCCCTACAACAAACAAGCTGATGTTCATATGTTACAAATTACTGTAGAGGATCTTACTTTAGGAGTTGCCTAAAGTAATCAGAGAACTGAAACTTCAAATCAGTCACAAGCAAGGTGACAAAGGGAGAAACTGGAGAAACTAAAAAGCTTATATCTATATGATTAAGATGACAAGTCTTTGGTATTGTTGTCAAAGAGGGAAATATTATTGTTGATCAACAGTATTACTAAAGATAGAGAATTACTGATCAAAGAACAAGGCAGTACTGAGTAATTACTAAGGGAGATGATTGTTGATATTTCTGATCAGAGGATAACACAAGTATGATGAGGGAGGTAGAGAAATACAAGAAATTAAAGAGGGAGAAATCCTAAACATCTACCTAGTGAGAGGGAGATAGATATAGTAAGAGGGAGATATAAGAAGAAACTTAAAGGGAGTTATAATAAAGATGTTGTAACCTATTCATAAGATGGAAGTTGTTGATAGAGGGAGAGATTTCAATACAAGGAATTATTTTTTATTTTTTGTATTGTCTTACTATTTTAACCTAATCAATTTGGTTGAACAAGATGTTCTCCATTTGATCAGTATGGTTTTCCATCAATGCCAAAGAGGGAGATTGTTGAGAATAGATTGAAGAAGCTAATCAAAGAGGAAGATTGTAAAGGGAGATTGTTGAGAACATACAAGTATGACCAATATGCTTCAATCATTATTTTGTCACTGATGTCAAACCTGCTATTTGCCAGTAACACAATTGCTTATATGATTTAAGTACTATCACTTAGTTGATTGATGAAGAGTATTTGATCAAAATATGTAACAATAACACCTAGAGGAAAGGTTGACTTACGATTATGTAAAGAAGTACAAGAATCAATTAAGATAGTGATGACATGATGTATTGATAATCTACTTAAGGTTAAAAAAATTGGTTACACTAAGAAAGTTTAGAAGAACAAGTTACACAAAGTTTTTCTACCAAGCTTGACTGAGTTGATAGTAGGTGCTACCGAGCACACTCAGTGCTAGCCAAGCAAAAAATTAGTTGGAGCCGAGTAAAATTATATTCTAGTGTGTGTTGAGTAGAACAGTGGATGCCAAGTAAAGATTAGTTGATGCCAAGCACTAGTAAACTTTAGTTCATACTAAGTAATTTTATAGTGGATGTCGAGCAACATAGTGTGTGTTGAGCATTAGAAGTTTGATAATGATGAGCTTCTACATTATTTGAAAGATCATGAAATTGATGGATCTAAGTTGACAAGTTTTTTTTCTTGGATTATGTGAACTAGGTGGAAGATAAGGATGATGAGCTGGTGGCACAGAATTCAACGTGAGACATTTTGAAGTGAATTCAAAGAGGATTCTAGGAAAATTTTCTCAAATAGATATGGAATGTGGGGTAGATACATTGTATCCTACCTGATCTATCTTAACCCTAAATTAGACAATGGAGAATGAGCAAAAAAAATCTTAATTTCCTATTTATAGGAATGGTTGGTCATGAAGCAAGGTTGTCATGTGTGAGAACCTAAGGAAGACAATGAGTCAAGGGTTTTTCTTCATAAAGTGACCTAAGAGAAGAGACTACATTGGTATGTTAAGCAAGAAGGCTTAAGAGTATGAATGCTTGAAGGGTGAACAAGCTATCAGAGGTACAATGTATGAAGACCAAGCAGAATGGAGGATTGAACAATGATTTGTAATCTACAAATGAAGTTGTAAGTTGTATCTCATCAAGCCTTACTATTACTCTTTGAAAATTGTATTAGTATAGGGTAAATCCTTTGGATTAAGGTTCAACTAAAAGTCATATATAAATCCTTTAACTAGATGACATTCCAGGTGAATGGTCTAAAGTCCTCTAACAAATCTCACTACTAATAGGGTGATTAAAATCCTATAACAGGGTGACATTTAACAATGTGTCTTGTAACCTTTAATATGGTTGGCCTTTCACAGGCTATCACTTTAGAAGAGTGAAAAGAGTAGCATGTTACTGGCAGTTTTTCCCAAATTGGATTTCCATGTAAATCATTATGTCAAGTGTGTTGATGAATCTGTTATGTTTCATGCTTTACATTTTTGCAAGTTGATTTGACAGTAACCTACAAGTTTTAAGTGACTGCATAATCTTATGGGTGCAAGATGAATATTGTTTTATGGGTTCACTAAGCTACAAAATGCTTTATTTATAAATCTAAACTTTGGATAACTGATTCACCCCACCCCCCTAGTTATTTTGAAGTATTCTAACATTATGCCACCTTTGACACTTGAAAATGTGTGATCTAACATGAACTGGCATGGTGGTAGTGAAAGTAGCCCTAAACTATACAAATGATTTGAAAATGACCCTTTGGGTCCCTTAAATAATAGTCTAACCCAATTTTGAATCTCCTATAATTGACATGAAATTCGTACTCCTAGCTAGTTTTGGCATTCTAAATTCATTTTAAAGATCAAAATCAAAATCCAACATCACCTAGACCAAAATTAAAATCTCAGTGCTTCACCTCTGCGAGCATCACCTAGATCCAATGAATGCTAAGCATTCCATATATTCTCATGAGAGATGGACTCATGTGAATCACTACTCATGAAACATGAGTCAATGAGTTTAACTTAAAAAATACACAGTTAAATCCTAATAGCAATATCACAATCATCTTTCTAGTCAAAATTGTTAGTCAACCCTTCTGGTCAAATATAGTTGATTGTAATCAAACAAATTTCTTCAAAACCATCCAATTTGACTAATCTAATTTCTAAATAATTCAAACTAGTCAACCATGGTCAAACTTGGTCAAACTGGGGCATATTCTCATCACTAAGTGGTCAAACTTGGTCAAAATGCTTTTGAATTCTCTTAGAATTAATTCTTGACCATCTTTGACCCTCTCTAATCTCTATCTAATCTACTCTATCTCATTTTTGCATCTTCTTGACCTTACTTTGATTTTTATCCCTAGGGGGAAGCAATATTCAATCATCAAGCAATCAAGATTTCATCTCTAGGGGAATCTCAGCTTTATCGGGTCACATGAAGTTGAGATTCTTTGATCTTGTACACGACTAATTTTATCGCTCCACATCAAATTTTTATAATACATAATTAATCCTACCAAGGGAAAATTAGTTTTATTAGAGCACATTAGTTTGATAGTGTCTAAGAAATTAAAAATAGTCTTAATGTTTGGTTTTATCATTTCACATCAAGTTGTGCATTTAATCTTCTTTATCAATTCTAGTTTAATCAAGTTTAGAACTAATGTAACTAATCTTTGTTTGATCATGTTCATAACTAATTTCCTATTAATCTTGCTAATCTTTGATTCAATCAAGTTTAGAGATAATATCTTTCAAATTAGGCTCACTATATTTTATTTGATCAATTTTGAAGTTAATTATTTTAACAACAATTGATCACTTCAAACTAGTTGCTCAATATCAACAAATTCTTTGACTCAATGTTTTACTTACACAATGACTCAAAGAGGGGAAAATATAATCACCTAATTTTGGTCTATTGAACTATGTGTCTCTATTCTAAAATAATAAAATCAAATTAATATTAAACCCTATTATGCACTCAATCCACCTTGCATAATTAAAATCAATCATATCGTAAATTTTGATCATCTTATCCTATGTTTTATTCAATTAAAAGAACCCATTCCCTTTGAATTAAATATTAAAATACCCCTTTTAAATGAAAATATATTTCTAATCTCTATAATCAAATAAAATAACTTAACTCAAAGTGCACATCGAAACTTCTAAAATTGATAGCACACAAATAATGAATGGAATCATCTCCACCATTTCTCATCTTTGCATCCTAGTCATTCATCTGATCTTTTCAAATCTATTAATTGAGGCCTTTTCCTTAGTTCAAAGGATCTTTTTCTTTTTCTTATCATTATGGTTTCATTTTTATTCTTTCATTCTTAGCTTTGTTAATTGTCTAGCTTATTTATCATTTGTACTTTAGATTAGCTCATGTAGTTTAGTCTAAACAATTGTAGTCATTACTGTTTTCATAGTTTAATCTCTCATTTCATCTTAAATCTACATTCTTGCATGCTTTCATTCATGGAGTTCTTAAGGGTTTTGCATTTTTTTGCATTATCCCTCTTTGAATATTTCATCTTGTAGTGCACCTTGTTAGACACACTTCTAATATTATGAGAGCATATGATGTAGGAACATCTTAGGTTTTCTTTGTGATTACCTTGGAGTTCATGGGAGGAGGCTTAGTAGTTTCTTTGGAGGGTTCTTGTACTGATGCTTGGCATGCTCTAGGAGCTTGGCATGGTCTATAGAGCTCAACATGTTCTAGGAGCTCAACATAGTCTATGGAACTCGGCATGGTCTTGGAGCTCAGCATGGTCTATGGAGGTTGGCATGGTCTTGGAGCTCAGCATGGTCTATGGAGCTTAGCCTAGTCTTGGACCTTAGCATGGTCTATGGAGCTCAGCATGGTCTTTGGTTACTCGGCATGGTCTAGGAGGAGCTCGGCCTTGTTTAGGAATTTGGTGCCTAGTGTAGGCCCTTTAAATAATTTTTCGTAATGAATTAGAGGATGAAAATTTTAGGGATTGAAGAGAGCCTATATTTCTAACTATGATTGAAGCACGAGTTCTAATTCATTTGGAGCTAGGATATATTGCAATTTTACTAAGACATCAATTTTGGGCATTTAACTATTGTTGGAGGCCAACTTTGGCATTTAATTTATGTATTTGTATTTAATTTGTGTTCTGGGTTGACTTGTGGCTAAGATTGGTATAAGTAGGGGTTGAGGGGAAGTCTTTAGTCATTATTCATTCACTTGGAAGAGGAGTGAGTGTGGGAAGTAGCTGGAGAGTGAGTTTTTCCTGAGTCTGTGGATAGAGTGCCAAACGTGAGGTAGTTTACAATAGGATTGGGATTATTCATCCATCAAGGAGAAGTGGAGGAGCTTGGAAGAGCAAATTTGGAAAGAGCTAGTAGTTGTACCTTAGAAAAAAAGGATATTTCTTGGTGGGCTTGCGAGAAAAAGTTGAGATCTTCCTTGGAAGTTTCTACCAGAGTGTGGATCTAGCTAGCTAGGGTTTGTATTGGATCTTGAGGGATCTTGTAGAACTATTACTTTCTTTGTATTTGGCCATAACCAAGAAGGCCTTATAGCCCAACACATTGCATGTAATCAGTTATATATATAAATAAAGAATTGTAATTTGGTGTTAGACCTTGCATTATTATTTCTTGTTGTTGTGTTTTCACTATATGGTTGTATTGCTGGGCGATATGACATCTCCTTTGGGGTCCCCAGCCTTGCACTGCATCAGGTGGTATAAGAGCAAATGTTTTTCTTAAGTGTGTAGACAAATCACTGAAGTTGAGGTAGTTTGCATTAGGACTTGGGTTGAGAAGTAGATCTGATCTAATCTTGATTTGGTGGTGGATTTTCTTTTTGGAAGTTCTAGATCTCTTAGTTGTGAGGTGGTAGACCATGGTTTTAACTTTCAATTGCATAGGGCTTGTAGATGGATCGGTGGATGCAATGATGGAAGGTTGATCTTGTTGAGGCATGATCGTAGAGAGTTTGTGGATTGTAAATTTGTGGTCCTAGACTTGTGATGTGGTTCCTAATTGTTCATGTGATGTGGCAGGTTGTGATCTGACTTGCAAACAATTCAATGTTGTCACAAGGAGCGTAGGAAGGATTTTTTGTAGAGGGTTTATGAAGATCTTGGAAGATGGCTCTGAGAGGATTGGACCTTGAGATGATTAAAAATCTCTATGATGTGCTGGAGAGAAGGTTTTCTAAGATGACTACTCGATTTGAAGCTAGCTTGGCTGATTGAGTTAAGGATGAGGTGAGGAAGGAATTCCATGAATGTTTTTGGAGCTGGAGTCTACCAATCTAGAAGAGAGTTGTCTGGCTAGTTAAGAGACTTGTTCATGAGAGAAGATGGCATGACAAGAGGTCAAGGTGGAAGAGTTTGGTTTTGTTGATCAAATTATGGAGTCTGATACAAAACTTTTAGAGCAACTAGAGGTTGTTGCTAAAGATATTCCTAACCTTGTTGATGCTAGGATGGAGATTGGTTTTCATGATCAGTTGGTTGAGTTTGACATGGAAATTGTAGAGCACTTGGTTGTGGATGATTTATTTGTTGTTGGTGGTGAGTTGTATATTGTAGAGCATCTTTTTGCGAGCAATGAGATTGATAGGGTTGTGAGTTTGGCATGTGTTGATGGAGATCTTCATATTGCTACTGATGTGGAGTTGGTTATTGCTAGTGTTGATTCACTAGTTGTTGATGTGGATGAGGATTTTCTGATGAAGCATTATGTTCAGTTTGTTCCTAGGAGCAAGCATGCTGATTGGGTGGTTGTGATTCTAGTGTTTGACAAAATGATGCAGATGTGGATGATGTTCAGATTGGTTTTCTTGTTCCTATTGGAGTGGAAGCTTTTGGTGAAGATGAAGGTACTTATTACTCTTTATTTGGGCATCAAAGTGTGGGACACACTTTTCTATTTACGTAGGGAGTCTGATGTAGGAGCATATTGGGTTTGCTTGGTGACTACCTTGGAGTTCATGGGAGGAGGTTGAGTAGTTTCTTTGGAGGGTTCTTGTAGGCTGTATAAATAATTTTTTGTAATAATTTAGAGGACAAAAATTTTAGGGATTGAAGAGGGCCTAAATTTCAAACTACAATTTGAAGAATGAGTTCTAATTCATTTAGAGATAGGAGATATTGCAATTTTACTAAGACATCAATTTTGGGCATTTAATTGTTGTCGAAGGCCGACTTTGGCATTTAATTTTTGTATTTGTATTTAATTTGTGTTCTGGGCCAACTTGTGGCTTAGATTGGTATAAGTAGGGGTTGAGGGGAAGTCTTTAGTCATTATTCATTCACTTGGAAGAGGAGTGAATGTGGGAAGTAGATGGAGAGTGAGTATTTCCTTAGTCTATGGACAGAGCACAAAATGTGAGGTAGTTTACAATAGGATTGGGATTATTCATCCATAAAAGAGAAGTGGAGGAGCTTGGAAGAGAAAATTTGGAGAAGAGCTAGTAGCTATGGCTTGGAAAACAAGGAGATTGCTCAGTAGGGCTTGTGAGCACAAGTTGAGATCTTCCTTAGAGGTTTCTACTAGAGTGTGGATTTGGCTAGCTAGGGTTTGTATTGGATTTTGAGGGATCTTGCAGAACTATTACTTTCTTTGTATTTGGCTATAACCAAGAAGGCCTTATAGCCTGACACATTGCATGTAATCAGTTATATCTATGAATACAGAATTGTAATTTGGTGTTAGACCTTGCATTATTGTTTCTTGTCATTGTATTTTTGCTGCATGGTTGTATTGTTGGGGGCTAGGACATATCCTTTGTGGTCCTTGACCTTGCACTACATTAGGTGGTATTAGAGAAAAGGTTGTTCCTGAGCATGTAGATAGATCACTAAAGTTGAGGTAATTTACACCAGGACTTGGGTTGGAGAATTAGATTTGATCTGATCTTGATCTAGTGGTGGATTTTCTTTTTGGAAGTCCTAGATCTCTTGGTTGTGAGATGGTAGAACATAGTTCAAACTTGAAATTGTAGAGGGCTTGTAGATGGATCAATGGATGCAAAGATGGAAGGTTGATCTTATTGAGGCATGATCGTAGAGAGTTTGTGGATTACAGATCCGTGGTCCTGGACTTATGATGTGGTTCCTAATTGTTCATGCGAGGTGGCAGGTTGTAATCTAACTTTCAAACAATTCAATGTTGTCACAAGGAGCATAGGAAGGATTTGTTGCAGAGGATTTATGAAGATCTTGGAAGATGGCTCTAAGAGGATTGTACCTTGAGATGATTCAAAATCTCTATGATGTGTTGGAGAGGAGGTTTTCTTAGATGACTGCTCGATTTGAAGCTAGCTTGGCTGATCAAGTTAAGGATGAGGTGAGGAAGGAATTCCATGAATGTTTGTGGAGTTGGAGTCTATTGATCCAAAAGACAGTTATTTGGCCAGTTAAGAGACTTGTTCATGAGAGGAGATGACATGACAAGGTCAAGGTGGAAGAGTTTGGTTTTGTTGATCAGATTGTGGAGTCTAATACAAAACTTGCAAAGCAACTAGAGGTTGTTGCTAAAGATATTCCTAACTTTGTTGATGCTGGGATGGAGGTTGGTTTTCATGATTAGTTAGTTGAGTCTAACATGGAAATTACAAAGCACTTGGTCGTGGATGATCCAATTGCTATTGGTGGTGAGTTGTATATTGTAGAGCATCTTTTTGTGAGCAATGAGATTGTTAGGGTTGTGAGTTTGGCATGTGTTGAAGGAGATCTTCATTTTGTTGGTGATGTGGAGTTGGTTGTTGCTGGTGTGCATTCATTAGTTGTTGATGTGGATGAGGATTTGCTAATGAAGCATTATGTTCAGTTTGTTCCTAGGAGCGAGCATGCTGATTGGGTGGCTAAGATTCTAGTGTTTGACAAAATGATGTAGATGTGGATGATGTTTAGATTGGTTTTCTTGTCGCTGTTGGAGTGGAAGCCTTTGGTGAAGATGAAGGTAGTTGTTACTCTTTCCTCGGGCATCAAAGTGTGGGACACACTTTTCTATTTACTTGGGGAGTCTTTTGTAGGAGCATCTTGGGTTTTCTTGGTGACTACCTTGGAGTTCATGGGAGGAGGCTCAATAGTTGCTTTGGAGGGTTCTTGTACATGCTCTAGGATCTTGGCATGGTCTATGGAGCTCGACATGTTCTAGGAGGTTGGCATGGTCTTGAAGCTCAGAATGGTCTATGGAGCTCAACTTGGTCTTGGAGCTCAACATGGTCTATGGAGCTCGACATGGTCTTTGGTTGCTCGACATGATCTAGGAGGAGCTCTACTTTTCTTAGGAATTTGGTGCATATTGTAGGCCGTATAAATAATTTTTGGTAATGAATTAAAGGATAAAAATTTCAAGGATTGATGAGGGCCTAGATTTATAACTACATTTTGAAGAACAAGTTCTAATTCATTTAGAGCTAGGAGATATTGCAATTTTACTAAGACGCCAATTTTTGGCATTTAATTGTTGTTGGAGGTTGACTTTGGCATTTAATTTATGTATTTGTATTTAATTTGTGTTTTGGGCCAACTTGTGGGTTAGATTAGTACAAGTAGGGGTTGAGGAAAAATCTTTAGTCATTATTCATTCACTTGGAAGATGAGTAAGTGTGGGAAGTAGCTAGAGAGTGAGTTTTTCCAAAGTCTATGGATAGAGTGCCAAATGTGAGGTAGTTTACAATAGGATTGGGATTATTCATCCATTGGGGAGAAGTGGAGGAGCTTGGAAGAGTGAGTTTGGTGAAGAGCTAGTAGCTGTGGCTTGGAAAACAAGGAGATTACTTGGTGGGATTGTGAGCAGAAGTTGAAATCTTTCTTGGAGGTTTCTACTAGAGTGTGGATTTGGCTAGCTAGGGTTTGTATTGGATCTTAAGGGATCTTGCAGAACTATTACTTGCTTTGCATTTGGCTATAATCAGGAAGGCCTTATAGCCTAGCACATTGCATGTAATCAACTATATCTATGAATAAAGAATTGTAATTTGGTGTTAGATATTGCATTATTGTTTCTTGTTATTGTGTTTCCACTTCATGGTTGTATTTTTGGGAGTTAGGACATCTCCTTTGGGGTCCCTAGCTTTGTGTTGCATCAACATACACACATAAAACTCACATGTTATGGATAGGAAGCTCTAAGTCAGCCTCTAGATTTAATTTTCAGTCATTTTGAATCATTTTAAGCCTGTGAATAAGGGTTTATAGAAGAATATGTTCTTTTTATCTAGTTTCATTCTTTTTATTGATACAACCATTAGTGCTTTCCCTTATAAGGTTCATCCTATGTGTTTGTTCTCTAATTATTATCCATCTATAAATTCTTAAAAGTGTATGGCTACTAATTATCATAAAGTATCTCATACTTATCACTTTGGTAAAACTAAACAAGACATTGACTTCCCAACTTATTGTCTTATTTGATCCTAAATCGCATTCTCTCTCATTAGAAGAGTTTGATCCTATTTGAGAGCTTCATGTTAAAATTGTTAGAAATAATAATCCACCAAGATAATTGAGAGGGGGGGGGGGGGGGGTGAATCAATTATCCAATTAAAACATTTATCAACCTTAATTAATCTTAACCATCCAATCAAAGTAAAAAGAAACCATAACATGATGCACATACATAATTACACCAAATTTGTTAACTAGCAAAACCCTTGATCAGAGAGAAAACCCTAATGGGAATGATGCCCACAAAGATATACTGATACATATATTCCTTGTTAGAGGATGAACTCTACTAGGAGTCTATAAACACATTCAATACATAAGAGTCCTTGTAAGGAGACTTTGAATCCCTGTTAGGAGATTCCAACCCTGTTGGGAGTTGTACCAACCCTATTAGGAGTTGTAGAAGGAAAAAGGACCCATTGTCCAAATAGCTTCTAGGGAAATACCACTAAACTTCATTGTCCAATTGATCTCTCAACTATTTGTTGGATACAATTGTTCAATTATGTGTTGTCTTTGATGTAACACAAATATCATATCAATTATCAGTCAGAGTCTACCGAGCTTAGTTGGTCAGCAAAGCAAAAGATAGAGTCTACCAAGTTTAGATGGTCAACAAAGCAAACTACAAAGTCTACCAAACATTTCTAGAAGTTACACTATGGAAACAGTTTCTACTAAGCTCACTCGGGCATTGCAGGATTATATGGCAGAAGTCATTTTCTACTAAGCTCACAAGGTCAGCAAGGGAAAATCAATATTTACTGAGTTCACTCGGTCTCCAAAAAGATTTTGTAGAATTTGCAATGTTTATTGAGCTTCAGTTGGTTAACATTGAAAATCATTTCTGAGCAATGTTTATCGAGCAAGGTCAGCCAATGAAGGATTTTATTGTTTTGAGAATTAAAGTCTAATTATTTCATGTAAAGTTTGTAGCCAACTAATGTAATGATTATTGGTAATTGTAAATTGTAAATGAGTTGACTATATAATTTTTAAGGTATAAATAAAAGGTCAAGTTGTGAATTCTAAAGTATGATGAATGGATGAATGAATGGGCCAACATACAAGTGAGTTAATTATGTGAAGAGGAAAGTGTGAGCAAATTTTGAAGAAGGATCAAATATCCTCGAGGAGCAACAAACATGTATTCAATTAGAGAGGATATAGTGAAGCAAAACAAAGATCTATAACAAAAAAGTTTAGTTGCATCTCCTTCAGGTCACTTCATTATTACTTTTTCATCATTGTAGCAATAATTCCTAAAATCTCTTAACAGAGATGGTTTAACAACCATTTTTGTAAATCCTCTAACAAGGTCAACAATTCTATTGAATTGTTCTCAAGTCCTCTAGCAAGGCAACTCCTAGTAGGGTGTTTAAATCCTCTAATAGGGTCACACCTAGCAATGTGTTTTGTAACTTTTAATAGTGTTGGCTCCTAACAAGGCTCACTTCAGAAGAGTGAAAATTGGTAGCTAGTTACTTGGTGGTTTTTTCCATATTGGGTTTCCACGTTAAATCTAGTGTCTCTTGTGTTGATGTTATTTTTTTATGCATTCATGTTAAATCTTTGTGAATGTTTCAAGATCAGTAATAAGCTAATATACATCTACCGAGTTACAACATTTTTCTGTGTGGCTACCGAGTGACAATAGTATCTAAGATTATAAGACATCTAAGGATCTATAGATTTTTTTTGTTGTAATTGATTCACCCCCCCTCTCAATTACTCCATCTATATTTCCAACAATTGGTATCAGAGCTTTTGTTTCTTGCAGGAAGGATTTCAAGGATCTAAGCTAAAGATCAAGATGTCTTACAAGAGGGAAATTCCAAAGTTTAATAGGGATAGCTTTTCAACATGGCAAGGTCTCATGAGACTCGATCTGGCTACCATTGGAGATACATGATTGAAATATCTTGATGAAGAATATGTGACTCCTTCTGGTACACTATCTGTCAATGAAATTGCTCAGAAGAAGACTCATAACACCATGATGATAGACATTGCATTTGCCTTAAGCTATGAAGAATTTGATGATGTCAAGGATTGAAAAACTACTTTTGAAATGTGGAACAAGCTAAAAGATATCTATGGAGGTGATGATAATGTGAGGAGAGGCAAAGTAGAAAGTCTAAGAGGACAATTTGATCAGATGAGGATGAGAGAGGATGAAAATATTGCCCAATATGTTGAAAGAGTCAAAGTAGTTGTTAGTGCAATCAAAGCTTCTGGAGGAGACATTGAGGAGGAAACAATTGTAAGTAAAGTTCTTAGAACACTACTTCCTATTTATGCAATTAGAGTTTCTACAATTCAAGAAAGAAGATGTGAAGCAAATCATAAGATAAATTTAGAGGCAATAGTAGGAAGATTGATTGCATTTGAGCTAGATAACTATGACAACTATGTTCCAGCTTCCAAGAACATTGAATCAACATTTGAAGGCAAGCTTTCACTCAAAGAAAAAGGCAAGAAGATAAAGGAATCTTAGTGAGAAAGTGAAGATGAATTAGATCAAAGTTTTGATAGTGATCTTGAGGTGGTTGAAGCTCTACTAGCAAGGAAATATTCTAGAGGCAAAGAGAAATACAAAGTTAAAGTTCCTCTAATTTGTTTTTCATGTGAGGAAATTGGACATATTACCGCTAGGTGCCCAAACAAGTAAAACAAGGATGAGAAGAAAGGTCACAAGTGCAATGGGAAGAAAGATTTCAAGTCATTCAAGGACAAATATAAGAAAACATGTTTCATGGCTAAGGATTCTAATGATTCTGATGATGGTGAAGATGAAATTGTTTACATTGCTGTGAAAGATGAATCTAATAATGATGATGAAGATAAAATGACACTTATCTCTCATGTAAGCAAAAATGATACATGGATCGTAGATAGTGGTTGCTCTCATCGTATGACTGGTGATAAAACTAAGTTTGAACATTTTGAAGACTATGATGGTGGCAATGTGAGATTTGGTAACAATGAACCTTGTTGCATAAAAGGAAGAGGAAAAATCTCACTAACGAAAAAACTTGTATGTGATAATGCCTATTGGGTTGAAGGACTAAAAAACAATCTGTTGAGTGTGACATAGCTAATCGATATTGGATTCAAGTGAAATTCATGCATGGAAAAACAAGATTGTTGGATGACAAAGGAAAGCTGATTGGATCAAGCATATAGACAAAAGGTAACTTGTTCTATCTTGAACTTGGTGAATGTTCATGCTTTATTGGTCAAGTTGAAGAAAGTTGGTTATGGCACAGAAGGTTATATCATGTGAACTTTGAAAATTTGGTGAAAATAAGAAAATTTAGGAAAGTAAGAGGGATTCCTAGTATAAAGAAATCTGATGTTGGTCTATGCAAGAATTTCAACTTGGTAAGATGGGAAAGACTAGCTTTAAAAGTAAGAACTATCAATCTGAAGAAGTTTTGGAAATTATGCATATTGATTTGTGTGGAACTATTGGAATTGAAAGCTATACTAGAGAAAATTTCTTCATTTTTTTTATTGATGATTACTCAAGAATGATGATTGTCATGTATTTGAGAGAGAAATCAGAAGTATTTAAGAAGTTCAAATGGTATTTGACCAAAGTAGAGAAGGAAACAGAGAAAAGACTAAAATTCTTGAGGTTAGATAGAGGTGGTGAATTCATCTCCCATGAGTTCAACAAATTTTGCATTGAAAGGGGAATCAAAAGATAGGTATCAGCCCCTGGTACTCCTAAGTAAAATGGAATAGCTGAAAGGAGAAATAGATTTATCATGGACTATGCAAGAACTTTAATGATTGAAAAGAACATTGCTATCAAATACCAGAAGGAAGCTATTAGCACTACAGTTCATACCTTGAACCAAGTACAACTGAAGAAGAACTCATTCAAAACCCCCTATGAGTTATGGTATGGCTATAAATACAATGTAAGTTACCTAAAAGTATTTGGAAGTAAATGTTACATTCTGAAAGAATCTAGAAAAGGTAAATTTGATGTGAAGGGTGATGAAGGAATATTTTTGGGATATTCTTGGAAGAGTAAAGCATATAGATGTTTAAATTTGTCTACTCACAAAGTCATAGAAAGTGCACATGTGAAAGTTGATGAGTTTGTAGAAAGGACTAAAGAAGAAAGCAAAAAGGAACTAGAAGATTATAGGAGATTTGTTTTCATTGAACCTGATATAGTGCCAGATACATCTATCAATTAGGAAACTTCTACTCTAGAGTCTTCAGTCACCAAGTTGCAAGAAGTTCAAACTGAGCTACAGGAACCTGAGTCACATTTAGATGCTACCGAGCCAATGCTTATCAAGTCTAAAGGACCCAAGCAATAGTCAAATTAGCCAGAATAACCAGAACCTAAAGTTGAAGTGCAAGAGGATGACAATGCAATTTGTTCAAAAGGCAAGGAACCTATCTTAGCCAAGTATTTCAAGAGACATCATGCACCAGATCAGATCATTGGGGACAAATTTGAAGGTACTATGACAACAAGTAAGCTAAAAGGTGCTTTTTTACTTGCTAATTTTGAACCTAAAAATGTCAAAGATGCATTAGAAAATGAAAGTTGGATTGAGGCTATGAATGAAGAGATAGAGCAAATAGAGAAGAACAAAACATGGACTCTTGTACCCAGGCCTAAAGATAAAAATGTGATTGGAACTAGGTGGGTATTCAGAAATAAGATGAATGAAGATGGTAAGGTGTCAAGAAAAAAAGCTAGATTGGTATGTAAAGGCTACTCTCAAGAAGAAGGAATAGACTATGGAGAGAATTTTTCTCCTATTGCAAGATTGGAAGGTGTCAAGAACTTACTTGCATACGCTACATAAAAGGATTTAAGGTATATCAAATGGATGTCAAATCAACATTTCTTAATGGTATTTTGGATGAAGAAGTCTACATTGAATAGCCTAAAGGTTTTGTTGATCTAGACAAGAAAGAAATGGTCTGTAAACTACACAAAGTATTGTATGGTCTAAAACAAGCCCTTAGAGCATGGTATGAAAGATTGCATAACTATCTTATTTAGATTGGTTTTTAGAGAATTAATGATAATAGTAGCTTGTATATCAAGGAAGGACCAGATAACAAGATTATTTTGGTAGAAATATTTGTGGATGATACTTTGTTTACAGGAAATGATGATTTATGCAAAGAATTTTCAAAGCAAATGAACAAGGAATTTGTAATGTCAATGTTTGGTGAGATCAAATTCTTTGTTGGTCTTCAAATTTAGCAGAGTAAGAATGGCATTTACATCACTCAATTTAAATACATCAAGGAGATACTCAAAAAGTTTGGTATGGAAGATTGTAAACTAGTTGGGACTCCTATGTGCACTAGACTAAAGCTTACCAAGGATGATGAATCAAATGAGGTAGATCATACATTATATAGATCAATGATTGGAAAGTTGCAGTATGTAGTTTATACAAGGCTAGATATTACTCTTACAGTTGGTATTGTAGCAATATTTTTAGCAAAAACAAGAGAGAATCACATGATGACAATTAAATGGATCATGAGATACTTGAAAGACATTGAAGATTATGGATTGTGGTATAAATTTGGAGGTAATCAAGATTTGAAAGTGTTTATTGATGCAAATTAGGAAGGAGGCATTGATGACAGGAAGAGCACAAGTGGAGGAGATTTATTTCTTGGAAAGAGGTTGGTTTCTTGGACAAGTAAAAAGCAAAATTGTACATCCCAAACTATAGTAGAAGTAGAGTATGTTGATGCAACAGTAAACTATTCTAATATTGTTTGGTTCAAACAATTATTGGAAGGCATGAAGGTGGAAATCAAAGAACCCATTGTAATGTTTTGTGACAATACAAGTGCAATCAACATATCTAAAAATCCAGTGATGCATTCAAAAACCAAGCACATTGCAATAAAATATCACTTTGTTAGAGAATTGGTGCAAGATAAGGAGATCAGATTGAAATATGTCCATACAAAGGAACAAATTGCTGACATATTCACCAAGCCATTACCTAAGGATGCATTATTGTATCTAAGAGGTAAGTAAGGGGTCATTCCCCTATCTGAGGCGCACTAAAATGAAGTTTTAGTGATGCATCAACATGAATCAAGTTGCAAATATTTTTAGTTGATGCAAGCATAATCATGAGAACACTGCATAAGAATCAGTACTCAATGTACATTGCTATTTATTTGGTTTGTGTTATCTTTGGCATGTGTTGTCAAAGAGGAAGAGTATACTTTCATATCTTTCTAAAATTTGAATTGATTGTGGAAAATTTTTTGTTTGAAAAGAAGATATGTAATTTCTTCATAGAGGGAGATTACTATATTTGAGAAGTTTGTGGAATAAAATATAAGAGGGAGAAATATTCTATCAGAAAAGACTTGTTCTCAAATTTTATTCTACTATGACATGTTGTGTTGCCATCAATGCCAAAGATGGAGATTGTTGGATACAATTAATCAATTGTGTGTTGTCTTTGATGTTACACAAATGTCATATTAGTTATCAATCAGAGTCTACCGAGCTTAGTTGGTCAGCAAAGCAAAAGACATAGTCTACCAAGCTCAGATGGTCAGCAAAGTGAATTACAGAGTCTACCGAGCATTTCTAGAAGTTGCATTGTGGAAACAATTTCTATTGAGCTCACTTGAGCGTCGAAGGATTATATGGTAGAAGTTAGTTTCTACCGAGCTCACAAGTTTAGTGAAGGAAAGTTAGTGTTTATCGAGTTCACTTGGTCTCCAAAAGGATTTTGAAGAATTTGTAGTGTTTACCGAGCTTTAGTTGGTTAACATTGGAAATCATTTCTGAGTAGTGTTTATCGAGCAGGGTCAGCCAATGAAGGATTTCATCGTTTTGAGAATTAAAGTCTAATTGTTTCATGTAAAGTTTGTAGTTGACTGATGTAATGATTATTGGTAATTGTAACTTGTAAATGAGCCAACTGGATAATTTGTAAGGTATAAATAAAAAGTCAAGTTGTGAATTCTAAATTATGATGAATGGATGAATGAATGAGTAAGCATGCAAGTGAGTTAATTGTGTGAAGAGGAAAGTGTGAGAAAATTTTGAAGAAGGATCACATATCCTTGAGGAGCAACAAAGGTGTATTTGATCAAAGAGGATCTAGTGAAGCAGAACACAGATCTGTAACAACAAAGTTTAGTTGCATCTCATTTAGGTCACTTCATTGTTACTTTTTCATCATTTTAGTAGTGATTCCTAAAATCTCTTAATAGAGTTTGTTTAATAGCTATTTTTGTAAATCCTCTAACAAGGTGGACAATTCTATTGAATTGTTCTCAAGTCCTCTAGCAAGGCCACTCCTAGCAGGGTGTTTAAATCCTCTAATAGGGTCACACCTAACAGTGTGTTTTGTAATCTTTAATAGGGCTAGCTCCTAACAGGGCTCACTTCAGAAGAGTGAAAATTGGTAGCTAGTTACTTAGTGGTTTTTCCCATATTGGTTTTTCATGTTAAATCTGGTGTCTCTTGTGTTGATGTTATTTCTTTTATGCATTCATGTTAAATCTTTGTGAATGTTTAGAGATTAGTAATAAGCTAATATAAATCTACCAAGTTACAATATTTTTCTATGTGGCTATCGAGTGATAGTAGTATCTAAGATTATAAGACATCTAAGGATCTATGGATTTGTTTTTGTTGTAACTGATTCACCACCTAGTTACACCATCTATATTTCCAACACTATTCCTTTTAGAATACTTTTTTCATACTGTCTTAACCTATTTCCTCTATCCTATCAACTACACCAATCATTGTCAGACCTTTTAGACTAGGTCATGAACCTTGGATCCAAATATCAAACCTCAAATCTCAGAATAAAACCTCAATAATGAAGTTCTCTCCAACTTCACTCTATTCTTCTTATCCTTGCATATCAACTTGTTTCTCTTCTATTTCACTCTTTGTGCTTCTTTCAATCATTTATTAATTCATACATAACAAAGGAAAATGTCTTTTTTCTATACCAAATCCATAAAACAATTTCTTGAGTTGGCTATTACACCTTCTCAATTAATTATTATAGGACCTCATTAAGAACACATTATAGTTAGCAATAACATTAATCTTTCACCTTATAATTTGAATAACTTTCCATTCATGTAATATGATAACGAGAAAGCTTAGCCATGTCATCTCCAACATGTCTTCTACATGCCTTTAACCTTGCTTCTCAACATAACAATTCTTCTAAGAGATATAACCAGTTTACCATAACATGCTTCTATAAACTCTATCTTAGAACATTCTTTGCAAGAACTTGCATAATTTCTTCCAAACATAATATCTTTTTCTTTCAAGGTTAGTTGGATATACTAGACACTTAGTAGTATCTCCCTTTAACCTCACTTAGTGAAAATGCTCAATGATCTATCCGCACAAACTTGATCTTTACCACTGCTCTCCTGTCAAATACCACAAAAAAAACTACTACATTGACATCAATGAAAAACAAAGTCATGAATGCAACATATCATCATGATAATGATGTAATCATTCTTCTACAATACTCCTCCATAGAAGTATCATGAACATACATTCTTCCAACAATCTCCCCCTTTGGCATTGATGGTAACATAGATGAAAAATATCTAGTTCCAAGAATACCAACTATAAAAGACTATTATAATTTCTTTTCAATTCCACTTCATCAATTATTATCCCCCATTGATATACCTCAATGTACTCTATATCAAATTATTTTTCATGTCATAATCTCTCCCCTATTGACACCAATGTCAAAGGTTTCAAAATCCATCTATCTCTACAACAATTGTCTCTTACTTGCTCAAGTGTCCAAAGACACTATTTGAAACAACATCTATCAAGATTCCTAGATTACTTTGCCCATCACAGATACTCCCCCATATAGGAAGCATAAACATTTAGTCCAGACAAACAATAATGCTCTGTATCATTGGACTGATGCACTCTTGCATCATCTACTCTGATGTAGGTAAGCGCATGACCACTAACATACCTTGCAAATACTCAAAAGTCTCTCTGGGAAGAAGCTTGGTGAAAATACTTGTAATCTTCTCTTTGGTGCTTACATACTCCAATCTGATTTCTTTTTCTACAACTTTCTCTCTCAACATGTGATATTTGATAAAAATATGCTTAGTCTTAGAATGCAACACTAGATTCTTATACATATTTATTATGTTTGTGTTATCACAATGTATGACAATAGGTTCACTAAATTCTATCCTTATATCCTTTAGCATCTGCTTCATCCAAACAACTTGATTACAAATGTTTTCTGTTACAACATATTCTACCTTTGTTGTACTCTATGAGGTACAATCATGCTTCTTTCTTAACCAAGAAACCAATCTTTCTCCAAGAAAGAAACCTACACCACTGGTGCTTTTTTTGTCATCCATATTGCTTGCCCAATCAACATTAGTATAAGCATATAAAGTGAAATGATTAGATCTATCATACTACAATCTGAACTCTATTGTTCCCTTTAAATATCTAAATATCCTTTTAACTACTACATAATTTTCTTCTCTGGGATTAGCTTGAAATAATACAACAATTCCAACTACATTTTCTATATCTAGCCTTGTGTGAGTAAGATATTGTAATCCTCCAATCATAGATATGTACTTCTACTCAACAATAGGTGTCTCATCCTTTGTAGATAATTTGTGTCCAATTATCATAGGTGTTCCAATTGGTTTACATATTTCCAAACCAAACCTTTTGAATAGATCTTTCAAATGCTTAGTCTGAGAAATAAAGATTCCTTCTTTATCTTGCACAGTCTGTAATCCTAGAAAGTATTTCATCTTTCATATCATACTCATTTCAAATTCCTTCCTCATTTTTTCTAAAAACTTGGCACTTTCATTATCATCTCCTCCAAATATGATATCATCAACAAATATTACCAAAATTGTCAATCCATCATTTATTTCTTTCTAGTATAGATTATTGTCTGCCATACCTTTACTAAGCCCAAGTTTTGTCAAATGCTTGTCCAACCTTGCATACCAAGTTCTAGGTGCTTGTTTTAAGCCATACAATGATTTCTTCAATCTAAATACCATGTCCTTTTCATTTTTTAAAGGTAAAATTTCATGTTGTTCTATGTATACCTCTTCTTCAAGTTCTCCATTTAGAAATGCTAACTTGAAATCCATCTAATACACTTTGAATTTCTTATGTGTTGCGTAGGCTAAGAATAACCTTACTACTTATATTCTTTCCATTGGAGCATAGGCTTCATCATAGTCTATTCCTTCTTGTTGTGAGTAACCTTTACATACCAATCTTACTTTGTTCCTTACAACTTCACCTTGTTTATTCATTTTGTTCTTGAATACCCATTTTGTTCCTATCAAATTCTTGTCTACTAGTCTAGGGACCAATTCCCATGTCTCATTTTTCACTATCTTATCCAATTCTTCATTCATAGCTTGCTTGCAATAGTCATCTTTACATGCCTCATCTGCATTCTTTGGTTCAATTTGAGATATCGGGCATAGTTCTTCATTGATTATGCTTCTTGTCATCTCACCTTTATCTCTATTACTAATGATCGACTCCAGTGGATGATTCTTTGTCATATTCTAACTAGAAGTAGGAGTTGTTGTCTTAACTCTTAGCTTTGTTCTAGATTTTGAACTTTGTTCCTGCCTTAGCTCTCCTTCATTCTACAAATCATTGCTAGTCTCAAAGAATATTTCATCATTCTTTGATTTAGTAACAATAATATTTTCATCATCAGAATTGTAGTCAACTATTCTTTCTTGTATCCTAAATTTCTCATCAACTCTTACACTTGCACTTTCAACAATAGTCTTAATTCTTAGATTATAACATCTATAAGCTCTTCTTTTCAATGAATAACCAAGAAACATACCTTCATCACTTCTAGTATCAAATTTATCAATGTAATGCCTACCCCTAGCCTACTTTTATCTTTCTTGTAGGCTTCTAGGAGTAACCCTAAGTCTAGGGGGAGTGGATGTAATGCCTAGCCCTACTTGACTTTTCTATTGTAGTGTCAGATTCTTTTAGGTCAGTTTTTTTATTATGTTTAATAATTATTGATACTTGGTTACTAGATTTAATTAACTGTTATTCTATACTTAGTTGATATATGTGATGAGTTAGTTAGTTATTTCAATTATTTCATGATTATTTTGATGATGATATATATTTTCATTTAATGACTTTCACTTATTTCATGATGTTAGTTGGAGGAAATATTTACATGTAGTTTCTATGGTAAATACCCCATACTTGCATGTGTATGGTGTACGTGTATGTTTTACTTTATGATTGACGTTCCTGATGTAGTTGAGGAAGGGATTTTTAGTCCCCTGTTAGTCAAGATCTACATGATGCACCACTTCCTACCATTTTTTGTTTGATTTAGAATATATACGTTTGTACATGTGTGGATTTTACGCAGATTGTAGGTACCGGGTATCAACTTCCTTGAATTGCCAGGATGAGCATACCCTATCGCAACATCTCAATGGTAAAGTGGAGAGATAACTCTTGAGTCTAAATCCTAACCTAAACCAATTTTCCTAGAAAACTAGACAAGTATCTAAGTTAGTTTCACCCTTCCAAATTCATGAAGTGATGTGAATTCATGATTTTGACCCTAGAGTTTATTTTGGTGTTCTCTTTTGTATGGTGGATTTTTCATATTTAGTCTTGTGGGTCTATGATGATTTTTTGTTGTAATTAAATCAAATTAAAAGATAACTTAATGAATTAATTTAATAGAAATTTTATTTAAAAAAATTGATATTTAATTAATTGAAAAATTAATCAAATAAAAGAATTAAATTTAAACAATTAACTAAAAGTTCTAATTTAGGCATATTTATATTTTTAAAATTTAATAATAACTATTTATGAGTTTTATTTTTAATAATAAACTCCAAATGATGTTATTAGTTGAATTAATAAATATATTATTAAAACATCTCACAATTATTTAGAGAGAGAAAACATAAATTTAATTAAGTTTATTTAGATTAAATTACATAAAGCTTATGCATGAAATTAAAATATAATAAATTAATTAAAGAGGAAAAGAAAATTATTTCATAAAAATATCTTAATTACAAAAAGGTTGTGTATGAAAATTAAAATATAATAAAAAATAAAGATCAACAAGTCTTCTCAAGTGATTCCACAACCGAAGCCCTAAATTTAGGGGAGAACTCTTTATCAAAGATCTAGAGCTCATTTTGTAACTACACAAATTTTGGAGGAGCCAATTTCCAAGGAGGGATTTTTCAAAAGTAAAGGGAATTGTTGGCGAGTTTTGTGCATTCATTGTTTTAGCATTAGATCCAGGTAGGATCTTGTGGGTTTGTGCAATAGATGCTTGTTCTTGTTTTCTCTATCTTCTCCATGTTTGCAAATCTGTTTCCAGAATTGAATTGAATTGAAACAGTTGTATGTGATTTTATTGTTCTTCATTTGAGAAACTTCTATTTATGATTTGAATCTGAAACCTTTGTTTGAGATATTATTGTTCTTCATTTGGAGATCATTTGTATGTAAATTGGAAATTGTATTGAAATTATCGCTCTTCATTTCTTGAAAATATATGTGGATGAATTTTTGTTTTGAAACTCTTGTATGAGTGTTTGAAATTAGGATTTGAGTTTTGTGATGAAAACTAAGTTTGTTTTATCGATTTCAACTATTTAATCTAGGTTTGTCTACCAGGTTTACATTGGCAAGTTTATTAATATATATAATAATTAATTTACATAGAAATTTGTAATTACTATGTAATCACATTATTAAATTAAAAAATTAAAATTAAATTTTCTGCTCTACGATTTTGTATGGACGGGAGCATTTGTTATTTTTAAAAAATATATTTAATAATTTGTAGAGGGTGGGGAATCCATTCCCCACCACCGCTGCCATTAAGCAATGACTATCCCAAGGACAACACATTGCCATGGCAGTGTGTGACTATCCAAAGATAGTCTATTGCTGCCTTAGGTAGTCGAGCCACTAGGCAACTATCTTATTTATTAGGAGATGCGATTTGTAATTGCATGAAGTATTTTGCAATTTATTTTATTATTTAAGTTTTATTTATTATTAATAAATAAATATTATTATTATTATTAATAAATACTACATAATATATATTATTTTATTATTAATTAAATTATTGTTAGTATTAATAATTTAATAATAGATAATAAAATTTAATTATGAGGTTGTTGTAATTATTATTAATTGAAATTCTAATTAATTTATTATTCCAATATAATTGTGAGACAAATGGGTAATTGTAAATTGGAAAATTGATTGTTTGGTAAACTCAGATTTTACCCGATGATTTAATTTAGATATGAAATGATTTTTGATATTTTAAAGAGATTGAAAAGTAAATTGATAATTGAAATTTGGGAAATAATTATTTTAAAGTAAACTCATGTTTTACTTGATGATGTCTTTATAGAAATGATTTCTATTATCTTGGGAGATTGATTATATATTTTGATTATTCAAAAGAAATTAACAAGTGTGATACTTTAAAAACATGAAAATTATTATGTGTATGTTTACTAAACTCTTATGTTTTGATAATGAATTGAACTGTGAAACAATGTTTAAACAACTTTAAATGAATTAGTTGAATCTTTTGGGATTCTACTGAACTCAGAAACCATAGTGAATCTGGTAAATACAAAAATGGAAACTAAAACCTTGATTGAGATAAAAAGTGTTATGAACTATAATACTTGGAAATGAAAACAAAAACATGAACCTTTTTTGGAATTGAAAACTTTATAAATAATAATAGTTGGAAAATAAAACTAAAACTCTGGCTGTTATTAAATCATTGTGTTTTGAAAATGAAACTGAAAACTGGAAAATCTATAAGTGAAAATTAAACTTGTGTGTTCTTGAAAACCTAATGAGATGTGAAAGTTACTATTTTACGTACTGTATGTGATGTGTGATTTACTGGTGTTGGGTTTTGGGGTTTATTTAGCTTTGACCCATTAGGATGTTTACTAGAGGCTTGGGAGTTTGTCTATGATGTCATGATGATGTTTTGCAAACAATCTTTTATACTTGACCATGGTGATGTGTCCTGTGTGTGCTATGATGAGTATGATCAGATATTTTGATGTGCTTTGCAGTTCTTGTGTAGAACTAAGGTGGATGATGTGTCTTTCCTAATATAACCTTTGAGTCTTCGATGAATTATCCTTGATTGCTTCCTAGTTTCTTGTATAGGATTGAGGTGATTAAATGATTTTTTTTTGGTGATGTCATATTATGACATGGATTTGGTTTATGTGAATTTGATTTTGAATTAGTCTTGTTAGGATGATCGTATTGGTGGAATCTGTAATTATGATCAGTAATATTTTAGTGCTTTCTAGTTGCTTGTTTAAGAACTAATGTGTGGTTTATAGTCATTTGAGATCTTTTTCTTTTGCTAAGCCTAGGGTAGGTTTTCTTTATGTCATGTTGGGAAGTGTCTTGCAATGGAGGCCAAGGCTCTAAAGAGGTTGACGGGCAACCCATTGTAGGTTATTTTAATAAGTGATAACATTTCATTAAATGGTTTCAAAATGAATTAATAAGATATTGGTACCATAGAAAGTCACTAGGGGGCGGAGTATTAAATGACTACCAAGGTAACCTTAGAGATTACTTGTATGTATTCCTTGTTTGTACAAAAGGATATTGATGTTAGATAAAGACACTAGGGGGTCAGAGTATTAAAAGACTATTGGGTAACTTTAGTGTTGGCTCATGCGATGACACTTGTCCACTTTCATAGAAGATTTCCTATGTGTTTGTGTTGCCTCTAGTTTTAGTTGATACTTGTTTCTTGGTACCCTTGAGATAGTTTTCTTTTAGGTGATTTCTTGAACCTAGTTGTTGGTTTTGAATTTTTAGTTGTTATCCTATTTGGGACTTGAGTTTATCTCCTCAGTGCAGTGGGAGTAGACCTTTTTAATTTCCATGAGGTTGGGTGGTAGTGCATTTTCCTATACCATTGAGATCTGACCATCAGATGTCGTTGCTGGATGTGTTTGTGCATATGTTCCTTTTTATTTGATCTTTTATTCTTGATGGCAAGTTATAATCTAAGTGTAATGTATTTGATTTCATAGATCTTATGAGATGTTGTAATTTATTTTATGATGTATATACTTTCAGCCTCTCATACCCTATGACTTGTACAATGGATGATTGTGCATTTTTTTATTGCGAAGTAGCATCCTGTAATTGTATATATTTTAGTGGATTCATGCTTGTAGTTATTCTTTAATATAGATGTGTTATATATTGGATTTAGAATTAATTAAAACTTAAACGTGATTCAACATCATGGGACCCTTAAGAATTGTAATATGTTTTATGGTATGTGTTTATGTAAATGTTAATGCTTCCAGTATATTATATCTATTGTTGTTAAGTTATTATCTTTCAAAAAAAAATGTTTAGCAAACTTAGAGAAACTTTAGGTTAATTTCTTTTGGGTTCCCTGGCGGGGCGTTACATGTAGTATCAGAGCCCAAGTTTCTACATTGGGAGCTCTAGGTATATTGGAATGTCACTAGTTGTTAACTAGTTGAACCATAACAAAACTTGAACTGTTATGTGTATCTATTACAAACTTGAACACTTGAACTAGTTGAATTGAAATGAAATATAAACAATGTTATGAATCTTTTTTAAGTTTAACACTTGGAAACTTCAAAATTGAACACTTGAAACTTGAAACTTTAGACTTGATACTTGAAACATAAAAATGCAAAACTTGTGAATAGGATTTCAGACATATCTTCTTATGTTTGTGCTTTAAGGTGCTATGCTTTTGATTTATTTTGTGAGCAATTTTGTTGTACTTGACTTTCAATTTCTATCTATATGTTATAACTTTTATATTTTCTGATGGATTTAGAGATGTTGATCTTTTGTTTGGAGTGTTTTAGGGGATCTATTTTAGTATTTGTTAAAAAGATGAATGTTGGATCAATATGGTTTTCGGTTTATTATTAAACTAGAATCATATAGCTCTAAGTGACCGAAAGTGTATACATAGTTAATTTACTTGTATTAGTTCTTAAATGAGCTTTTTGTTTGACATTATAAATAGTACTCTTTGACTTTTCTTTACCCTGGTCATTGTAGTAGGCTTCTATGATTAAGCCTAAGTCTAGGGGGAGTGGATGTAATGCCTAACCCTAGTTTAGTTTTAACTTTCCTATAGGTTTCTAGGGAGTAAGCCTAAGTCTAGGGGGGAGTGGATGTAATGCCTAGCCCTACTTGACTTTTCTGTTGTAGCATCAGATTCTTTTAGGTCAATTTTTTGATTATGTTTTATAATTATAAGTGTTGGTTACCAGATTTGATCAAATGTTATCTATACCCAGTTGATATATGTGATGAGTTACTTAGTTATTTCAGTTGTTTCATGATGTTACTTAGAGGAATGATTTACATGCAGTTTCTATAGCTACTTACCCCATACTTGCATGTGTATGGTGTATGTGTATGTTTTACTTTATGATTTGCATTCTTGATGTGGTTGAGGGAGGGGGTCGTAGTCACTTGCTAGTCAAGATCTATAAGACGTATCACTTCCCTCCATTGCATGTTTAGTTTAGAATATATGTGTTTGTACATGCATGGATTTTATATAGATTGCAGGTACCAGGTATCGACTTCCCTAAATTGCCAAGATGAACTCACCTTATCGTAGTATCTCGATGGTATACGTGGGGAGATAACTCTTGAGTCCAAATCCTAACCAAAGCCAATTGTCCTAGAAAATAGGACAAGTATTTGAGTAAGTTTCACCCTACTAAATTTGTCAAGTGACACGAATTCGTGATTTTGACCCTAGAGTTTGTTTTGGTTTTCTGTTCTATATGGTGGATTTTCATATTTAGTCTCGTGGGTCTGTTATGGTTTTTTGTTGTAATTGAATCAAATTAAAAGATAATTTAAGGATTTAATTTAATGAAAATTTTATAAAGAAATTTGATATTAAATTATATTTAATTAATTGAGAAATTAATTAAATTTAAAAGATTAATTAAAAGTTCTAATTTAGTCATATTTATATTTATTTAATTCAATAATAATTATTTAGGAGTTCTATTTTAAATAATAAACTCTAGATAATATTATTAGTTGAATTAATAAATATATTATTAAATATCTTGTAATTACTAGAGAGAGAAAACATAAATTTAATAAAGTTTATTTTAATTAAACTTCATAAAGCTTATGCATGAAATTAAAATATAATAAATTAATTAAAGAGAGAAAATTATTTAATAAAGATATTTTAATTAATTGCAAAATGGTTGCGAATGAAAAATAAAATCTAATAAAAGATAAAGATCAATGAGTCTTCTCACACGATCGCACAATCGAAGCCCTAAATTTAGAGGAGAACTTTTTATCAGAGATCTAGAGATCATTTTGCAATTACACAGGTTTTGGAGGAGCCAATTTTCGAGGAAGCATTTTTTGAAAGGAAAGGGAATTGTTTGCAAGTTTGTGCGTTCATTGTTTTAGCATCATATCCAAGAAGGATCTTGTTGGTTTGTGTAGTAGATGCTCATTCTTGTTTTTTCTTTTTCTTCTCTGTGTTTGTGAATTTGTTTCCAGAATTGAATTGAACTTGAAACTCTTATATGTGATTTTATCATTCTTCATTTGAGAAACCTCTATTTATGAATAGAATCTAAAACCTTTGTTCGTGATATTATTTTTCTTCATTTGGAGATCATCTATATGTAAATTGGAAATTTGAAATCCTCATATTGAAATTATCATTCTTCATTTCTTGAAAAATATCTCTGGATGATTTTTAGTTTTAAAACCCTTGTTTGAGTGTTTGAAATTAGGATGTGGGTTTTGTGATGACAACCAAATTTGTTTTTATCGATTTTGACTATTTAATCTTAGTTTGTATACTAGGTTTATATTGGCAAGATTATATATATATATGTATATATATATATATATATACACATATACATATACATATACATATACATATACATATACATATACATATACATATACATATACATATACATATACATATACATATATATATAGTATATATATATACTATATATATATGTATATGTATATGTATATGTATATGTATATGTATATGTATATGTGTATATATATATATATATATACATATATATATATAATCTTGCCAATATAAACCTAGTATACAAACTAAGATTAAATAGTCAAAATCGATAAAAACAAATTTGGTTGTCATCACAAAACCCACATCCTAATTTCAAACACTCAAACAAGGGTTTAGGGTTTAGGGTTTAGGGTTTATATGTATATGTATATATATATATGTAATTACTATGTAATCACATTATTAAATTTAAAAAATGAAAATGAAATTGTCTGCTCTACGATTTTGTACAAACTAGGGGGTTGTTTGTTTTTAAAAATATATTTAATAATTTACAGGGGGTATGACCCCCATCCCACATCCCCAGTTGTCATTAAGTAGTGACCAGGTCCCAAGGACAACAATATTTCATGGCAACTTGCGGCTATCCAAAGATAGTCTATCATTGTTGAGGTAGCATACGTTGACATGGGCAGCCAAGCTACTAAGCAGCTATCCCATTTATTCGGAGATGTGATTTTTAATCACATGAAGTGTTTTGCGATTTGTTTTATTATTTAAGTTTTATTTTTTATTAATTTAATTAATTAATATTAATTATTATTATAAATAGAGTTTATTATTTTTATTTTATTAATATTATTATTTTAGTTAATTTAATAATAATATTTATTAATAAATAATATACATTATATATTATTTCATTATTAATTAAATAATTATTAGTAATAATAATTTAATAATAGACAATAAAATTTTAATAATAATATTTATTTATGAGATTGTTGTAATTATAATTAATTGAAATTTTAATTTATTTATTATTACAATATAATTGTGAGCCAAATGGGTAATTGTAAATTGTGAAATTGATTATTTGGTAAACTTAGATCTTACCTGATGGTTTAATTTAGATGTGAAATTATTTATAAGTATTTAAAATAGATTTGAAAAGTAAATTAAAATTTGAAAGTTGGGAAATAATTATTTTAAAGTAATCTCAGATTTTACTTGATGATGTCTTTATGGAAATGATCTCTATTATTTTGGGAGATTGATTATATCTTTTGATCATTCAGAAAATATTAACAAGTGTACTACTTTAAAAAGATGAAGATTTTTATGTGTATGTTTACTGAACTCTTATGTTTTGATAACAAATTGAACTGTGAAATAATGTTTAAACAACATTAGATGAATTAGTTGAATCGTCTAGGATTCTAGTAAACTTAGAAACCATAGTGAATCTAGTAACTAGAGAAATGGAAACTGAAACCCTAATTAAGATAAAAAAACATTGTGAACTGTAATATTTGGAAATGAAAATGAAAACATGAACCCTGATTGGACTTGAAAACTAAAAAAAAAAATACTTGGAAAAGAAAACTAAAACTCTACTTGTTATTTAATCTTTGTGTTTTGAAAATGAAAATAAAAACTTGAAAATCTATAAGTGAAAATTAAACTTGTGTGTTCTTGAAAACCTAATGAGATATGAAAGTTACTATTTTATGTACTATATGCGATGTGTGATTTACTGGTGTTGGGTTTTGGGGTTGACTTAGCTTTGACTAGTTAGGATGTTTACTAGAGCTTGCAAGTTTGTCTATGATGTCATGATGATGCTTTGTATAAAATCTTGTATACTTGACCATGGTGATGTGTCATGTATGTGCTATGATGAGTTTGATTAGATGTTTTGATGTGCTTTCTAGTTCTTTTGTAGAATTGAGGTGGTTTGAGTCTTTGATCAATTATCCTTGATTGCTTCCTAGTTGCTTGTATAGGACTAAGGTGATTAAATAATTTTTTTTTGGTGATGTCATTTTATGACATGGATTTGGTTTATGTGTATTTGATTTTGGATCAGTCCTATTGGGATGATCGTATTGGTGGAATCTATGATTATGATTAATAATATTATAGTGCTTTCCAATTGCTTGTTTAAGAATGGATGTGTTGTTTATAGTCAATCTTTTTCTTTTGTTGAGCTTAGGGTAGGTTTTCTATATGTCATTTTGGGAAGTAGCTTGCAATGGAGGTCGAGGCCCTAAAGAGGTTGATAGGTAACCCATTTTAGGTTATTTTAATAAGTGATAACATTTCATTAAATGGGTTTAAAATGAATTAATAAGACATTGGTACCACAGAAAGTCACTACAGGGTTGAAGTATTAAAAGACTACCAGGGTAACCTTAGAAATGACTTGTTAGTATGCATTGTCTATACAAAAGGATACTGATGCTGCATAGAGACACTAGGGGGTGGAGTATTAAAAGACTATTGGGTAACCTTAGAGTTGGATTATGTGATGATGCTTTCCCACTTGCATAGTAGGTTTCCTACGTTTCTGTGTTGCCTTTGGGTTTAGTTGATACTTGTGTCTTGGGACCCTTGAGATAGTTTGCTTTGAGGTGATTTCTTCAACCTAGTTGTTGGTTTTGACTTTTGAGTTATTATCCTATTTGGGACTTGAGTTTATCTCCTTAGTGTAGTAGGAGTAGACCTTTTTGGGTTCCATGACATTAAGTGGTAGTGCATTTTCTTATACCTTTGAGATCTGATCATTGGATGTCATTGCTCACTGTGTTTGTACAAATGTTCCTTTTTATCTAATCTTGTATTCCTGATGGATGGTTATACTCTAAGTGTATTTATTTCCAAGTGGCATCCTGTAATTGTATATTATTTAAATGGATTCATGCTTGTAGTTATTCTTTAATATGGATGTGTTATATATTGGATTTAGTATTGATTAAAACTTAAATGTGATTCAATATCGTAGGACCCCTAAGAATTATAATTTGTTTTATGGTATGTGTTTATGTGAATGTTAATGCTTCCACTATATTATATGTGTTGTTGTTGAGTTATTATCTTTCAAAAAAAATGTTTGGAAAACTTAGTGAAAATTTAGGTTAATTTCTTTTGGGTTCTCTGATGGGGCATTACAACCAACATCATCATCTCTTTTGTTATGACATTTTCTGCCAAAATTTTTGATATACTTAATTGTAGGTGAGTGACCAAACCATAGTTCATAAGGGGTCTTGTTTGTGTCTTTCCTATCTTGTACTCTATTCATAGTGTATACTATTGTATTCACAACTTCTCTCCAAAATGTCTTGGATACATCATCCTCGACTAATACAACTCTTGTTGTTTCATTCACTAACCTATTTCTTCTTTTTGTAATTCCATTTTTTTAAGAGTCTTCAACTCAACTCTTTCTTTTGGTCTAGGATTGAATCTTTTCTCTTCAATCTAATTCCTATTCTATAGATCATTGCTAATGATAATGTCCACATTTTCATGGTTAGCCTTTGGATTGACAATAGTTACCAAAGCTATCACTTCTACTAATTCCTTTTCCTTAACCAATTCAAGCTCATTATCACAATAATTCAAGAATCTTTCCATACTTGCTTTAAATTTTTCATCTTTATCAAAAAGTAAACTCTTTTTAGTTTTCCTTACTCTCTTAGGGCATGTAAATAAAAAATGGCCAAACAAATTACATGTAGAACAAGAAAAAATTTCCATACCATCTTTCTCTCTTTTCATAAGCAGATCAATACCTTCTTTGATCTCCATGTCTTCTTTGGATCTAGATCTATCTTTACTTGTGCCTTTAACTAGAAATTCAATGCTCAATTCTATACACAATTTTGGTCTCTTACCAAGAAGCTCTGTCTTTTGGGTGTCAAAATTTTCTCCATTATACTTAGGACTATCTTTTCTAAAACAACTCACCATTGGTCTCCCAAAGATGTTAATATTATTCTTCAAGGACCTGATGCTCTAATACTAATTGTTAGAAATAATATTCCACCAAGATAACTGAGAGGGGGGGGGGGATGGTGAGGTGGTGAATTAGTTATCCAATTAAAGCATTTGTCAATCTTAATTAATCTTAACCATCCAATCAAAGTAAACATCAACCATAACAAGATGCACATACACAATGACACCAAATTTTTCAACTAGGGAAACCCTTGATAAGAAGGAAAACCCTGGTGGGAATGATTCCCACAAAGATATACTGATATATATATTCCTTGTTAGAGGATGGACTCTATTAGGAGTCTATAAACCCATTCAATATATAAGCCCCTGTTAGGAGACTTTGAATTCCTATTAGGAGATTCCAACCTTGTTAGGAGTTGTGCCAACCCTATTAGGAGTTGTAGAAGGAAGAAGGATCCATTGTCCAAATAGCTTCTGGGTCAAGATCACTAAACTTCACTGTCCAATTGATCTCTCAACTATTCCTTGTAGATTACTTGTTCTACTATGTTTTAACCTCTTTCCTTTGTCCTGTCAATTGGACCAATCACTGTTAGACCTTGTAGACCAGATCACAATCCTCAGATCCAAATATCAAACCTTGGATCTTAGAAGAAAACCTTGGCAATGAATTTATCTCCAACTTCACTTTGTTCTTCTTATCCTTACATATCAACTTGTTTCTCTTCTATTCCACTCTTCATGCCTCTTGCAATTATTTATTATTTCATACATAAAAAAGGAAAATGTCCTTCCTTTATACCAAATCCATAAAAAAATTCCCTGAGTTGTCTATTAACACCTTCTTAATTAATTATTATAGGACCTCATTAATAACACGTTATACTTAGCTATAACATTAATCTGTCACCTTGTAATTTGAATTAATTTTCATTCATGTAATATTATAATGAGAAATCTTAGCCACATCATCTCCAACATGTTTTCTATATACCTTTAACCTTTCTTCCTAGAATAACAATTTTTCTAAGAGATATAACAAGTTTACCAAAACATGCTTCTGTAAACTCTATCTTAGAATAGTCTTCACCAAAACTTGCATAACTTCTTCTAGAATTAATATATTTTTCTTCCAAGGTTAGCTATATATACTATGCACTTATTAGTATCTCCCTTTAACCTCTCTTAGTGAAAATTCTCAACAATCTATCCATACCAACTTTATCTTTACCGATGTTCTTCTATTAGATACCACAAAAAAATGCTATGTTGACATCAATGAAAAACATAGTCACGAATGTAACATATCATCATGACAATTATCTAATCATATTTATACAATACTCCCCCATAGAAGTATCATTAGCATTCATGTTTCTAACAATAACCACTAAGATATCTTTGTTGGATCTCCTTTAAACTTTTCCCATTTATCACACTATGCTTTAGGAGGCTCTACAAAAGATATTTGTGTCATCTTCAAATAGACTCAACAATAAAAATGATTTATTGGATTCTATACATTGTGGTTCTCTAGAGATTACATTCAATTGACATGAAATTCCATCCACTAAAGTATAAGATCAAGATAATCTATTAATTCTAATTCCTTTTGTGAATGAAAATCGGTAGTAGACATACTCTTATTAATATTGGTTCATAGCTTTATGTTTTTAGTATTGATTTTTTACCTAAAATAAAAATTGATATAAGTTCTCTTGAATATTATTCTCTATTTATTTATGCATTTTTATAATGTTTGTCAAAATTTACTAGGTACAATAACTATACCTTTGTAGCTTGGACCCATTACTTTACCTTCTCTAGTACATGTAATGTCAGGTATTGTGCAATATAATATTCTTAGAGGTAGCCCATGAACTCATGTTATGTGTCTAGTACCATCTACCTTGCATACATATATTTAATTTATTCATGATGACCAAGTAGTTATGATAAATACTAATCCTACATCCATCCATTAATCAAGGCTATGGCTAATTAGTCTTCAAATTCTACTAATTTTAAAAAATCAACACCTTCATCATTATCAAGTAATATTGAACCACCATGAGTCTATAATCTTGATTATGCTTCCAACTTTTCTTCTTCTTGATTGAATGCATGTATTAATTTTGATTAGGGTCCTTTGGATGAAATTAACCCTATCCACACTAACATTCAAAGGATTACATTCACACTTACTATTAAAGATTATCATTCTTATACATTGCAAGATAGCATTTTTTTTGTTAAATATACTTATAATATTGATCATCCCTCTTTTGAGGATTTGTAATTACACTATGGTATATGATTTGATATTATTTCTAGGCATGGGTATAAAGGTAAATATCTGGGATGTAAAGAACAAGGATTCAAGTCCCCTTTGAAACCAAAGCGTCACTCTTCTAAGATAGGTTTAGCTTAGAAAGATACTCCTTTGGTTTTATTCATTCCTTGATCATCTAATATATCTATGTCATCTTCTTGTGGGCATAAAAACCTTCCTTTATAATAGTGTAAGAATTTTCCTTAGGGAAAAATTACCCAAGATCAAGGAACTCAAGCACAAGCACAACAATAGACCAAAGAGAGTATGATCAGAATGATGATATAATATTCATTCAATGTGTGATATGAAAGTACAATAAGAGTGCCTGTATATAAAGGCCTCTAGAATGCTTCTAGAATGCATAGAATCAACAACATGATAAGTCATACAAGCAAGCACATGTCCACCAGAAGTGGATTATCCTCCATTAAGCACATGAGTAAGTGAAATGATGAGAGGATAAGCCTACAAAGGTGTAGCACACAAAATTATCTTGTAGACACCATGTGCTAAAATAGGAGTGCAAATAACTGTGTTGTCTGCATGACAACTCAGTTAATTATGAAAAATCTAGTGTTGTAGACACCATGTGTTGAATTAGAGTTGCTTACGCCAGTGTTGTCAACATGACAACTCATAAGAGTACACTAACTCCTAAGTGTCTCACCTAAGAAATAATAAAATAATGCATTGACCTAAGTAAACTTAAGTAAAGTGTAATAAGTAAATACTTATTTACACCAATACCCCCCCTTAAGTACAACTTAGGAAAATGTACTTAAGCTTATGAAAGCTAGGATGAAATGCATGATGGGTCCCAACTATTGGGCCATGTTAGGTACCCATGTACATAATGAAATGAAATCTCTCATAAAGCAAAGAAAGAGGGAAAACCTCATGTGAAAAACCCTTCCCCAAAAAGAGAGATGAAAAAATAAGATGCATGGATGGATGGAGTAATCAAGACCCCCCATTACGACATACATCAAGTATAGACAAAAGAGAATTATGAGAAGAACAAAAACCCCATAAGAGGAAAAAGTCTCCACCATAAAAGAGAAGAAGAAGGAGACAAGGTAGTCCCCCCTCTTTAAATGTAGAGTGTCGATCAGTGATAGCTGCTCCAATGTAGAAGCTGATCCAAGACTATTGAATAATATTCCTCCCCTTTGGAAGAGACAATGGGAAAGGTACGAGTGAGATGCTCCCATTGTGTGTGGAAAGAATCTCAATGATGGATGATGTCTCTAAAACCTGCTCAACTTTCCCTATCAAGGATGAATGTAGAACCTATCCCAAAGAACATACTATCTCCTTAGATGATAAAGAGACCTCTTGCAACTGTTGTACATAAGGCTCCACAATCATATCAACCTATGAAGATTGATCATGTAGAGAATAGTTATGAGGGTCAGAGTAAGCCCTCACAACAAATAAAAAAGGATCTTCTCCATCAAAGAGAATATGTATATCATCAATGATGTCCCCCAAATCTATTGTGTATGACTATACAAAAAAACCTGAAATATCTGCTATGTAGTCATCCTCTGATGCTGTAGTTGGAAGACTAGGTGTACCCTACTGTGCTGGACCTATCACTATGGCAATATATGCATGTGGAATATGCTGATGATGTGACCTTTCCTATATCTATCAATAGGACCCCACATATCTAAATTTGTTGAAGCACTATTGTTGGTGTCATGATCAGTTTCCAAAATGCATGAAGTAGTTTCCTCAACAAAGAGAAGACAAATATCATTGATGATGTTTCCCACCTCTTCAATGTGAGACTCCATGAATAGACCTGCAATATCTGGAAGGAAGTAATCCCACGAAACTAAAGTACAAAAACATACTGTTTCCTATTGCACTGAATTGGGAGCATTTGTGGCTAGAACTAGATGAGTAGTAGAAACAACAGTATGAGGAGGTGGGATCTCATTTGGAGTTGGAGGAACCATAGATGAAGTGACTAAAGATATAATGTCATCTAGAAAAGAAGGAACTATTGGATCTCCATATTATTTCCAAAGAGCTATCCACATATCATACAGGTGAATTAGCTTTTTAATGACATGCCAAGGATCAGAACTCATATTCATTATAATAATATCCAAGAGTCTATTAATAGGTGGCTATCTTTCAGTGTCATAGATCAGTTCGTTGGAACATAAATAAAGAAATACTTCCTTATGCTCACTTCTTAGATGATCAATGACTAAAGCACTCCATTTTTTATAGTTCATTTTTGTCAATGGAGGTCTAATCCCAAATCAACATGTGAAATGAAACTCGTCCATGAGATCAATGAATGTAAGCACCCCCCAAAATGTAGAAATATTAAATCAACTCCCCCAAATGTATGATTTGGCACTTAGTGCAATAACCACATGCCAATTTAGGGCCTATTTTTGAAAGTAGTATTTTTTTTCCATAGAAGCCTATAATATGATTGCAAAAAAGACATAAAATTATGAAATTTCAAAAAAAAAAACCTAATTATGTGTTTAGATGAGCCCATACTAAGCATTTGAAGTGAAAAAATTAGAATTTTCGAGTTGCAAAAAAATTCAGGAATAGAGATGTCAAACTTCTTACACCAATGTGTAGTTCACAAAATTCTACCCCAAAACAAAAATAAAATTCTCAAAAAAATGAGTCTATATGACAGAGATACCACTATTTGAAATGCTATCGTCGTGCCTCCAAAAATTAAATAGCTCTAGATTTTGCCTCAAATGTCTGGTTTGGATGAAACACAATTTGATTTGGGGGTTTTTGGACCTTCTGAATGTGATGCAAATATCTGATTTGGACCAGCAAGCTCCAATCTTTGCCTACAATAAATCTCTCCTACTAGCCTAATGGCCAAAATTTTTTCTAGAAAATAATTCACATCTGAAAAAATAGCAGAGATTCAAATGATAAAATATGTAGATCTGAAATTTAAATTAAGATATTTAAAATGATCATACCAATTTTGCAAATTGGGCCTCTGGGTGCCAGTGTGCAAAAAAAATCATAGCTGAATTTATAGTCAATTTTCATTGAATCAACATTTTGGACACAATGGTGAGGTCCTCTTTTGCTCTAGATGCTCCCAATTTCTACAAATTCTCTAGATCTAGGTCGAGGTACTGAAGCAAGAATGGTCTTGAATGGCTATGTGAAGAGAATCTCCCTTAGCTCTGATACCATGTAAGAATTTACCTTAGGAAAAAATTGCCCAAGATCAAGGAACTTGAGCACAAGCATAATAGTAGACCAAAGAGAGTATGATCAGAATGATGGTATAATATTCATTCAATGTGTGATATGAAAGTACACTAGGAGTGCCTATATATAAAAGCCTCTGGAATGCTTCTAGAATGCATATGAATCAGCAACATGATAAGTCATACAACTAGGCACATGTCCATCAGAAGTGGATTATCCTCCATTAAGCACAAGAGTAAGTGTGATGATGAGAGGATAAGCCTACAAAGGTGTAGCACAAAAATTTATGTTGTAGACACCATGTGCTAAAATAGGAGTGTAAATAACTGTGTTGTCTACATGAAAACTCAGTTAATTATGCAAAATCTAGTGTTATAGACACCATGTGCTGAATTAGAGTTGCTTACTCTAGTGTTGTCAACATGACAACTCATAAGAGTACGCAAACTCCTAAGTGTCTCACCTAAGAAATAATAAAATAATGCATTGACCTAGGCAAACTTAACTAAAGTGTAATAAGTAAATACTTATTTACACCAACAAATAGGAAGTGTTTCTTTTGGCTCCTCCCTTGTTATCTAAATAAGATCATATGTTGTTACAAATTCTCAAATTCCAAATGATCACTCTTCCTCCTACACATAAAAATCTCCATGCTATGAATGATTAAGTGAGACTCTTTTTTTTGTATATCATCAAGGGTCGGGTCACTCCATAAGTGAATGTAAGGCCTTGAAAGATAAAATAAAACAATGTAATGAATCATGTGTCATTAATCATTCATCTATTTCCAAGTCTACTTCTTCTTCTATGCATGATGAGTAATATCAAGGTTACCTCTTTCCTACTTTTTCTACATATATATCTTAAGATCTTATCTTATCTTATCTTTCTTTATGGAGAGCAATCCACTCTTTTAACTTATCTTCCTTTCTAGGGGCCAATCCACTCTCTTATCTTATTTTCCTTTGTGGTTCCCAATCTACTATCTTACCTTATCCCATTTTCCTTTGTGGAGGTCATTCAAATTTCTTATTGTATTTGCCTTTGTGGGGTCCAATCTATTATCTTATCTTATCTACCTTGTTGTCCGCTAATCCATTCTCTTTTGTTATCTACCTTTTTGGAAACCAACTCACTTTCTTGTCTTATCTTATTTTCATTTATGGGGCCCAATCCACTTTTTATTGTGTCTTATCTACCTTAATGGAGGGAAATCTACTATATTCTCTTATCTATCTTGTGTAAGCCAATGCATTGTCTATTTTTTAACATTTATGGGGGTCAAAATACTATCTCAATGTCTTGATATCATGTTATCATACACCCATCTATCTTAAATTTTATTCTTATCAACATTATCTTAAGAAATATATCAAACCTCTATCTCTCTTAATGCTATGGATGTTAGTGCAATGTGTCTAAGATGACTGATTACATGAATATCTAGAACTTGGTACACATGGTGAAAAACTTATTTAAGTCTCCCTATCACAGGACTATGTAAGATTTAATACACATGTTAGAGATTATCAAAATCACCTTATCGTATATCTATCTACCACAACATAAGTTTCCACCCATACTAGTGTAATTTACTTGATAGTGGTCCTCTCCCCTAGAAAAGTTGGTTACATTAAGAATTTAATTCAATAGTTTCTTTCCTCCATAGAAAGGTTAGTGCTACTAAGCATGATCATTTGCATCACTTTTAGCAATAAATAAGTATAGTGTACTATTCATGTGGTGTATCTTTAATTCTAGTTGCTTCCATGTCTATTGGTTACATTCTTCATTGAAGGAATTAGTCTTTATTCTTCTTTTCTTTTTTAGAAGTCCTCTATTTGTTGTTTCTTCTATTTTGGGGATGATGCATTATATTAAGAAAATATTTTTTTGCAACAAGGCCTCTTTAACATTGTTGAGTGAAAGCCTTTAATTTGTTTGTTGTTTTCTCTAACATCTATGGGACATCCTGTGGTTGTTCAAAGAGTTATTTTCTTTTTCTATAGCATCCTTTGGTATCATGATGTTATTTACTTTCATTTGATTTCACTTAGTTTGAAAATTCATTTAGCATCCTTAGCCTACCAAAGTTGGGTGGGGGGATGTAGAGTCAAAAGTTTCATACCACCATTTGTAGTTTAGGCCACACTTCCATAAGTGCTTTAGTGTCAATTCCTCCAACATTTTTGTAGGTATATTTGAGCCTTTTCATTATCCTTGTTCCTCTTAAGATGCTCAAAGTCCCTATCAATAATTATCTTTTAGCATCACTTTTTCATTGCTCACATGTTTCGCTTGCCACTTTTCATTTAAGCATGATTCATTTAAACATTAGTGCATTGGACATATGTGTGTATATAACACATATTGTGCATTCATCCATTGACACAACAATATTCAAATATTTATCCCTAACATGTTTTCCACTTGTTACTTGATTTTGTTAATAGGAATCTTCTAAAACCAACCATAGGCCTCTTTTTCCTACCTATTCTCTTTAAATTATCCTATTTTCTTCACTTAAAGACTCTCTCTCTCTCTCTCTCTCTCTCTCTCTCTCTCTCTCTCTCTCTCTCTCTCTCTCTCTCTCTCTCTCTTCAATAGAAATATTGGTTTTCTCAAGCACATTTAGTAATATCCCTCTATTTCTCTTGTGTATTTGACAATCTTTGGATTTATCATTCTTTTTGTATAATATATCTCATGAAATACAATTTTTCCTCCACTAGAGAGTTTTTTTTTTTTTTTTTTTTTTTTTTTTCCATATCTCATACAATAGAGAGTTTTATCTATTAAGAAAGGCTTATTTCTATTATGCTATTATTTTCTTTATTATTTTGACTTGTTTGTCTATTTATTTGTTGGAGGTGGAAAAACCAATATAGGGATTTGACTAAGGCAAGTCTCCAGATAACCCCAAAACCTTTTCCCTCTCTTACATGTGTGTAGGTTTATTGGAGGCATTTAACCACATTGAATTTTTCTTCTATTTATATGTCTTTCTTATTTATTTGGTCTTTGTTGTATAGTATTTACTACCATATTTCTAATTCTATTTTTTAAAAGTTATCTAAAGTACATACCAATTTTTTTGCTACATTCTAAGTAATTGAAGTTGATGAAAGATCAACCCCATAGCTCCCAATAATCACCTGCATGCAAACACCTATCACAAAAATAGAGAAGCAAAAGTTATGGAGGCTAAAATTCCTAGATCCATAGATGAGACATTCTTGATGAGCAAAAAGAGAGATTTCTATTATCAAAAGTGAATTAAGTTAATAATTACAAAGAGAGATTATCCTTATAAAGGATATCAAAACCCTAAAAAGGTATAACCTAGGTTGCATCATAATAATTAATAAAAGAATTAATTATTAGAAGCCTAAATTTTAGCTTAAGAAAACTAAAGTTAATTAGGAAATATCTAATTACTTTAACACATCTCCTAAGATAAACTTAGGGAATAGCTAAAAACCTAGAAAATAATAATGAAAGTAAATTTGGATCTTGGTAGCAAGGCCTGATGAGGTACCCAAGCACAACCAAATCTTTGAAAAGAGGAGAAATGGAGAAAACCTCATGGTAAAAACCCTACTCCAAAGAGAGATGGAAAACATGCTAAAATAAACTAGTGAAGGACTGAAGAATCCTCCAAACTAGGGAATGTCCTAGAAGATAGGAACAAAACATGATCATGAAGAACAACACTAAAGCATGCAAAAGTTGAAAAGATTTGTAAAAAGTAACTACTAATTTAACGAACATCCACAAAAATAGAACCTGACAAGTAGAGAAGACTGTAGTCTGCATCAAATCAAGAGGCACACAAAGGAAAACAACTAAACTCAAAGATATAGATGGCATGAAACACTAAAGCCTAAAGAGTTGATCAATCAAACCAAGGAAGCATGAGAAACAACAAAAGACCCCCCCAATGCAAACAAGGGTAACGTGATAGGAAACTAGAAAAGTAAACCAAATGAGCTACATGTCAAGGAACCACAATCAATATGTACAAAAGAGTGCATATGTGTATACCGAGGTGATCAATCTCAAACACGACATGAGGCTAATGTAATGGTAGGGACTCTCACTATACAAAGGAAGATGGGAAAAAAAAGTGAAAAACATCAACCCCCCATGGTGCTTTAACCATGAGTAGTATATGTACAATAAGGTACAAGATATGGTGAATCCCAAGAACACAATAATCTACATGAGTGTCCTCAGATGACATTGCTCAAATTAGAAGGCAAAACAAGGAAAAACTACTAAAATAAAAATATAGATGCAATATGGAATTTTATCTTAATAAGTTTGTAAGAATTCATACAAATGATGTATGAGACATAAGACTAATACAATAGATAGTACAAGTCATGATGATGTAGGAAATGGGTGAATAACTAGGGCCAAAGGCTCACCCAACTATGCAAACCACCCTGCAAGAGTAACACAATGGAAGAAAACACATAGAAAAATAACCAAAGGAGGAAGAAGAGATAAATACTTTTATTGATTAATCAAAAAAATCTTCATACATTCCTAGCTATAAGGCCTTCTAGGTTACGACCAATTACTAATACATTCTCATTCAAAGATCCAACTGCAAATTGACACTTTTAGTTCTACTCTCCAGAATTCCTCTTCCCCCCCCCTCAAAAAAAAAAAAAAAACTTGCCTAACTCTAAGCCTAAACACTCTATATACTTGCCAAAATGTCTTATAGAAGATTCTAGAACATAGAAAAGCCACAAGTCAGCCCATAATAGATATCGACTACCTATACCAAATTTAAATGCAAGAAAAGCCAGCCCAAATTGGAACCAGACACAAATAAATCAACATCTATAGAAGCTCAGCATGCAAAGGAATCATTCAGTAGCAACTACAAAATCATCATCCAAAGGATCACTCGACACCATAGGAACTTGGCACCCAAAGGATCACTCAGCACCAGTAGGAACTTGATACTAAAAGGATCACTCAACACCAACAGGCAGAAGGAACAAAAGTGTAGGATTGCAAGGAAACCCAAGATGCTCCTGCATCAGACAATTGCGGTTGGAGAAAATGATTCTCCTGAATCAAGCAAGTGTCACAACCTGAGCTAAATCCAACTCAGATTGAGAAATCCATGTAGCATCTTCAATTCATCTATTCTTCTAGTTCACCAAATACTCATAGTAATCTTTCCCTCTTGTACTCTTACCAATTCTCTGATCCAAAATCTGTTTAACTTCTTCAATCTACTTCTTAGGGTAATCATCAGGTACAAAAAATTCATCATCTAACTCATGATACTTATACAGATCAACAATATTGAATATAGGAGATATATCCATGTCATCAGGTAACTCAACTTCACAAGCATTACTACTGTCAAACTTCTTAAAGATCTTACAAGGTCAAAACTTCTTCATTTTCAGCGTACTATATATTCCAATACAAGATCTTTCTTTCTTCAAATGAACAATTATCTCATCACCAACTCCAAAAACATGATGTCTTCTGGATTTATCAGCATTCTTCTTATACTTCTGATTACTTTGTTCCAACCTCAACTTCACTTCCTCATGCAAAGACTCCATAAAATCAGCAAATTCTTCCCCTATAGCACTTCTCTTTTCTTCACCTACAACATTTCTCAAGTTTGATATACCTCTAAGATGCATTCGAATAACAATCTCAAAAGGTGTCTTCCCTATACTCCTATTCACAAAATTGTTATATGCAAATTCAACAACTTTATTAGTAACTCCACTCTTATGCTTGATTACGAATGTAAAACTCTGCAAGTACTCAACCCACTTCATATGTCTTTGATTCAATTTATGTTGACTTCCCAAGTATTGTAAAACTTTATGATTAGTATATAGTACAAACTCTTTAGGAATCAAATAATGTCTCCACTTCTTCAATGTTTGGATAATAATATAAAACTCTTGATCATACATAGAATATTTCCTTTTAACATCATTCAACTTTTCACTAAATAGAAAAATGGGTTTACCTTCTTGACTTAATACAGCTTCTATTGCATTATCACTTGGATCACATTCAACTTGAAATACTTTGTTTAAATTAGGTAAAGACAATATAGGTAATTTAGCAACCTTTTGTTTCAAAGTCTCAAAACTCTTATCAGCTCCATGTGTCCACTTGAAGTCCTTTTTATCTCCCCTCATTATCTCAGCCATAGCATTACAAACAACACTGAAATTCTTTAAAAACTTTTTGTAAAAACTAGCCAAACCATGAAATGATCTTACTGTTGAGCTCTCATTATGCACAATGCTAAATGATAGGAATCCTTGCGAATTCCTCTCTTGAAAAGTTGATTTTTTTAATCAACTCCAAGGTTTTGGGTTGTCTTGCAATGTACCAAAATCCACTTAGTTGAAGATAAATGTGATCGTTCACAAGGAGGCCTTCACTAGTTCGTTTTGATTTTAGAATGAGATGAAGAATCTATACACTGCTTGAAAATAACACTAATAGAACTATGTTTTTGTATTTTATATGTTTTTATTATGGATACAAGCTAACAATACAACTAGTATGAATTCCTACTCTAACAAAGGGGGTTAGCAAAGAAAATAACGAAACTTGAAAGAAAATAACATGAAATTGAAATTCCTAATGGACATAAATTATGGAGAACGACACACCTGTGAGTTAAGCTTTCAAAGATATCAGTAAATAACCAATGAAAGGAGCATCACTTCCTTAATTCCACTAATGCAATCATCGGTGAGGAACTTGATGAGCATATGATGTTTCACACTTCATCAAATCACAAGGCCACAAAAAGTGCACTTATGCGAGATGAAAAGTTATGTAAGCACAATTCTATGATTTCTTCATAAGCTAGTTACATAGAAAAATTTGTTGATACCATAATAAACACCAGAACTAATGAAATGCACAACTAGAAACAAAGCAATAAACCTTTGGCTCAATCACAATTTCATGAAAATATATCCACAAAAAAATGATGCATTCAGGCAAGAATTACTACACTCCAAATGTGAGCACCAAAAGCATAATTTTATTGCAAAATAATGGTGGCCTTAATTACATATTACAATGGAGTACTTATAAGAAATTGTCTCCTCAATTTGTGTTGAGAGTGAGAGATATCTTAATGCAATAAAATTCTTTTAAACAATAACAAAAACTAATTATATACAAACTAACAATCTAACTAGTGCTAAATAGGACTCCATCCATATTTTATTCATTAATTGGATGCATGAGCCTTTACATGTTGAAAAACAAATAATTATGAGAAAAGAAAGAATGAGAAAGCTCTAAGTTGAAGTGGAACTAACTAGAAGTGCCAAAATTGGAAGTCGATCTTTCACATGAAATTTGTAGGAGTTAAACTATTGTCAAAATGCATTTCTAATGCATGGAAAGCTCTATTTTTGGAACTGGTAGTTAACTGTCAACAATTTTTTTTTGAAAATGTGCACCTGCAGAGCTATAGACCTAAGAAGTTGTGCACCTCAAAAATGTTCACCTCCAAAATGTGCACCTATTGAAAATGTGCACCTACTAAAAATGTGCACCTCCCGAAAATGTGCACCTCGAAGGTCCAAAAATGCAAAATTTTACTTAGTGCCAAAAATGAAATTCTGACTTCTGGGTTTTGTTCTCCTTCATACCAGAGCTATGTCTAGATGTTTGCCCTTGAATTTCTCAATAATATTAGTGACCTTAATTGCATCTAGTAAATCCAAGGCATTATATTTATCTTTGACCTTTTGCCTATAATTATCTACCTCTATACGGGTTTCAGCAAAATCCTCAAGCTTGGCATCGAGTTCTAGAAAAGCTTCTTCTATCTTGAAGGCCTACCAATGGATGTCTTCATTAGTATAAACTTCTTGAAAAATATTTCTAAGCCTCTAAAAAAGTGCACTTTGATTCCTTTGATGATTTATACCCTCTTTATAGCCATAAAACTTGCATACATTTGAACTCCTTCTACTTCTTCTACCTGAAATTCTAAGGCACCTATGTTGAATCTTTTCATTGCATAAGATGAGGAACATGTTCTAGTTCATGTTTCCAACCTCTTTATCTTTGATCTTTTCTTCTCTCCAACCCCCCTATCCTTCTTGGTGAGAGACTAGGGGATCTAGATTATCCAAAATGATAAGATGTTTGAAACTTTTGCACAAGATTTTTTAGGCATTTTTAAATGGCTTTTTTGGAGGTCTTCTGCTCAAAATTTCAAGTTGAAACTTTCATCAGTCCTTAAAATTGGGCAGCCAAAGGCTCCTTATTTTAGGGACTAAAATTAGATCTTTAATTCTTCTTTCCAATAGTGCAAACGGTTCTAAATTCTGAGCTCTAGGTCAAAAGTTATGACCCTGACAAGTTGAGGATGTCCTTTTTACCTACAAAAGAAGCAAACATTAGTCTAGAGAGTTGAAAATTAATAATCCCTAACATGACAAAAAAAATGCTAAGAACATAAAAACATTGCAAAACTCGCAAAAACATCATTTTAGCCTCTGATAAGAAAAAAAGGAGCACACCAGGCGTGCCTCAGAGGTGTGCTAGGTGCACCTTTGTCCTAGTCAATGGTTTAATAAATGAAAATGCGCACTAGCACACCTCATGGGGTGCATTGGGTGCGTATCTCACATATCCTTTCTAATGCATAAGGAGTATAAAGGTGTACTTTCTTTTGAATTATGGTGCATGAGCGCACCTGGGGAGGTGCGCTGGTGCACTATTTTTTTCTTTGTAAAAAATGACTTATCCTCTTTGATGATGATTTCCATATTTCAGGTTTTTTGAACCGGGATCAGGATTTGACCAAAAACACTAGAAAAAGACTTGGACCATAGACTAGGGATCTAAAAAGATAAATAAAATAAAGTAGGGGGTTCCCATTTCTAATTAAAATGGGGCGTGCATTGTGAAACCACAACAAATAGCCCCACCAAAAAGGAAGAAATGACAAAGAAATTTCTTCATCAACAAACATTCCTCTGATATGTGTCAAACACCAACTAAATCCTAAACATTCTAAGTTCATTTGAATCCCTTTACAGTCAAAACCTTAAAATCTTGAATCTCCAAGTTCAGTGTGTGTTTAGTGTATCCATTTCCTTTGACATTCTAAGATGCAGTTTATCAAAAATTTACAACAACTTGGAGACAATCTTCCACCCCATCCAATCCATTCATCGAGAATCTTCACAGAAGTTGTTTATCGATCCTTTGTCTAACCAAATGAGAGAATCAATTCTGAGGGCTCTTAACGGGTTGTCACTTTTTATTTGAAGTCCTTGGAAATCCTTTGAATACTTGCTCCATGTAGCTCATAATGTTGCCATCTGATTATTTGATGAAGCAATACTTTGGTATTGGATAGCTTATTTTGAATGTATATCCCTATAATCGGATCACCTTTCTTAGACTTTGTAAAATCATTCATTCTTAATACCTTTCTTCTTTTTTTTAAATTTTCTTTTTGTACCCTGACCACGCTTAGACTGTGTGGCCAATACATTGGTGTCATTTCTCATATTTGATCTTTTGTGAATCATCCCTTGCATTCCTCTTTTCAAAACTTTTTAGAAACTCTCACGCCAAACAATGATCTTAGCAATTCCTTTGAGAAGATCCTTCTGTTTGAACCAGTAGGGTTTGGACCATCCCTTGCTACCTTCAAGTTTGGTTTGAAAACACCTGAGATAATTGATCTTTAAATTTGTAAAATTTTTAAGAACTTGTTGAATACAAATATGAATTTAGGACTAAAAGTCCTCTATTACTGCAAGTAACATCCGTTCCTCAATTGGTATAAGAAACAAAATTATTAAAACATTTTGATAAAGAAATACCTCTTCCCAAAAGTTGAAACCACAAGGAGTGATTCATGAAATGCATCAAGAATGAGTCTTGCTTGCACCTAACTCCCAGACTAACATGACTTAAAAAAAGAAAAAGAAGCAAACATAAATAAAATCTAAACAAAGAGACTAGACTCAAAGAAAATTAACACCTAACTTTAAAAAGCTAAAAAAAGACTAAGAAAAACAAAAACAAAAACTTATATGCAAAAAACCTTGAATAAAAAGAATATGGGGTAGTTGTCAGTAGATTTCTCATTACGTGCAATAGTAATGAACCACCCCATTTAGTTCTCAAAAATGTTGAATTGTCTTTGTACTTAGAAAAATAAAGTTTTGATAATCTTGGTTCAAATTTTGGGCACAAATCATGCAAAATCAGAAGTTGTGGTAACTCTTTATGACCATGATTAATCCACAAACAAGTTCTCTTACCTTCAGCATTGTATTCAAATTGAAAATCATCAAATTAATGGAAAGATATCACCTGATCTAGTGAGTCCCCTAGCATAGGGGTACACTCACACCTTGTAATTTCTCCTTTTGGTGGTATTATCTCATGGTACACAACTTCATGCATACATGGAAACACTTTAGGTTCCTTCGGACTAGAAAGATCAATCATTAGCCCTCCTTTTTAATTACAAGATTCATTACTATCATCAATCAAGATGTTTTCTAGACCTCATATCCCAAAGAAGCCTATTCAAAATCATACTTTCCCTCCATTGCGATTTCCCAAGCTAACAAGAAATTAGGACAACTTTCTTTTGAATGGAACCCAAATGGATGGATCCTACATGACTCAATTATTAAATGGTTTGATACTTGTGTAGAATACTCACAAATAAACATTTCCTCAGTCAAACTTGAGACCAAATTGAGCACTCTATCCATCTATTCTAATGACATATCTTGTTTTGAGGGAGGTATCTTATGATTATTCAATGGGAAATCAATATCATAGTAGGAAGAATTGGTATCTTCATCTTGATGACTTTCTAAAAAAATCTCACCAACCTCAGGATCTTCTACATTTCCATCACTTTTTTCTACTTCATGGAGTTTTGAAACTTCAAAATTTACCGTGTCCTCAAAATTTCTTGGCATATCCATACTTATTGAAACATCAAAACTTGGAAGAATTTCTTCATTGAATGGGAACACAAACTCCTCTTGATCATCTTCATCAGTTTTTCCTCCTGTGAATTTATCACATGATTCAAACACCATTGCACTAAACTACAAGGGTTGTTCCTCCATGATTTGGTGAGGTTGATCTAAAACATCTTTTTTCCCATAGCCATTTTCACTTGGACTCATACCTGTAATACGATTATTCTCACTATTGATGTTCCTGTAAAGGCTAAAATTTCCACCTTGATTCCGAGAACAATTGCTTTGGGTAGCAAGTTGTCTTGGATGATTTCCTTGGTCTCTTGAAGAATTCAACTTTATTTTGATGAGTTCATTGGATAAAAGAGACATCATCTCCTTCATGTCCTTAAACTCTCTAGACATATTATTTTTTTCTTTAGTGGATGTAGTTGCCTTCCACTCAAAGAAAGCAATCTTTTGAGACTCATATCCCAAATATGCAATTATTGGCATTGGAGCAGTAGTAACCTACTTTTGAATGCAATAGCCTCTTTGAGGACCTTTTCAATGGTATCAATGTCTCTGGGTGGGAGCCTTCTTAGAAAAATAGAAGTTAATGAATCCATTGTTCCAAAATGGATCTGGATGGCAGCCTCCTATGGTATAATGTAAGGAAACTCCATTCTTTGATACACCCTATAGAAGCAATGATTAAACTATGAAATAGTCTCATGGGGATCCCTCTTAATCGAGATGAACTGATGATATAGGATAGCTGGATCAATATAGATCTTGAATTTCTCTAGAAACTTTCTCTCAAAAGAGTTCCAATCCCTTATTGATTTTGGTGGCAAATTGAGGTACCAATTGAATGCCATTTCTCGCAAAGTGTAAGGAAAAAGGTGGCATACCACATCCATATGCTAAATTTGGTTTCAATTACAAATTTCCTTGAACATTTTAAGATGATCCTCAACTGTTCATGATTCTCTATAGATGAACCATGGGCAAAAAATTTCAAGATTTTTGGGCAAGTCATATAATGGTCCAATTAGGTTCAAAGGTGAGCTTTGGGCATTGAAGAAAGACATGGTGCATAATGACGGGGATGTGTGAAGTAGAATGTAGAGTGAACAACGATGATGAAATGTGTAATGTGAATGGGTGGAGTTCTTGGAATCCCTTTATCACTGTGATGCTTGTGAAAGTGACAGAGTTCTAGGAACTTGTGTTTATTCTAGAAAAATGCACCTCTGAAGAAGAACACTTTCTCAAAATAGTGCACCAGCACACCTACGCACCTTGGTGACAAGACCAAAAAATCCAAAAATTCTTCTAAGTGACAATTTTCCAGAGTTAGTTTTTTCTTCAACTTCAGAATTTTTCAGAGTTAGATTTTATTTTTCCAACTTTAGAATTTTCCAGAGTTAGTCTTTTTTCAACTTCAAAATTTCCAAAGTTAAAAATTTTTTTAAAAAAATTCAACTTTAGAATTTTCCAAATTTAGTTTTTTTTCAACTTCAAAATTTTCTAGAGTTACATTTTTTTTTTCCAACTTCAGAATCTTCTAGACTTAGATTTTTTTTCAACTTCAGAATTTTTCAGAGTTAGATTTTTTTTAACTTCAGAATTTTTCAAAGTTGGATTTTTTTTCAACTTCAGAATTTTTCGAAGTTAGATTTTTTTTCCAACTTCAGAATTTTCTAGAGTTAGAATTTTTTCTCAACTTCAGAATTTTCTAGAGTAAGATTTTTTTTCTTTCCTTTTTTAATTTTTTAAAAATTGTATAATTTTCAAATAGCAACTTGAGTCTTTCAAGCCGAATGGTTTTTAGGCCCTCCTTCTAGCACCACTTCTATTGAGTTGTTGTCATGCACGATGCTAAACGATAGGAATCCTTGCAAATTCCTCTCTTGAAAAGTCAATTTTGTGAATCAACTCCAAGGTTCTAGGTTGTCTTGTGATGTACCAAAATCTACTCAGTTGAAGATAAATGTGATTATTCACAAGGAGGCCTTTGTTGGTTCATTTTGATTTCAGATTGAGATGAAGAATATGCACACTGCTTCAAAATAACACTAAAAGAACTATGCTTTTGTATTTTTTATGTTTTTATCATGGATGCAAACTAAAAATACAACTAGTATGAATTCATACTCTAACAAAGGGAGTTAGCAAAGAAAATAACGAAACTTGAAAGCAAATAACATGAAATTGAAATTCCTAATGGATAAATTATGGAGAATGACACACCTACGAGTTAAGCTTTCAAAGAGACCAGTAAATCACCAATGAAAGGAGCAACACTTCCTTGATTCCATTGATGCAATCGTCGGTGAGGAACTTGATGAGCATATGATGTTTCACCCTTCATCAAATCACAAGGCCACAAAAAGTGCGCTCATGCGAGACAAAAAGTTATGTAAGCACAATTCTATGATTTCTTCATAAGCTAGTTACACAGTGGAATTTTTTGATACCATAATAAACACCAAACTAATGAAATGCACAACTAGAAATAAAGCAATAAACCTTTGACTCAATCACAATTTTATGAAAATAAATCCACAAACATTTAGGCAAGAATTACTACACTCCAAATGTGAGCACCAAAAGCATAATTTTATTACAAAATAATGGTAGCCTCAATTACATATTACAATGGAGTATTTATAAGAAATCATCTCGTCGATTTGTGTTGAGAGTGAGATATATCTTCATGCATTAAATTCTTTTAAACAATAAAAAAGACTAATTATATACAAACTAACAATGTAACTGGTGCTAAACATGACTTTTTAACAAGATTTTTTAGGCATTTTTAAATGGCTTTTTTGGAGGTCTTCTGCTCAAAATTCCAAGTTGAAACTTTCATTAGTCCCTAAAATTGGGCAGCCAAAGGCCCCCTATTTTAGGGATTGAAGTTAGATCTTCAGTTCTTCTTTCCAATGGTGTAAACAGTTCTGAATTCTTAGCTCTAGGTCAAAAGTTATGACCCCGACAAGTTGAGGATGTCCTTTTTACGTACAAAAGAAGTAAACATTAGTCTAGAGAGTTAAAAATTAATAAGCCCTAACATGACAGAACAAATACTAATAATGTAAAAACATTGAAAAACTTGCAAAAATGTCATTTTAGCCTCTAATAAGCAAAAAAAGAGCACACCAAGTGTGCCTCAGAGGTGTGCTAGGTGCACCTTTTTCCTCATCAATGGTTTAATATATGAGAATGTACATCAACACACATCATGGGGTGCACTGGGTGTGCATCTCACATATCATTTATAATGCATGAGGAGTATAAAGGTGCACTTTCCTTTGAATTTTGGCACACTAGCACACCTAGGAAGGTGCGCAGGTACATTATTTTTTTCTTTGCAAAAAATGACTTATCCTCTCTAATGATGATTTTTGGATTTTGGGTTTTTTGAACCGAGACCAGGATCTAACCGAAAACACTAGAAAAAAACTCAGACCCCAAACTAGGGATCTAAAAAGCCAAAAAAAATAAAGTACGGGGTCCCCATTTCTAATCGAAATGGGGTGTGCATTGTGAAACCACAATACTTACCTCACCCACATTCTCAAGTGTAGGCCACTCCAAAATTGCTTTAACCTTCTCAAGATCCATCAGCTGAAATCACAAATCCTAAATATATAATTTTCTCTTGCATGAAAGAACACCTTTTCATATTAATCAGCAACTTTTCCTCTTTCAACCTCTGCAATACTTGTCTAATATGCTCAAGATGTTCTTCCTTAGTGTTGGTGAATATTAGAATATCATCCAAATAAACAATCACAAACTTACCCAAGAATCTTTTCAGAACTTCATTCATCAACCTCATGAAAGTACTAGGTGCATTAGTCAAACCAAAAGGCATAACCAACCATTCATACAAACTACCTTTTGTCTTGAAAGTAGTCTTCCATTCATCACCTTCTCTGATTCTGATATGATGATAGCCACCATTTAAATCAATCTTGGTAAAATACTTTGCTTCACTCAAACAATCCATTATGTCATCCATCCTTGGCATAGGAAACCTATATTTCATTGTTATATTGTTAATAGCTCTAGAATTAGTATACATTCTCCATTCTCCATTCTTTTTAATTGCTAATACAATAGGTACAACACATGGACTCAAGCTTTGTTTGATCAAACCTCTCTGCAATAACTCATGCACTTGTCTATTAAGTTCTTCATTCTCTGTAGATGTCAATCTATATGGTGCTTTGTTTGGAAAAATAGCTCTAGGAATTAGATCCATACAATGACTTATACTTCTTACTGGAGATAAACCATCAAGAATATCATCATCAACAATATCTGTGTACTTATTAAGAAATTCTGCAATTTCTGCTATCACCTCATCATTACCAACTTTTGCTACTCAGTTATTACTACCAACACTCAGTCCTATAGGAACTATGAAAAAAAAAACTTGATTCTTCTTTACTTCCTTTTCAAATTATTCTCCATTAACCATGCAAAATTTTATTGTAGTACAACTAACCTCATCTAGACTTTAAATCAAAGGCAATAATATTTTCTTCTTCTCATTCACCCAAAGAGTATATTTATTCAATCTCCCATCATGTACAACATATCTATCATATTTCCAAGGTCTACCCAACAAAATATGACAACAATTGATGGGCATAATATCACACAAAATTTCATCAAAGTAATGTCTAATCTTGAACTTCACAAGGCACTGCTCACTTACCAATATATTATGCTCATCTTTGATCCATGAAACATGATAAGGTTTAGGATGCTTTAGCCTCTGCAACTACAACTTTTTAACTAGCTCTTTTGATGCTAGATTTGTAGAACTTCCACTATCAATGATCACTTTGTAGCGTTTTCCAGCCATCTTACATCTTGTCTTGAAAAGACTTCTCCTTAAAACAAGTTCCTCATCACTTCCCTTATTACATAAGATTCTTCCCACCATCATATTTTCTCTAGCCTTAGGTCCACTTGGTGAACCTTCATCATCTCCATGAATCATAACATTTCTATTACCTTGCCCACTTTCAGAGGGTCTACATTCAAAAGATCTATGCCCCTCTTTACCACATCTGAAACAATTACCATGAAATCCACCTCTAGAATAAGAATTACCTCTTCCTCGGTAAGAATTACCATTTTTCCACTTAGTCTTGTCTTTGACATCATTCTTCCATTTAGATTTTCCTTTATCCTATACAAAATTTTCAGATCTGCCACCTTCATTATAAGATCTACCTCTATCTCTCTGGAATCTACCACCTCTACCTCTTTTTCTTTGTCCATGCTTCTTTGTCAAGATCTCCTCAACTTTCAAGGCATATTGATATGCTTCTTCTACACTTTCCAACTTCACAAAACTTATTTCATGTTGAATTCCAAATCTCAATCCATTAATGTACCTTGCAATTTTCTCAACATCATCATCAACATGTCTAGATCTGATGTCCAATCTATAAAATTCCTTAGTATATTTTTTCATAGTCATGTCCTTTTGTTTCAAATTTTGCATGTTTCTCAACAAGATAACCTGGTAATCAGTAGGGATGAATTTTTTATTTACCTTGTTTACCATCTTTGGCCAAGTTTTGATCTTCTCCTTTCCTCTCCTTTGTCTATCAGTTTGCAAGTGCTCCCACCATAGTGATGCATGACCTTTCAACCTAGCAACTAAAATCTTTTCTTTTCTATTTTCACGAGTGTTTTCATACTCAAAGAAATTCTCCATATCAAAGATCCAATCCAACATAACATAGGTATCCAATTTTCCATCATAAAGAACAAATTCTACAACAAGCTTTGAATTTTCTCGAGATAATACTCCCAACAATCTTTCCTCATCTCAATCTTCTTCAAGTTCTGGATTATGGTTTGGTGCTGCTACTTCATCATCACTTATATCATCAAGATGTGCTCCTCTCCTCTAGGCTATTTCCATAGTATCTAATCTAGCTACAATTTGTCTCAACTAATCCAATATAGCATCATCAACATTTCTTCTACCATGAATTATCTCTACAAATCAGGTTCCTGCAAGATCGTAACTCTCTACAAGTTATAGATCAAATCCATAGATCTACCACCCTACAACCAAATCTAAATTAGGGTTCTAATCTCCATGAGGATGAACCTCAAGCTTTGATACCAACTAATGTAGGCAACGGGTGAATAACTAGGGCCAAAGGCTCACCCAACTTTCCAAACCACCCTGCAAGAGTTAACTCAATGGAAGCAAACACATGAAACATCAAACAAAGGAGGAAGAAGAGAGAAATAATTTTATTCATTCATCAAAAACATCTTCATACATGCCCAACTATAAGGCCTTCTAGGTTATGGCCAATTACTAATACATTTCAACTCAAAGATCTAATTGCAAATTTGCACTTTCAGTTCTACTCTCCACAATTCCTCTTCCCCCTCCCCCCCCACACCCCCCACCCCCCCCCCCCCCCCCCCCCCCCCCCCATAAAAAGAACTTTCCTAACTCTAAGCCTAAACACTCTATATATACTTGCCAAAAAGGTTTATAGAAGATTCTAGAACATAGAAATTCCACAAGTCATCACATAATAGATATCGACTACCTATACCAAAATTAAATGCAAGCAAAATCAGCCCAAACTGGAACCAGACATAGATAACTCAACAAATGAAAACTTTGTAGAAACTGGCACTTAGTATCTACATGAGCTCGACATTTAAAGGAATCACGTAGTAGCAACTATGAACTCGACACCTAAAGGATCACTCAACACCAACAAGAACTCAACATTCAAAGGATCACTTGGCACCAATAGGAACTCGACACCCAAAGGAACACTCGACACCAATAGGAACTTGGCACCCAAAGGATCACTTGACACCCAAAGGATCACTTAGCACCAATAGGCAGAAAGAACAAAAGTGTAGGATTACAAGGAAACCCAAGATGCTCTTGCATCACATGATGAATCATCTAAAGTAAGAAAATTGATCCTTGGACCTAAAACAACCAAGATATCCACCAGAATGCAAAAATGTAAAAAACTAAATAGAATGTGTCTAGGTCAAAATCTAAGTAAAAAAGGAGCATCACTAGAAATATCATAGAAAAACCTTTCCAACGATATAAAGAATTCACAAATCAGAGATCAAATGCTCAAAATATGTCTCTTAGAGTGCAAAATTGTATCCCTAAATTTGACAATAGAAAAAGATATCAAAACTAAAACATGACTATACCATTGTGACAGGATAGGAACCAAATTTTTTGTGATATCTTGTTTTCAAAACATGGAGTCCGTATGCATGAGATATGAGAAAAAAATGTAAAGGTAGGTCCAAAAAAATCCTGGAGATGTGATAGGATATGATGATATAGTGCTGACATGGTTCTGATGTCACAAAGTGGCAAGCCCAAATTTGATGGTCAAATGGTTGTTTAGGAAAAAAATGCCTGGAAATGACCCTTGCCAGAAAAAAATCCAGCTGTTCGAAACAAAACAGGATGACAAAAAAGTCACTATTGTTAGATCAAAGGGCCAATTCCAGAAAAAAAAAATTCTAGTGGCCAAAAAATCATGTGTGAAAAAATAGTTTAAAAAAAACTTAAACTACTTATGGTAGATGGAGAACACCAAAAGTCACCAAAAAAGGCTCACACAATAGGCACTATTTGAAAGGTTAAAAATAAATCTTCAATCCACCATAGTCATTGAAACTATGTGAGGCCCATGAGAAAAAGGCATCTAGTCCCCAATAAAAAAAGATGCACCCAAGTCAAGGAGTATATATCTCCATAGAAGTGCAGTCAAATCCTTTAACAAACACACCGAACCACAAAATATCACCAAGTCCAAACAAATATCCAAATTTCCAAACAAATGTCATTGAATCAGGCCACAACTACTACCAATATGGAGGGGGCTAGGAAATCAAAGCATGGGCAAAGCATTTTGGAGACAAGAGCCCGTGGTAGGGTGCTTGGAGGGACCAAGGCATAGGGTGCCAAAATAAGGTGAACCTGCACATAACAAGGGACTCCACCAAAAGAAGGAGGAAGCCAAAATTAAAGATTGTAGACTATGTGGGCCATAGAATTTGGCAGGAAAAATTGGTAGTATGTAGGCCCAAAAAAAAGCACATCCTCCAAACATAATAGTTGTCTAGATCTCTATCCAAAAACATGATTGTAGATTGAAAACCATTTGTGGATATTAAACCTATCCAATACACTATACCAAGAATGCTTCACCAAAAGAAGGATAATAGTGCTTGTGAAGGAGACAATAAAGAGAAAGCACTACTCTGAGAATGCTGCCCAAAATCAATGCCCATAAACATGTACTAATTTTTTGGGTATGAGACCAAGTGATATCCAAAATTAATGAAAATAAATTATGAAAGATCTACCAATTATGCCCACAAAATTATCATCAAAGGAATCCGTATTAGCACATGAAAAATATTTGTTCTCATCTACATATGGTTCAAAGGAAAATACTTCTTCAAAGCACCAATTGAGTCCTCAAGATGGGGACTCGAACATGAGCCCACCATGTTCGAGAAATCAACACTGTAGGATTCAAGCACAAGACACCAAGGCCATAGAAACTTTCTCCCATAGATTCCAAATCCACCATGTGAAAATTAAAATCCACTTGATTGTGCCCAACATGCCCAAGAAGTCCCTATGAGTGGATCTGGAAAAATTCTGAGCAATGAGCCAAAGGTTAGAAAAAGTGCCTCCCAAGACAACCATCGGGTCCAAATTACACACAGACCCAAAAAAATTCATGTTTCACCAAAAAGCCTACATGTATAGTGCCAAATTCGAGGCTATGTGGCATAGTCTTATACCAATTGGCACTCCTTACAAAATGGTAGCACTCCACCAATTTTGACGGCCCCAAAAAACAAAGGATGTTGATAACCTTCTTTGTACCTTTGGAAAAATTATAGGTCTTCGCTAAATATGGGTGTAGGCTTATCACATTCGATAAGATTTTTGCAAAATACATATGTTTGATAAAAATATATCAAAAAAATCACTACCTCAGTTTACGTGTTAGGTGCAAAAAAATTTTGCCATAGATTTCAACAACATCCAAATTAGATGTATTTTATATGGAAATGGGGCTTTTCCAACACTTTGAGCTCAACGATGATGTCTGTTTTTGCTCAAAATGCATAACAAATCAGTGACCCCCAAAATTCAATAAAACAAAATGTTGAAAGCTCAAATCTGAAAATTGGTGCCAAATCTCTCAAGAATAGAACATGGGCATGAAAATCTAAAGCTATGATACCATGTTGAAGTTGATGAAAGATCAAACCCACAACTCCCAAGAATCATCTACATGCAAATACCTGTCACAAAAAGAGAGAAGCAAAAGCTATGGAGGTTGGAATTCTCAAATCCATAGATGAGACATTCTTGATGAGAAAAAAGAGAGATTGCTATTATCAAAAGTGAATTCGGTTAATAATTACAAAGAGAGATCATTCTTATAAAAAGATCAAAACCCTAAAAGGGTCTAACTTAGGTTTCATCATAATAATTAATAAAATGATTAATTATTAGAAGCCTAAAGTTTAGCTTAAGAAAACTAGAGTTAATTAGGAAATATCTAATTACTCTGACATAAGTATTTTTGGTAATGTTCTATATAGGACTACAATGCATTGCATAAACATTCTCACATCTCATTAGTGTCCAAGGTTAAGGTGCTTAGATTTGGATCAAAAACTCTTTATTTAATATTGTTCCCATTTTTTGAGCCAAAATATACCTTCTCCTTATTTATAAAATGATATTTTTACTAGTTTATCTAGGTTGGATATATCAAAATGTATGTTGTGAACTTGGCTCTTAGGGGAATGTAGTCTTCCTTTGATGGGGTCAAATCCCTGATGTTGCATATATGTTGTTGATCTATCCTTTAATGATCATTATTCATATATATGGCTTAAGGATAATTTTTTTTTAAGTTTAATAAGTTGGACACAACTGATTTATCCCCCTCACTAGTTGTGTGTGCTATCTTATTTCTATCAATTGGTATCAGATTTAGTTCCACTTTGAAGAGTTAAATTACTTGACAAGATCTGAAATAAATTTTTTTAAGAATGAAAAATCAAGTTTTGATGAATCAAACTTTTTATTTTTGGAAGGATTTATGAAGAAACATTATTAAAAGATCACAAAGAAAGCATACGAGCCTCTTGTAACTCTTTCTACTACTACCCCTAATGAGAAGAAGAATATTGAATGCATCATTAGAATACTCAAATTTCATGGAATGGGAGACTACTCATGATATTTGAACAAAGATGGAGACCTTACATGAAGGAGACCCCCAAGTGAAGATGGCTACTTTGTAGCTTCTAAAAGGAAAATATGATTCCTTGAGGATGAGTGAAGATGATAATGTTACTTCCTGGTTCAAACAATGAATGAGCTTTTTTGTAGAATCAAATTTATTAGTGGATCATTATATGAAATAAATATTTGTGTAAAGATCTTGAGATCCTTACCTTCATCCTACAAATACAACATTGTTGGTATTGACAAGATTAGAACGATGAATACTATGATAAAATGCATGTTAATTGGTAAGTTGTCTACTTCGTAGATGCATGAATTGGGTGATGCCCTTCCTAAAGTTGAATCTTCATTTAAAGATATTGTTTTGGATAAGAAAAGATACAACCTTGGAGAAATTTCATCAAACTATGTATCTAGATATGCCAAAGAATGGGAAGAAATTGTAAGAAATGGTAAAGGAAGATTGAAGAGCTTGAAGCCCTCATTGATATAAGATTTCCTAAAGGAGCTCATATAAAAGATGATGAACCTAAGAAAGGTGGTTCATATAATTTTGAATGGGTATTTATTCTATTAAGGAAGAAGACTTGATCCCTAATAAGACTATTGGTTATATGAATGTTGAGAGAGACCTTATTCTACATGTTGAAGAAAATGATGAACAGATTATTGATAGTGGATGTTCAAATCATATAAATGGAGATAAGAGAAATTTTGTGAGCTTGGAAATTTATTATGGTGGCATTTTTATATTAGGTGATGCTAATTTATTATTTAGGAAATTCTTAACTACCCAAAAAAGTTTTAGAAGTTTTAACCCTAAACTTTGAGGTTGACCCACACTAAGATATTATTGCTTATATTTTATTACATTAGAGTAGGCCCCAAAAACTTTCATAATTGAAAATAAATTTTAAAGGAAATTTATTTTCATCCCTTTTAGGACATTCAACTTCTAGAGGCCATAATTCATCATTAGTTTCTTTGATTGGCTATTACGACCCCATTTTAAAAATGCCATAAACTTCTATAAGAGGCTTTACTTGCACAAGACCCATTCAGGTGAGAGATGACCCCTTTTTTTAGCCTCTAAATCTTTAAAAATAATTTTAAAGTTTTTATGCCCTTCTATCAATAAAAAAAATCAAAATCTTCTAAAATAGACTTGATCTTGCAATGAAACTTTACAAGTAGGATAATATATCAAAAGAAGACATCTAGAGAAGAAATTAGAACATTATAAGATCAATAATAAAAGCTTACTAAATTTAGAAAGATTCCAAATATAGAAACTCTGCACTGAGATAGTCCTTATTGAATAAGATAGAACAAATATATTTTTGGGTGATGCTAGAATTCCTTTACACCTAGGATACTCTTGCATAGACCCTCAGGTTAATTTGAGAAGTGACCTTTTCAGATAGCATGTACTAAAACTAAATCTAATATGGTTAACCTCCTCTCTTGTTAGCCATCATGAATCTTTAGCAGGTCATCCTTTCTATTTAACCAGATATTCTTCATATGTCTTGTTTATTGTGCTTCTGCAACCACAACTATCCAAAATATCTTCAATCTCTTTTATAGCTTAATTAGTTTCTAGAATGCTCCACTATTATTTTGTGACCACATATTCAACACTTCCTTCGTGATACTCCATTAAATATGAAATGTTAAATATTGGTGAAATATTCAGTTCATTGAGAAATTCTATTTCATTGGCCTAGGTATTTCTTGAATCATGCTTCTTCAATATCTTGCATGGACCAAATTTCTTCATCTTCAACTTACTATATATTTCCACTAGGAATCCATCCTTTCTTAAATGAACAATGACTTCATATCCAATCTAAAATTCCTTATGCCTCCTTTTCTCGTCTACCTTATCCTTGAATTAGGAATTCATTTTAGTAATAGACTTCCTCATGTAAATTATTCAAGTATTATGCAAAGTCTTTAGCTTCGGCACTACTTGTATCCCCTTTGTCTAACATACTTACTTTAGAAGAATTTTTGGGACTACTTCCATATGCTATATAAAATGGTGATTTACTAATGCTTTGATTGATAGAATTATTATATATCTCAATATGTTTCTAAAACTCCTATTCACAACTTATATCTTGTTGGTAAACATATTTGTCATTATGAAGTTACCTCTAAAACTAACTATGTTCACTCTATGAACAATGAAAATCGTGCCAACAATTGGAGAGATTGCAACTGATCACTATCAGATATAATCTTCCTCTATGTTTGAGAGGGGCAACTCCCTCTTAAGATATAAGTTTTGATTTTTCAATAAAGATGTATTCAAACTTGAAGATTAAAAAGAAAGCTACTAATGATGAATGCACGAAATGACTTCACAACTTTCTTAGATTAACATAATTTGATAATAAAGACAAACAAGAACTATGCTTGAAGATGATTATTATCACCATGCTGATTCATATTCATGAACATTTACACAATACCATGAAAACATTCACTACAACTAGAATCAATAGTTTTATGCTTCAACAATTTAGATTTTAGAAAAAGAACTTAGATTGCACTTTCCATTATTTTCTTGCACCAAGAACATAAGAGAAATTCTCAATTACAAAGACAAAATCTATACACACCTTCTAAAAATTATCTTATGATCAAAGTTCTAACATAGGTGTTCTCAATTTTTAAAGTCCAAAAACTCCCCCATTACATTGACAAAGCCCTATGTTTATGGGCTTTAAGAGACAACTACCATGATGTTATCCCTTTGGGTTCATCACTAACTAAAAAGTTAGAATTTAGAATTTTTGAGTGCATATAACAACCAACTCTAACTTTTTAAGTGAAAATATTACCTTATGCATTAAACATGTGATTGGTCTTTTTGAAATAGCCTTCTATCTTCATCTGCTTCTCACTTTATCACTTGAAGAATTTAAGGTGCCATAAGGTAGATGTGCCACTAAGATGAGCTTGAAATCCTTTCTCTATCTGTGAGTAACTTTAATATCCATTCAATTCTAGTGAATGATCAACTAATAACCCTGACTTTCTTCAATGCTTTGCACAAGCTTGAGCCCATAGAGATTTTTCCTTTAATCTGAATTTTCACGATTTGATTCATATCATTCTTGGAACTTCAAAGAAAATTGGTTAGTATTTCACTATTTTTGGTAGGGAACGTCAACTTCCTTCCCAACCTAGGCATACTTAGCAGCCATTTTGATGATTGGAAGCACTTTGAAAGTGAGATAATCAATTCCTTCAATCTATATAACTATCATTCTTATAATAATATTTGAATATTTTATCATTCTTATAAGAATATTTGAATATTTTATGAAGTGTAGGTAGATGAACTACATTTGGAAGACTCTGTCCAATCTCTAATAAGTGGATTTGGTTGCTCTTGAGACATGATGAAGTTACTAATTTATCATTGAGACATTTTGTTGCTTCCCAAGCCTTCAAAATTTGTATCAATGATAGGAAAAGTGTCAATAACATATTGCACAAGCAAACATTGTCTCCTTAAGCTTGTGTGCTTGTGGAATTTTCTCAAACATTTTGTGTGCTCTATTTGATCTTTGACTCTATGTTTTGTGTTGTTTTGGAGTATTTCTTCAAGCTTTTACCCTACTTTGTTTCCCATGACCTTTCTAGAAATAGAGTGATGATTTATTTAAAAATATAGCATGCACCTAGCATGCAAAAGAATCTATGTTGATTCCATTAGTGTCAATTACATTTCCTTAAATAGGTGAAGCCTCCATAGTATATCTATTTTGTACATTTAATTGTCCTATAATTTGCAGGCTTGAATACATTTCAACCATAATTATACTATAATCGATCCCATAGCCTTTGGAAATTCTATTGAATAGTTGAGTTATTGTTTATGTATCTAAATTTTTCTTACATCACTTTCATGGCATTTTGTCAAACACTTAGTCACATCACTACAATCACATCTTCTCAAGGTATTTGTTCAAACAATTGTTGTGTTGTTTTTGTTTTGACATCATCCATGAGTATCTATGAGAGATATGTCCATGCTAGATAATAGTAGAAAACAAAGATCCCAATGTCTATGTGTTCCAATGGATGTCCATCCTCTTCTCCAATCTCCTTTCTATACCAATCACTCAACTATGTTATTATTCCTTTAAAGGACCACAATAAACATTCAACTTCTTTTTACATATATACTTGATTCAATAAGTGTTGCATTTCCTTCATATTGTCTGCACTATGAACTAGAGGCATTTTGTCAAACTTTTCATGTGCATTATATTAGATTTTATATGCACCAATTCTATTCTAATGGAGATTGTTAAAGATAATCATCATGCCCCAATGACCATTCACAAGCCTTAAAATTATTTTATTACCAAGTACAACATGTATATTTTTTATGTATTATGCCATGTCAAACATGTTATTCTAATTGCCTACACAATCAATATTAAACTTTGGAAGTTCATGTAGGACTCTTGCTAGACAATCACATTTCCTAGTATTTCACATTCGATACACATATTCCAAATTTGTAAGCCTTACATTAAAAATGTTATCCTATTGAGGTGGCAAGTAGTGCTCCATTTGATTGTGTGCATTCTTCATTTTTTATTGTTTTGCATTGATTTCTTTTACTTTAATATTCTACCAAAGGAAGAGTGTACGTTCATTGATGAAGAGATTTAACCTGATGAAGTTTTTGTGATCTTCATTCTTCCATTGCCTACATCTTTACATAAAATCCATATAGTAGTTATTCAAGGTTGGGGTTTGACTTGGAAAGTTTGGATTAGGATAAGGGAAATAAGTTAAGGTTGGGGTACGCATTTGAACCAAGTTGCAAAATTGAACTCCAACTTCTTTCTGAAGGTTAAGGTTGATGGAGAGAGAAAAGTTGGAGTTTGAGGAGAGAGAGTGAGGAAAGTCAAGCATTGAATCTAACTTTCTAATGTTAACTTTCCAAATAGTTAAGGTTGATAGAAAGAGAGTAAATTGGAGTTTGTAGAGAGAGAGAGAGAAAATGTTAGAGTTAATGGAGAGAGAAAGTTTTAGTTCAAGGAGAGATAAAGTTTTATTTTAGGGAGAGAGAATGTTTTTTTTAAACATTTAAACTCTCATTCCCAAATTAACTTTATATTGAACTTTTTGGGCACAATGAAATATCAAGGTAATAGTTGGCTCTATCTAGAGACAAGGACTATGTAGGACATTGAATGAACCTAGATTTAAGCAAGAGCAATGCTTTATCACATGGCCCATAGAGTCAATTAGGGGATACCAAAGGAAACAAAGGAAATGACAAGAGAAAAAGGGGACAAGAAAAAAATGGAACTCACAAAAAAAAATTCTAACAAACATATGTACATGGTAGGAACCCCTACCTCTAATAGCTCTAGGTCCAAATTATTCATGCAAAACTGTTGACTGGCTGAGAAAAGTAAATGCCATTGTGAGCTAATATGTGACATCTCTATAGTTCGAATGAAGTCAAATGTAGGCTTTCTCCTTGGTTTCCAAATTTTATATTCTTAACATGCTCCATTGCTTTCGACAAGGGAATATATCCAAATAACTATTCCTCATAAAAAATATTTGACTTTAGAATCAAATGGTCTTCCTATCGCATGTCATTAATGATTTCATTTTGAAAAGGTGACAGTATTATATTCAAAAGCTTTTGAATGCACTTCTGGTCTTTTGCTCCATCTGGAAAAGCCCTCTTCTTGGATTTCTCACAATCAATCATCATGAATCCCTTGGCTCTTTTATGATATAGAGAGGTTTTCCTCTTCAATTACCATGGTCCTTGTTAAAAATCCTGAGAAATGCTTTGGATTTGAAGGTACACCTTTTTCTTGTATATAAATTGTGTTATTTAGGATTCACAATCATTTGAATTTAGGATGAGATCCCCCTCTTCGCACTTTGATTGTTGATCAGGTGGGGTAGGGTTTTCTTCTACTCCATCTTCATATTTCTCTATTTCTTGATTTGAACATACCTTATGAACTTTTGATCCTTTACAAATTGATCTAAGATCTTTGTCTCATTATCTACAACATGATCATTTTCAATTTGTATAGTACCCCAAGGAAAGAATGCCACTTTGGATCTATGTACCTTCATAAATGATGACAACTTGAGATGGCTTATACATGGAGTCACTTCCTAAATCATTAGGACCTTGACCAAGAGGGAATCTTGAATAGCTTTAGGTATTATCTTAAACCTCCTGAAGTTTATCAATACTCACACTTTCCTAATCATGTTCCTTGAAATGGTCTTCAATATCTTTAATCAAAGGCATACAATGGATCCTTTACAAAATTGCCTCATTCTTGATATTAGCATCATTCATATCTAGAGATTGATTTTCAATGCCAGGATCTATAATTTGAAACAACTGTGATAGAAGATTATTTTTTGTTACTTTCACAAGATCATCATGAGTTTCATTTCTTAGTAACATGTTAGAGGAAGAAAAACATGAGTTCATACCTTGACTTTTATCAACATTTGTCTCCTCTTTGATGACTAGTGATAGAGGATTGGGAAGATCTTCTCCACATAGGAAGCCATCATCTAAAGCATCAAGACACCAACTTGGAATTGTGACCACATATGATTCATCTTCTCAAACTCTATATTCATCATTCTTTTCAAATTGTGGGTGAAAGCATGTATGTAAAGATTTTGATACCTCTTCATCGAGATCCTTATTTTCAAATTCATGATCAAAATCTTTAGGAGATAAAATCTTTTGATCATGAATTTATCAAAAGATGCATTCCTAGAAGATGATCAAGAAAAGGTAACTGAAAAAGGAAAATAAATGCTTTCACCCACAAAGTCCAAAAATAAGGATCTCGATGAAGAGGTATCAAAATAAGGATCTAAAGTCCAAAAAGCCCCCCATTACATTGACAATGCCCTATATTTATACTCTTTAGGAGATAATTACCTAGAAGCTATCCCTTTGGGTTTGTATCTACCTAAAAAGGTAGAATTTATAAATTTTGAATGCATATTACAATCAACTCTAACTTTTTAAGTGAAAATGTTACCTTATACATTAAACATGTGATTGGTCTTGTTGGAATATCCTTATATCTTCATCTTCTTCTCACTTCACCACTTGAAGAATTGAAGGTGCCATGAGGTAGATGTGCCACTAAGATGAGCTTCTCATCCTTTCTTTATCCATGAGTAACTTTAATAGCTATTCAATTCCAGTGATCGATCAACTGATAATCTTGACTTGCTTCAATGATTTGCACAAGCTTGAGACCATGGAGATCTTTCCTTTAATCTAAGTTTTCACTATTTGATTCATATCGATCTTGGACCTTCAAAGAAAATTGGTTAATATTTCACTATTTTTGATAGGGAACATCAACTTCCTTCCCAACCTTGACATACTTAGCAACCATTTTGACTATTGGAAGCACTTTGAAAGTAAGAAAATTAATTCCTTCAACTCATATAATTATCACTCCTATAAGAATATTTGAAGATTTTATGAAGTGATGGCATATGAACTGCATTTCTAAGACTCCATCCAATCTCTCATTGATGTTTTTGGTTGCTCTTGAGACTTGATGAAATTACTAATTTATCATTGAGACATTTTGTTGCTTCCCAATCCTTCAAAATTTATTTCAATGATTAAGGAAAAGTGTCCATAACCAATTGCACTTAATTATTATATCCTTAAGCTTGTGTTCTTTTGGCATATTTTCAAATAGTTTGTGTTTTCAGTTTGATCTTTGACTCCATGTTTTGCATTGTTTTGTAGAATTTCTTCAAGATTTTACCTTGATTTGTTTCCCATGACCTTTCAAAAAATAGAATAATGATTTGGTCAAACATATAGTATGCACATAGCATGCAAAGACATCTATGTTGACTCTATTAGTGTCAATTATGTTTCCTTAAATAGGTAAAGCCTCAACAATAGATCTATTTTGTGCATTTAATTGTCCCATAATTTGAAATCTTGAATACATTTTGACCATGGTTATACCACAATCCATGGGTAAAAGCATAAACCTATGTCACCTTTTATAAAGGAGAAGTGATATCAGAATTTAAAGTCTTCAAATTTAACGAAATAAAAGTGGCATTTGTGCTTAGAATTTGAAGATGATGTAAACTAATGAAATGTGTAAAATTGGATGAAGTTTATGCCTATAATTTTTTTTTTTTAAATTGAGTGAAAATTTTATTTATTTTTGAATTTTTAAAGTGTATTTTTAAATTTTTTAAAAATACTAAAAATATAGATTTTTTTTCCCGTCAAACAAATATATGTAAATGTTCATATTTTGGTTTGATTTTGGAATATGTTAGAGTTAACATGTATACCTAGTGCACCGAAAAATAAAAATTGAAATTTGGCTAATATTTTTGAAGTTATAACTGGTCAAAGTCAAAGTTATCAGAAATAGGCAATTTTTTTCTCCCGTCAAACTTTTTCCATCAAATTTACATATTTTTTAAAAAAAATTACATATTCTTGAAGAAGACTCTCTCCTCTAGTGCACCATAAAAAAATTAAAAAAAATTAACATGATTTACTATTTTTTTCTTATTTTTGAATAGACATCTTCCTGAATCTTAAGATACCTACTTGTAATATTTTTAAATTATAACATATTATTCATAATCAAAACCTTAAAAAAATTATACAATCATAATCGTGACTCCGAGAACTACAAAAGTATATTTTTAGTTTTAAAAAATACTTCAATTTAGTAGGTCAAATTGGCCTTCAAAGTGAGATGTTTACAGAAGTTTTGATTTTTGCTTGTTTGGCTGCCACATAGACAATTACGGCCGAAACAGTTTCAGTCGTAACAATTTCGACCGAAATAGTTTCGGCCATAACGGTTTCGGTCGGAACAGTTCCGGCCGAAACCCCTAGTCGGCTTGAGAAACCGCTAGCGGTTAGTGTGACTTTTTGATATAAAAATATATTGTTTTATCTTTTTTAAATAATTAAATATACAGGGACAACAAAAATTGGAAGAAGATTTGCAAAAAACAATTAATTTTGAAGCAATTTTCAACAACTATTTTGCGGATTTAATCAATATTGCAAAGGATCGAATATTTTGAAGGTGCTTTTTTTCTCTTCTAATTATTTTTATTTTTATGTATTATATATTGAACCATTAGCTAATATTTAGTGAAATCTAATTTTTTTTTTTTTTTTTTTCTATAGGTTGAATTATTCAATGGGTAGTAAAAGGAAAAGATCAAGGAAATATGATAGAAAAAGAGATGACAAAATGAAAGGCCATACAAAACATGCTCAAAACCAACCTACTGAAATTCCTGAACATGATGAGATTCATAAAGAAAATGAAAGTAATGAAGAGGAAGAAATTGGCAGTTCTATTGATAGAGACAAATTAGAAAGCATAAAAAATTTGATGGATTTGGATGAAGAACTACTTTTAAACCAAATTCCATCCAAAGATATGATAAATGATAACACTATCAAAAAGCATTTTCAGAACATGTGGGATGAATACTTCAAGGATAAAAATATATTTGGATAGACACAATTATTTGTCAAGTTATTTAGGAGAAGAGATATGAGACTCGACTTAGAGTTGTTGGGTGTTGATAATAGGAAAAGTCATGCTCATAATATTAATAAAACAATAGTTGAAAATTTTCAAAATGCTTATAACAAAATTGACAACACAACTCGAGGAGGTGATTTGAGTAATGCACATAGAGCATTGATGACTACTATATCTAGTAGAAAATTGACACATAGAAAATAGGTACGTGCAATTTTTGATGTACTACATATATCTAGAAGAACTATCCAGAGATACATCAAGAGGAGAAATATGTTAGATGATAACATTGAGAATAACTGGGTGAATATTTGTAGAGTTCCTCAAAAAGACAGGATTTCTGAAGAAGTAAAAAGACAAGTTATTGAATTTTGGACCACACATTCTCATGTTTCTTCCAACAGGCGTGATACTATACAAAATAAAGATCAAGAAACAGGAGCCAAAATTGAACATCCAAAACATTTCATAGATATAACTCAAAGTGAACTTTTTGAAGCATTCAAACAAAAATTTTCAAATGTCAAAATATGTTAGAGAATGTTTGAGAGTTTACGTCCTTCCTTTGTACGCATAAATAAGATGCGAGAAACCTGTTGTTGTAGAAATCATGTTGAATTTGGTCTACACTTGCAATCATTTAAAAAAGTTATGGCAATACTTGACCCTAATTTGGTCATCCCTAGCAGTACAACACAATTTGTGAGGTCCATATTATGTGATAAATTAGAAGATTCAGATGAATTCAAAGTGCAATGCATCAAAAATCAGTGTGAAGTTTGTGCAGATTTACACAAATTTTCTCAAATTATGCAAGTTGAGAATATTAATGAATCCACACTAGTTTCATGGATGAGATATGAATATGAGACATACCAAAATAATAGAGGGGATGAATCCAAAAAAATTGTACTGAAGGGGAGTGAATTGCATTATGATGAGTTCATGGCCAAGTTTCGTCCGTTGATATATCCACATATCCAACATTGTCATGGTGCATGATGGCAAGCTAAACAGTTTCGTGATTCCAAAAATTGTTTTCCACCTGGTTGTATACTTTCAATTGTAGATTTTTCTGAGAATTATACATTTGCACCTCATACAGAGCTCTAAAGCCAATATTATCATTCTGAACAAGTTCCAATATTTGTGCAAGTGACCTATAGACATGCACAATTTGAGGTGGATCAGATAGAAAGATTGGATGAAAATGAACGCATCATCATCAAAGAGGTTCATTTCTATATTAGTGATGATAAAGTTCATGACAGGAGTTATGTGGCTCATTGTTTTGCAATGTTCTCTGAAGATCTCAGAAATCGTGGAATAAATGTTTCAGAGCACTGGATTTGGTCTGATGGATGTGCAGGTTAGTATACACGAAATAGTTATGCATTTATTTAACTTTATTTTAACTTGTATTTATTTGGACATGTCTATTTCTATTGAATATATGTACTTGGATAAGTGTAGATACTTATCATGTTTCACGTTCACAGGACAATTCAAATCTACAAAAGCATTTAATTGGTTAGCAATGCAACATGCTAGAACCAATGTTAAGTTTTTATGGAATTTTTTTGAAAGTGGACACGGAAAAGGGGAGCATGATGGAGCAGGAGCATGTATAAAATGTGTGCTTCGACAACATGAACTTGCAGGTAAATATATGCATTTTTTAAATGTACATGTTTAATACTCTAATAGCATATATTTTAAATTTGATATACATGCATATTTTATGTACATACAAGGAATAGGATAGAGAGTGCAAATAAAATTGTTGAATGGTGCAAAGTTCATTTTGCTACTCGAGATACTGAATACAATAAGCATTACTTTTGGGAGGTGAAAGGTGAACTAATTTATAAATTTATTTTTAATGTCTTTTTCAAATCAAGTTGAGTTTTTAATTAAAAATTTATTTTGAAATATGAAAATTAGTTTTTGTATTTGTAACAGATATAGATCGATCTAATCCTTACAATTTTCAAACAATTCCTGGAATTAGAAGTTTACATCAAGTGATGACTACAGGAAACCATAAACCTCCAGTACTTAAAGTAAGAGAGAAAACATGTTTTTGTGATGACTGCATTAAGGACAATGTAGTGAGTGCATGTGAAAATATTGAGAATGGATATGTTTCACATTGGGATTTGAAGGAGATAGTTAGAAAGCCTCCTTTTGAAGATGTTGACATTGACATTGACATTCATGATCCTGTATATTCAGTTGATTATGAGTGCATTTCTGATTTAGTTTTGGCAAGTTTGTGTGCATATATACATATATATAAATTAATATACATGTATATTTGTTTTAAAATTAATTTATATTTCTCTTTTTATATACATGCAGGGGATATTTTTGCAGTTCAAGCCTTACCAGATAATGCAGAAAATGTGGACTATTATCTTTTAAGATGCACAAAAGCAAAACACAAGTTGCTAGAAGGAACTATAGATGCTGATGAACAGTCATATCCAATTGGATCAGTTGTTATTGAAGGAACATATTATCAACAAACAAGGGTAATTGGTAGTGGTATTGAATTTATTGAATACAAGCCTGGAGAAAAGGTTTTACACTATAGTAACCATGTTATAGCAACCAAATTACAATTTGAAGCAGTACAAAGAAAAGTACGTCGTGGAAATCAAAAGTGGAAATTGCTTATTGAAGAACATGAAAAACTTCTAGAGATAATAAAAAGTAGAGAGGATCCTAACAATACATTGTTTGTGGAGCTCTAGTTTACCTATGTACTTATTGTGGAGCTCTAGTTGAGTTATGCCTGTATAGCTCTTATACTTTCATATTTAATATTGATAGGATATTTGTTTTATATAATTTTTTGTACATTGGATCATTTATCTTGCATATGCAAAATTAGACATGTATTGTTATTTTTATTTAAATTCGACATGGATATCTCATTTAAGACTAGGTCTCTTAGGACCTCCCCTTAAGACAACCTTTTTAGTATTTGTATGTATATATAATCTTTATATGTTCTTATATGATACATTCTTTATGTTTGCATATAATCATTATGTTAAAATTACATGTATATGTTATATGAACTATGCTACATATAATTACATGTACATTATATTTTATTAATTAAATGATGTTAATTATAGTTATTTAAGAATGTATGTCATTAAATACAGTTAATTAAGTCATTAAATACAGTTAATTAAGTCATTAAATAGAGTTAATTATTAAGACATTAAATATAATTAGATTAAATATAGTTAGTTATAGTTAATTAGGTTAAATATAGTTAATTATAGTTAATTAAGGCATGTCATTAAATAGAGTTAATTAGTAAGACATTAAATATAATTAGATTAAATATAGTTAATAGGATTAAGTATAGTTAGTTATAGTTAATTAGGTTAAATATAGTTAATTATAGTTAATTAAGGCATGTCATTAAATAGACTTAATTAAGTCATTAAATAGACTTAATTATTAAGATATTAAATATAATTAGATTTAATATAGTTAATTATAGTTAATTAAGGCATGTCATTAAATATAGTTAATACATGATCTACATTAAATATAATTAGACTAAATATAGTTAATTATATAGTTAATTAAGACATGTCATTAAATATATGTTATATTGTTATGTACATCGACCATTAAAATTATATAGTTAATTACAGTTAGATTAAGGCATTAAGATGAATAACTATACATATACATGTAAACTTGAATATTGAAAATTTGAATAACATATAGAAACATGTGCATAACACATGCATAAGTTACATAAAAGATGAAGACATCAAAAGATCAATAAAATAGACGTCTACATTAAAAGATCAATAACATACATGTGCATATATCTGGAGAATATAATGTACCCATATTAAATGTATAAAAATAGATCATGTAGATCAAATGTCTAGAAATAACATATATAAAACATCAAAATCTCCATATAAGCAAGTATCTCGAAATAACATATAAAACATCATTTAGTGTCCATGATATAAACATGTATCTAGAAATAACATATAAAACATCAAAGTGTCCATATAAACCATGTATCTGAAAATAACATATAAGACATCAAAGTGTCTGGATATAAAATGTATGCATATGGAAATAACATATAAAACATCAAACTGTCCATATAAATATGTATCTAGACATAACATGTGTGTAATAAAAAAAAAGGCCACATATGATCTAATCAACTACATCCCCCCTCCTGATCCTGGGCCTTGTCCCCAAAAGGGTCTATCAGCTGCATCTGAACCCTGTGTCAAATGATAACAAGTGAGCCATTTAATTATGTGTACAGATAAATTATATCAAGATCTACATGTATATAAATCAAATATATATATATATATATATATATATATAAATTGTAACATACCTGAGACTCACGACGTGTAGGATCTGTCGGTGTCTGCAGATCAGCAAAATGTAACATACTATCACTCAAACCCTATAACACATACACAAACACACACATATACATTAATTTAAACATATAGACATATTATTTACTATAATAAAAATAAATCTAAACATATAGAGATATTTACTGTAGCATTATGTAATGCTCTGCCGATCTGACTAATATCTGAATCATGTAATGAAAAAATAGTATCAGCATCCAAGTCAATAGTGTGGCCCTGATCTGAAAGCATGGAAGTAAATAGACCAGGCTGTATGGTGCCACTGAGATCCTGAGTAGGGGGGGGTGTTGTAGGGTCCTGAGTAGCTGGGGTTGGTGCTGTAGCCTGGGCCTGTGTAGCAGTAGGAGTAGTAGAAGGTGCAGGAATGTCCTCCTGCCTCTGTGAATCCTCTAGGATTGTTGTACATGACAAAATATATCTAATTTGAGAGCTCATGTCACAAAATAGAATCCCTGGGAGTGTAGATAATGCTCGATATGCATCTAAAAGATTAGATGCTAAATATGATGCCAAACAATGCAATGCATCCACCTCTAAGACTGCAGAAATGTCTACAGGAGAAGGTATGTCTGCAACTCCATAATCATCATCAACAGGTATGCTAGATGATGCAGCTATGGGAGCGGTACCTCGAGACCGTAGCATATATCGACTACATCGATCAGAAGAAATCTCGTGTAACTGTGTGGCGATGGTGGCGATGCTCAAAAAAATCTATGTCCTAATTGTGTCATCAGGAACACTCTCACCTGCAGTAGCCATCTGTGGACCTCTCGGCATAACCAAAAGGTTTGGACCCACCATTGCCCATTTTTTAATGGGCGCAGGAGTGTCCACAGGTCTAAATCTATCAGAAAGTCTCCCTTGACCCTGCCCAACATGCCCTGGATAATCTGTATAGTCAACATCATAGTGTAAATGAAATTCTACAAATAATTGTTTGCAGAAATATAGGGGGAACTCATCCTTCTGTGGCCATCTATGATGAGTAGCCAACCAACGAGGATACATCAATGGTATGATGAGTGGATCAGTACACTTCGTCGTAGAGTAGCCTCTGACTCTGCGATGATCTGCATAAGATGGAAACATGGTTTTCACCATGTCAGTGGAAACCTCAGTATCAATCTGTGTGTACTTCACAGTGCCAATGACACTGTGAGATAAAGAAGAATAAAATGTCTCAATGCTCATATCATCAAAAGGGTTGCATGATTCAACTGTCTGGATCATACGCAATAACTCCTCTCGCATCACTATGACCTTCGTCCTATTAGGGAGGGTGGTAGAAGAGGAAAGTGATCTATCCAAAACTTGCATAGCACGAGATAATCTCACCACTGTATCTCTAAATAACTGTTGTCTATCATGGGTGGAGGTCGATCTACGTGCTGTACCAGACTCAACACTCTGACCCACACCACGAACATTGGCATCCCATGAGGATGCAGGAGCACGATCCCCAGAACTGGATACCATAATGTATATATGAAAATAAATATGAGAATATGAATGTGAAGCTACAATTTGAGTGATAAATATCTAGAGATCTGCACATGCATATATATACAAATATAAACATACAAGTCTATTTAAATTAAAATAATTAAAAGTTAAATTTAATTTGAAACACATGTACATATAAATACACAACATTAAATGTATGGTGCTAAATGAACAATCATGTAACATACATATGTATTTTTAAACAAATTATCTTAGAGACCATATCTAATGTACATTGTAACGTGCTCATGCAAATGTGAAAAATAAATAATCGTACATGTACATGTATATGCAATAAAAATAAAATAAAATTTTTTGATTAAATGATAACTAAGTGCACACATGTACATACATGCAATAAAAAAAATATAATTCTTGACTAAAATCTAAATTTTGATGTAAATGCTTTGATGATTATGGGGAGTGTAGATGAGAGTTAGGACATAGGGATAGAAAAATTTGTTACTAGATAAGTAAATGAGTTTAGTTAGCAAATGGTAATTTACAATTTAGAACTCATGACTTAATTTACTAGTTGGAATTAGAGTTAAGAATGTTAATAAAGTAAATGGGATATAGTTTTATTAAGGTTGATAGTAAGGTCAGTCTATTATGTCCTAGTTTAAACATATGAATACCTATTACAACCTATAACAGACGTAATGACCTAGTAGGAGTCCCTAGGTCCCCTTAACATATATATGGATAAAAATACCTAGAAATATATCATGAGGTCATTATGTGTCAGTTGGTAATGTAAGAATCATCATTACCTAATAAGACCTATTATATCCTAATAATACATATTAAGATTTATTAGAACCTAAAAAAAAAGTATGACCTATTACGACTCCTATGTCCCCTTAAGACACACATGTATGGATAACGTATTGAAAACGTAGTTGACATAAGTGATCTTAATGTGTTGTTTGGTAATGTAAGACTCATTATTACCTGACAATACCTATTATGTGCTAGTAAACATATGAATACCTATTACAACCTATAACAGACGTAATGACCTAGTAGGAGTCCCTAGGTCCCCTTAACATATATATGGATAAAAATACCTAAAAATGTATCATGAGGTCGTTATGTGTCATTTGGTAATGTAAGAATCATCATTACCTAATAAGACCTATTATATCCTAATAATACATATTAAGATTTATTATAACCTATAAAAAATAGTATGACCTATTACGACTCCTATGGCCCCTTAAGACACACATGTATGGATATCGTATTGAAAAATGCAATTGACATAAGTAATCAAGTAATGTGTTGTTTGGTAATGTAACACTCATTATTACCTGAAAATACCTATTATGTGCTAGTAAACATATGAATACCTATTACAACCTATAACAGACGTAATGACCTAGTAGGAGTCCCTAGGTCCCCTTAACATATATATGGATAAAAATACCTAAAAATGTATTATGAGGTTGTTATGTGTCATATGGTAATGTAAGAATCATCATGACCTAATAAGACCTATTATATCCTAATAATACATATTAAGAGTTATTAGAACCTAAAAAAAATAGTATGACCTATTACGACTCCTATGTCCCCTTAAGACACACATGTATGGATAACGTATTGAAAAATGTAGTTGACATAAGTGATCTTAATGTGTTGTTTGGTAATGTAAGACTCATTATTACCTGACAATACCTATTATGTGCTAGTAAACATATGAATACCTATTACAACCTATAACAGACGTAATGACCTAGTAGGAGTCCCTAGGTCCCCTTAACATATATATGGATAAAAATACCTAAAAATGTATCATGAGGTCATTATGTGTCATTTGGTAATGTAAGAATCATCATTACCTAATAAGACCTATTATATCCTAATAATACATATTAAGATTTATTAGAACCTATAAAAAATAGTATGACCTATTACGACTCCTATGTCCCCTTAAGACACACATGTATGGATAACGTATTGAAAAATGCAATTGACATAAGTGATCAAGTAATGTGTTGTTTGGTAATGTAAGGCTCATTATTACCTAACAATACATATTATGTGCTAGTAAACATATGAATACCTATTACAATCTATAATAGACGTAATGACCTAGTAGGAGTCCTTAGGTCCCCTTAACATATATATGGATAAAAATACCTAAAAATGTATCATGAGGTCGTTATGTGTCATTTGGTAATGTAAGAATCATCATTACCTAATAAGACCTATTATATCCTAGTAATACATATAAAGATTTATTAGAACCTATAAAAAATAGTATGACCTATTACAACTCCTATGTCCCCTTAAGACACACATGTATGGATAACGTATTGAAAAATGCAATTGACATAAGTGATCAAGTAATGTGTTGTTTGGTAATGTAAGACTCATTATTGCCTGACAATACCTATTATGTGCTAGTAAACATATGAATACCTATTACAACCTATAACAGACGTAATGACCTAGTAGGAGTCCCTAGGTCCCCTTAACATATATATGGATAAAAATACCTAAAAATGTATCATGAGGTCGTTATGTGTCATTTGGTAATGTAAGAATTATCATTACCTAATAAGACCTATTATATCCTAATAATACATATTAAGATTTATTAGAACCTATAAAAAATAGTATGACCCATTACGACTCCTATGTCCCCTTAAGACACACATGTATGGATAACGTATTGAAAAATGCAGTTGACATAAGTGATCAAGTAATGTGTTGTTTGGTAATGTAAGACTCATTATTACTTGACAATACCTATTATGTGCTAGTAAACATATGAATGCCTATTACAACCTCTAACAGACATAATGACCTAGTAGGAGTCCCTAGGTCCCCTTAACATATATATGGATAAAAATACCTAAAAATGTATCATGAGGTCGTTATGTGTCATATGGTAATGTAAGAATCATCATTACCTAATAAGACCTATTATATCCTAATAATACATATTAAGATTTATTAGAACCTATAAAAAATAGTATGACCTATTACGACTCCTATGTCCCCTCAAGACACACATGTATGGATAACGTATTGAAAAACGCAGTTGACATAAGTGATCAAGTAATGTGTTTTTTGGTAATGTAAGACTCATTATTACCTGAAAATACCTATTATGTGCTAGTAAACATATGAATACCTATTACAACTTATAACAGACGTAATGACCTAGTAGGACTCCCTAGGTCCCCTTAACATATATATGGATAAAAATACCTAGAAATGTATCATGAGGTCGTTATGTGTCATTTGGTAATGTAAGAATCATTATTACCTAACAATAACTAGTTGTTAAAATGAACATCATCAATATCTAAGTGTGGTTCATTCGGTTAGTAGAGGGCCTATGTTATGGTTAGAATGTGGTATGGGTTATGATTGTAGTTAATATAAGGTTATGTTAGAAGGTGTATTTAATGTCAAAATTAATTTCACAAATAAGATATTATTGTTTCACCTCTAGATCCATCAGGTTATGTTAGAAACTGAATAATGTTCCCTAAAAGTTTGCTACATTTTTTACTAATATTTTTTTACATGTTTACCTCATAACCTAATATTTTTCTATATTTTAACCTAATGTTTTTCTATATTTTAACCTAATGTTTTTCTACACTTTTAACTATTGTTTTTCTATATTTTACCCTAATTTTTTCCTAATATTTTTCTACGTTTTTATCTCATGTTTAACTACATTTTTGCTAACAAATTAATTTAAATACCATTCTAAAATAATTAAAATAATTTAAACATATTAAAAAATAAACAATTTAAAGCATTTCACTCACAAAATACGTAAAAAATAACTATTTTAAGTACGATTAACATCTATTAATCAAAAAATATGTTTAAAAACTATTAAAAAATAGGGAGGAAAAAACCACCAACCAGTTATGGCCGAAACCCTTAACCCGCTCTCCAAACATTCAGGAACCGCAACAGTAACAATGATAGCCGCTAGAAGTTTGCGGTAGGTTTTATCCCGACTTGGGGTTTCGGCCGAACGTGTTTCGGCAAAAATGGTACGTGCCACGTAGGCGCGCGAAACTGCCACGTGTGTACGGCCAGATCCGTTACGGCTCAAAGGGTTCCGGCCGAAATGGTACAAGATATCACAAAAGGTGACACAGGTTTGTGCTTTTACACCCATCCCATAGTCTTTTGAAATCCTATTGAATTAGTTAAGTTCTTGTTTATGTCTAAATTTTTCTTACATCCCTTTCATGGCATTTTGTCAAACACTTAGCCACATTACCCCACCTATAACTTCTCAAGATATTTGTTCAAATCATTATTGCATTGTTTATATTTTGACATCATCCATGAGTATCTATGAGAGATACACCCATGCTAGATAATAGTAGAAAAAAAATATCCCAATGTCTATGTGTTCCAATGGATGTCCATCCTCTTCTCCAATCTTCTTTCTCTACCAATCACTCAACTATGCTATTATTCCTTTGAAGGATCACCATAAACATTTGACTTCCTTTTACATATACGTTTGATTCAACAAGTGTTATATTTCCTTCATACTATGTGTAGTATGAATTGGAGGAATTTTGTCAAATGTTTGATGTGCATTAGATTAGATTTTACACATGCTAGTTGTATTCTAATGGAGATTGTTAAAGATAATCATCATGCCCCAATGACCATTCACAAGACCTCAAAATTTTGTTATTATCGTTCAGAAGAAAAGTTCCCTTCTGCAAGTTTTCCCCAACATTTTGCCTTGTTGAGGGCATTAACATGTTTTCTCTAATAAATGTTTGCTTCCTGCTATTAGCACTAAACTCTTCTCTCTTGCACGGTCCATACACAGCATTGATATTTTCTTTAAATGTCTCTATTTTCATCTGATGCTTCTGGGGTCTTTGTTAAAGACAACATATATATTTGTAATTAATTTTCTCATAATTTTAGTGGCTTTAATCACCTAACTCATACTAGAGAGAGAGCGAGCCTTAAGCATAAAGAAAAAATGAAAGAGCACATTCCTTTCATCCATTAAACTATCATAGTACTTCTTTTCCCATCAAAAAAATAAGCAATAAGATAATGATACAAAAGTTTCACTTTCAAATAAAATAGTCTTTCAGATACCTAACAGTATAGTATTCAAAATCAATGTATTCACATTTAACATAGTAGGGCTTTCTTCTTCTTCTTCTAAAGTCCAATGAAGGAAGATAAGTGATAATTGAGGCAACCGGATAGATATAATATGTGTTTTTCACTACATCATAACACCTATCTGCAGACTACATCATGCAAAGGCATGATTGAATCTATGTGTTTCTTGTAGACTTCAACTGTCAGCTACATCATTTTCCTCTGGAGGGATTGCATTTCAGACAACCATGGTCCTCAAAGGATCTTAAGTACCCTTTGGGTACACATTAGAACCAATCTCCACTATCATGAGATTCATATAATTCTTGATTATTCATTGGAAAAGCACTGGCTTGAATTTGGTCTTCCTATTCCTTATTTAGATCAATTCCTAGAAATGTCAGTCGCTACAACTTTTCATCATATTGAGGATCCAAAATATCCATCTCTTCATTATTAACCCCAGTGATATTCATCGGTTACTGTTTACTTATGTCATGCTATAGGTTTGACTTCTTCAATTCAGATTCCAAATTCAAGGCATCTGAAATAGACTTGCAAATGACATCGCCCAATTGAACAAGGAATAATACTCCTAACTTCTTCTTTGTTCCAATCTTCTTCTCAATGTCAGCTATTTCTATACAAATTTTAAACCAGTATATATAAATCAATGGCATGTATGTGAACCTCATGATGATAGCCTCATGACCAAAATCACTCATTAAGATATATGTGAACATAAGAAATTGGAAGAAGTAACTTTCTTACCATTTGCATAACATTTCCCTATAGAAAATAAGCTAATCTGCCAATAAAAAATGCCTTTTATGCCACTCTAAGGCTAGATAGATATATGTGTTTTTCGCTACCTCGCAAATACTCTTACAACCCATAGCCTTTGTCATGCCTTTCCATGACTACTATTCTAAGTCCACCTAGAATGATGTGCTCAAGATAGTGTTGCAACATTCTAAGATATTACACAAATACCTACATAGTCCATATTGGAGATACATTCCAAATTAGCTATGAAATTGATACAATCCATCTCCCAAATACGACAAAGAGTACAATGATATGAAATTGATCAAATAAGTAGGTAAGTTCTTATGCTTTTATTATTGTGCCTTACAGATACCAGAATTTGCATTTTCCTCTACCATTCCACGTATGTTTATAGATATTTTCTTTCACAATATTTTCCCTTATTAGAGTTACTAGCCAATGTTTTCCTCTTATCTCCTTGTCATAGAACTAAGATACTTGTTTCTTACATGCTACATATTCTACAGTCATGTCATCTCATATATGTGTGTGCCCATTTTAACTGCCTGTGCCACTTCTTGTGGAGGCGTAGTATACTCATGTGATCCAACCAGTCTTCTGAATCTTTTCTTTCCTTCTCCATATTTAAGTCTCCAATTTTCTAGATGCTAATTTACCTTTTTCTCTAATTCTATCCAAGATTTTCTCCATTCCTCTTCCTGATTTACTATTCTTGGCCCTTCGATAGATAAGATATCCACTATTGCTTTTGGTCTCTTCTTGTGGAAAACTAATCCAAGTCCATCAATAGATGATTGAAACTATAGTGTTCTCGTTTCCAATTTGATAATTCTAGAAATGGCATCACAGGGAGAAATACTAATTGAAGTACAACTTGCAGGACTAATTAGATAAAACCCTACATACAGTTGTGGGACTACTGATTCTAATTGATGCAAATTTTATAAAAACGGTATCTATTTATTCTTTTCTTCTACTGAGCATGAATCATATTACAAAACCCTTTCCAACTTGGATAATAGGGCCATTAATAGACTTTGCAATTGATAGGCTAATGTCGTCTAATTTTCTTGAATGACTCACATCTGGTCTCATTATTATCGAGAACATTATCACTAGAATTATATTTTCCCACCAGTTGCAAGCTTAATCCATAAATTATTCAAGCACACATAAATTACTGAAACGTATATAGTCTTCAATTCTTCTCACTCCATACCTTAAGCAAGTTGATCGATTATTAGTTTTCTAGTCCACATCAACATGCTTGTTAGCTACCTATCAAATGTAGGGACTATAATACATACATATAAGTTTCTCCTGCCTTTGCATTGCATAAGAAACATAACCAACATCACTAATTGTCATTTCTGTCATACTCACTTGCCTATTTATCTTATGGCCAAAAAAATACTGCCCAATTTTCCTATCAACAGATTTACCATGGACTCACATAAAAAAAAAATAGCATGTAGCTGAAAGCAATGCTGACACGAACTAGCTGCAAATGCAGACTTCAACACCGAAAAAAAGGTATTGGCATTCTATACTTAATATTACATATTTTGCCATGCATCCATTGCTATTTTTATAGATTTTGTTACTTGACTAATTATTTTTTAAATTACATTTTCTAGATCTCTGTTCAGCTCCTTGTCTCAGCAGTAAAATGTTACAGAGGATAGCACTGGTTATAAAATTCTTCAACAATCAGAAATTCGTCATTGATGTATTTTATAATCTTGAATTTTAATGAGACTTTCACTTGAAAATTTAAACAATCAATTCATGCTTTAAAACTTTACCTTATCCCACTGCTAAAGAGCCCCCAAAATCTGCTCGGGGTTGTATATACAAGTGTTTTCCCCAAATTTGATGCCTCACTTCAGCTGCATACTTATCACAAATAGAAACCTTACTACCATAAGTACACGTTCAGGAGAATAAAAGCCTTGAAATTCCCTTCACTGATGTTGTGCTTTTTTTGCTTCCATTTAGGTATTTGTCCTTTTAATATTCCACCTGCTGTACAAGTAGATTGCTATAACATAAGAAGTTTTGTATTGTGATTTTTGACTTTCTATTTTTACTGAATTTTAATCGCAAATCTCACGAATCTCTGCAATGGTTAAATTGTCTTGAATTATGACGGGCTAGGGTAAGTTTTCATTATCTGAGTTGGAATTCGCCTCGTTTGAGCTCGGATCTTGGCTTAGGATATAGAAAATATGTGCATGGAGAGCTTCCGTATGTAGGCTTTGTAGTGTAGTTTTGTTTTTAATTGAATAGTTTGCTGAAAAGATTAAGACTCTAATAAAATATTTGTTCAAGCTGCATTTTTCTTCTTTTGATGTTCTATTTTTGTTATGTATACTCTGGCCATCCGAAACCTCATTTGGTAGAATCCATTCCGTATGTTTCGATGAATCTCGATAAGTAAACATTTATGGAGCTAGTTTTGTTGAGCTACTCTGTATCTACTTGAAGGTAATTGTTCTTTATTTCTTCCTTGTTGTTTCAAGTTTAACTTACACTGCTAATTTCCCAACAGGACAATTGCAATTACCAACCCCACATTGACAAAAGCAAAAGATTCAGCATTAACAAACATGACTGACCACTTTTGACCCAAGGGTTACGAGCCATGGCAGTTGCCTCAGATTTAGGGGTTTTATTCAAGGGCACGTTACTGAAAAGGGCGAGAAATCTCATTTACTTAGAATATTTCCAAGATTCTTCATCTTGCAGCCCTATACAAGTATGGCAGAATTTACATCAACTACGACAATATGATCGTGGAGCACCTCTCAAAACTGAGGAGTGCTTAGATTTTAAAAATCAAAGAATACTTGATAACTTGATACAATAACAATAATAAAAGTTCATTAACAAATAGAGTTATAAAATCGTAATATGATTTAAGATACAAATGCAATTCAAAAACTACAATTCTAAATTGTATAATAAATCCAAGCAAAATAAAAAGAAATGTCTTACATAATTTCATCTCCTTTATATTTTCCTTATACCATCAAAGCAATGCAAAGTTTATTTTTTAATAAATTCTATTTTTATTAATATTATAGTTTTTCTTTAGAATACTAAATTTATTGTTTAATATTTGAAATACTTTCTCAAATCAAATTTATTTATAATATTATGTAAATAAATAAAAATTTGATTTAATTTAATATATACAAGTTTAATTTTATTATTCATCTTTATCTATCTATTTGTAAATTCAAATTCTATGTTTATGAGTAGATAGATTGTAAGCAAATAAGATATATTAATTGCAACGATAAACCCCTCTTCAAAATATATACATGAATAAAAATTAATTTAACTTTCCAACTAAATTTCACAATAATAAATATCTTATGTTTAACCATATAAAAGACCTATCCCCACTAACAATGTCAATGTACAAATATATGGTGCACCTACCAATTTACAAAATTAAACGACATTTTAATTCATTAAATTGATCTAATAATTTATCTTCTCCTTCTTCACACAATTGGCAGGAGTCTTGCCTCAGGTAAAAATAGAGACTTCTAATTTGAAAAGGTTGGAAGTATGATGAATAATAACAATTGATTTTATGGATTGTGGAAATCTAACTACTCTTTTTGATGTGTTACTCAAATGCTATTCAATAATTTATAATGGGAAAATTGTTGGATTTATACAAATATTTTAAAACTTTAAAAATATTCAAATTAATGATACATTTTGTTAAAAAATTATCTTAAAGATTATGTATGTGCAATAGAGTGGATTGAACACAATTATTTCAATTATATGCTTCCAGAGATGACATGTATGTGAACAACCAAACTAAGAACAACTAAAAAATGTATGTATCTCAATTGCCTAGTGCTACAAATGGATTAAATTAATCTCTAGAATATTTTCTCATTTAGTTAGATGTACATTCCATTAAACTCTTGACATTCCACATTCACATAACTACATTTTCATAAGAAGTACAAAACTCTAAAAAAACTAACAATGTCCACAATCGAAGTTTTATAATAGTAATAAGATATTATAATGATATTATAATATTACTATCAGTTGTGGTTTTTGACTCAAACTTATTGACCAATATTTCATAAGGCACAATACTAGTTGATTGTTTTGTGAATGCAATAACAAGCGAAGTGGGCAGTACTAGGATAGTGAGGCCAGCTTTTAGTAAGGGCCAATGGTACAACTATAGACTAGAATCACCTATATTATTCAGAAGCCAAATAAATTTATTGTTCAGCATTGTTGTTTTACTTTCACATAAATTTACTATCAATCATCAAAATTTGATAGCCTATTAAAAAATACAATATTCAATTTAATAAACTATAGTGTTGAACACCAATTAAAATGTTGCTTATAAAATTCTTCATATGTGATCATAATCTATGGTCTTCAATGACTTGTATTTCATAGTTCTTTCAAGACAAAGAGAGGCGATCTACATCTTTACAAAATATTTACTCAAACAAACATATTATGAAACGTTATGAACACAAATAATGATTTCGTAAACAAACAACGCAAAATGTACCTGTGCTGTCTTTAACCAGCTGCTCGAATGGAGAGATCCGTCCATAAAACACTAGTTCTTGATTTTGAAGCCTACTCTTCTGCTACGCCCTTTTCCAATTTCACAGTTCTGAAAATGAAGAATTCAACAACATTATGATAAAAATAAAGTGGACAATTCCACACAAACAAATATACGTAGTTACTATATATCAAAGTAAGTAGAATGCTTCAGGCACAAGTGAAACTATTCACAAATACAATAACTGCTTATGAAATGATAAGTATTATTAAAAACATTTATAAATATTAAGGCCAAATGTAAAATGTAAAATGAAAACGCCTTATAAAATGTCGATTATGTAGAAAAAGTAATCTCTCAAAGGCTGAAACTTAAAAGAACTTAAAAAGTGAACACGGACAAACTTACCAGGTGAACACATATGTAAGGATTTAAATGCCCGAGTGGTAAGACAAGGTAATCATCTCCATGTCCACTTCAATGGAGATGATCCTGATTTATTCCTTTGTTTACGACCATGCATTTGTCAAACTTGGAAGGACAACCTATTTTAAACAAGTATTCTGGGACTCGCCATGAGGTTGTAAGGATATTAACTGTATGAGTTTCTTTTTAGTATGGTTTTTATTCTTTCTTTATTAATTCACAGGTGGCCTAGTTTCTTTTACAATGCTCCTTGAATGCCTTTATTTAATATTATATGAAGACCGCAATGAAACCTGTACATGGATGAAAATAGAAGATATAAGTAAGTTTTGATACATATTCAAAATATAGGGTTGTTCACACGTAGACTAAACTACGAGGAAAAATACACAATTTTTTTATTTTTTAAAATTAATAATTAAAATGCTCTAAGTTTGATAAGGTTAAGATCATATTTCAAGAAAAGATTCTTTTATAGACTCTTGTAGAGGAATACATCGTTAAGATTTTGAAACTTTCGTTAAAAGATTGATATCAATCATTAATCACGTTACTGTACAGCAATAAAAAACTATTTACAATCACATCCAAACATTTAGGAGCATTAACATGGATTGCTCAGAATCCATCAAATTTTCAGAGCTTGCTGGCATTCACAGCTAATTGTCGTTAATTTTGGTAGATGGATAATTTTTAGACAAAAATTTAACTCTTTGAGTTGCCTCTGCCTTAATGTAGTTTGTTACGTGAAATGAAAATGGTTCTATGAGGATTCCACTATTTTCAAAAAAAACACAAGCCCTTCAAAGTGAAATGAGTGACCGAAATGCAATTGATTATAAAGAGAAGAGAATAGACCTGATATAATTGTAAGTAAATCTTTCATGTGATATCAGTGCAAGTCAATTATTCCTTTCTAGCTCCTGAAAGATTCTTTAGATGAATTACTTCTTCTAAATGCTAAATGATCACAATATTGCTTCATGGATTGGATTTTATCTCATTAAATTTATAAGATGGGATTTCCCCTAAAGTGCACCTTGGGTTGGATTAAGCTTCACCAAACATTAAAAAAGAAAATAGTAGTGAGATTGGGTCATTACTACATGTTCTTAGTGCAAATTAACCTCACTAATCATTTAAAGTAGAGTAGTCCTTGCCGTCACTTCCACTAATGATCGAAGACTTTGGCTTTGTTGCTTTTATTTCTTACATGGCTTGCTGCTAGAGCAATTAACCAGTAAACTATTCTCTGAGCTAATTGCTACTTCTCACCCTAAAAGTTAAAACCTTTGTAGGTGCTCTGGCTTACTCTTCAATGCAACTCATTAAGTGAGATTGAATCCAATGGTAATGTCGACTGCAAATTTCTACATAAAACATACAGATGGTTTCTTTTATTAGTTTCCCTGGTGCTTGTCTTGTCCGTGAAAATGGGACCCTCTTCCACTTTCTTAAATGAGGAGTCTTATATCAGTGTTGGCTCTTACCAATTTTGAAGCCATATACAAATGTCTTTTAGGTTCAGAATGATATTTTGGTGACAACGTTGTATTTTTTAGTTCCAACAGTGTGGTGGTAGTTTTTAGTTATCAATTTTCAGCTCAGTTTATTATTTCAATTTCAGCACAATTTATTATTTCAGTTTTAGTTTTTAGTTTTTAATTGACCTAAAAAATGAGTTGAAGGATGATGTATTTGACATTGATGGACCTAATGGATTGGAAGATGAACACTTACAACCTTACAAGGTATGAAATTGAATATAAAGGGTACTGATTAGTTACCACTTATTAAAAATTCAATTCAAATCTTAGATGGCATTTATGGTCTTTGTGCAGGAAAAATAATCCATTTTTATTTGAAACAGTTTTGCTCTGAAATTCAGTAGGAAAGCTTCCAACTGTATGGTTTCACATACCTATTTAATTTATTCTAAAGTTTCTGGTCAAGGTGTGGTCTCACAAGACCTAGTCCTTGCTAGGTTTAAATAAAATAGGCTTATTGAAAAAATACTATGGATTTTCATAGGGATATAACACACCATGCTTATGCTTGGTTTGGTGACCAAAGTCAGATCCACTTCAGTGACTTCAATGAATGTTTGGAATGTCAGATGTTTTACTCTATTTGAAATGTTCTTTCTTGGCACTCCATCTTTAGACCTGAGATAATTGTCCTTAAATCTTTGATGTGATATCAGTGCAAGTCAATTATTGTCTGTCAGTCAAAACTGTCCAAAGTTGCAATGGATATGGTTGTTCCGTTGCATTCATTTTGGGAATGCATTTGTGAGCCTCTTGGGAATGGTAAATACCAGATTAAAATTGCTTTGTCTTTTTTATTCTCATTCTTCTTCATTAATCTACATAATTTGCTCTATAATACTACAGTAACCTGTATCTATAAGTTCAGATTTTATCAAAAGTTGAAAACATTTCTAAAATTATGATTTAGGGCTTCCTAAATCTGATTCAGACCTAAAACATTTGTTTTCTCGGAATAACAATTTCAACAATTTCATAACCCAAGAAGATATGCAATTCCTTAATATTTGTATGATTGTGACATTTGAATAGGAATAACAATTTCAACAATTTCATAATCCAAGAAGATATGCAATTCCTTAATATTTGTATGATTGTGGCATTTGAATTTCCTTATAAGTTTTTTTTTTGTTAACTAAACTACAACTTCTCCAACATCTTGATGAGTTTCTTTATGCTAACTAGTCCATAGTTTCTGAGCTTGTGAGTATATGTATTCATGACTAGGAATAAAATGGGCAATATAATTACAATGAACCAATTTTTTATGCTCTTACCAATTATGTAGAATTTCATCCATTTTCCAGGCAATCAGCAATTACATCACCCAAGAAGATATGCAACTCATCTACCAGTTCCTTAATGTTCGTATGACTCTGGCATTTCAATTAAGACTGTGTTTTGCATTTAGTATTTGTATCGTTGTTAATTCACAGCAGTCGGTCATTCCATATCTCTATCTTCTTCCTCTTGAAATAATCTATGTTTTGAGTTCTTATAGCAATGGAATTGCAAATCGTTTCTCAGACAGTTTACCTTGAAGATTCTCCTCATTGAATCTGAGACATTTGCATTTCTAATTTAATAACAAATTTTGATAGGCAGTCAGCTAATCATTTGATTCTTTTCAGATCCTTATGCCTGCCTTCAACCCTTTCACATTTTGCAACTAGTGATTAGCCTCTTACTAATGTCAAGACAATTAAAATTGGATTATTTGTAGATCCCAAAGTTGCCAAGCAAGCCAACAAACTTGTGGAGGGTATGTGCATTTAGGTTAGATACTTTTAGAAATCAACAGAAGACCAAACAAGCCGCAAACCATGGAACAAAGATCAATTCCTATACCACTATTTTGCCTTATTCACATGAGATGAACACTTTTGCCCCGATGTGCAAAATCTATGCCCTCAATTTATTTAGTTCAGAGAGCTTTTTCTGAACCCAACTGCAGCCAACTTTAATAACAAAGACTCCACCCAACTTTCAACAAAAAAATTAAAATCTATTGGATAGAAACGTGCCAATTGGGTAGTTCTCAAGTGCCTATTACACTATGATCCATCTCCATAGCTTCTATCATGAGGTCTGTTAAGATACTAAAATTTGTTTTTAATTGGTGTTTGCAATTTAGTGTACACAGTATATGGATATTGTTGACACCAACTAAAGACAAGGTCAAAGGAACAAAGGGATGTCTAAAATTCCATTCACAACCAGAGGAATTACTAATCTTAGAAGGAGGTCAACCTCTCAGCTCAAATTCATGATCAAAGCTCATCAAAGACAGGACACATGATCCAACGGGTTTAAAGGAAGACCAAATGTGTTAGATATGGACATGAAAATGGAAAAATAAATGTCATTCTAGACTCCAACATGGATCGAATTTAGTTGGAATCGTAGCTTTTCAAGTAATAGTTGGTGTAAAGAATTCACACCTACTACAAAAACAAACAAAACAAAAATTTAAAATTAATGTTACATAATATTAAAATTTACTTGATGTATTTAAAATGATTGTTTTTTAAAGCTCTTTCAAATAAAAAATAACATAACTATTTAATATTTTAATACACTGTATATGATTCAATTTTTCAATTCACAATTGATAGTTGTAATTTATGTAATAAATTATCTTTTTCTTGTTACAATCTTATACATTTTAATTGATCTATCTTAGAATGTAAAAAAGCATTTTTTTCATTACAGTTGGTGGCAAAATTTTGCTGTCTCAAAATTGATTGCAGTTAGGAAGCAATCAATTGAATATTATGTGTTGGCAATTAGTGCTTTTCATAATGCAGAGTTTGGTAATAGAAAAATAGGCTTGGCCAAAGCAACATCCCTCGTCTCTCTATTAGATGATCTTTTTGATGATTAGTTGACACTTGAACAAGTTGAACTTGTTAAAATTGCTATTGTTCAAGGTTGGAACATATCCACCCTACAAAACATTCCAGCTAATTATAAGAAAATTGTACAATTTATTTTCAAAACATTGCATGAATTGACAAGCGAGGCAACTCAAATCCAAGGGCATGACATGATGCAGTTCATTTCAAAAGCCATATGTATACTTGTCCTAATCTATTTAGCTCAAGCTATAATCTTATCTTAATTGATAAGTTATATAGAAATGCAGTAGTATTATGGTTCTAAAGAAACATTGTTTTAAGTTCCGTTCTACACATGAATATTTCTATCAATCATTACTAATTAGTTTTTTCAACAAGTGCATTTAGAATATGTAAAGTTTTAATATACTTGACTTATACCTATTTCTTAACCTTCTTATCTTTATTAAATCAACATAATCTATATATTGTTAATTTTTTAAAGATTCACCATTATCTTAGTAAATCTATTGTGTTAATTTTGAAAGGTCAAATTAAGTATTTTTGTGTACTAGATTTTGAAGAATGGGTAATACTTTGTTTCAAAGGGCTAAATACAATTGAAGCTAGTTTACAGACAGTGCAACGGAAAGAAGGTCAATATGTTCCAAACTATAATGAGTACATAAAGGCTGCCTCAACAACTGGAGCAAGTGGACTATTATCATTACACCCAATTCTCCTAGCAATTCCAAATTTGGAAGATGATGCTATCAAGAAAATAATTCTCAATGAATCAAGATTCTATGAGTTCATATGGTCGACTCGATGGCTAGTTCATGATGTTCATGACTTTGACGTTTATTTGTTCCCATTTTAATTTGATGATTAAATATAGACAAGATTATATGAGCTCATATGGTTGACTGGACACCTAGTTCATGATCTTCATGACTTTGAGGTTTGTTTCTTTCCATTTTAATTTGATGATTAAATATAGACAATTTTTAATCATGATTATAATAATGATTTTTTTATATGCTTATGAAGGATGACAAGTTCTATGGAATACTAGTATCAGCAATTTCTTCTTATATGAAGGATCATCCTAAATGTTCAGAAGAAGAGGCATTAGCTCATATCAATAGCCTTTTTCACCAACTTCTTACAAAATTAACATGGGAATATTTGAATCCCAAAAAAGTGTTACACAAATGCGATGATTTTTACTTCGTAAAGATTTTATGTATTTAGAGATGGCTTTTCATACCATGATATGGGAGTCAAGAAAATAGTATTCAAAGTTCTTTTCGATCGATCTAGTTAAAGTTTGAAGAAACATAACTGGTCATCTCATTGTCAAATTAGAAATTTATTGTACAACTATTTAAGCATTTTTTATTAATCTATTAAAATTCTAGGTTCTTATTGAGGTAGCCCAAGTTCAATTCTCCATAAGAATATTTTAGTTGGAATTCTAAGTTATGACTCTTGGTCTTCTATTGTTGCCTTCTAATGTGCTCATACATTATAAATATAAGTGAATTTCACTAAAGAGTTGACTCTCGACTTTATTCAAATGTGTTTATCTAATAATTCATATTTAGCTCCCAAATTTGTTTACTATATTTCTACTAAATTATTTCAATATTCTCTCAGCACAAACAGTTTTTTGAATTCAAAGTAGCATGGATTGTCACTTTTAACTAAATGTTGGAATCCATTTATTATGAAAGTATTGTATAATTGACAAGCTATTGAAATGAAGAAGTTTAGATGAACATAATTTAAGATATATTACAAGGTTAATAATTTGTATAATAAATTACAAAGAAAAATGCTTATGAAAAATCATATAATATACACTTTTAAATGGATTCCACAAATTGCCCTAAAATAAGTATCTGATAAGAAACTTCTTTGAGATTGGCTAGGTCAATATCTACAATGTTTAGAGAAAGGAAAACTATACATATATCTACCTTCATGGTTCACCCTTGTCATGTTAAGTATTCTTCACGATTCAAGAATGACTTTCATCATATTATTAGTGAATATAGCAAGTCTTTCTTAGAAAAGGTTAAGTTGAGATTAGTGTTGATGATTTCTATGAAGGGTTGGTTAATGATGGAGAACAAGGATATTTTTCTAACTTAATATTTATTGGTCATCATCGGTATTGCATATGAACTAGTGAACTAGTAACTCCACCTATTTTATATTCCATGACACAATCAAGGAATATGCAGAGATAAATCATTTAACTTTATTGCCAAATTACATAGTTGATAACATTGACCCTCCTCTTTTTTGACAAAACTTTATTAGTAGAGTCTTCAGCCACACAATACCATATATCACTTGCAAATTTTCAAGTGCCTTTGCTCTATTTTAAAATTCTATAAAGTTTTTGAATAGTAATAATAATATCTCATGGGCCTCCTATAGCCTATAGCAACAATGGCCAGGCCCTTTATTTTACACAAACAAGCAACCCAAGTTATGCACTAAATATATATAATATCTACAAGTAATATTAAATTATCAATATTTTGTATTCACATTTTATATCTCAAACTAATATTACATGTCTCCACTTTTAAATTTTTTCTAATATCAAACTTATCAGATTGTCACACTTTTTTATACTTGTTGCAGAAAGTTGTCATGAATTTATATGTTTTTTTGTCACTGATGAACAATTTTGCAGCATGGAAATGCTTTTGGACAACACACCCATCTTTCATTAATTCAACAATACAAATAAGCTTCCTTATTACAGTCTGCTTTTCCAAAGATATCAAATTTATTTCTATATTCCAATACAAAATAGGCAGGGACTCTAGCTCCCACAAAGCCCTTGTTTATTTTTAATTTTGAAGTAATGCATTTATTTTAAATTTTGAGATAAAGTAATAGATATAATTTAAATTTGATTAATGTGTAAGAACAATGATTTTTAATTTTCAGTTTAAAATTCTATTATAATTTTAATTAACATATTTTAATCAATACTTGAATAAAGAATAGTTATAATATGACTAAAATAAATATTAATTTAAATATACATTATAATTAAAACTAAGGAATAGTTTTAATTAATCTTAATGTAATTATTTTTAATTTAGTAATAGTTTATATGTAATGGTTATAATGAAATAAAAATTTACTTTGGTTCACCTAATTTAGCACTATTTAATTGGTTAATTTTTTCACATAATTCATTTTTTTATATTTTAAACATGAACATTTATTAAAATCATAAGAGACAAACATAAAAAATAATTTATACTTTACAATTAACATATTTTTATTATAAATAAATAAACAATGATTTAAATAATATAGATGATGGTAGCAAATAGAAATATCTGAGTAATTTTAAAAATAACTAAATTAATAATAACTATTCTTTGATATTTTTATCAAAGGCAAGAGCGTACAACACATCTGAGAGGTCTTGAATTCAACTTTTGATGTGACAAAAATATGCATTATTACTATTTTAAATGGGACAATAGTGATTAAGTTCCATATTTAAAATGGTGGAAATTTTAAATCTCCAAGCAACAAAATTTACAAGATGCATAAATCAAATAGAGAATACTAGATGCATAAATCAAATAGAATCAAATAAATGAAAAATGTTAAAAAATAAATAGATTATTGATATTTAAAAAAGAAACGAACCAGCAACTTAGAAAGAAAAATAAGAATTAGTTTAAAAAGTTATAAAATTTAATTAACATCATTAATTTTATATATTTTTTAATTAATAGTTCTTTGAAGGTATTATTAACTTTCAAACATTGAAAAAAAATCTTAAAATATATCATTTCTAACTTGAGAAATTGAGTTTTGTAAAGTGAATAAAATAATAAATGTAAAAAATTTAAACAATTAATGAATTTGAAAATTCAATTAAAAATAATTTTAATTATATTTGAAAAAAGTTGCTATTATTACTTAAATAAAAATTCATATACATACTCATATATTTATAAAATACTATATAAAAACAAATATGTTAACATTCATTCAAAAAGAACTCCCCAAACGTATTGAAAAAAATTAGTTTAAAATTTTATGTAAATTGTTATATTAATTAAGGAGAATAACAAGTTTAGTTGGAAGCTACTGTAAAATAATTCATAAATATAAATAATAATCTAATTAAATTTAATTATATGAAAAAGATATTTGTCTTCACATTTTTATTTATAATATCTATACTAACTACAATCAAAACTATAAACATTATATTTAACTTTTTTTAATATAACACTAAAATAATTTTTTCTTATTATTTCTTTAAAAACAAAATAAAATTTTACCTAAATTATGATAGAATGTTTTTCAATAACATTTTGACAAAGAATTTTTTGATTATTCTTTTCCTAAATTTTCCTCCAAATAATTTATACAAAATATAATTTTCCATTATAAAATATTTATTAAAAATTAAATAAAAATAAAAATAAGGTAAATTGTAATTTTACATTTTCCACGAGCATATCCACAAGTTTAAAGAGGAAAGGTTTAGAATGGTGATGAAGGTTCCCCACCAAACTTTTCGTTCCTTTGCAAGTTGACTTTTTCATCATTTCAGTTATATTTTTTTTGCACACCTACTCACTCAATTGTTTTACTTTTTTCGTGCTATTCCTTTGTCTGAATTTCAGAGCTATGGCCCTATTTTTAATCAATATGACCTGGGCATATATGACAGATTAAATATTAAATAGCATATAGTAAACCAAATGTTTTTAGATTAAGAGCTTCTTATAGTATAGTTAAATCCAGGTTTGTTGATGTTATAAATATATTGCCAAAACGTTTTTATTGTGCACAAGCAAAATTGAATGAAGCAGAAAAAGCCAGCGGAATCAGTCTCCAATGTTTACGTGGAGTTTTGTTTGTTTGCGCGGGTGGCAGTGGCAGAAAGGAGGTGGGGGCCTGTGATGGGGCCTCTGCATTAAGTGGGTGGAATTGGGATTCAAACCCAAGTTACGCTGAACTGTGATTTGTTCCAGGTAGCGAAGTAGAAATCACTGTGCACAGCAGTATTGACATGTGTAAGTGTTATTAAATTCATCCTTATTACTTGTTTATTTTTGTGTTTTTTTCAATTGTAAAAAATCAATAAACACCCAGGAAATTGGTCACTGAACAATTGGAAATTAGAAATTTGGTTGGGATAATTGATTTTAAAAATATATGTACCAAAACATTAGCTTGAACTTTGTAATTTTTCCATTAGAATTAATTGCCAAAACAATAGTTCCCTGCCTAATAACATAACCAAATAAACAAATTCAATATCCAAAATTAACAAAACTTTAATGTGTCATGTGATTGCAGATAAATTCTAACAAAATTGAAAATACCCTCAAATAAAGCTAAATGCATCAGCCATACAAATCACTTGTGGACCTACAACCAAAAGCTTTGATCATTGTCATCACTCTACGATCTCTCGCGAATGTACTTATCCAATGTAAAGTGAGGAAAACAATACTACAAAAAAAAATTACTATTCACAGTCAGAAGCTTGTAATTTTCATTAGACTTTTGTTTGTTCCCATGACAGATAACATTGATAGCATCACTGTCGAAATATGCTTCAACATCGTTTCGGCAAACATTATAGTACAACAAATTTAACTGTTTTAAACAGATCATGGAATGTTGGTTTAACTGTCCAAACAAATCTATGGAATGTTGTCCTCACATTTCATTCTCTCTAGTATTATTCAGACATTTCCAGAAACCAAGTCTTCAAACGGTTGTGTAAGTTCTAATCTGTGATTTTTGCATTATGATTTTGAGTTAAAGCAGAAAAAAGCTCTGAATTAGTAGCACAAGAACCCACCTAATGAAATTGATTGTCATTATCATGTAGTAAACAATTAATACCTGTACAACGTAAGCACACAGCTATTTCGAACACCTACAAACATAAGTTTGTTTAGTTCTTCATTATAAAAGGCATTACAGCCTCAAGTACGCTATAATACAGGCAAAGGTCTGTCTAGATAGATATCAATTAAGTCCTCTCCAATCATATTGAATTTCAAATAGTCCACCCAATCTCTAACATTTAATTATCCCTCCGGTTGGTCTCCCTCGGATGTCCATACAATGTCCTTCAGCGCAGTAGAAAAATTCTTATAGAACTGCACTAGTTAAAGAAACATCATCAGCACCTATACAAGATCCAAACTTTAAATCTATAGCAAGAAATGAAGACATAAAATTTATATTTTCTTAAATAATTACCTTGTTGTATTCTAGTGTATCACCGCCAGCCTTTTTCATTTCCACAACAAAAAGAGAGGGAGAAACTTCGAAAACCTACATATGTTTCGATACAATCTTAGCCAGGGAATACATTGATACTAGGAGAGCAAAAGCAACAGGGTTTGTGTGCACATTCAGTTTGTTACAAGCTTAAAAAACTGAGATTTCAGATTTCTCGGCATTGACTTACAATATTTCTGAATCAAAGCAAATTTTAGGGAACTGCAGAATCTTGAACAAGAAAATAAAATTAACTTACCTCTGTGGCTATAGAAAGATGCCCCTTACGACCTGTTTCAGGTCCCTGTAGCCTCATCTGTGCAAATAGATTAGGAATATCAGATGGATATTGATGCATAATGATTTATGTAAACTGATAAATATTTAAACAATTATGATATTGCTATTAACTGTATAGTTTTTGAGTTAAACTCATTGACCATGTTGCAGGAGTTGTGGTTCACAAGAATCCATCTTACACAAGAATAAATGGAACACTTTAACACTCATTGCATCTAAGTGATGCTCGCAGAAGCATTGGGCCTTTCTAGGTGAATCCTGATAGCAATATCCCAATTTGACTTGCTTGGTAAATATCTCCTACTAATCAATTTATTAATTATTGAAAATAATTTTAGAAAAGAGTAATTCCAGAAAGCTCGTATGTAACAATCGATCTCTCCTCCACGAGAGGGTGACTGTAGATAGCTCAAGGCAAGGACCTATAGGCAATTGTACCTTATGCGATAGAAATCTGGAGAGAAAGCAGTTCAGGGTCTGCTTAATGTCTGTTATATGTACTGTAGTTCTGTATTGATTACAGGTAGGTTGCTCTTCCACATTATTTACAAGAGGCGTTATTGGACATCTGTTCTACTATTTTGTTTTGAAGTCTCGAGAAAAGAAAAAAATCGTGGAGACTTCTGTTCAAGGCCTCTTTCATGGGGCATCATGTTTGCTAGAGTCGGCTCAGGAATAATTCTGAACCAAGATTTGATTTTTTCTCTGGTTAAATGCACAGTCAGTGTCTTAGAAGAAGTATTTATACAGCTGCAGCATGGCTGTGAGGTTTGCCTAGGATGGTAGCATTATGTTTACAAAATCAAACAAAAAAAACATTTCGTTAAATTTAAGGGACATATTTTGTTGCCCGAATATCTTTACTGGTGGTATGCAGTCGCAGCATGACTATGAATCATGGAATCACTGATAAATGCATAGGTTCTTATGGGTACTATAGATTCTAATTTCTTAAACTATGGCCTCTAATCTCTTTCAACCATTGCTACAGGTCAGAGACTTTCTGATGAAGATCAATATTCAAAGTTTATAGGCCCCACACTCTCTCATTAACTCCTGTAGCCATGGCATTGCCTTTCCCTGTATAGTTTGTTAACAGATAAGGATCTGCAAGACTAGGCAGATTCAATTCAATCTCAGCTTTTTTCTTAAAAGCAAGAATATCGTTTCAAAAAAATGCTACTCGAGCTCAATGCATTAAATTTCTGGGGAGCTTTGACCTGAGCCTGTGCTTGGATCCTTAAAGAGTTCAAAACAGTCGAAGAAACCATTTCCAGTGAATATAAATATTCAAGTTTGTAAGCACAAGGGTCTTTTGATAACCCATGCAGACACTTTATCCTTCACTGCATGCTGCTGATAGAGTCAAAAACTGACAGATGCAATCATTCTCATACTGATCCCACCAATTTTTTGCTGGAAAACTATCATTTCAACCAAAGTTTCCTGTCAAGCTCACCACATCACAAACTCCTCCTTCACAAGGAAATGTGAACATGACATTGGTACTACAGACTGTTTGTTAAAAGAAAAATATTTGACCTGGACGGATAAGACAGGTTGGTTAATATGGCCGAGATCAGACATCACCAAATCAACTACTAAGACCATACTAAAACTAAGAATCTTAGGGAAAAAACATAACCTTGTAATCTCTTCTTTTAACATTGAAACCAAGAGGCTTTACATGCTCCTCCATTTTTGTGATGATCTCAGTAGCTGGATACTTGGACGTGAAGTGTACCTCCTGTTTAACATTCTGCACAATACACATCAAAATCACTCTAGTGTTTGAGACCTAAAAGACTCAGTAGATTAAAATATTCAAGAAAAAAGGAACAGTTCTATGTGGGTATGGTACAGGTTATATTTCTTAATAGACTGGGTTATATTTCTTAATAGATTTTTCTTTCAACAGTGATTTTTAGCATTTACTTCAATAATACCACGCCAAAAGAAAAATGACTCAGCCTTAAATAAAAAAATTTAAATTAACATTTCTCAAAACAGAGAAATTTAAAATACTCAAAAATTAGCATACCTTATTTTTCTCAAACAGACCAGATAGATTGAGCCCTTTCGATAAGGAAATAAGGTCAAATGCATTCATAAGAGAGGGCTTTGTCCCCTTTGGTTCCTTCTGTTCTACAATAAGGTTTTCCTGTGTTTGATAAAGTTAGCATCTTGTGACAATTTCTGACAAGACATTTATCAACACTCACTATAGTAGTTCTAAAAGTACACCTGCCAGACCCAGTCTACTCCATACAAAAAAAATTTAAAAATTCAAAGAAGACACAACTTGCAGATAATGTACTGGAACAATGAAACTATGATTTCTTATTTACAGATGTATTTTTAAGCCCAAGTAATTCTTCACAGTAACTGGCTATTAATGCACAAATGACTTTTGCACAAGTATAAAAAATTGCATTCAAGTCCCCTTGTAGTATAAAAAATGTACGTATTGTGTACACCTCATCGAGGCTTCCAGACATAGGAAAGCTATAACTGCCCCAATGAATTTTCAATTTCCATAAATTTGTAATAAAGAATTTGCAGTCATTATCATTGGAGCTAACTAACAAGCTACTTTCCAAATACAGGTCTTCTATCTGATTTCGGGCATCCTACCTTCACATAATTGATCATTGAGACTTCAAGAAGATGGCAATATACTAGTAAGGCACTGGAATGGTTAGAATGTTGTTTCCCACTGACCTTGTTAGTAATCACATTTGGTTATTCCTGCTGTCTGACCTCAAGAGTGGAGGCATGAATATGAGGTCCAATTTGCAGGTATTTTGCACAGAGATTAAGTACTCTGCCGATTGAAGATCAATTTGAGCAACAAATTATTTTTTTAAACTAATCAGTGCAGAGTATTTTATCCGGGCAAAATTATATAATTATATAAATGTTTCATATCGCGAGTGCAAACAAAGGGGATGGATTTAAACTTCCAAAGTAATAATTTACAGTGCTCTGGGATTTTGACACTTAAACCTTATCTAACTTTGATTTCATATTGGTAAACAGGCAATGTGAAATAAAGAGGATTTGGAGAAACAGTAGAAAAAGTAATATTGTTTGGAGAAACAGTAGAAAAAATAATATTGAAGACTACTGCAATATCCAAGACAAGTTCTTCTATTTAGCCAGGTATGAAATCACTAATGAAGATGCAGGAGGAAGTGGATGCTGTAAACAAGAAACAGAAAAGAGAAGAGGATGTTAGAACAGAGGAATTTAAAATATATTGCCAATGTAATTTGAACCCACTACTTACATAACATCTGTGTATGCTAACAACAAATGAAGAGAGATGTGGCTTCAACAGAGAGTTGTCAGGAGCATGGAGGAAGATCATGGTCAAGCTATAAACACACATGATACTGGTAAAATGCTTTTCACTTGGTTGAGCATGGATGTGCTAAGATAGAAGGACCCTGTATAATAAAAATTCTGATATGGTGTTTTTTCACACATACTCGTTGCTCTGCACGTATGAAAGTTCAAAAGCACAAATCTAAAAAAAGAATATGCGCTGAAATCTATCTATTTTTTGTTGTTCTCTTAGGTGTAATGGTCATATAATGGTAATATATCTGCATCAAACGCATCCATTGTGACTTTCCTCCTACAAAAATACTTTGTAAAACACATCTATCATAAATCGCCCTATATTTACCTTGGAGAGCATTTGCCTTGTAGAGCAGTATTAAAGCAACTACTCTAAATAGTGGAAGACCAAGGATACTTATGGAGATGGTATAAATTGAATACAGCTAGAGTGAAGGCATTCATATTCTTTACATCAATAGGTATAATATTAATAGATGAATATAAGTACATGTGTGGATAAAATGGAGTTTTCTGAGGAAATTGGGATAAATTATGTTTGATCAGTTTTTTCATGCTTAAATCACATTTAAATTGTTTGGATCTTTTGCCACTTTTGATGTTCCCCTTTAAATTTTTTAGATAATATAGTTGGGCTCCACATCTAGATTATGTATAGATGGTGATACATTGTCAGAATGTCATAGGTGCATGGGTGATCAAATTCACTAGCAGAATCAGAAACCCAAAACATAACGATGGAGAGTATATAAAGAAATATGCTTCCTTGCACAGTATATAAAGAAATATGCTCGCTTGTACAGTATATAAAGAAATATACTCCCAATCTGAAACCAGCATTTAATTTGGCCCGCAATTCACAATTGACACAAACCAACGTATGGTTCAGATGAATGCACTACATAATACACCTAGTGTGGCATGATGAATGCATCATAGAATAACAAGGTTTTCCCCTAAGTTCACACATTTGAATTGCATATCGCATGGAAAAAGCTACAAGGGCACTAAAGAAAGTTGATAGCACAACTAGAATCGACACATTGGTTAATTCAACCAAAAGATAATTCTTATTTTCCAAACAAATAACATAATATTTCTTCTTTATTTACCTCTTTTCAATATATCCTAGTGACATATCGCTTAACTTCAAATTAACAAAATTTGAAAAAGGTGTAATTTTCTTTGAAGGTTTGAGACTTTGACTCATCTCAAAGGCTTTTTTGATCTTAGTGATGGAAGTTTCACCCCTCAACCCCATGTTGTATTTTTACAAGGAGCACATCCAGGGTGCTGCCTCCAAACCCTCACAAGATGCACCACCCCTTACCCAATTGGAGGTACTGCCCCCTCAACCTTGCTTACAACTTCATATAGTCAACCAAGAACAATAGGATTACCTCTTAAGGATCAGATAAGTTGGTAGCCATGCATAGTGCCTTGGGTCTTTGAGATCGATGCATTTCTAAGTATTGTTGGACTCCAATGCAGTAGGATGTTAGTTGCATAGATTGACTATTGGCAGAGTACCCTCCAAGTTGCAAAAACTAGCTGACTTTTCTGGCTTTGTGAGTTTTTATGACTTTTACTGGTGCCAAAAACTTACAGAATTTTTGGCAAGAACTTGTTTAGTACTTGCTGACTTTTTGTTAAAAACTCGGTCATAGTTTTATAAGTTTATAACAGCAGTTAAAGGCAAAAAACGGCCCAAATCAGTTTCATTTCTCATTTCTTCACTTGTATTTTTCTGAGAGAGGAAAAGTCTTCCAAACACTTGCAAACTGATTTTGATCGATTTGAAGCAGACCTGAGGCGAGTTTGAAGCACATTTGTAGCAGGGTTGGAGCAAAGTTTTTGAAGAGGATGAGATCAATGATTTGAAGAGGCGGACCATGGAGGAGGACGCATGTAAGTGTGCATGTATGTGAACGTATGAAGGTGTAAAAAATCGTATTTGAAGAATGATGTAAAAATCATACCAAGCCCCCAAGGCTAAAGCACTCTAACCACCTTCAAGATGCCTTTGCAACTCCATGTTTGATATATTTTCCTTTGAATGCTTTATCGAAGAATGATAGCCTCACTTGCAATGAAGAATAAGAAACTAGCCTTTGTTTCCACTTTGCAATTGCTTTAAGTCAGATTGGGGTGTCCATGCTTACTTTCTCCTTGCTCCCTCATACCATGTCATGTAATCTTATGTGCAAATAGGGGATTGAATGCCTTTTTATAGTGGATTTTTAGAATAATCATGAAATTACATTGCTAGGGCCAACTAGACAAACATGATTTTAATGGGAGTGTTAAATAGCTACAAGCCCAGAATCACTAGAAGTACCAAGACTAAGTCAACCTAGTTTGGATCAGGTCAACTTAGGTGGACCTGGTCTGAAGGTTGACCTTTAGGGTCTTCTTGTCTAGATTCCAAACTAATAGATGTTCAGTGGTGGAATATGTGTCCTAGACTATCATTCGAAGATCCAATCTAGGGTTTTCGCATCCTAGGAAGAGAGGGTACTAATAGATTAGGTCTAGGATCCATGATTGAGGGAAATCAAGGAGGATTAGTTAGGTCCTACCCCAATTTTACCTAAGGGAAGGAGAGAAAGGATGTGAGGTGTGCGTTGAAGATGTAAACATAAAATGAAAAACACACTAAAGAGTCCAGCTAAAAGGTCTTAAATTGAAGTGTGCCCAATTTAATATGGTACACCTAGTTGCCCACATTCCAAAATCATCGTCATACTTGTTGAAATTAGGTGCTTCATTCCTATACATCTTGAGATCTTTTCCCAAAGTAGATAGGCTTCCAAATGAAGGATCAAAGATTTGATACCAATTTTATGTATATGATTGATTAATTAGGGGAGGAGGGGGTTAATAAGTAATCAATAAATTTCCCTTCTTTTAACACCTTTCAATACTATTTACCAATAAGATTTAGTTCTCCCTATAACACTATTATTAGTTAAGTGCATAAACATTCACACATAACAGTTAAAGCATTCACATAATAGTAACATAAATATTTACCTCATGGAAACCCAATTTGGGTTTAAAACATGGTATGAGAATGGTAGTAAAAAATGTTATACTATTTTAGAATATGCTATGTTAAGAGCTTGCTTGATTAAGGGTTATAAAACATTGTCAATTGTACGTTGTTAAAGGATTTTCCTCTAGATATGTTAGGATCTTTAATCTTTTGGGAATAACCTTGCGAAAGGATTTCAACACTCTAATCTAAGTACGTTGCCATGTTAAAGGTTTTACAATAGACCAATTAAAGCCACCCTTTACATGCTGGATGACATTGAGTTGAATGAGTAGTCACTACTAGTGTTAGGAGAAGCTAGAGGTAGAGCTATATCTAGGATTGAGGACAAGCCACAAATTGAGTTAGACATACCAGGCAAGAAGGCAACCATGGCCAGTGTAGACTTCTAATATTAGACCCTCTAGTTCTACCTCTCCCTTTGTTTTTATTAGAGCTGTGAAGAGGAAAGATGTAAAACTAATGATGTATTTACTTCTAGTTTTACATAAATTATTTATTATTTTGCTTCCAGCCATGAGTCTTCCTCAAGAGAATGCAATTTTGTACCCACTTTGTATTTAAATATATCTAGAGTAAGCTTTTTTGTTTTATGTTCTCATTTATTGACTCATTGGATGTATCTTCTCATTGAATTTTGCAAAAAAAGCATCTCTAATTAAATTTAAGCAATTTTTTAAGTTATCGAGTTTTTGCTGAAAACTGGCTGAGTTTTCCCCAAATTAATTTTCCGGACCTTGGCGAGTTTTTGGCTTTGGCGAGTTTTCCGACTATGGTTAGTTGTATATATTTCACACAAGTGGACAAGGAGACATAGGAGGAAATGCCTGGAATTCCACTAGATTCATTGTGGCATTTACGCAGACTTGAGGCTTCAATTTTGATGTAAAGAGCAAATGCTAATTAGATGCAGTGGTATAATTTTTTTAATGAATATGTCAGTTTTTAGTAGAAACTTGTATCATTTTGACATTCTTTCGTAATTTTTATAAAAATGCATATGCACATCAAAGACTGAAATAATCAAATTTTGATAACTTGTTTGCCAATTATTAAAATTTTAATCAAGTCTAATGCTATGCATTGAGGTTGTGTAATGTATCTGATGAATGTCTCATAATTATTACTATATGATCATTTAAAATTTTCTATATTTTAAAATTTTCCGTATATTTAAACTACCCCTTGCTAGCCTCAAAAATGACCTTCAAGAAAAATTGTCCCAAAAGCATGACGCCCAGTCCCAGAAACTTGGTATAACATAGATGAGTACCTGTTATCGTTTATGCATCATGTAGTTTACTGATCATCAACAAGAAGAATCTAAGTTCCAAAATTCACTGAGTAAAATTTCGTTTTTATCTCTATATCTTTAAGCTATTAAAATGCCTCTAAATTTATATATAGTATATTTGTCTCTCTTTTTTTAGATTTTTCTATCTTTTCCAAAAATCTAACCTTTTCTTTTTTTTCTGAATTTTTGAAAAAGGTTTATACTTTTGGTCTGCCGATTTTCTCTTAAATGATTTTTGCTGATCTAGCTACATATTCTGTGCTTGATACAGTACTTGAATAAGTTGTGTTTTCATGTAAATCTATTTCTGTCCCAAAATATGTCAAAGCAAATTTATTGATCCTACTATCAATTTGTATTTGTAGGGAACCCTACGCAGTCAAGCACCACTCAACCCTTCTAGGCATGGCCTTGCTCCTCCGCACAGTCATAAGTATTTAAGAATGATATTATAAAAAATGGGTAAATAAATTAATGAAACATTAACTAAAAAATTAATTTCCGTAAAGGATGAACCCCAAAAACAGATTTTATTTTGCAATGAAACATAGTTGTGCACCGCATTATCCAACAATATTAAAGTTTCCAATATTTCATAAGAGTGGAATGTGATTTATTCATAGCATTGTTATGGAAATTGTGTAGGGAAAGCTGTAAGGATAGCTTGAACGTTGTAGAAATAAGAATAACAAGGCCATCAGTACCAACCAGACAATTCTCCTACATGCAAATATTATATTATTCTACTAATGGAAGAGGATATTGCAGACTACAGATTGAGTGAATTCAGTGATATTGAGAATGAACTCTTTCAGAGACTGAACTTGGTACCACCACTTATGTGTCCATTTTTAACAGAATTTTTAGAGAAGCCACAGTAAATTTGAAATATATAAAGAAACTTGACAGCGTGTCTACTCTTTCGGCCTAGAGCGGTGAAAAAAGGGCACCTCATCATGTCTCCTTATTCACTCCTCACTATAGTTAAAAACTTAAGGTCCGTGAAAGTTGAAATGCTATAAATGTTTCCTTATCATATGCCTAGCAGCCAAAATATATTATGATTATGCTGTTATCTAATCTTTTATTTACTTACAAGATACTAACACTTTAATTAGTCATGTATACATGTATGTACTTATTTCATGGTTGCGGGATTTGTATTCAAGCATAATGAAAGAGATTTCCTACTTGTTAAGATAACTTTCTAACCCTAGCTCTTGCAATTGTGTTGAAGAAACTTAATTAGGACAATCCCGAAAAGGGGCATGGCAGTCCATGTAATTCCTGTGATATGTCAGAAAATAAATACAATGGCAATCAGAAACAACATGGGCGTATCAAAATGAATCATAAAATGCAAAAAGGATGTCAATGAAGGTACTGAATAAATGCATGAGAAAAGATAATATTAAAATACAGTTTTTTAACAGAATAAGAATTGGAGCCATAAGCTAATACTTAAAGTCCTTTCCATTCCATCAATATTTAGGTAGGAATGAGCAGTCAATTTAGGTATGGAAAACAAATATTTGATAATATAGCAATAAACAAAGAATCCATTATTATCACAAAATTCTTAACTAGACTTAGCATTCACTGGCTGCAAAAATTGGACTAGATAAGTGCTTAGCATAAGACAAAACCTCATGTTGAGATATGATAATGCAAAAAAAGATGCAATTTGTTTTACTTTTCTCAATTCAATTTTCAGCAATGTCACCCTCAAATTTCCACAAAAAACAAGATAATGCATAAATGTAAGCACTTACAACAGAATCACAAAATACTGCATCAATGTCATCAAGGTTGGTATCTCTTTCCTCTTGAAATTTGACTGGAATATATCCTTTCTTGAACCAAGAGTTTTCTAATAACTCAGGAATCGTAATGCGCTGCCACATAAAAAAAGGGAAGGTCAAACAGATATCAATAAATTACTGGTTCTCAGAAACAGAGAACCAAGAAGGGAAAATAACTTTCAGTCTAATGAATGAAATACATTGTTGAAGTACAATAATACAATATCTCAATTAAAAACTCACATTTTTAGGATTTGGCTCGAGTATTCTCAGAATTATTTTCCGGGCAGCTAAAGAAAACCAATTTGGACAAGTAAAGTCTGCTTTGTATATCTACAAAACAGATGGAAAAGAAATACCGTTGATCATAGAACTATTTCAATCTAGAAGAAGGCTCCTTCCCTGCCAAGAAAACTAGCTTGCTGCAAAATAAAATGAACCTTCTTATAAAGGGCCACAATGTTAGATTCGTCAAATGGTAAATAGCCTGCCATAAGAACAAAAAGTATGACTCCACATGACCACAGATCAGCCTTGGCACCATCATATCCCTTGTCTACAATAACCTGAAAAACAGAGGATTCATAAACACTCCATGCATATCTTATTTTATAAAGATTTATTTTTTCTCTAAATTGTGTGCCTAGTCACATCATTTGTGTTATTAAAACAAATCTGTGTGATAAATTGCTCATAAAACACAAAAGTAAGAGGGGAAAAGTTGATCCAACCTCAGGAGCAACATAGTTGGGGGTTCCACATGTAGTATGCAGCAATCCATCTTCCTGCAAGGATATAACACTCATTCTTTCAGTACCATAATAAACATGCAATATTAAGGTTTTGAATGGGAAATTAATTCGACCAAAAAGTTTTTTATTGTGTTATTTATAAAAAGGGCAGGCTGAAAGATCAGATTTCACGTTAAACAGTCTAGCAGACTGTATAATAAATTTTAACAACTAAACATGCAAATCTAATTTGGCAACTGTGCAAGTGCATAGATATAAATAAATTTGAAAAGCTGCCAATGGAAGCATGGTGTCTCATTTAATGATGATGACTTTTTTATTTCTACCGAGATTCAAAACCCCACTGGGACATTGAACTCATGGATTTAAACAACATTGATGCAATAGGAATAGTTGCCCCAGATGTGCCCTCTCTGACTTGGGCCAGGTTAAAAATTCCCAAGTTAACATCATTAAAAAAAGGAACTCAGAAAAAGCTTTCCAACCTCGTAACTAATATAAATAGGACGAAAATGCAAATCCAAAAGTCATAGCTCAATATCCGGATTTCCTATGCCCTGTGGCTTACCTCAGTTATGAGAAGAAAGATAGCCAGGTGTGTACAACTTTTATGATAATATTGATGCAATGGGAATAGTTGCCCCAGTTATGCCCTCTCTGGCTTGGGCCAGGCTAAAAATTCCCAAGTTAACATCATTAGAAAAAGGAACTCAGAAAAAGCTTTCCAACCTAGTAACTAATATAAATAGGATGAAAATGCAAATCCATAAGTCCTAGCTCAATATCCGGATTTTCTATGCCCTGTGGCTTACCTCAGTTATGAGAAGAAAGGTAGCCAGGTGTGTACAACTTTTATTAATTTAGGAGACTTGAATAGTATTTGGAATTTGTTCAAACTTCAAACAATGTGAAACAAACCTTCGACTGTCTTAGGAGAAATTGCTACATCCCTAAAGCTCTGAATATGCACATGCCAATAACTATAATCTGTGTGGGTTTCCATATAAGATAAGGATAAAACTATTTCACCATGCAAAATCTGATGGTATTTATCTAACATGTGATGATTATTTGTGGTAATGCACATGCTTGTGTTTTTTGAGAAATTGAAACCAATAAGAAGCAGCAAATAGATGGTTTCTGTGTACAAGGATGACACTTTTCTGCTATGCTCCTTGGAGATGCGTCCCCTGCCCTAAATGATACCAACACTGAGTGCCTAGGGAGATGCATCCCCATCCCTTATCCTTTTTAATCAATATCTGATGTCAAAAAAATTGCAAGGCATGCCTAGGTTATTGTTAAAAGACTGAATAATTGAGCCCTATAGCTGCTCTCTGATTTTGAGCATAAGTTTATCCTGGAACAGAATTACTGAATTACAAACTAATAAATGAAAATCATTCAAAGATGAAGAAAAGGTAAAGGTATAAATTTTCAGGCATCATTGAAGTTCACCATAATAGAGCATTCTGTGTCCACTGAAAGAACTACCACTACAGTAGACTTCTTATTACCTTAACTTGCTGTGAGAGAGCACTCAGACCAAAATCCGAGATCTTCAGATTTCCCTTTGAATCTAAAAGAAGGTTCTCTGGCTGGAGATCATATTAAAGTACAGATCAAGACAAATTTCCTTCAACAATCATGAATCATGATTAATAATACTCGGAAAAATTCATTAAAATATTTTACTGTTAATGTATTTCTCCTGCAAAATAGAAGCCATATCAAAATCTTGAACTCATATGGTATAAAAGTTGATGATACCAGATCGCTTTCTCATACCTTGAGATCTCGATGATAAACCCCTCTGCTGTGACAAAAATCAACTGCATTTATAAGCTGCTGAAAATATTTTCTAGCATCATCTTCTTTGAGCTTCTGTTGTTGAGCCTGGTATTAAAAAAAATTATCGAATGGCATTAGAAACTTTACTAGCAGTGGTAACAAACATGTAGAAACTAGCACATAGTGACATATGGGAAGAAACCATGAGGACAACCACGGTTTGCAGGTAGAGTTATCTCAAAAAAAAAAGAATGAAGATCTGGGTCTCTTTGCAGCATGATAAATCGCGAGTACATATGAAAAGGAAAGGTAAAAACTCAATAATAAGATTAAATTTCAAAAAGATAGGAAAGTACTCTACATGTGAACAGTAACTAAATTTTTGCTAGAGTTTAACAGGACATACTGAAAACTACTATAGATCCGTATCTTAAGGGTCAACTTTAACAACCTTCATCCTTGTGTCTTTAAGACTGTTTTTCAGATTCTTAACAATAAGCAGTACAATTGAGGCCAGGCAATAATTTACATACACCTATGCAGCTGATTGATGCCCTGAAACCAAATTGGAGAAAAGGCATCTAAAGGTGTTGCAAGCACATGCTAGCTCGCAGGAGATCCGAAACAGAGGAAGAAATGGGAAATTCCTCACAGGATGAAGCTAATGAGATTAGTAGAAGTAGCTGAGTGTTTACTTGTTGTAGATACAATTAATACAAAGGCAACAACGTTGGCAATGAAAAAATAGAAAACAATAAGTATAGCTACATTAAACTTTTGTAAGAAACTCATCAATTTTATTAACCTCAAGATTAGAGCTTACAATTTTATCTATAAAAAAAGAAGGTTAGAGCTTACAATTTTATTAAAAAGCTCTCCGCCGGTGACATACTCGAGAACAAAATATATTTTTGTCTTGCTGGCCATAACCTGCATCCAAAAAAAGGAAAAGGAAATCTTAAGACCACATAATCATCAGAGTCCTCAATAGCATATAAAGTTGCCAGTTACATAAATAATGTGATGCCGCTTATGTTAAAAGAACAACTGATCCTACGGATCCAATATAATCTGAAAAAGTACTTCTAACTAGTGAGTCCATTGTGAAAAGTACCTCGGCAAGCTGTATAATGTTAGGATGTTTAACCAGCCTCATTGTGGAAATCTCTCTCTTAATCTGAAAACAACATAATTTATTAGCCCAACTTTCGATATATAAGAAAACTGACCTTAAAAAATGTAGATACTACAATCGGCACAGAACCTAGCCGAAGCTTAAACAAATAATTCCATCCTCCACGGCCAAAGAAGCACTGAAAATATCAAGCCAGGGTGATGCCATGCTTTCTGAAGCTTTTTGCCTAATTTCTTTTATGTAAACAACTATCCAATAAGGCACTACGATTTTACAGATATAAGACTTCGGATAAACATTTTTTTCAGAGAACTATAAGTATGATAAAATTAGCAATGAAAAGGATTTAGCAGCCGCTAAAAACTTTTACGGTAATGCATCATTTTTGCAGATACTAACCTTAACAGAATCTCAAGATCTGAACCGAGAATTGCACGTTTCGCCAACACCAGGCTTTTAACATCATTTCCGAACTATTACAGGTAATTTTGCCGCTAAGGAAGAAACTATCTTATACCATGGTGTAATTTTTGCAGCTAAGCACTCTGCATCAACTTTGCGGCTTGCCCTTTTGGCGTAAATTATTTAAGAGTGGTAAAATGAGCACTGTGATGGATTTTGCAGCTATCACTAGAAGGCAATGTTTAATTTTCCTAGCCACGTACCTTAACCCAAAAACAAAAAAACCTACAAGTTGAACCAAGAGGAGTGCATTTCGGCTGAAAGGATGAACGCATGCACAATTTTGCAGCGATATTTTGCATTGCAGCTATTCTTTCCTATTATGGCTAGATATTTTTCTTGTGGGCAATGTTGACAGAGGTAAAATCCTCGACAACAGAAAATAGCGAAAATTAAAACAATAAATGCTAGCAATTAGCAGCCTTCAACTATAGAAACTTGTGACAAAAACCAATACACAGCTTTGAAGGTGAGAACCTATACGATCCTGCGAGACAAGACTACAAAAGAAAATACCAGAAATCACAAAAGATTGAAGAAAATAAATATATGTTAAATTAAAAACCTATGATTCGAATCAGGACGACAACATCAACGCTCTATCGTCGTTGTCATGCAATTACTGTAAATTTTCTATCTTCTAACCTTTACATAGCTCTTATATTAATTATTTCTTATACTGGCTTTCTGAGCTCAGAAAGCCAGAGAGATGCAAATTCAGAATGACCAGCCTTACAATTCAAGATAACGTAGATTTTACAACCATGCCTTCATATCTCACAGCTTAATAAACCATGAGAAAAAAGGTACCTGTTCAACCATCTTATCCTTCAATATTCTCTCCTTGTTGAGCACTTTTACGGCGAAATATTCACCCGTCTGTGTATTCCTTGCGAGCCGAACCTTTGCAAATGAGCCTTCTCCAATGACTCTACCGAATTCATATTTTCCAACTCGCGTACGAGCAGTCTCCCCATACTTACTCATTTTTCTTGCTCAAAAAACCTTTAATTTTTTGACGAATTTTTTTTTAAAAACCCAAAGATTTTTTTTAAACAGATCAGTCGCGGGAGTCGGGAGGATCAAAATATCGCCGCCAGATCTCCAAAAAATTGGCCTCAAGATACATATCGACGCTCCTTCAGAAAATCCACTGCAACAACTGCAAATGCAACACCTCCTTGCAGCATTATTTATTCGTACGAAAGAAAAAAACAAGCCAAAAAATTTCCGTGTCTTATCCAAGTGCTTCCCGATCAACTTCCACCACAAGTTACTTTCCAATCTTAGAGAAAACAACCTCTTGGACTCTTGTTCTTTTCATCAAACTCCTCCAACCGCGAATCTCTAAGTGCTGGAACTCCAAATCACAGCATCAAAATGCTTATTTACAGCTCAGATATATTGGCCTCTACAGAGCATGCATATTACAAAGCTTGAAGATCTTCAGTAAAAATAATCCTGATGTATCTTCTGCTAATACCTACTGCAATTCGTGTTGACAATGATAGAAAGCTTTGGAAATGGAATCTTTGAGAGTCGTAAAGATACGGACCCCGTGAGCTCGTTTTCACTGCAAATCACACAGTAGCCAGTAGAGATAGAGAATACATGAGAATTTATGAAGAGAGAGATTATCGCAAAAACTATTTATGAAGCGCCGTGGTTTAATATCTTTGGATAAAGAACCGACCTTGAACAGCTGCTTGATTAAATCGGATTAATTTATTCTGAAAAGATGAAGAAAAGGAAACCAACACGCTTTCTCATGGTCCATCATGGTGCCTATAGCTTATCCAGTTACCTTTTGCATACAGTTTTTGTGGGTCCACTGACGGTTTAGTAATTAGGGGTGCTTTGATTACAAATAATTAAACAAAGATTTTAGAGCTGAATATTCTACTCAACTTAGAGGTAAAACAAATTAATCAGAAATAAATTTAGTTTTAATTTGGTGAAATGATGTTATTCGTAGATTGGTTTTTAATGAGTAATCTGAATTAATTGACAATGGCTTTTAGAATATTACAATCTTTCGTTAATTTGTTTGAGGATGTATTTATTAAAGGATATATTTATATAAATTATTTAAGAATATACTTATTTGAGGATATAATTTCGTTTTAATTAGAAGTGATAAAAAATAATTAAAAGTGTTATTTTTAAATTTGGTGAAATGATGTTATAGTTTATTTGTTTTTAATGAGTAGTCTAAATCAATTGAGAATGACTTTGGAATATTCTAATATTTTATTTATTTGTTTGCTTTAAGAATGCATTGATGGATATAAGTTTTAAGTGCATAAATGAAACTCATAAAAGGTGTCGCATGTACTTTTTAAAGATGCATGGAGATGGCATGATCAATTATCAGAATTTATAAAAAGTAGCATTCTACTTTTTATTATTATTATCATCATTATTATTAACAATCTTGAAAAAGTTAGAACTTTTTGTTCTTATGCATTTTGTGAAAAGTTGAAGTACATTGAATCAATTAAAGAAAATGAATTTATGAAAGAGGAACAATTGAAACTATTTTTATTATTGTAGAAACTTATTAAGAATCAATTTTTATGTATTGGGCAAATAGTTGTCATGCAATCCACATTTCAAAACTCCTAGACAAATGCATAAAAGGAACTTCCATACAAATAACCATTGAAATGGTACCTATTCAATTACTTTTCTCATACAATTTGTGTGGGCCTTTGATTATAATAAATTCCATTTAAAAAAGATACCTCACAAAGATATATCTCCCTATGTTTTATATATATATATATATATATATATATATATATATATATATATATATATATATATGCTAGTTACAACTTACTCATGGATACTTAAAGAGATATTTTAGAAGTAATATTGTTGTTAGAGTAAAGGATTAAATTCATTTTAGTTTATTAAATTACATTTACTCTCTTCTTAAGATTTTCCTTTATGCATATGCATTATCATTTAATAATTAAATACTTAAGTTTTACGATCTCCTTCTATAAGGACTGATCAATTGTACATTCCAATCATTATTTTTGTCTGATAATATATACTTGCATATTTTCAAAGCCAAACCCTTGTCTTCTCTGTGATAGGTTCTTGCATGCAGGTGTTCTACTAGATCAATGGATTTGTTCTCATCAAATCCGCTATGGTATTAAAGTCAGATATGTTGTAGCTTGTTCTTATTTGGAGGAAAAGAGGAACAAGAATTTGATAGAATAGATCTGGCATTTTTTGATTTTTATTTATGGAAATCGGGGGTCTCTAAAATTCAGAGCACTTTGAGTCCAAACAGTCCTCATGTTTAGATTCAAAGCATGTCAAAACCCTTGTTTCCATATAAAACATTTCAATTTTGGATGTTGTTGATCAGGGGGAAAATAGTTTTTGCTTACTAGTATGACCCTCGGCACATGAATCAAGGCAAAAATTTAAAATAGATACCTCACAAGGATATCTCTGTTAGAAACAATAGTCCACTAAGATAATTGAGAGGGGGCAGTGAATCAATTGTCCAATAATTAAACCATTTATCAACCTCAAACAATATTATCCATTCAACCAAAGTAAACATTAACCATAACAAGATGCACATAGACAATTACACTTGATTAGAGGGAAAACCCTAGTGGGAATTATGCCCACAAGATGATGTACTAATTTAAATAATCCATATTAAAGGATGGGCATGGACCTTGTTAGGATTCTATTACAACATTTAGTGCATGCGAGTCCATGATAGGAGACTTTGAATCCTTGTTAGAAGATTTCAACCCTGTTAGGAGTTATACATGATAGAAGGACCTACTGTCCAAACAACTTATGGGGCAAAACCACTGAATTCACTGTCCAACTGATCTTTCAACTATTCCTTGCAAAATATTTGTCTAATGTACTTTAACTTCTTTCCTCTATCTTGTCAACCGAACCAATCACTGTTAGACCTTATAGACTAGGTCACAAAACCTCGGATCCAAGTATCCAACTTTAGATCACACAATAAAACCATGGCAATGAAGTTTCCTTCACTTCCACTCAACTCTACTTAACTTCTCATTCTTCTCTTCAATCATTCACATTCATCCATTCACACTTCATACATGATAAACGAAAATGTCCTTCCTTTATTTTGAATCCATAAAACAATTGCCCGAGTTAGTTGTTACACCTTCTCAATTAATTATTATAGGACCACATTAAGAACACATTACACTTTATGATCACATTAATCGTTTTCCTTGCAACTTGACTAACTTTTTGTACACACAACTTTATGATGAGCGAGCTTGTTCATGTCATCACCAACATGTCTGCTAGAGTAATAAGATACTGCCTTATTAATTAAATCATTTTGATTTAATTATTAAGTCACCTATTATCTCTAGTTTTCTTAAGCTAAACTTTAAGCATATAATAATTAATTCTTTTATTAATTATTATCATATAACCTAGGTTTTACCCTATTAGGGTTTTGATCTCCTTTTATAAGGATTGATCTTTTTGTAATTTTATTTATTCACTTTTGACAATAGCAATCTCTCTTTTTGCTCATCAAGAATGTCTCATCTATCGATCTAGGAATTCCAGCCTCCATAGAATTTTCTTGTCTCTTTCTATGACAGGTGTTTGGATGCAAGTGATTCTTGGGAGTTGTGATTTTGATCTTTCATCAACTTCAACATGGTATCAAAGCTCTAGATCTTCATGCCCCTATTCAATTTATGAGAGATTTTTCTTGGCTTTCAAATCTATGCTTTTTTTTATTTCAGAGGGTTACAATTTTCAGAATTATTTTGTATTGGATCTGGGGGTCATTTTTTTTCAGTGCATTTTGAGCCCAAATGGACATCTCGTTGAGTTCAAAGCACCTAAAAACCCCTATTTTTATATAAAATTTGTCCAATTTGGACATAGTTGGAATCTTATGTAAAAAGTTGCCCCCAGATCAAGCACACTTCCCAAGGTGACAATATTTATTTTTTATTTTTCAAAAAATAAATTTAAAAAAGCAGCATTGTTTTTTGAAAGAGATTTTTTTGAAAAAAATATATTTTCAAAAGAAAACACTTTATTGCATGCAAAAATTTTATGCAACTTTTTGAAAAAGTGCTTTCTTTCCTTAAGTCATGTGAAAAATCTTTTTAGGTACTTCAACATGGTATAGCAAGTCTGTCAATGCTGATAGTAGTACAAATGATGTTAGCAAATTCAAGGAAAAATTTGATGTCTTTTAACTGTCATGCATTTGATTTGTTTTACTTTTTAGAGCTACCTTCGGTATTTTGGCCACATTTTTGTCATACAGAGGTATTTTTTGACGAATCTTATATCATCGAAAAGCTCTCTCTAAGCCCACCATGATGGTATAGGTTATTTGGACTTTTGATACTATTTGTTTTCCTATTTACACATTCAAAGCTAAAAGTTCTATTTTGCACTCCGGGAGACATATCTTGAGCATTCGATCTCTGACTTGGGAATTCTTTATATCATTGGAAAGGCCTTTCCGAGCTCTTTTTAGTGATGTTTTGTTTTCCCATATTCTTCTCCAGGAACATTCTATTCAATCTTTTGCATTTTTGCATTCTGGTGGATATATAGGTTGTTTCAAGTTCGAGGATCAATTTCATTGCTTTAGATGATTCGTGATGGGTTGTGCTATTTGTTATATCAGTCTTATGTCTTTTTTTATCTTTGTTGACATCCTTTTGTAGTATTTTTGCAAATGCATTGAGATAAAGTGTCACTCTATTGCATTTCGGGATATTAGACATCTTTGTGTTTTTGTTATACTCACACTATATTATAAAGTGCCTTGGGGGGTTTTATGTTGGCCATTTACACCATCTTCCTTTGTCAAGAACTGATCTTGAAGAGCTGCTTGATTAAATTAGATTAATTTATTTTGAAAATAATGTAGAGAGGAAGAAAAGGAAACCAACACGCTTTCTCATGGTCCATCATAGCTTATCTAGTTACCTTTTTCATACAATTTTTGTGGGTCCACTAATTGTTTTAGTAATTAGGGGTGCTTTGATTATGAATAATTAAACAAATATTTTAGAGCTGAATATTCTACTTAACTTAGAGGTAAAAAAAATTAATCAGAAGTACTTTTAATTTTAATTTGGTGAAATGATGTTATAGATAGATTGGTTTTTAATGAGTAATCTGAATTAATTGACAATGGCTTTTAGAATATTACAATATTTTGCTAATTTTTTTGAGGATGCATTTATTAATAGATATATTTATATAAATTAATTAAGAATATAATGATTTGAGGATATAATTTTGTTTTAATTAGAAGTGATACAAAAATAATTAATAATTAAAAGTGTTATTTTTAAATTTGGTGAAATGATGTTATAGTTGATTTTTTTTTAAATGAGTAGTCTAAATTAATTGACAATGACTTTGGAATATTACAATATTTTGTTTATTTGTTTGCTTTAAGGATGCATTGATGGATATAAGTTTTAAGTGCATAAATGAAACTCATGCTTATAAAATTTGTTACATGTGTACTTTTTAAAGATGCATGGAGATGGTATGATAAATTGTTAGAATTTTATAAAAAGTAACATTCTACTTTTTATTATTATTATTTTGAAAAAGTTTGAACTTTTTGTTCTCATGCATTTTGTGAAAAGTTGAAGTTCATTGAACCAATTTTTAAAAAATGAATTTATGAAAGAGGAACAATTGCAACTGTCTTTTATTATTGTAGAAACTTATTCAGAACCAATTTTCATGCATTGGGCGAATAGTTGTCATGCAATTGATAGTTCAAAACTCCTTGATAAATGCATAAAAGTAACTTGCATACAAATAACCATTGAAATGATCCCTATTCAATTACTTTTCTCAGACAATTTGTGTGGGCCTTTGATTATAATAAATTCCATTTAAAAAAGATACCTCACAAAGATATATCTTTGTATGTTATACATATTGATACTTAAAATATATGTATGCTAGTTACAACTTACCCATAAATACTTAAAGAGAGATTTTAGAACTAATATTGTTGTTAGAGTAAAGGATTAATTTCATTTCATTTTATTAAATTATATTTACTCCCTTCTTAAGATTTCCCTTTATGCACATACATTCCTATTAAATAACTAAATACTTAGGGTTTCTCTTTTAGGTTTTATGATCTTCTTCTATAAGGATTGATCAATTGTACATTCCAATAATTCTTTTCATCTGATAATATATACTTGCATACTTTCAAAGCCAAACCCTTGTCTTCTCTATGATAGGTTCTTGCATGCAAGTGTAATACTAGATTAGTGGATTTGTTCTCATCAAATCCTCTATGGTATCAGAGGCAGATTTGTTGTAGCTTGTTCTTATTTGAAGCAAAAGAGGAATGAGAATTTGACAGAACAGATCTAGCATTTTTTGAGTTTTATTTGTGGAAATAGGGGGTCTTTGAAATTCAGAGCACTTTGAGTCCAAACACACCTCATGGTTAGATTCAGAGAAAATCAAAACCCTTGTTTCCATATAAAAAACTTCAATTTTGGACGTTGTTGATCAAGGGGCAAAATAGTTTTTGCTTACTCATACGACCCTCATCACACGAATCGAGGCAAAAGTTTAAACTAGATACTTCACAAGGATATCTCTGTTAGAAATAATAGTCCACCAAGATAACTGAGAGGGGGCAATGAATCAATTATCCAATAATTAAAACATTTATCAAACTTAAACAAAATTATCCATTCAACCAAAGTAAACAATAACCATAACAAAATGCACATAGACAATTACATTTGATCAGAGGGAAAACCCTAGTGGAATGATGGCTACAAGATGGTGTACTAATATAAATATTCCTTGTTAGAGGATGGACCCTATTAGGATTCTATTACAACATTTAGTATATATGAGTCCCTAATAGGAGACTTAGAATCCTTGTCAGAAGATTCCAACCCTGCTAGGAATTGTAGAAGATAGAAGGACCCACTGCCCAAATAGCTTTTGGGGCAAGACCACTAAACTCACTATCCAACTGATCTTTCAACTATTCTTTGCAGAATAATTGTGTGTACTATACTTTAACTTCTTTCCTCTATCTTTTCAACCAAACCAATCATTGTTAGACCTTGTAGACTGGGTCATGAACCTCAGATCCAAGTATGCAACTTTGGATCACACAATAAAAACTTAACAATGAATTTTCCTTCACTTCGGCCCAACTCTTCTTAACTTCTCATCCTGCTCTTCAATTGTTTGCATTCATCCATTCAAACTTCATACATGATAGAGGAAAATGTCCTTCCTTTATACCAAATCCATAAAACAATTCCCTAAGTTAGCTATTACACCTTCTCAATTAATTATTATAAGACCACATTAAGCACACATTACACTTCGCAATAACATTAATCTTCTGCCTTGCAACTTGAATAACTTTTCATACACTTAACTTTATGATGAGTGATCTTGTCCACATCATCATCAGCATGTCTTCTTCACATCTGTAGCTTCAACTTCTTAGAATACTAACTCTACTAAGAGATATAACAAGTTTACCAAAACATGCCAATATAAACTCTATCTCAAAACAATCTTCAATGAAACTTGGATAACTTCTTCTAGACTTAATATCTTATGCTTCTGAGGTTACCTTCATATACTAGACACATAGTATAATCTCCCTTTTATCTCGCTACTAAAAGTACTCAACAATCTGTCTATACCAACTTGATCTTTATGTTGCTCTTCTTTCAGATACCATAGAAAACTTCTATGTTGATATCAATGACAAACATAGTAATGAATGTAACATATCATCATGATAATGATCTAATCATGTTTCTACAATACTTCCCCTTAGGAATATCATCAACATTCATGCTTCCAACAATCTCCCCCTTTGGCATTGATGGCAACAGAGATGAAAAACATCTAGTTCTAAGAATACCAACTGCAAAAGACTGCTAACGTTTCTTTTCAAATCCTTTTCATCAATCATTTTTAAATCCTCTTCATCAATCATTCTCCCATGGTGTACTTCTCCCAAACTATTTTCTTCTTCCTTCAATGTACTCAAATTATTTTTCAAGCTAAACTTCTCCCCCATTGACATCAATGCCAAAGGTTTCAACAACCATCAAACTCTGCAACAACTGATTCTTACTAGCTCAAGTTTTCAAAGAAACTATTAAAAAAAAATCCAATAAGAGTCCTGGATGACTTTGTCCATCACAAATACTCCCCCATATAGGAAGCGTCAGCATTGAATCCAGGCAAACATTGATGCTCTGTTACACTGGACTGATGCAGTCTTGCATCTTCTACTCTACTGTAGGAAGGGGCATAACCCCTAACATACCTTGCAAATACTCAAAATTCTCTTTGGGAAGAGGCTTAGTGAATATATCTACAATCTTCTCTTTAGTGCTCCCATACTCTAATCTAATTTCCTTTTCTACAACTTTCTCTCTCAACATGTGATACTTGATAGAAATGTGTTTGGTTTTAGAATGCAAAACTAGATTCTTAGACATATTTATTGTGCTTGTGTTATCACAATGTATGACAATAGGTTCACTGAATTCTATCCTTATATCCTTTACCATCTGCTTCATCCAAACAACTTGATTACAATTATTTGTTGCTAGAACATATTCTACTTTTCTATACTATTTGAGGTACAATCTTGCTTCTTGCTTGACCAAGAAACTAATCTTCCTCCAAGAAAGAAGGCCCCACCATTAGTGCTCTTTCTATCATCCATACTACCCTCCAATCAACATCAATATAAGCACATAGAGTGAAATTATTAGACTTATCATACCAAAATCTGAACTCTAGTGTTCCTTTTAGGTATTTAAATATCCTTTTGACTACTATATAATGTACTTCTCTAGGATCAACTTGGAATCTTGCAATAATTCCAACTACATTTTCTATATCCATCCATGTGTGAGTTAGATATTGCAAACCTTTGATCACAGATCTATACTTCTTGTTAGTCTCAGAATGGTTTTGACATTTAAGTGTCAACACACTTAACCAAATTCTCAAGACAATGTCGAGCTACAATGTATGCCAAGCCAAAGAATTCAATAGGTGTCAAGTGAACTTTGGGTGTCGAGAAATCTTCAAGTGCCGAGAAAAGTTCAAGTGTCAAGCAAAGTATAGGTGCTGAGTCACTATAGATGCTGAGTGAAACAAAATTGCTATAGGAGCCAAGTGAGCTAGTTGTTTATACGTGCCAAGCATCAACAACTAGTAGGTGTCGAGTAAAACAGAATCAACATATGAATTTGTATCTTCACAAACTCAAATGTAAATCATTTTTGGAGCCAACATGGGATGAATCTCGAAGGATCTTGAAGATAAGATCACATCTTTCACATTACCTATGCAATTAGCATGCAACCAATAAGAAAAATACAGAAGGCATGCAACCAATAGGAAAAGTGCAAGAAGTGAGTGGGAAATGAAGAATGAATATGGATCGTAGATTCATACCTAACCCCAAGTCTTCAAAAACTTTAAAAGGATGATGAAACCCCATTGTATGTGTGGATGAGAAAAGTGTATGGGTGAACTATAGTGAAATTCATAAGGGAGTTTAAAAGACTTAGTGAAGAACAGAGCAGTAGTGCATAATCTAGTTGATGAAGAATAGAGTATCAGAACTTTAAAGAGTGACATATCAGATCAAGAAAGGATCATAGTGACTGAGCAGAACAAGGATCTATAATTAGCAATTGAAGATTGCAAGTAATTAGGTCAAAATCTTTCTAATACTCTCTAGCAATTGTATTAGATATGGAAATCCTATGGACTTGGGTTGGCCTAGCAACCATTTGCAAATCCTTTAACATGGTTGCATTCCAAGTGAATGTACATAAGTCCTTTAACTAGCCTACTTTTAGTAGGGTAGTGAAATCCTTTAACCAGGTCACTTTTGACAGAGTGTAAATTCTTTAATAGGACATGCCTTTCATAGGGCAGACCATTGGAAGTTGTCTAACATTGTGACCTTGAATAGTTACACATTGATGCAATGATATTTTGTGAGTGTCATCCCCACCCCAGTTTTACCTTCTCATTTTGGAAGGTTTCTAGGTTACCAAATTTGTGTGTTGTCTATTTTCATGCATGTATTTACTTTCATGTTTATTAAATAAATTAGATGCATGTGAATGGTTTCAATTAAAAGAATTTGAAAAGGTTGAAGTTAGTTACTTTTGATTCACCCACCCCCCTTAGAAGCAAATATTCCCACTTTTTTTTTCCAACAATTGGTATCAAAGCCTAGTTCTCACAAGGAAGAGCCTTACAACTTGGAGAAAAGATCTAGAAATATAAGTCTACAAACTTGTGAAGATCATAGAGAATCAAGCAATTGACAAATAACTTTCTTTACATGCTTTGGAAGAAGCTAAAGGAGAACTGAAGAAATGCTTACAAAGAAGAAAAGAGATTGCCATAGTTGAGAATTACACAAAATACAAGGAGATTGACACCTCAAATCTATTTTCAAATGAAGATTCCAAAGAATTTGATGCAGTAATAGTAGACCTAATGGAGAAGAATAGAGATCAAGTAGAAGAAATCAAAATACTTAAGCTTGAACAAGAATCACAAGCCATGATACTTTGTGAGGTGACTCAACAAAAGAAAAGAGCCATTGAAGACAAAGCTATGCTAGAAGAAGAGAAGAAAAACCTTGCCAATAGATTGGAAGAAAAATTAATTGAACTTGCAAGAATCTCAAACATGCAGCTGGATACCTTGAGTCAAATGATGAATGCACATCATGAACTAAATGTCAAGGACATTGAGATCTCTACATAGAAGATGCAAAATGAAAAATTGAAAAATGACCTAAAAAGAGAGAAGGAGATTGCAAAAAGCTTCAACAAACCAAATGAGGCCATCAAGTACTTTGAGTAGTTATTGAAATCACCAAGGGCCAATAATGATATTTCATGACTAGGTTACATCAACACTAAACAAGGAGAGTCTTCCAAGACTATAGAAGAAAGGGGTAACAAAGGTAAGAACACTAAACCTACTTGTCATTTTTGTGGTAAAAAGGGACATACTTCTAATGTATGCAGGAGCAAGAATGCCCATTAGCATGACAAGCCTAAGAATGCAAGCTATTGTCATAAGTGCAAAAAGCAAGGACATCAAGCACATAACTACATGACTAGGACTATCAGAACATCAAAATTTGAAGGTCACTGATACAATTGCAAGAAGTATGGACATAGAGCTTTTGAGTGTAGATCAAAGCCTATGTGGACATCAAATTAGGCAACAAGGGAAGGTAACCATGGGCATCACTACAATTGGGACTACAACATGAGGTATAGCTATCATTACTGTCAGGAATATGGACACATTCTTGAAAATTGCATAAGGACACATTTTAGAGGGAACTACAACAGATGGTTGAGCCAAACCACATGTTTCAGTTGCTTGAAGACTGGTCATATCAATAAGAATTGCCCAAGAAATTCAAAGGCACCCAACTCAAAAAATGACAAAGGTAAAGAGAAGGTAGATGTTGAACACATTAGAGGATAAATGAATAGGACATGGAATAAGAAAGAAGGGAATATCACATCAAATGAAGGGATCACTTCACCTAGTAGGTCAAGTGGTCACACCTCATCAAACTAAGCAAGAGAAGGCATAAGGGACTGATTTACAAAGTTTCATTATGCATCAATTCCTAGAAAAGAAAGTACTGAAAAAGAATAGATCAGTATAAACAAAGATGAAAAGTTAAAAATTAAAGAGATCACAAGTGTTGTCGAGTTGCCCTCAAATGCCGAGTAAAATTTAGTACAAGCCGAATGATTTGTAGGAGCCAAGTTGGTAGAGGAATCCAAGTGAATAAGAAATCTCAATTGAAGCCGAATGAGTAATACTCTTGTGGAAGCTGAGTGATGAAAAGGCAATGAAAGTTGAGTAATGTAGAATCCTTTAGAAGCCGAGTGGACAATTGTAAATGTATTGAGCATTAAATGTGATGAAAATAGGGTGTATCATTGTATTTTCATTCATTTTTCTTCATCAAGAATGAAGAGCAAAGATGAGAAAGAGTGCAGAGAGAATCCAAAGTGAAGAAACTAGTGCATACAAAGATTTCAACAACATTCTAGCATGATTCCATCAATTTAAGGTATCTACGACTATGTCAAGCTACACAGTTTCATGTTTTCTTTGTGTTGAAACCCTAGATTGTGTAAAATGGCATCTAGCTCTAGAAAAGCATAGGAGAAGAAATCATTCAAAGTTCAATTAGTGTTCAAAGAGGTCAGGCAACCTGAATTTCATCCAATCCCAGAGGTTGTCTACAAGAATGATCCAGCTGAAGCCCGTTCCATCATACCCCCAAAAGTTGCAATGGTTCAAGACGTAAGGAAATGTTATAACTACAAGATAGGAGCCATAGGTGATATGGAAATGAGAAAGGCATATGAGAAATTGTGCGATAATGGAGTATTGAAGGAGGAATACAAAATTATTGAGAGGAAGGGTTTAACGCATGCCCTAGAATTCCCTACCATGTTCAAGACAGAATGGATTAGACTAGTGTTGAGCCGAGTGCATGATGGTAGTTTATCGTTGGAGGATGGCCCCATAAAGATCACAAGGAGAACTATTGATAGAGTAATAGGGTACCCAACCCTAGATCAGCCATAGACCCTTAGAAGTGATTCTAAGGAAGCAACATAGGTGTAAAGTGGAATAAGAGAGGGATGACAATTGACAAAATCCAAGACCCTCTAGTTGACTTTGCTATTAGGGTTATAGCACACAAATTTTACCAGTCTAGCAGACTCAATAGTGTGCCTTGTATTGCAGTAGATGTAGGATACAAACTTGTGAAGAAGGATCATACATATGATCTTATAGAGCTGCAACTACAATAGATCAATGAAAATCTAGCAATAATCAGAAGAACAAAAGGAGCACAATGCAAATTTGGTGCAATTTTGATATGTATTTCCTTTTATGTACAAAATGAATTCCCTTCTTTTGGTAAAGTGGCATGAAAGAATGATAGCTCAATCATAGCTCAAATCAATGAATACATAGAATAGACGGGAGCTAATTTTGAGACCTTGATGACTAGTTATTTTGAAGATTTTAAGAAATCAATGAAGCAAAGGCTTAGAATTCTAGTTTCCCTAGTAGAGAAACATGTAAATGAAGTTTGTTTTCTTGTAGATACTGATTACACATGTATATAGATGGCCATACCAAGAGTGAGATGGTTGAGACCTCTTGGGTATGAGATAAATATAGATGAAGCATCAACAACAATAACTACACTACTTGCACAGGAGATTGACAAGGATGCACCACATTTTGGAACATATGACGTGGTGAGATCCAAAGTGGATATGGAGTTGAAGACTACCTCCACTTTGAAGAAGAAAGATAAGCTTGTTAAGAAGCTTAAAGAAAATTCAAAGAAGGAACTACAAAAGAAGTAAAAGAAGAAGGTGAAGATGCTGAGGGTGATGGAAAAGAGAAAGATCAAGGGCCACTTGCCCTAAACCAAGGCATGGGAGAAGATATAGATGAAGAAGAAGGTGTTAAGTAGGAAGCACCAAAGGTTGAGACAAAGAAAAGAAAAGCTCAGAAGCAACTAGTTGCCCAGCCCAAAGGGAAGAAAAAGATACCTACAAAGCCAAGCCTAGCCAACCCAACCATAAGGGCTCATACTAGGGCTACAAAACAAGGGGCAGAGGTGCAAGAAAAATAGAAGGCAATAGAACAAGAGGGGTCTGTAGAGTATAAAAAGAGAAGAAGGTATGTTGCTCCTCCAAAATCAGACGAGGAGAGAATAGAGTCTGATGAGGATCAATTCAGATTGGTAAGCCATTCTACTACATCTAAATTGGAAGGCATTTGTAATAATATTAGAGATCATGCAAATTTGGCTGGTCTAAAGACCATAGATTTCAATAAGTTGTCAAAAGAACAACAAAACATAGTGGAAGAATCCATCTACACTATGATGGCTAAGTTCAAGACAATCCCACTTGAACTAGACAATTCAATGCCTAAGGAGCTAAGTTCATTGGTTGAGAATAAATGGCATTACTATCTTAACATGGAAAAAGAAATAAGAGAGTCTACTTTGGCTCATGTAATACCAGACCTTAGTAAAGGTCAAATAAAAAAGGCTAGCAAGAAGCATGGGAGCAAATTTGCACCCAAATACAAAGCCTTCAATATTTTGCAAAATCAAATTGTAGATGTTGTCCAAAAATCCACACAAATGTGGAAATTAATATATGGTTTGACAACTATAAAGGAAGGGCAGGAAGACCCATTTGAGGGTAGAAATGATGAAGAAGAAGAAGAGAATGAGAAAGAGGAAGAAAGAGAGCAAGAGAAAGATGAAGGAGAGAAAGAGATAGAGAAAGAGACAGTGGAGACACATGGTGAAGAGGCAATGACTGAAGAGCAACATACTGAACAGAGTGTCCAAGACACCCAACTGCCACCACCAAGCCCTCCACATACAACACCTCTAGATATAGTAACTGTACAAGATGTTCCTAACACTTCAGCTTAGAACATCAATCCTTTAACTACAGAGGATCTCAAGAAGATCCTTCACCAATCAACACTACAAGCACAACTTTGCACAAATCTAGTTTTGGTGAATGTTGATGAGTTACAAAAAGCTATAGTAGAAATAGCAAGGGAGAGGGAAAGCACAAGAACAACCTACACAACCTCCCATAGCTATGATAGATCAACTCAAAGAGCAAGAAGTACAAGACAAAATTGCTAAGGTTGATTCTACAATAAAGGTAACAATAATTGTCGAGGAACCACCAAAGGAACAAATAGGACAAGATGTTCCTACAGCACAAACCCAAGGTGTACCTCCACAAATTGTCATCATTGATCAAGGTAGTAGAGGAGAGGAGAAAGAAGTAGAGAAGATCCCTAAGGAGTAGGAGGCAATACAAACGTTAGTAAACTTGCCTACCTCAGGGACCTCTAATAAGAAGTTGAGAATTGATGCAGTACCATTGCAGATCTCAACAACAGGCTCGAGCACAACCAAGGTTGCAAGGGTACTTCACTATGGAGACTCTACACTTAACGAAGAAATAGTCATACCAAGCTATGACTCAAGAACAATGAACCTGCAATAGATAAATGAAGTGCAAGAGGCACTAGAAAGGAGGAAAAGACAAGAGATACTCAGAAATGAGTATGGGCAGAAGCAAGCACTAGTGGAGATCAAAGAAATATTTCTTGATGCATTCAGCTTGCAAGTACCTTATGAAAACCAACCCATCACGGAACAACTATCCAATATTGTGGACTAGGTACAAAATCAGGACCTAGAAACTAATGTCAAATTATTAGAATGGTCAGAAAAGTAGTTTCAGATGAAAGTAAATGAGAAAATATCAAGTGAAATAACACTTTCACAAGTTGAATTGGCCAAGAAAATTGAAAAAGTGAAGAAAGTACTTGAGAATGTATTCTTATTGTACAATAAGTTGTGTGATTCCTCATATTTCACATAGGAAATAAGCCAAAGAATAATGAGCTTGGAGTGAAATCTAAAGATTTCAAGCACTTAGCTACCAAAAGATCTAGCTCAGAGTGAGAAGCATTTTGTAGCTACGCTTCACACACAGAAATAATTAGCTATATTGACAGTATAGGAGGCCAATATTAAGGCCAAATTGATGCAAATTCAATCCTCCATAACTCCACGTCTGGAAGTACTCCATAAGGAGTAGGCCTATACAAAAAATGTACTAAAGAAAGATCCTAATCTTTCTACTCTTGAAGGCCTTGTTCATCTTGTAGTAGAGATAGCCATCCAACACAAGTCATTGGAGATAGTTTTAGGCAATTGGGATGTTTTTCTCAAGATGATTATGGAGGTAAATAAAACATTATTAGCAAAGTATTCTATTCATCCTTAAGACCCTTTGACATAAGTGTCAAAAAGGGGGAGAATAAGAATATTCATTCATAATTTATTGCATCTAATAAAAGGGGGAGAATATACTTATGGGGGAGTATAATTCATTATATAATGATTTGGGAAAGATGTGAATAAGAATGGTTACATAATACATTCTTTGATGGAAGAAATAAAGAATATCCAAAGGGGAAGATATTCACATTCACATTTTTGAGGAAGTAATAAAGCCAAAAGGATGCAAAATTGCAAGAAGATGTCAAAAGGGAATAGATACAGAGTACAAGAACCAGAGACATGATACACAGATACAAAGGTAGATAAGGCAAAGAGTATCAGATATATTAGCATGAGACACATTCAACACAAGAATTTTGGTTACAGGAATGATAATGGCACATCAGCTCAGGGGGAGTTACAAGATTTTGAGGTACACACAATTTTGAATAAGTTTTTGAAGTCTTGTACATATGTCAAACAAGAATCTGTAGTATACTCATAGAGATTAGTTTATAATGTTTAGTTAAGTGTTTTTGTCACTCATGTCAAAGGGGGAGATCGTTAGTCTCAGAATGGTTTTGACATTTGATTGTCAACACACTTAACCAAATTCTCAAGACAATGTCGAGTATAATATAGATGTCGAGCTACAATGTATGTTGAGCCAAAGAATTCAATAGGTGCCAAGTGAACTTTAGGCACCAAGAAATCTTCAGGTGCTAAGAAAAGTTCAAGTGTTGAGCAAAGTATAGGTTTTGAGTCACTATAGATGCTGAGTGAAACAGAATTGCTATAGGAGCCGAGTGAGCTAGTTTTTCTATATGTGTTGAGCATCAGCAACTAGTAGGTACTGAGTAACATAGAATCAACATATGAATTTTTATCTTCACAAACTTAGATGTAAACCATTTTTGGAGCCGACATGGGATGAATTCTGAAGGATCTTGAAGATAAGATCAAATCTTTCACATTACCTATGCAATTAGGATGCAACCAATAAGAAAAATGTAGAAGGCATGCAACCAATAGGAAATGTGCAAGAATTGAGTGAGAAATGAAGAATGAATATGGATCATAGGTTCATGCCTAACCCTAAGTCTTCAAAATCTTTAAAAAGAGGACAAAACCCCATTGTATGCATGGATGAGAAAAGTGTATGGGTGAGCTATAGAAAAATTCAAAAGGGAGTTTAAAAGACTTAATGAAGAACAAAGTAGCAATGCAAAATCTAGTTGATGAAGAATAGAGTATCAGAACTTTGAAGAGTGACATATCAGATCAAACAAGGATTAGAGTGACTGAGTAGAACAAGGACCTATAATCAGCAATTGAAGATTGCAAGTAAGCATGTCAAAAGCTTTCTAATACTCTCTAGCAATTGTATTAGATATGGAAATCTTATGGACTTAGGTTGGCCTAGTAGCCATTTGTAAATCCTTTAACAGGGTGGCATTCCAAGTGAATGTATAGAAGTCCTTTAACTAGGCCTACTTTTACCAGGGTAGTGAAATCCTTTAACCAAGTCACTTTTGATAGAGTGTAAAATCTTTAATAGAACAAGCCTTTAACAGGGTAGACCATTGGAAGTGGTCAAACATTGTAACCTTGAGTAGTTACACATTGATGCAGTGATATTTTGTGGGTGTCATCCCCACCCCAGTTTTACCTTCTCATTTTGGAGGGTTTCTAGGTTACCAAATTTTTGTGTTGTCTATTTTCATGCATGTCTTTACTTTCATGTTTATTAGATAAATTAGATGCATGTGAATGGTTTCAGTTAAAAGAATTTGAAAAGGTTAAAGTTAGTTACTTCTAATTCGCCCCCCCTTCTCAAAAGCAAATCTTTCGACTTGTTAATTCCAATAGTTCTTCTACTAAACAATAGGTGTCTCATCCTTTGTAGATACTTGTGTCTAGTTATCATAGGTGTTCCAAGAAGCTTACATGTTTCCAAACCAAACCTTTTGAGTAAATCTTTCAAATATTTAGTCTAAGAAATAAAGATTCCTTCTTTATCCTGTACAATTTGTAATCTTAGAAAATATTTCATTTCTCCTATCATACTATTCCAAATTCCTTCTCCATTTCTTCTACAAACTTCTCACTTTCATCATCATTTCCTCCAAATATGATACCATCAAAAAATATTACCAAAATCATTAATCTATCATCAATTTATTTCCAATGGAGATTACTATTTGTCATGCCTTTGTTATATCCAAACTTAGTCAAACACTTGTCTAAACTTGCATACCAAGTTCTAGGTGCTTGCTTCAAGCCATACAATGCTTTCTTCAATCTGCATACTATGTTCCTATCATCTGTTAAAGGACAACCTTTAGGTTGTTCAGTGTATACCTCTTCTTCAAGTTCTCAATTCAAAAATGTTGACTTGACATCCATCTAATATACTTTGAATTTCTTATATGCTGCATATGCTAAGAATAACCTTACTACTTCAATTCTTGCCATAGGAGCATACGTTTGATCATATTCTATTCCTTCTTGCTATGAGTAACCTTTCCATACCAATCTTGCTTTGTTCCTTACAACTTTGCCTTGTTCATTCATCTTGTTCCTAAATACCCATTTAGTTCCTATCACATTCTTATTTGTTGGTCTGGAGACCAATTCCCATGTCTCATTCTTTACTATTTGATCCAATTCTTCTTTAATAGCTTGCTTCCAATAGTAATATTTACATGATTCATCTACATTCTTGGGTTCAACTTGAGATATCAAACATAGTTCTTCATTGACTCTTCTTTCGATGATATGCTTAGGTGGATGATTCTTTTTCATATTCTTACCCAAAGTAGGAGTTGTTATCTCAACTCTAGGCTTTGCTAAAGGTTCTGAGCTTTGTTCCTACCTTGGCTCTCCTTCATTTTGCAAATCATTGTTAGTCTCAAGGAATACTTCACATTCCTTAGTTTAGTAACAACATTATCATCTAAATTGTAATCAACTATTCTTTCTTATATCCTAAATTTCTCATCAACTCTCACATTTGCACTTTCCATAATAGTCTTAGTTCTCATATTATAACATCTATAAGCCTTGCTTTTCAATGAATAACAAAAAAACGTACCTTCATTGCTTCTAGCATCAAACTTACTAATATCATCATCTCTTTTGATATAACACTTACTGCCAAAAATTGTAAAATACTTAACTATAGGTGAGTGACCAAACCACAATTCATAAGGGGTCTTGTTTGTATCTTTCCTAACATGTACTCTATCCATAGTGTAGACTATTGTATTCATAGATTCTCTCCAAAACATCTTAGATACATTATTCTTAGCTAACATAGCTCTTGTTGTTTATGTTACTGACCTATTTCTTCTCTCTGCTATACCATTCTATTCAAGGGTTCTCAGAGCTGATAATTATCTTTTGGTTCCATTAGCTTCAAAAAAGATGTTAAACTCATTTGAAGTAAATTGTCCTCCTCTATCTAATCTTAAAAATTTAATCTTCATGCCTAATTCATTATCAACTCTATTCTTGAATATCTTTAACTTATCAAATGCCTCAAATTTTTCTTTATGAATTGCAACCCACATCATTCTAGAAAAGTCATCAACTAAAATCATGAAATACCTTTCACCATAGAATCCTTTAGTCTTTGTAAGACTGCTAAGATCTATGTGTACAATCTCCAATTTTGTTGTATTAGTAAACTTCTTGCAGGGAAAAGAAGTTATGTTATGCTTTGCTAAAACACACTCCTTGTAAATTGTGTTAGTAGTTTTTATAATCTTAAGCAAATATCTAACTGCAAACATACTATTAGTTTGTGCAATGCTATCAAATTTATATGACAAAATCTCTTATGCCATAACCAACTATCATCTACCTTTGCAACAAAACATGTCATTTTAGTAGATTTCAACTAGAATACATTACCTCTATATCTGGTTCTACTAAAATTACCTTTCCATATTTGTCTCTAATCATGCATGTCTTTTCTGTGAACTGCAACTGATAACCTTTATCTACTAGTTGTCAAACACTCAGAAGATTCTACTTCAAACCATCAACAAAATATACATCCTCAGTGTTAGTTTTACCATCAAGGGTTATAGATCCAATACCTTTAACATGGCATCTTGCATTGTTTCCAACTTTGACAATGCCTCCATCCTAACTTTTGAAATCAAAAAACTTGTTCATATCACTAGTCATATGATGTGAACAACCACTGTCAATTATCCAATCATATTTCTTTTCAACTTGTGATACCAAAGCTACTTTCTCCGGACTTTCTTCTTTGATTACTACAAATCCTATTTCATCATCACTAGCACTTATTGCTTGTTCATCAGATTCATCTTCTTCATTTGCATACAAACACTCTCTATCTCTTCTAGGTTTGAAATTTCCTTTATACATTTTCTGTTGGAAATGATTGAAATGATCATAAGAAAAGTTGTTGGAATAATTTATGGAACTGGTAAAGAATGTCCTCAATCATTGTTTTGTCATTGATGTCAAACTTGCTACTTGCAGGGATGACAATTGCTTTAGTGATCCAAATACTATCAATTAGTTGATTGTCAAGGTGGAGGCAATCAATAAGATGTAACTAGAACATCTAGAGAAAGGTTGATGTTATGATGTTGTAATGAAGTACAAGGATCAGTCAAGCCATTAATGAAACAGTGTATTGGATGACATACTAAAAGATACAAAGAAGTATTGGATGACATATACAAAGAATGAGCACACTGAAACATATCAAAGGTTTTAGCTAAGTTTTTTGTAAAGCTCAAACTAAGTTCATTAGAGAGAAGAAGCCGAGCAAGCTAGTAAGAGCTGAGCTAATTCCTAGTTAAAGTGCCGAGCAAGTTCAGGTGCCGAGCAGAATCAAGTGCCGAGAAAAACTAAGTGCTGAGCAGAATCAAGTGCCGAGCAAAACTAAGTGTCGAGCAGAATCAAGTGCCGAGCAGAATCAAGTGCCGAGCAAAACTAAGTGCCGAGCAGAATCAAGTGTCGAGCAGAATCAAGTGCCGAGCAAAACTAAGTGCCGAGCAGAACCAAGTGCCGAGTAGGTATAGGTGCCAAGTAACATAGAGGTACCGAGCACCAGTAACTCAATAATGCCGAGTTGCTGCATTATTTTGAAAATCAAAGATTCATCAGATCTAAGCCGACAAAGTTGTTATCTAGAAATTTGTGAATTAAAAGGAAGATAAGAATGATGAGTTGGTGGCACAGAACACCATATAGAACGTTTTTAAGATACAACTGGTGAAGTTTCTAGAAGAGAACAAGATATGGGGTAGATACATTATATCCTACCTAATCCATTTTGAAACCCTAAGATTGGAAAGGAAAAATTGAGCGGCAAAAGGCAAATCAGACTTCTATATAAGAAGACATAAGTTAGTAAAAAAGTGTGGAAAAGAGGGAGATAGTGAGAGAGATGTAAGGAAACTTGGCAATAAAGAATATAATCATTTCCACATAACCCATAATAGATCTAAAATAAACACAGAATTAAAATCCACATGCAAGAGAATAGACAACATACCCACAAAATTGTGACACAAGATATACCCTGGGAAACTCTCATTGAGGGAAAAAACCCAGCCTCCAAAAGCATCCATCACCATATATTATTTGGCAAAAAATACCATTTCCATTCAACCATGGAAGCCTTCATGGCCATAGCCACAACCGAGCAAACTATGTGAACAAGCATGAATCCACACATCCCATGCCATGCTTCCAACCTTCACAAATGCTCCCTTGGCTAACCTGTCAAGCTTTGTCCCGCTCGACTCTTGCCTTTTGTCTTCTCCTTGTCACTCTTTCACTCTACAACAACTACCCTTGTGGCTGCTTATATAGTAGCAAGTCCCACAAAACCACTAAGTGGTATTACATAAACCATGTGCTACCTAACCCACTGACCCCACATTTAATATTGGGCATTTAATTCTTTTCCCCAATATTAAATAATTACATAAAATATTATCACAATGTTACAATACAACTCATCAAGAATATTTCATGGAAATCTTTACATGTTGCACGTCCATCTAGGCACAACAATACATAATAAAATATAATAATAAAATAACAATATTATGCAATGTGTGCAACACCCATTATCTCAATAATCTCCCACTTGTTGTATACATTGCATAGGGTCAATCCATAGCCACATAAATGAACAAGGAAACAATCCCTCCTAGCACATCCACCATAATGGATCAAAATACACCAAGTGCTCCATCCTGGTACCCGCAACAAAATCAAAGTATCTAGCATCTCGAACATGAATGATCTCACTTCCTATTATGCCACTACCACTGGACATACTTAGAAGCCATCCAAAGAGAAAAAACCACCCAACCTGTTGCATTAGAAGATCATAAAATCCTGTACAACTAAAATTCCAAGCACAAAAAACCTGATCCAAAGGTAATCACATTTATCCGTAGTTGTCAAAATATCCATAGCTAAAATAGCACCCACAGCAAAGTGCCAAACCCATCCAACTATCCATACCTCAAAGGCATAACAAGTGAATCTCATATCACCAACATATCCAATCTACAACCTGCAATCACAAGCTTCAAGAGCAATACCTGCCACATATATACCAAGAAGCTCCCACTGCAAAAGATAATGTCAAATCTATAACCAATCCACTCAACACATCTCAAAGAAGTGAATCCATGTAGTATCAAGGACATCCACAATACGTAAACTGATATCCTGCAAGAACAACTCTCATAACAAGTCTCCAATGCTCTCCCAAGTTCACCACAACCAATAGAGGAAAGAGATAAAGGAATAACCATGTCATCTCTCACATGACATACATGAGCACAAACCAGTGATCACAATCTCCAACCAATCTCAAATCCAATGTAGTCAAAACTAAACATCCAGGAAGATAACCAAGACCAGAGAAAACATGCAAATCATAACCTGTATCATGTCCTTCTACACACACCTCTAGATGTAAACTGTGCAAGTATGATCTCCTCCATAAAACCCCAACAAGAAGCCTCAACAACACCCAAACCATACCATATAACCAATCATGGATGTAAGCCTCTCACAAGAAGATCAAACTCATAAAACCATTCCTAAACCAAGGAATATGCCCAATATAAAACCATCTCCCAAACTCAACCAGCATAACAACATATGCACATGGAGATAACCAATGCTAAACCTTCTCTCAAATGAACCCTCCAGAACTAACTCATGTACCATAGCTCAAGATCCATATCCATGAAAGACAAGCATAAATATAATGCAACTGAGAGAAACAATGGGCTATACCTCTCAAGTAGCAAACCACCGAGTAGACCAAGAGTGGGGAATGAGAATGCTCATCAAGATACCCAAGTCTCCAACTAAGACTCATCTAAGAACAATCTCCTCTCAAGTCCATATCAGGTGACTGCCCCTCGGACTTCCTGTTGAAACCATCAACCATCCCAACAAATACTTCTCTAATCCAAGAGAAATCAGCGTCACCACCGTCTCTAAGTATCCATGAGCACCTGTAACCAATCAATTCATGCCAACTCCAAATGCAACATAGCAATATCATGAAGTATCCAGCTTATGATCAGTGTACTCAATACCAAGAAACTAAACCAAGATCAATGTCAAAGTTCCAACCATGGCCTCAGGAACATAAACATGACAACATGATCTTACCATCTCAACTAAAGAGATAACATGCTCCATATGAACATACCATAACATGTCACAACTCTAAACACGTATCAAGAGTATACCATGACATAATAATGAAAGCATCCTCATACTAAGGATAACATGCCAAATAAAAGCATAAACCACACCTTTTCCAAGAACCCTATAAGTCCTCAAGATGCAACCATCTCCACACACCATGAAGAAAACCATCTCCACATACTAGGAAGAACCATCTCCACACACCATGAAGATAACCAAGAACTCCATGAGTCCTCAAGATCTAACCATCTTCAAACACCATGAAGATAACAAGTGCACCATGCAAATGTCAAAGACGCTTCTGCAGCAAGAGGATCTAAGACAAACCTCCAACATCTACAAACACTCAATAAATATATCAATGCCAACAACTCCCACTCAACTGTGGTACCAAGTCACCTATGGCATCATAAAATCCATCTCCCATATGAAGATCCAAATCAAACCAGGAACTAATCCTGCACTGTCACCCCATCACTGTCACAAGCTCCCACTAAATCGTGTATCCAAGATATCCATGACATAATGATGAAAACCCATCCTCTAACCATGAGAATCAACCAAGGCATTAAACCATCAAAGAATTCAAAGTGCACATCATGAGCTCCTCAAAAGAAACTAAATAAATATGATCCTCAACCAAGAAGATATACCACCATAACCAAATCAGAAAATCTAAGCTAATGAACATTAATGATGTACCTGTATAACCAATCATGTCATGCCAAAATCTATGACACCATGATCACATCCATGAACTAAGCATCTGGCTCTCAATATGTCCAACCTGTCAGCATAAAATAGTCAACCACAATCCTCTACCATGACTGTACCTAGTAACAACATCTCATCCCTTCTACATGAAAAAAATAGTAAATCATGTGACTTAGGGCATAGACAACCCAAATCCAAGCCACCAATCTGAATATGCATCAATAATGAAAGATCAATGGGCAAAGACAACCCATAACCAAGCTATAAATGCAACCTGTAAGTATAGACCACTTAAAACACTGCACAACTTGTAGACCCAACAAGTCATCATGCATATCCAAATCCAAACATTGATAACCATATCATCATGAGACCAATCTGAAATATGAACTGATTATACAATGACATCAAAACTTAAATCTCCAATGCCATAAACTCACAATGTTACCATAGTCAAAATATCTCTATAAGCTGTTCAGATAAATATATCACCAAATAAATCATGCCAAACCTACACCAAATCTGAATCAATGTGTAGAGCTCTCCAAGAGCTTTCCGTTGACTACTTGAAGTCCAAAATCTGACTCCGTATGCCCAAATTATGCCCTAATCCATGCTCAAAATAAACAACATCTGACTTTAGGGCTCTTAAAACCTGACAAAATTTCAAAATTATAGAACCAAACCTACACCAAGTTGTAGTGCTCTGAATTAGCTTTCCAACACCTATAAGAACTCTAAAATTTGATATTCTGAGAGAAAGTTATGGCCGTTTTACTAAGATGGTCTTTTTACCATTTTCAGTACGATTTTTTATTTTTTATTTTTTAGTGACGAAAATTTCGACGAGATTAAATTTGACGGCCATCATGGGCTGAAACCAAAAAACTCTTTCATTTCCTCTGAACATGGCCAAACTAGGGCATATTATATATCAAATTTTATGGAAATGTCGACTCGAATCCAATGGTGAGGTCTATTTTTACCCAAGAGGTCATTTCTGCAAGCTACCCCCCAAAACCCTCATTTTAAATGAAACATCCGAAAAATCTTTTTGTCCAACAATTTCACATGCCCAAAATCTTTTAACATCCCATCATAACAACAAACCCAAAACCCTCAGACCTGCAATAAATCATTCATATATCTTGCCCCTTTCTTTTATCCTCTCATGCATTCCCATGGATTCAATCTAGGGTTACAATAATAAAACCATAGCTTTGATACCACTTGTAAGGAAACTTGACAATAAAGAATATAACCATTTTCACATAACCCATAATAGATCTAAAATAAACATGGAATTAAAATCCACATGCAAGAGAATAGACAACATACCCACAAAATTGTGACACAAGATATACCCTGGGAAACCCTCATTGAGGGAAAAAAACCCAACCTCCAAAAGCATCCATCACCATATATTATTTGACAAAAAATACCATTTCCATACAACCATGGAAGCCTTCATGGCCATAGCCACAACCGAGAAAACTATGTGAACAAGCATGAATCCACACATCCCATGCCATGCTTCCAACCTTCACAAATGCTCCCTTGGCTAACCTGTCAAGCCTTGTCCCGCTCGACTCTTGCCTTTTGTCTTCTCCTTGTCACTCTTTCACTCTACAAAAACTACCCTTGTGGCTGCTTATATAGTAGCAAGTCCCACAAAACCACTAAGTGGTATTACATAAACCATGTGCTACCTAACCCACTGACCCCACATTTAATATTGGGCATTTAATTCTTTTCCCCAATATTAAATAATTACATAAAATATTATCACAATGTTACAATACAACTCATCAAGAATATTTCATGGGAATCTTTACATGTTGCACGTCCATCTAGGCACAACAATACATAATAAAATATAATAATAAAATAACAATATTATGCAATGTGTGCAACACCCATTATCTCAACAAGAGAGAGCCGTGGTCAAGCATAAAAGCATGAAGTGCTATAGAATATGCTAAGGAGAAGAAAGCACAGAAACTCTGTTTAAATAGACGACCACAAGAATGATTGCATTGGCAGAATGAGTAATAAGACTCAAGGAGATGAAGCTTGAGAGGTAAACAAGCAGTCAGAGCTGAAGTGATTGAAGCCAAGCATAAGGATTGAACTGAAAGAGAGATCTGAAATCTGCAAAGTATGTTGTAAGTTATGTCAGATCAAAAGACCAATATTGTTACTTTCTAGCAATTGTAACAGTAAGATAAATCCTATGGACTTAGGTTGGTTTAACAGCCATTAGATAAATCCTTTAACAGGGTGGCATTCCTAGCGAATGTTCTAAAGACCTTTAACGAGGTCCATTCCTAATAGTTTGGTGAAATCCTCTAACAAGGTCACATTTAATAGTGTGTTGTAAGCCTTTAACAGGGCATCACTTCAGAAGAGTGAGAATCAAGTAGCATGTTATTGGTGGTTTTTTCCAAATTGGGTTTCCACATAAATCATTGTGTTATGTGTTGATCTTGAATATTTTATCTTTGCATGTTGACTTACAGTAATTTGCATATATGACTGATTTAAGTTTGAACAGATGAAAAGGGTATGGATTCATTAAAAAGATATTAATAAGGCATTTGGACCTTGAATAACTAATTCACCCCCCCCCCCCCCCCCCCTCTCAATTATTCTAAAAGAATTCTAACAATTGGTATCAGAGCCGACTGTTGATTCAGTTTAAAGGGACAACTAGCAGAAAAGATCAAAATGCCAAAGAGAGAAGTTCCCAAGCTCAACAAAGACAACTTTGTTGCATGGAAAAGTTTGATGAAGCTACATCTTGGATCCATAGGAGATTATGCTCAAAATTCAATTGTTATTGAACATGTAGATCCAACAGGTGTTCCTATTGCCGAAGACATGAAAAACAAGAAGGAACACAACCAGACAATGCTAGAAATTGCCTCTGCACTCAGCTATGCTGAATTTGATGATATCAAAGGATGTGACACTGCATTCAAAATGTGGAAAGCCCTATCAGACATCTATGAAGGAGATCAAAATGTACAAAGAGAAAAAAGAGAAAGTCTCAGAGGAAAATTTGATGACATGAAAATGGAAGAAAATGAGAATGCTGCTCAGTATGGTGCAAGAATAAAGGAAGTGGTAAGTGCAATAAGATGCTTGAATGGTCAACTAGATGAAGATACTATTAATAGTAAGTTCTTGAGAACCTTGCTCCCTATCTATGCTATTAGAGTATCAACAATACAAGAGCTAAGATGTATACTAGAAAATAATCTAAGCTTTGAAGGTATAATAGGTAGACTCACTGCATTTGAGTTATCTAACTTTGACAACTACAAACCTGAAAATGTTGAATCTTCTTTTAAGGCCAAGTTATCACTGAAAGATGCCGAACAGGTGAAATCAAGGAAAGGAAGAAAAATGAAGTATGTATCTAGTGACAGTAGCATTGATGAGGAAGATGTGGAACAATTGGAAGCATTGCTCGCTAGAAGATTTCACAGGGGCAAAGGAAAATTCAAAGGTAAGATACCTATCATTTGTTTCAATTGCAATGAAGTAGGTCATATTGCTGCAAGATGTCCATAGAAAAAGGATTCCAAGGAAGGCAAAAAATACAAGAACAGAAGAGATGATGACAAGAGAGATTACAAAGAAAAAGGTAAGAAGTGTTATATTGTTGAAGAAAATTTTGATGACAATGATGATGAAGTTGTTTATGTAGCCATGAAGGACCAATCTAATGAAGAAGAAGCCACAGCACTGGTGACATGTATAAACAAGAATGACAGATGGATCATAGACAGTGGATGCTCACATCACATGATAGGAGACAAAAGTAAGTTTGTTAACCTTACTCAATATGATGGAAATAGTGTTAGATTTGGTAATGATGCTCCATGTCAAATCAAAGGAAATGGTTCCATTAAGCTCACAGAGAAAATTTCATGTGACAATGCATACTATGTTAAAGGATTAAACTACAATTTACTAAGTGTCTCACAATTAGGCAATGAAGGTTGCAAAGTGGAATTTGAAAACAAAACTGCAAAAATCTATGACAATGATGGTAAACTGATAGGAAAAGGAGAACAAACAAAGACTAATTTGTTTTACCTTGATATGGATGATGTTTGTTGTCTACTTGCAAAATTTGATGATCCATGGTTATGACATAGAAGATTATGTCATGTCAACTTTGACAATCTAGTCAACATCAGTAGAATGAAGAAAGTCAGAGGTCTACCAAAATTAAAGAAGCCTGATAATATCATGTGCAAACAATGTCAGCTAGGAAAGATGACAAAATCAAGTTTCAAAAGCAAAAACTATACATCTAAAGAGATACTTGAGTTAGTTCACACTGACTTATGTGGTCCAATGGAAATACAAAGCTATAGAGGAGATAAATACATAATGTTATTTATTGATGACTATTCCAGGATGATGACTGTTATGTTCTTAAAACAAAAATTTGATGCTTTTCAAATGTTTAAGTGGTATGTGGCTAGAGTTGAAAAGGAAACTGGAAAAAGCTTGAAATGCCCAAGATTAGATAGAGGTGGTGAATTTACATCAAATGAATTTGAGATATTCTGTAATGACAATGGAATCAAAAGACAAACATCAGCTCCTAGAACTCTCCCATAGAATGGAATTGCTGAGAGAAGAAACAGATCTGTAATTGACTGTGCCAGAACATTAATGATGGAAAAGAATGTTTCTCTAAAATACTGGAGAGAAGTTGTAAGCGTAGCTGTTCATACACTGAATTGAGTACAAGTTAAGAAAGGTACAAAGACAACACCTTTTGAATTATGGTATGGTTACTCACCAAATGTAAAACATTTCAAAGTGTTTGGTTGCAAATGATTTATCCTTAAGGATGTTAGAAATGGAAAATTTGATGCAAAAAGTGATGAAGGTATATTTCTTGGTTACTCCACTAGAAGTAAGGCATATAAGTGTTTGAATATTAACACTAACAAAATTGTGAAAAGTGCAAATGTAAATTTTGATGAGCACAAAGAAGTCCAAGCTAAAATATCAAAGAAAATGGAAGAATACAGAACCTTTGTATATTATTATGAAGGAATGACTGCTGATGAGGATGATGTCAATCAAATTGAAAATCAACAACAAGTGTCAGTTTCAGCCGATTCACAACCAGTGAATGCCGAGTTGCATTCAAAAGCTAAGTTACAGAATGAAGAAAATGCACAATCTAATTCTGAAGATAGCATCTATGATGAAGAACAACCTGGCAATGAAGTACATAGTGATCCTTAATCCGAAAGATCAAACATGGAAACAAGGACAGAGCCAAGATTATCCAAATATGTGAAAAGACATCACCCTGCTGAATAGATAATTGGTGACAAAGATGCAAGACCAATGACAAGGAATAGACTAAGACATGAATCATGTCTGATTAGTCAATTTGAACCCAAGAAAATACATGGTGCATTACAAGATGATGACTGGCATAAAGCTATGGAAGAAGAAATTGATCAAATAAGAAAAAATAAAACCTGGAGTTTGGTTCCCAGACCAAATGACAAAAATGTGATTGGCACCAAATGGGTATTCAGAAACAAACTAGATGAAAATGGTGAGATTAACAGAAACAAAGCTAGATTATTATGCAAGGGTTATGCTCAAGAATAAGGAATAGACTATGGAGAAACATTTGCTCCTGTTGCTAGAATGGAAGGAGTAAGAACTTTACTTGCATATGCTGCCTACAAAGATTTTAAAGTCTATCATATGGATGTAAAATCCACTTTCTTAAATGGTATACTAGAAGAAGAAGTCTACATTGAACAACCAGAAGGATTTGTTGATGAAAACAACAGGGATATGGTGTGTAAGTTACACAAAGCACTCTATGGTTTGAAACAAGCACCTAGAGCATGGTATGAGAGACTTCACAAGTATCTAGTGCAAATTGGATTTGAAAGAACTGATGATAACAACAACATGTACATCAAAGCTGAAGAAGGTAAAGAAATTATTATATCTGAAATTTTTGTGGATGACATAGTATTTGGTGGTAAGGAAGTACTTTGCAAAGGCTTTGTTGAAAAAATGAAACATGAATTTGAGATGTCTATGTTTGGAGATATCAAATTTTTTTTTGGATTGCAAGTACATCAACTCAAACATGTAATATTTATTACACAATCAAAATACATCAAAGAAATTCTTAAAACATTTGGATTGGAGGAATCCAAACCAGTCAGCACACCAATGGCCACAGGAAATAAGCTATCCAAAAATGATGAGTTAGTCGAAGTCAATCAAACAATGTACAGATCCATGATTGGAAAACTACAATATGTTGTACATAGTAGACCAGACATAGCATTAGTAGTTGGAATAGTGGCTAGGTTCTCTGCTAATCCTAAAGAAAATCATCTCATAGCAGTAAAAAGAATAATGAGATATCTCAAAGGGACTGATGACTTTGGTCTATACTATGAAAAGAATGGAAAATTTGAACTTAATGCATATACATATGCAGACTAGGGAGGAAAAATTGATGACAGAAAAAGCACAAGTGGAGGTGCATTATTTCTAGGCAAAAGGTTGCTTACCTGGACTAGCAAGAAACAAACATGTATATCTCAGTCCACTGCAGAATCAGAATATGTGGCAGCTGCAGTCAATTGTACAAACATTGTATGGCTCACACATCTATTGAATGGAATGAAAGAAGAAGTAATGAAACCGGTGATATTGTATTGTGATAATACAAGTGCTATAAATATATCTAAAAATCCAGTAATGCATGCAAAAACCAAGCATATTGCAATCAAGTATCATTATGTTAGAGAATTGGTAGAAGACAAACAAGTGAAGTTGGAATACATTCACACAAAGGAACAAACTGCAGATATCTTCACCAAACCATTGCCCAAGGATGCCTATGAATATCTTAGAGGCAAGTTAGGGGTTATACTCCTAACTCAAGCAGTTTAAGGAAACAAGGAAGCTGCCTTGCATCAACATGAATAAATCATTGAAATATTAATAGGTTGGTACAAAGGATGATAGCAGGAACAGAAACTCCAAATCAGTCATAAGCATGGTGACAGAGGGAGAAAAACATCAAGAAGCCAAAGCTTATATTTTGCATGATAAAGATGCTACATCTTTGGCATTTATGTCAAAGAGGGAGAAATATGCAGAAAACTGATCAATGCAAAGAAAGAGGGAGATATATATGAAAGAGGGAGATATATGCGATCAGTAGTGAAAATGTAGCAAACCAATACAATCTTGGTGGTAATTGAATTGATTACTTGATCAGTTTGGTTTGCCATCAATGCCAAAGAGGGAGATTGTTAGAAATGATTGAAATGATCATAAGAAAAATTGTTGGAATAATTTATGGAACTGGTAAAGAATGTCCTCAATCATTGTTTTGTCATTGACGTCAAAATTGCTACTTACAGGGATGACAATTGCTTTAGTGATCCAAATACTATCAATTAGTTGATTATCAAGGTGGAGGCAATCAATAAGATGTAACTAGAACATCTAGAGAAAGGTTGAAGTTATGATGTTGTAATGAAGTACAAGGATCAGTGAAGCCATTAATGAAATAGTGTATTGGATGACATACTAAAAGATACAAAGAAGTATTGGATGACATATACAAAGAATGAGCACACTGAAACATATCAAAGGTTTTAGCTAAGTCTTTTGTAAAGCTCAAACTAAGTTCATTAGAGAGAAGGAGCTAAGAAAGCTAGTAAGAGCCGAGAAAATTCCTAGTTAAAGTGCCGAGCAAGTTTAGGTGCCGAGCAGAATCAAGTGCCGAGCAAAACTAAGTGCCGAGCAGAATCAAGTGCTGAGCAAAACTAAGTGCCGAGCAGAATCAAGTGCCGAGCAGAACTAAGTGCTAAGCAGAACCAAGTGCCGAGTAGGTATAGGTGCCGAGTAACACAAAGGTACCGAGCACCAGTAACTCAATAATGCCGAGTAACACAGAGGTACCGATCACCAGTAACTCAATAATGCCGAGTTGCTGCATTATTTTGAAAATCAAAGATTCGTCAGATCTAAGCCAACAAAGTTGTTATCTAGAAATTTGTGAATTAAAAGGAAGATAAGAATGATGAGTTGGTGGCACAGAACACCATATAGAACATTTTTAAGATACAACGGGTGAAGTTTCTAGAAGAGAACAAGATATGGGGTAGATACATTGTATCCTACCTAATCCATTTTGAAACCCTAAGATTGGAAAGGAAAAATTGAGCGGTAAAAGGAAAATCAGACTTCTATATAAGAAGACATAAGTTAATAAAAAAGTGTGGAAAAGAGGGAGATAGTGAGAGAGAGAGTCGTGGTCAAGCATAAAAGCATGAAGTGTTGTAGAATGTGCTAAGGAGAAGAAAGCACAGAAGCTCTGTTTAAATAGATGACCACAAGAATGATTGCATTGGCAGAATGAGTAATAAGACTCAAGGAGACGAAGCTTGAGAGGGAAACAAGCAGTCAGAGCTGAAGTGATTGAAGCCAAGCATAAGGATTGAACTGAAAGAGAGATCTGAAATCTGCAAAGTATGTTGTAAGTTATGTCAGATCAAAAGACCAATATTGTTACTTTCTAGCAATTGTAATAGTAAGATAAATCCTATGGACTTAGATTGGTTTAACAACCATTAGATAAATCCTTTAACAGGGTGGCATTCCTAGTGAATGTTCTAAAGACCTTTAACCAGGTCCATTCCTAACAGTTTGGTGAAATCCTCTAACAAGGTCACATTTAACAGTGTGTTGTAAGCCTTTAACAGGGCATCACTTCAGAAGAGTGAGAATCAAGTAGCATGTTACTGGTGGTTTTTCCCAAATTGGATTTCCACGTAAATCATTGTGTTATGTGTTGATCTTGAATGTTTTATCTTTGCATGTTGACTTACAGTAATTTGCATATATGACTGATTTAAGTTTGAACAGATGAAAAGGGTATGGATTCATTAAAAAGGTATTAATAAAGCATTTGGACCTTGAATAACTGATTCACCCCCCCCTCTCAGTTATTCTAAAAGAATTCTAACATTTTCTCTCTTTTAGGACACTTAGATTCATAATGAAAAAATTCATTGCAAGTCCAATGTTTAAAGATTTTCTTACTATCCTTTTGTATTCTTACCAAAAGGGCTACTCCTTCTTCAATCTTTCTATCCTCATCAGATTTGCTACTACTAGCAAAGTTTCCTCTAGTACTTGTGCTCCTTGATAAACTAGGTTGAATATTCAAGACACTGAAAGTTATTTCTATTCTAGTCAATTCTTTGAATTGTCTAAGTTCATTCTCAATTACTTCAAGTCTTCCAAGCAATGTCTCCTTTGTGAAATCTTTGATACAAGATATCATCAACTGTGTCATTTGAACTACTGACTTAAATGGTGGTGCTAAGTTCTTTAATATCTTTTGTATAACCTCATCATCTTCTTTGATTCCTCCTTGAGATTTAATACTTGTAGTGATTTTTGATATTTTGCCTACACATGTTCTTATAGATTCATCATTTTAGCATCTTGAAATGCACAATTTCAATTTTGTAGCCTCAATTTCTTAGAATGTTCATCACCTTCAAAACTAGTTTCCAAAGCTTTCCAAATAAAATGTGAAGTAACAAGTGACTTTACTTGATTGTATTCAATTTTAGGAAGTGCGGTCAGTAGTGCTTCTCTATCTCTCATGTTGCACATAAAAAGATCTATTTCTTCCTCGATACAAGTTTCCAAATCTTTTTTAGCAATGATTGTCTTTGATGTTTTTGTCAAGATCTAATGTCATGGACCCATGCACAAAAAATGTGTTTTCATCTTTTCCTTCCAACTATCATAATTTGTTCCATTGAACTTCAGACTATATTTCCTAAACATGCTTGCCATGGATCTCCCAAAGTTATTAAACTTTATCTTCAAGGACCTGATGCTCCGATACCAATTGTTAGAAATAATAGTTCATGAAGATAACTAAGAGTCAGGGTGAATCATTTATCCAATAATTAAAACATTTATCAACCTTAAACAATCTTATTCATTTAACCAAAGTAAATAGTAACCATAACAAGATGCACATAAACAATTACACCAGATATGTTAACTAGAGAAACCCTTGATCAGAGAGAAAACCTTAGTAGGAATGATGCCCACAAGATGATGTACTAATATAAATATTCTTTGTTCAAGGATGGACCCTATTAGGATTCTATTACAACATTTAGTACATATGAATCCCTGTTAGGAGACTTTGAGTCCTTGTTAGAATATTCCAACCCTATTAGGAGTTGTAGAAGATAGAAGGACCCACTGAACTCACTGTCCAACTAATCTTTCAACTATTCCTTGCAGAATAATTGTGTGTACTATGCTTTAACTTCTTTCATCTATCCTATCAACTGAATCAATCACTATTACAACTTGTATAATAGGTCACAAACCTCAGATCCAAGTATCCAACTTTGGATCACACAATAATACCTCAACAATGAAGTTTCCTTCACTTCTACTCAGCTCTACATAACTTCTGCATTCCACTCTTCAATCATTCTCATTAATCCATTCAAACTTCATACATGATAAAGGAAAATGTCCTTCCTTTATATTGAATCCATAAAACAATACCTTGACTCAGATTTTACACCTTCTCAATTAATTATTATAAGACCACATTAAGAGAACGTTAGACTTAGCGATAACATTAATCTTTTGCCTTGCAACTTGAATAACTTTCTATACATGTAACTTTATGATGAGTGAGCTTTTCCATGTCATCATCAACATGTCTTCTTCACATCTATAAATTCAACTTCTTAGAATAATAACTTTACTAAGAGATATAACAAGTTTACTAGAACATGCCTCTATAAACTCTATCTCTGAACAATCTTCACCAAAACTTGTATAACTTCTTCTAGACTTAATATCTTGTACTTTTGAGGTTACCTTTGTATACTAGAGACATATTATAATCTTCCTTTAACCTTGCTACTAAAAGTACCGAATGGTTTGTTTGTATGAACTTGATCTTTCCACTATTTTTCTATTAGATACCACAAAAAATTGCTATGTTGACATCAATGACAAACACAGCCATGAATGTAACATATCATCATGATAATAATCTAATCATGTCTCTACAATACTCCCCCATAGGAATATCATCAGCATTCATGCTCTCAAAAATCTTTCCCTATGTTTTACATATTAATACTTAATATATGTATGCTAGTTACTACTTACCCATAGATAATTTAATAGAGATTTTAGAACTAATATTGTTCTTAGAGAAAAGGGTTAATTTCACTTCATTTTATTAAATTATATTTACTCCCTTCTCAAGATTTCTCTTTATGCCCATGCATTCCCATTTAATAATTAGATATTAATTATTAATTACCATTTACCTCTTAGGGTTTCCCTTTTAGGTTTTACAATCTCCTATAAGGATTGATCAATTGTATATTTCAATCATTCTTTTAGTATAATAATATATTTTTGCATATTTTTAGAGCCAAACCCTTGTCTTCTCTTGTCTTTTTATTCTCTATGACATATTCATGCATGTAGGTGTTCTACTAGATTTGTGGATTTGTTCTCATCAAATCCTTCATGGTGTTAGAATCGGATCTACTGTAGCTCGTTATTATTTAGATGAAAAGAGGAACAAGGGTTTGACAGAACAGATCTGGCATTATTTGAGTTTTATTTGTGGAAATAGGGGGTCTTTGAAATTTAGAGCACTTTGAGTCCAAACACACCTCATAGTTAGATTCAGAGCACATCAAAACCCATGTTTCCATATAAAACACTTCACTCTTGGATGTTGTTGATTAGGGTGGCAAAATTGTTTTTGCTTACCATGGTCATACAACACTCAACAAGCGAATCGAGGAAAATATTGAAAAAATTTATAATATAATATAAATTTTCATTTTTAAAAATGTGGTGAGTTTTTAAAAAATGCACTGTCAAGCAGCCACCATGACTCCTCCAATGTTGGTAACACTGCCCAATGGAAATTGCCGCCCAACCTTTGCCACCATGACCTCTGCCTAGTCCTTGCACTACCTGACCACTGCTCCATGGCCACCTCCACTACATCTCGCTACTCATCTGCCATTGAACCCCTTTTTTTCCTACAAGCATTCCTATGATGGCTCAGGAATTTTTAACTCCTATGGGGTTTTTTTGAGTTTTTATTTTTCCTTCTAAACTTGCCTGGGTTTTTCTTTGCGATATCTTGAGCACACAGAGGCATTTTTTGGTAACCAAGATATCTTTGGAAAGATGATTTTGAGATGGACATGGTGTAGGTTTTACTAGTGATTTTTTGCAATATGGTACATGCTTTTGCAGTCAAAGCCAATTGATTGTTTTTGAATTCAGGGGGGCCTAGATTGCTCAAATTTTCTCTATTTTTTGATTTGGAAGAAGCATCAAAAATCTCTCTTTGATCTCTTTCCAAATTCTCTATTATTTTGATTAGAAATTTTCAAAGGTACACATGATTCTCATTTGAATATTTTTTCCTTCTCATTGTATAAGCTTTCTTACTAGTTGTTGGTGTTCATTTTTTTGGCATTGTGGGGGGTGTTTTATATGCTTGTTTTTGTCATTTACATCAATAAACTAGAACTATATAAAAAAAAACACCTAAAAAAATTAGTCGAGACCCCTTCTTGTCTAGCACTTCTAACCCCACATAACTATCACACATGGAAAACCTTGATGACATGACTTTCTCCATTCAAAAAGATTTTGATCTTGTCTAGATGATGTGCAACCAATTTTACAGAGGGTCTTTGAGGAAATGAAATATTGGAAAAAGATGGATGAGGCCATGAGGTTGATTTCTTTGTAGGTATCTAAGAGTTTTCAATTTCATCTTGATGGGTGCACTAGTCCTCAAGATATGTGGACTAAGCTAGAGGGATTATTTGGTATAGTCAATGAGTTTAGGGAACTTCAGGTTAAGGTAGAGCTTACATCACTTGTACTTGATGTTTTTCACTCCGTTGATGACTTTCTTATGTAGTTTAAACAATGAAGATCTTTGTTACACAATTGTGGAAAAGTAAAGATTGATAAGGAGTTCATTTATCTAATTTTGTTAAAGCTTCAAGGAAACTTTTAGATTTTCTCTTCTAACTTCCATTCCACTATCGATGCTTTGGGTCCTAGATTTACCATGCCCACATTTGAGGTATTTTTTGATCAATTGACTAGAGAGAAAGCCAAGCTTACATAGTGGGAGTCTTTAATAAGATCAAAGAACCAAGAATTGGTTGCCTAGACATCTACATGGAAGCTAAAGCAAAAATCAAAGTCCAAAATAGATTTAATTGGTAGTGAGAGTTCCTCCAAGCTATATCCTAGATCAAATTCTTAGAAATCCACTCCAAAGGGTAAACTTTCTAAGTCTGGTGAGTCTTCCTCCAAGACTAAGAAGTTTACAAGTAATCCTTACAGTTTTTGTGGCAAGGACATCTAGTTTTTAGGTGTTGGAAACATTTTGAGGCTTTAGAGGAGGCCATACAATATCATAGCATTGCTTCTCTAAATCCACCACCTCCTCCTTCAAGCATGCCTTCTTATACTACTTGGATCATTGATTTAAGTGCTTCTTGCCATATAACACACTCACCTAATTATATTACCTCACTTGCTTAGAGTGTTACTATACAAATTATAGTTGGTGACTCTACACAACTTTTAGTTTGAAGTTCTGGAACTATCTCTTTGGAAGGTGGCTCCCTACATGATGTTTTATTGGTTCTAGCCATTTTTACAAACCTCTTGTCTGTCTATCAAATTTGTCATTTTGGCTCTGCTAAGATAGTTGAGTTCTCACCACATGATATAGTTTTTCAAGACCTCCATGATCCTAATTTGGTTGTTTCTATTGGAAGTGTTGATTTATAGTCTCACTTATATTATTTTGATGGCTTTGAGAGCTTTGATTCTATACGTGTTTCTCTTGTTTCTCATGCAAACACAATGAGAAAACTTTGGCATGAATATTTTGGCCATGTCAACTATAGATATCTATAGTAGATGAGTACATAGGAGCTAGTGACTGGGCTACCTCAAATCTCTTGTACTAACGGTGTTTGTCAAGGTTGTGCACTTGAAAAACATCACAAAGATCCCTTTTCAATAGGTATATCCACACATGCTAAAGCACCATTGGAGTTGATACACAATGATAGTATGTCATTCCCCACTCCATCTTTTTTTGGTGCCCAAAATTTACTTACCTTCATAGATGACTTCTTTAAATGCACATGGGTGTACTTCCTAGAGTATAAGTATGATGTTTTTGATTCATTTTGAATCTTTAAGACATTTGTAGAGAAGCAATCTGGTCTTTCTATCAAGCATATATGCACTGACAACAATAGAAAATGTGTGAATCAATCTTTCAAAGACTTTTGCACTAAGCATGTTTTGCAACACTAGTTCATAGCTCCCCATACCCCTTAGTAAAATGTAGTTGTTGAGAGAAAGAATTTAACATTATGGGAGATGACCAATTATATGATACAATCTTGAGATACAAGTACTTCCTTTTGGGCCGAGACTATCAATTGCACCAACTATATTCAAAATTAGATGCCTCACAAGGCATTGTAATATTTGACTCCTGAGGAGGCTTGGACTCATGTCATGACCAATGTTTTTACATTCCATATTTTCGGTAGTGAGCCTTGGGCATTTATTCCAAATGCACAATGTAAATCCATGGAGAGGAAGAGTTGACCACTCATACTTGGCTAGTGTGAGGATGTAAAGGCATACATGTTGTTCAATCCTAATTCAAGAGAGGTCTTGTTTCGACAAGATGTCTAGTTTGATGAGTATTATCCTCCAATGGAGCCTCCATCACTAGCTTCTCCCTCACTACCTAGTACTTCCTCTTTTCCTCTATATGATTCTTTATCTTTTGAGGAAGATTTTGATGATGATCCACCTTCCTTTCTTCCCACTAATGTTCCATGAGTACCCAAGTGGACTTGTGATACTGTTGATGCACCTAGACCTATGGTAGGAGATTCTTTAGATTCTTGTTGCACTAATGCCTAGTTATTTAGTATTGAAATTTTGATTCATGCCATTTTAGATGATGCACAAAGTTTTTCATAGGTGACAAGACACTCAAATTTTGACAAGACTATGGATGAGGAGTACTCTTCTTTGATGAAGGACCACACTTGGGATCTTTTTCCTCTTCCAAAAGGAAGAAAGTTGGCTCAGTGTAGGTGGGTGTACCATACCAAGTATGTTGCAAATGGATCTATTGAAGGTACAAGGCACGTCTTATTGTGAAGGGATTTTCACAAGTGGAGGGTATTGATTACTCTAAGACCTTTTCTCTTGTCACCAAGATAAATTCTATTTGCCTTATACTTTGTCTTGCAGCTTCACGGGGATGAACAATATTTTAGATAAATGTGAAGAGTGTTTTTTTACATCCAGACCTAGATGAGGAGATTTATATGGAGTAGTCTTAGGGTTTTGTGCAAGAATCTTCTATGGTGTATAGACTTTGGAGGTCCTTGTATGGTCTCAAACAAGCTCCTTGTGCTTGGTTTGAGAAGATGGATTCCTTCTTGCTTACACCACACTTTACATGATGTCATTTTGATCCTACAATGTACATTCAGTGTCATGGGGCTAATCTATTGATACTTGTTCTATATTTTGATTATATCATTATTACAAGTAGCTCACCCTCTATAATTTAGAGTGTTCATTAAGCTTTGAGAGAGCAGTTTGAGATGATGGACCTTGGACTTATGCACTATTTTTTGGGCCTACAGGTTGTTCAATCTTTGGATGGGATAGCCATACTCTAACAAAAGTATGCACTCTTGATATGCTTCAGAGATTCAACATGCTTGATTTAAGCCTGCTCCCATACCTTTTTTAGTCAAGTGTTGATTCATCTACCACTATCTCTACTCCTACAATGGATTCCACTTTATATAGACAACTTATGGGTAGTTTGTTGTACCTAATGCACATATGTCCTGATCTTTCCTTTACAATTGGCCCTGTCTCTCAATTCTCACATGATCCTCATGAGAGTCATTGGTAAGATACCAAACACATTTTGAGGTATATTTAGGGTACTACATGTTATGTCATTATACATCAGGCGATCCCCACATTGTTGGTATACAGACTTAGATTGGGCTGGTGATATTGGTGATCAAAAGTCTACTTCTAGATTTGTTTTTTGTCTTGGTTTTGGCCCTATCACATGGTCTTGCAAGAAGCAACATACTCACACATTACCATCTACAAGGGTTGGAGACATGGTAGTTATGCTAGCTAGTTAGGAGGTTTTATGGCTTCGATAGTTGATGATAGAGTTTGGATTTTCCCCTAATAGTTCTACCTTTCTTTTGTGTGACAATCAAAGTACTATACACATTTCTCGCAACCTAGTTGAGCATCAAAAAACCAAGAACATTGAGCTTCATGTGCATTTCATTAGGCATTTGATTTAGGATGATTCTCTTAGCTTGGAACATATTCCCATTGCTAAGTAGGTTACAAATGTCTTCACCAAACCTTTTGCATCCTTGCAATATCTTCAATAGTGTACTATGCTTGGGGTGAAGGAAGTTGTCCTTGGGGGGTCTCAGTGATGAGTTCTTCCTTCTTTTATTTTTAGTATTCCTCTATCTCTTTTTGGAGTAGGGTTTTTTCCATGTGTTTTTCCCTATTTCTCCATTTTTCAAATATTTGGTTGTGCTGGGTCCCTTATTAGGCCATGTTGTTAGGACCCATTTTTTCTTTCAACATTGTAGTTTCCTTGCTTTTTTATGCATTGTTTGTAATTACATTGTTTCTAATCTTAAGGGGGGTTGTTAGAGTAAAGGATTAATTTAATTCTATTTTATTAAATTGTCCTTCTTAAGATTTCCCTTTAAGCACATGCATTCCCATTTAATAATTAAATATTAATTATTAAATATCATTTACCTCTTAGGGTTTCCCTTTTAGGTTTTATGATTTCCTTCTATAAGGATTTATCAATTGTATATTTCAATCATTCTTTTAGTCTAACAATATATTCTTGCATATTTTTAGAGCGAAACCCTTGCCTTCTCTTGTCTTTTCTTCCTTATGATAAATTCTTGCATGTAATTATTCTACTAGATTTGTGGATTTGTTCTCATCAAATCCTTCAATCGTAATTAACTTCAAAGTTAAATAAAATAATTTAAAAGTATGTTATATTTTTAATAATTAGTGAATAGAAAATTGTCATGATGTTATAATTGATTTTCTTTTGCAATGAGTATTTTAAAATCAATTCCACCATGACTATTAATTTGTACAACTGCACAAATCTAGGAGATATAATAGAAGGTGGATGCATAATAGGAACTAAGATCTATTAATTTTAAAAATATAAGGATACATGAAACTAATAATTTAAACAAATATAATTTAAATAATTTAAAAAAATGCAACAACATAAAATTACATAATGGAGATAGCATGACAATTTTCCCTATGAGTTTTCTTTAACAAAAAAAAATCCTTATCATTTTATTAGACTTAATTTTTTTTGATTTTAGGCTCACATATAGTTTGTAAAACAATTGGTGGAGCATTGAATGAATCAATGTTCACAAAATATGTCATACATTGACCAAAGTTGATTTCTTAAACATCACAAAGCTAGAGTATAACACACATTTGGCAATTGCATGGAAGGAACATGCATGCATGCAACTATTAAAGTGAATGAATTAGTGCCACCTTGGGATGCATTTGCGTAATTTGACATGTCTAATACCTCAATAACTTGAAATTTTAAGAAAACTCATCAGTTGGATGTTCCCCATTATTATTGTTTGAGTCTGGATAATTTTTTTTGACTTCTACTCTTAATTAAAATTATCTAATGCAAATTTATGTCAATGTTCTATTATATAGATAATCGTGCTTTAAACTTGTTTTCATATGAATATTGGAAATTTCTCTATATACTTAAAAATTTCCTATTTTTATATAGTTGTATTCTATGTCCCCCTAAAATAACCAAGAAAAAATATGTCGTGGTCTCACATCCATTTGTCTCAAAACTTAGGGTGTGTTGAATTATTGTATAATTGATGTTTCTAAAAGTGTGGAATAATTAATTTAAAAGTATATAATTAATTTATTTGGTGAAGAGAAATATATCATGATTTTATTGTCAGTTTATTTTTTAATTATTAGTCTAAATCAGATGACAATGATTTTAGAATATTCGAATAGTTTGTTAATTTCTTTAGTTTAAGGATGTATTAATGCATATAATCTTTATGCACATAAACAAATTTCATACATACAAAGTTGTTTCATGTACTTTTTAAAGATGCATGCAACAACACATAATCACATTGAATGGAGATGACATGATAATTTAACTTTAAAAAAATGTAATATCCCTATCTTTTTTAACAAATTATGAAAAAATGAATATGCACAAACACACATTAACTTGTTGAGATTGATAGGCAAAAAAATTTAGATGGCGAGCGAGAGTGAGAGTGAACAAGGGAAAGGACGTGATAGCACACCTTTTCAAAATTTGAAACCTATCCTAGGCAGGATTCCACAGCGAAGAGGAAATTGGAAACCAAGAATGAAGGAGGGGTTTGCAGAGTGTCAGGGACTACAAATATTGGAGATGAGATAGAGAATGGGGATAGGGACTCACATGACAAGAGCAAAGGTCTAGAAAAATTTGCTCCTCCATCTAAGGTGGACCGGTCTAGGTTTCTGGTGAAATGGTCATCTCTTTTTGGTGTTAAACCCTCTGGTAAGTCTTCCTTCCCTCTGGTTAAGATCCTTTCTAGTTTGAATAAGGGGTCTTGTGTGATTTCTTTCTAGATGAGCTAGTAGACCATAGTATTGCCTCAATGGCTTCCACCTTGGTGGGAAATTTTATTGGAAAAAGGCCGAACATAGATATTGTGAGATCTTTCATCAGAAGAAATGGCATTTAAAGTACAGGTCAATGTTACAGATATGGCAAAGAAGACTTGTCTAACATCCTATGTGAAGGACCTTCGAGTATAGGTTAGTCTACCCTCATGCTTCAAAAATGGTCATCAAAATTAGATTTTAATGAATCATTCTTTGTGCAAGCACCGGTTTAGGTCAGACTTCCAAAGCTGCCCTTGGAATTCTAGAATGAGGATGTGTTTGTGGGAGTAGAAAACTCCTTTGGGGAAATTTTTTTAATAGACCCGATAACAACTTCTAGAAGTAGACTAATGTATGCAAGGATATGTATCAGTTTTAGGGAAAGGGATGACATACCAGGAGTTGTGAGCTTTCACTCTAAGCTGGGAACACATACTCATCAGTTGGTTTATGAAGGTATCCCTTTTGCTTGTTTTCACTATCTAAAATCAAGGCACAAGGAGAATGAATGTCCAAAGGTTAAAGATAAAAAGAATTTCCATCTTCTTCCCAAAGAAAGGTGAAAAAGATCTGGAAAAGGAAGGACATTAAGGGTGGCCAGAAGGTTGAGGTGTTAAATGCTCCTATCAAAGGAGGGAATAAGCTGTCCATCATGACTTCTAGGGTAGAGAAGGATGTCCTGTTTGGAATAAATATTAATGTGTTGGTTGAACCAATACCAAAGATTAAAGGGATCATAGAACCAACAAAGACAATCGAAGAACCATAAAAGATTATGGAAGTCCCTACTGATGGAAGAAAAGAGACAGTCCTAGATGCTCAAAGGAAGATGAGATAGTTTTTTCATCTATTAGAGAGGAGGAAGATCTAATAATGAATATTAGATTCTCAAAAGTCGAGGAGGCTAATCCTAGATTTTCAAAAGCCAAGGAGGCAAATGGAGCAATGTTGGTTATTGCTCAAGTAATGAGGAAGGAGACCAGGATAGAGGTGGAAAGCCAACCCTAGGAAACTATGGTGTCAGATACTTAAATGCAAGAAGTGGGGGAACAAGTCCCTAATGAAGGAGAGTTAGTGAGGGAAACATTAGAGGATGTCATGGATCTCCCCTCATCTCCTAGGAAGGCCCCAAATGTTTCTTGCAATCTAGAAGAGGGATTAGAGAGGGAAAACTCCTTATCTCCTAAGCCTAAAAAAAAAGCAATCAGGAGCCCTCCCTAGTTTCACTAGCTGAAACTAAGAGTCATAGTAAACTAGACTTGGGAATAAGGTCAAGATCTAGAGGAAAGATACATGCTAGCCAAGGCAGAGAAGATGAGACCAGAAGAAGTTTGGTGGATGGGAGCCAAAGAACTCTTCTAGAGTGTTCCCCTAATTTTAAATGAAGATAAGCTCTTGGAATATAAGGGGCCTTAACAGATCCCATAAGCAGGAAATAATTAGGAATATGATTAGAGATTAGAGACTTGATATTTTGATGATACAAGAAACTAAGATGAAGAAAGAGAGTTTGGGTAAAATTTCTTTCAATAATAGCAAGAGTGGGGAAGCCTTAGACTCTGAAGGAGCATCTGGAGGATTGCTGACCCTTTTCAATAATAAGCAGTTCAGATTCACTACTTTGTATAATGATGGAAACATCCTTCTTTGTAAAGTGTTCCATATGTACTCCAATGATTTTTGGTTCCTTTTGAATGTCTATGCTCCTAATTCCAAAAGGGAGAGGAAAAATTATTGGTCCAAAGTCTGTGATTTGGTTTAGATCAATAGCATAAAAAAGGTATTATTATGGGGGACTTTAATTCTCTGTTAGTGGATGAGGAGAAGAAGGGAAGTTTGGTGCTTGCCTGGGAAAGTAAAATGGACCTCTCCAATTTTATAAATAGTCTGGCTTATTTGGACTTAGATCTGTTGGGAGGAGCTTTTACTTAATCAAAGAAAAGAATTGGAAGGGAGTGTATTTAGGTTCGGTTGGATAGAGCTCTTATCTCTCTCAACTAGTTATAGTCTTTCTCCTATAAGTTGTCTCTGCTTTCTAAAGTTGGCTCTGATCACTCCCCTATATCTCTCTTAGTTGTCTCTTTAGAACCAAGAAGGAACTTCCCTTTTTAGTTTGAAAAGATGTAGACTTCACATCTTGACTTATTAAATAAAATTTATCATTGGTGGGGGATAGAAGCGGAAGGTACTACCATGTTTAGAGTTGTGAGGAAGTTGAGTAATGTGAAGAGAATGATAAATGTCTAGAATAAGATAGATTTTGGACATATTTTTCATGAAAAAGATGATCTATCTGTCGAACTCACCTCAATTCAAGATACTATTCAATAGGAAGGGTACAATGATTTGAACAAGAATGTTGAGTTGTCAATTTTGTCTAATCTACACAATATTATAAGTAAGGAAGAGAAGTTCTAGAAGCAAAGATCTAGAATTAACTGGCTGAAAGAGGGGAATCAGAACACAAGGTTTTTTCACATTCTACTCTAAAGCATAGACCTAATAACATAATTTATGGTTTAAAAAAGGAGTAGGATATGTTGACAAAAGAGAATGAAATTTTTGGTAAGGATATTTTCTATTTCTCCTCTCTTCTATCCTGGGATCTCTCATTATTGAAATTGGATTAGACTAAAATTGTCTCATGTATTCCACAGATTATTCAACCCCATCACAATAAAATGTTGAGGGCTATTTCAAATTCTTAGGAAGTTAGAGAAGCTCTTTTCTCCCTACCAGCAAATAAGTCTCTAGGCCTGCATGGATTTCCTACCTTCTTCTTCCAAATTTACTAGTAGGTGGTTATGGAAGATTTTGCGAAGGTTGTTCAGGAATTCTTTGGAGCAAGAAGCATTCTTAAAGAGATTAATTCTACTTTTTTTGTCCTCATTCCTAAAAATCTTCGGGCTAACTCTTTGGATAAATTTAGATCTATCAGCCTATGTAACTCTTTCTAGAAGATTATCTCAAAGGTGCTAACCTCTAGAATGCTTAAAATTCTTCCTTCGATCATATCTCAGCATTAGACTTGATTTGTCCTTGGAAGACACATTTTGGATTCGATCATGATGGTGCATGCAGTTATCCATTCTATGGATTCTAGAAAGAGAGATGGAATGTTTCTCAAACTAGATCTTTCAAAAGCTTATGATTGGGTCGACTGGACTTTCCTTGGTTTGGTGCTCCAGGCTTTTGGCTTTGATAAAAAAGTTTGTAAGCTTATATCATAGCTAGTTTCTACTTCTTCTCTTGCTATTTTGGTTAATGGTGCTCCTAATTTTTTCAAACCTACAAGAGGGCTTGGATAGGGGGATCCCCTCTCACCTATTTTGTTCATTATTTTGGCAGAATATAATGGAAGGCTAATTGAGAAGAACAAACAAGAAGGAAGGCTAAAAGGGATTAAACCCTCCTCTAGGTGTGATCCTTTTTCCCATCAACAATTTGTGGATGACACAATTATGGGAGGGGAAGCTTCAGTCAAGGAGGCTAAGTGATGCAAAGATAAACTTAATGAAAGCAAAAACAAAAGGAACCATCACTAGAAAGCGATTAATAGTAATTATTCTTCTAATTAATTCATTAAATGAACATTATATACACTTGTTCTACTACATATTTCTTCTTCCTATAATTTCATATCCAAAAGCTTTCCCTAAACCAAAACCAAAACCTAAAAACTCTATTTATACTTGCTAAGATGGTCTGCGAAACATTCTAGATTATTACAAAATAGGAAGAACAACTTACAAAATACTCTAGATCAATATAGAATGGGGAAGAATGACCCCACAATGATCTATATGAATCCCAAGAAAAGATCTTATCATAATGACAAAATTGTGATAAATTCTTCATGCAGAAATCACATAAAAAATATTTTATGTGGGTGCTCCTGCACCATACTCCCTAGGAAATTTTATCTCAAGTCTACTTGAGATGAGCACTTGTAGAGTGGTACCTTGCTTCTTGATATCTTGTTTGGTCATCCACATGGCATCTACATCCGAATGACCTTTGAGTTTTACCAAATATTGCTTGGACTCCTTTCCTCTTGTCTACTTTATAACTTTGGTGTCAAGTATCCTTTCTAGCTGTGGTGTCTACTTAAATGGTAGACATTTAATGCCTTCTATATTAACAGTTTATCCTATATCAATTTATTTGGTGGGTGCTTTGAATGGTGTGAGGTTTGCTATGTTGAAGATGGGAGAAATGCCAATCTCAAGTGGTAATCGAATCTCATAAGCATTGGTTCCAAACTTCTTCTATATTTGACAAGGGCCTAGTTTTCTCAACGTAAGGTTGATAGATTTACCTTTTGGGAGCCTCTCTTTCTTGAGATTTTCCCATAAAAAATCTCCCACTTCAAATTCTAAGTGTCTCCATTTCTGATCTGCATGCTTCTTATACCTATCAGAGGTTTGTTGGAGTTGTGCTTTGACTTCATCATGGATTTCTTTTATGGCTATAGAAAATTCTTCTCCTTGGGCACTAACTTGTTGCTGTGAACTCATATCTCTTAACTCGAAGATCCCTCTATGATGAATTTCATACACCACTTAAAATGGTGACTTTCCTGAACTTCTATTGATGGAGTCATTATATGCAAATTCAACTTGGGGTAGGATTACATCCTATTTTGTTGCATGTTGTCTTGTGAGCATTCTTAACAAATTGCCCAATGTTCTATTAACTACCTCTATTTGGCCATTAGTTTGAGGGTGGTAGGCTAATGAGAATGATAAATTGGTTCCAAGTTTCCTCCATAAAGTTCTCCAAAAGTGTCCTACAAACTTCACATCCCTGTCTGAAACTATGTTGAGAGGTAGTCTATGAATCCTTATGACTTCCTTGAAAAAGAGATCTTCTATATGAGAAGCATCAATGGTCGACTTACATGGTAAGAAGTGAGCTATTTTTTTGAACATATCTACTACAAAAAATACACTATCATGCCCCTTTTGTGTCTATGGCAGCCCCCTTACAAAATCCATTGCTATGCATTCCTAGGGTCTAGATGGTATTGGCAAGGGTTGATAAAGCCCTACATTTGTAGTCCTTCCTTTGGCCCTTTGACAAATCACACATGTTTCCACAAAGTTTCTAATGTCAGTCTAAAGTTTAGGCCAATAGTAGTACCTCCTAACCAATTCTAAGGTTTTATCCAAACCAAAATGTCTACCCATTGTTCCACTATGCTTCTCTTTGATAATGTTTATCCTCATAGAGCACCTGGGTACACATAGTTGTCCTCATTTGAAAAGAATTTTGTCTTGTATCAAAAAAATAGGAAAATCAGCATGGTATCTTTCTCCAAATTCCATACATACCTTGTAGATGTCACCAAAATTTGGATCTACTACTTACATGTCCTTCAGTGCTTCAATTCCCACACTTTTTAGTTGTATTTGGGAGATAGTTAGATTCCTTCTACTAAGAACATCACCAACCTTGTTTGATATGCCCTTCTTAGGCTTTATGGTGAAGGTATAGGCCTGTAAATACTCCACCCATTTCATGTGCCTATGACTTAATTTGTCTTGGCTATTCAGAAAACTAAGTTCTTGGTTATTGGTATACACAACAAACTCCTTCAACAACAAGTAGTGTCTCCACCTTTTGAGAGCTTGAACCAATGCATACATTTCTAGGTCATATGAAGATTATTTTTGCTTGGCTTCATTGAGTTTTTCACTAGAGAAAGCCACTATTTTTCCTTCTTGACTAAGAATTGCCCCTATACCAACCTTGCTAGCATCACATTCTACTTGGAAAACTTTGTTAAAATCAGGTAAAGAAAGAATTGGCTACTCACTAACCTTTTTCTTAAGCAATTCAAAAGCTTCATTTTCTCATTGACTCCATGCAAACTTACACTTCCTTCCTCCTTTAATAGTTTCTAACATAGGATCACATATATGACTGAAATTTCTTATGAATTTCCTATAAAATGTAGCAAGACCATGAAAGCTTCTAACATCTCCAACTATTTTTTGGGGTGGCCAGGATAGTATAGCACTTACCTTATCTTTATCCATCTTCAAGCTACCATGGGAGATCAAAAAACCAAGATATGTTAGCTCCTCTTGCATGAACAAACACTTTTCCAAATTTATTACCAATTTCTCCTCATGAAGTCTTCTCAAAACCATGTCAATGTGCTCTAGGTGTTCTTCCTTTGTCTTGCTGAAAATTAATATGTCATCTAAATATACTATGATGAACTTACCATTGAAGTCTTTGAGTATTTCATTCATAAGTCTCATGAAGGTACTAGGAGCATTAGAGAGTCCAAATGGCATTACCTTCCATTCATATAATCCATCATTTGTTTTGAATGATGTCTTCCACTCATCTCTAGCTCTTATCCTTATTTGATGGTACCCACTTTTTAAGTCAATCTTGGAGAAATACTTTTCACCTCCCAAATAATCAAGCAAATCTTCAATTCTTGGCATTGGAAACCTATATCTAATTGTAATCTTATTAATGGCTCTAGAATTAATGCACAACCTCCAGGTTCCTTCCTTCTTGGGTGAAAAAACAATAGGTACAACACATGGGCTTAATCTTTTTGCAATCAAGCCAGAATTGAGTAACTCCTTTACTTGTCTAGCAATCTCTTCATTTTGTTGTGGTGTCATCTTGTATGTAGCCTTATTAGGTAAAGTAGGTCCAAGAATGAAATCAATACAATGACTAATGTTTTTTATAGGTGGTAAAGAATTTGGCATACCTTTTGAAATAAAACTTTCATATTTATCCAAAAGTTCTTTCACTTCATTGGGAATTGCCTTCTTTGTTTAAGCCTCCTTTTTGTCATTTCCAATGGGTTCTTGTGGTTATGGGTTAGGCAGCAAAAGAAAACAAGGTTTAGGTTCATCCTTCATGTCCCGTAAGAATTCATTTTTATCAACCATCATAGTTTTGGCTTCCCTCTCTTTATTTTCTTCCACTTCTTCATGATCAGCAAATGGAATCAATCCAATCACCTTTCCATCCTTCTTGATGGTGTATTTATTGAGTTTTCCATCATGTTGTGCCTACAAATAATACTATTGGGGACTACCAAATAATAGCTGACATGCTTCCATGTCAACTATATCATAAAAAATTCTATCCTTATACTTTCCAATTTGAAAATCAACCCATGCTTACTCATTTACAAGAGTTTTTTGACCATTTATTAGCCATGAAACCTTATAAGGAAAATGATGAGGTATCATCCTAAGTTTTAACTTCTAAACCATCTCAAGAGAAACTAAATTCTCAGTAGTTCCTAAGTCAATAATGACTTTACATACCTTACCTCCAGATTTGCAAGCAATTCTAAAGATAGTTTTCCTTTGTGGTGGTTCCATGGTAGTAGGCACTTTCAAAAGTGTTATTTTCATCATTAAACTTTCTCCTCTTTTAGGTACACTATCTGAGTTATCCTTCTCCTTCTCTTGGTATTCATCATCTTGTACCAAATGTGTTCTTCTTTCACCTTGTGAACTTGAACTTGCTCTATTTGGACACCTAGATGCATAATGTCCCTCCTTATTGTAATTGAAACAAATAATTAGACTTTCCCTTCTACCACCAAATCCACCTCTTGAATTGCCTCTTCTACCTATAAAGTTACCTCTAAAATTTCCTTCACTTTGACTGGTTTCTTGCTTTATCTCCTTATGATTTTCATGGTTTTTTCCTCTTCCTTGGAAATTTCCTCTTCTCCTTTGATTTCTTCCTCTTCCTCTGCTATTTTGTTCTTGCCTTCTTTTCAATTTGGCTTCCACCTTTAATGCTAGTTGATAACACTTCTGTACTATATAGGGACACAATAAATTAAGTTCTTCTTGAATGTTCAACCTCAATCCATTAAGATATCTTTCAACTTTTACACTTTCACATCCACTCTACTTTGCCCTTAGGCTTAATTTTTTATAATGCCTCAGTATAGGCTATGAAATTTAGCTCCTTTTTTCTTAAACTTTGTCTCCTTTGATGAAGTTGGATTTCATAATTTCATAATCCTCAGGTAAGTATGTTTCTCTCACCTTGGCACACATCCTTTTCCATGAAGTTATCATGTTGTTACCTTCTTTGACCCTTTCTTCTTGAGTGAAATTCCACCAAGTGAGGGCTGGTCCCTTTAACTTTGACTTGGCAATTTTTACCTTATCCTTCTCTGCTATATTTTCACATTCAAAATGGTTGTTCAAGAATTCTATCCAATCTACAATATCATTAACATCCATCTTTCTTGAGAAGACAGGTAGGTCACCTTTGGCATCCTTCTTGCCAACTCTTTCAAGGGCTTCTATGAAGTATCTTTGGTCTCCAGGTAAGTTAACCACCTCTTGCTCAGGGGTATCCTCTTCTTCCCCTTCTTCCACTTGCTTTGAGGAAACCTTTGCTATCTTTTCCATCCGGCCATTTAGCTTCTCAAATTCCTCTAATAACCACTTATTGATTTTCTCATGTTCTTGCATCTTCTTTGCCAGTTTAGTATTAGTGACCACGTTTGATATTTTAGCTTCTAACTCTGATCCAAAAATAAAATCTAATTTCCTTAGGAGCTTTCCCCAAGCTTTGATACCAAATAAAATGGTGCAGGAGCACCCACATAAAATACTTTGGATGTGATTTCTGCATGAAGAATTTATCCTGATTTTGTTATTACAATAAGATCTTTTCTTGGGATTCATATAGATCATTGTGGGGTCATTCTTCCCCATTCTATATTGATTTAGAGTATTATGTAAGCTATTCTTCCTATTTTGTAATAATCTATAATGTTCTGTAGACTGTCTTAGCAAGTATAAATAGAGTTTTTAGGTTTAGGTTTTGGTTTAGGGCAAGCTTTTGGATATGAAATTATGGGAAAAAGAAATTTGTAGGAGAACAAGTGTATATACTATTCATTTGATGAATTAATTAGAAGAATAATTACTATCTATCTCTTTCTAGTGCTCATTTTTGCTTCCATTGAGTTTATCTCTTTATCACTAAGGTTATGAAGGAGATTCTAGATTTGTACACTAGAGGATCTGGACAACTTATTAATTGGGAAAAAAGCTTGATTTACTTTATTAATACTCCAAAGGATAGGTAGAGGAAAATTGTGAGGACCCTTGGATGTGGAGCAAGAAAGCTTCCTTCTACATATCTTGGACTCCTTTTGGGCACTAAGCCTCATGATTCCTTTTGGGATGGGATCATTGATAGGTTCAGTAAGAAGCTAGTGGGTTGGAAAGGGGCTTCTCTTAGTCATGTAGGAAAATGCCTTTTGGTTAAATCTACTCTTCAAAACCTCCCAATGTATTCCTTGAGCCTTTTTAGATTCCAGTTAAATTTGCACAGAAAATGGAAAAGATTTAAAGTGATTTTTTGTGGTCGAGTCTTGAAGGGTAGAAAAAAATCCCCTTGTGGCATGTAATAATGTCTATCTTCCAAAGTGCTATGGTGGATTGGGTATCAGGAAATTAAAGCATCTCAATATGGCTCTCCTAGCCAAATAGATCTAGTGCATCTTTAATAGTACTAGGGAATGGAGAGATGTCTTTGTAAATAAGTATCTTAGAAGACCTTCAATTCAATTCTTGCTAAACAATGAGGACATCTAAAGTGAGTCTATTATTTGGAATGGTATTCTTAAGGCAAGAGAGTTGGCCAAGGCTAAGGTTATTTGGAAAGTGGACAATGGGGAGGATATTCTCTTCTGGACTAATAATTGGTTGTTTCAAGGACCCCTTATTAATAATCCTACTTTTGAAATCTGGGCTAATGATTGTATTAGGCAATTTGGTTTGAAATTTAGTGATTATAGAAATAACCAAGGATGGGGAGACTTGTCTTTCATTTCTGAGGATCTCAAGCCGATCATGACAATGCTAAATTCTATGGCTCTTAATAATAAGAGGGATGAAGTTATATGGGGTGACAATTCTAATGGTTGTTACTTAGTAGCTTCAGGCTATAATTCTCTTTGGAGTCTAAAAGAGAAACCCCTTGGGTGAGAGCTTGGTTACCTAGTCTTACCCCAAAGATCAATATTTTTTACTAGCTAGCCTTGCAAGACAAAATTCTTGCTCGGGATAATTTAGTAAAAAGAGGTCGTATTATGCCTAATAGGTGTATCTTTTGTAAAAATCAAATGGAATCAATTAATCATATGTTTATTCATTCTCCTTTCTCGAGGGAGGTTTGGGATAATGTAACTAAGAATTTTGGAGTAAGCTGGTGCAAACTAGGTAATCTTCTAGATTTCTTTTGCCACTGGATAAGTATGTTCAAAGGTTTAGTCTTGTTGGATTTAAGCACCTAGACTTTGCCTTATTTTTGTTGGGGAATCTGGAAGGAAAGAAACAGTAGAATTTTTAGAGACAAAGAGGGACCTACTTATGTTCTAGGGGAGAAGATTTACAGAAACATAAAGGAAAACTATGAGGTAAGGAAGGGGGGAGATATTGAAAATGGTGGTAATAAGAAGGAGAAAGAAAAGGACAGGAGGGTAAAAAGATAGGAAGTGAAATGGTTGCTTAGTCCTAAGGGATGACATAAATAAAATTTTGATGGTGCATCAAAAGGTAACCCTGGACCTTTGGGTTGTGGAGGAATCATAAGAAATAATTATGGTGGAGGGGTGGGAACTTTTTCTCATCCTTTGGGTTTCCAAACTAACCATTTTGTAGAAGCCAATGCTGCTTACCATATAGTTAAACTAACCTTTGACATGGGGATTATAAAATTATGGTTGGAGGGGATTCTAATAACATTATAAGATGTATTAAAGGAATCACTCAACCTTCATGGTCTATTGTTAATATTATTGAAGAGACCCAAAATTTCCTTCAAAATTTTGAATGTGTCCACGTCACCCATGTTTATAGAGAGGCCAACCCCATAGCAGACTAGCTCGCCAAGAAAGTTATCAAACAAGACAAGGTGATGACTTAGAATTTGGGTGGGAATATTCTGGAAGAAGTGAGGAGTCTTATTGAACTAGAAAAAAATCTAGGGAGGTACGGTGGAGATCTTAATGTAATAATGTTTATTAATGGAAGCTAGAGTATGAGTTATTGCAATAATGGCATTTACGATAAATATGGTTAGGTGAGGTTATTAGTGTCATATTGACACATTTTGTGGGTCAATTTTTTCATCTGCCTTTTTTCTCTGAGTATAGAAAAATATATGGACATTTTTTAAAGAAGTGAAACCTAGAGCATTCAAAGTGTTGAGAAGGGTTTGCTGAGGTTGGTGTTTATGAGAATTGTAGGGGTGGAGAGCACATAAATGGTGGAGGAAAGGAGTAGGAAGGAGCTTGTGGGGGAAGCAGAAAAATGGAAGCAAAGGGAAAAAGTGTGGGAGAAATTGGAGAAGGGAGGTATAGAAAATTACATCACTAAACTCCATTGCTTTCACCCAGATGTAACTAATAGTATGGTTAACTCTTAGAAGGATGGGATGGTTAAAATGAATGGAGTTCCATTTTAGGTTATAGAGGAAGTCATTGCTCTTGTGTCTAAAATTCTAGCAGAGGGCTTCATATTTTATAGAGACAAGAAGCTATCGGTGAATGCGGTCAAGGATTTTGCAAAGAAATCAGAGGAGGGGAATGAACTAGTAAAATGTGAAATGTTCTATGAAATGGATTCCATCAAAAAACTTTGGAGGTATGTATTACAAGTGGTTATAGAGTATATTTCATTAGATACTAGATTTGACTGGGTGAGAACTCATCACTTTGTTCTTCTAAACCATTTCCACCATGGCATTAAGATTTCTTTTCCCTTTTATTTATCTACTTCTACGAGCAAGGCTATTATAAGATTTAAGAAAAAACCCTTTGTAAATCCTACTTAGCATGAGGGATTATTATTGTTAGTTTATGAGTATTTTAAAGCCTAGACTCTAAGCAAAATTCCTTTGCTTGGTGCAGATGCCTCTAAGGACTCAAGTAGCTCTAGTTTTTCCTCTCATTCAAAGGATATTCAAAGTATTAGCTAGAAGGGGGAAGAAAACATTTTCTCTAGAAAGAAGCCCAAAGAGTTAGAAAAAAAAGTTGCCTCCATCTATTATCCCAAGCAGGAAGAGCCCTAGAGGACATGGGCCTAAAATTACAGTCTAGCATGATTAATATTACAATGAGGAAGGGGAGGAAATGAAATCTGATGTGGAGGACGAGAAGGAGGAAAAAAAAGCGAAGAACCATTTGTTAAAAAATGGAAGAGGGAAATAGAGATGGAAGCTGAGGGGGTTTTGGAGTCAGGGCCAGATATCTCAACAATTCCTCTTTCCCCTATTCATCCCCAGGAGCAAGAGGAGAAAATTGGTGGAGAGGGTGGAGAAGTGATTATTAAGGATAGGAAAAATGCATGGAGAAATTTCAATGTAAGAACTTCCAAGATGGGGATTGTTAGAGAGATAATGAATCCTCAAATCTTGGAAGAAAAATAGGGCCAACTCAAGTTCGAAGAACTCATTAATCTAGCTATGGTGGCAATAATAGATAATGCTAGGGAAATGGGCATGAATTTTTTGAATAATTCTTGTAACAACATAATTGAAAATTTTAGGTCAATCAAATGGCTTTACCATGAATTGGAAGGGGTCAAGGAGAAAATTGGCCAATTGGAATACAATAGGAAGGAGCCAAGTCTGGGAAATCAAAAGGACTAGGAGGATCAAATTAGTTTAGCTAAGAAGAGAATCCTAAGCCTGGAAAACTATAATGATAACTTGGTGAATCAAATGATTTCCATCCTCAATTCTATCAATGATAACATTATATCCCTAATTGGAATGTTAAAAGCTAGAGGTCTATTGGATGAGAGTGAGGACAAGGATAGAGAAAGAGCTAGGGTGGAAGAGGACGCGATGATAGAAATAACTTTTAGAATCCTAGATTGGGAAGCTCAATCAAATTAGGAGAAAATGGCTGAGGAGACTCACAAAGTCTATGAAGTAGCTCAGATGACGTAGGAGCTTGAGCAAATGACAGAAGAGTAATCATGGTTTATTTTTTCTTGTCTTTTGCTGTTAGTTTTCTACTATTTTTTGTCAAGTTGGCTTTTTCTTGTTCTGGCTTTTTGGATGTAAGTTGAACTAGCCTTTTTGTCGGCCTTTCTTTTTGGTTGGGCTTTCATGCTTATTATTAGCCTTGTGACTTTGTGACTTGTCTTTTTTTGGCTGGGCTTTAAATGCTTGTTATTAGCCTTGGTTTTTGTTATAACTATTGGGTTTTAGGGTCCCTATAAAACTTATTTTTCTTATCAAAAACAAATTATGAAAAAATTAACATTTTGCTCATATACATTTTGTCAAAAATTCATTCATACATTAAACCAATAGATATTTTTAAATACGAGGATGGGGAACAATTGAAACTATGATTTATTGTTATAGGCATGTATTCATAAACAATTGTCATTTATTGAGAAAATAGTTGTCATGCAACCCTTATTCAAAAATTACTTCACAAATAAATGGAAGGGACCTACATACATATTACCATTAGATAGTCCATCATAGTGTTTATAGCTTACTCAATTACCTTTTTCATATAGTTTGTGTGGGGTCAAACCCTAGTATATGAGTAGCTAAATGCCTTGATTCCAATTTACTTATAACAAATAATTAAGAAAAGACTTTAGAGCTAGATAATATATTTAACTTCAAAGTTAAACATATATTTTACGAAAAAATAATGTAAAGAGAGAATTATCATGTTTTTTTTTCCTTGTAATGAGTAGTCTACATCAATCAATAACAACTTTAGAATATTAAAATATTATATTTACTTGTTTGATTTAAGAATGCATTAATGGATATGATATTTAAGTGTATAATAAATTACTTACCTACAAAAGTTGTAAGTTTTATTTTTTATTTTTGGCCAATGATGATAATTGGTATTAGTAAAATATAATAAGATGAAAAGAAAAAGTCCAAATTTTGCAAACTACCATCTTCCAAGAGGTCCAACTACATCCAAAATGGAGGCCAAATGCCTACAAATACACCTCAAATAAAAGATGCAGAGGGAAATGCATCACTTCTAGAATTCTTAGGGTTTCAACTTTTAATAGATCTAATCATGCACAAAACACTAGTCCTTTCCTAAGACCTTACCAAGGTTATGTCATTCACCATGAACATTCTCATGGTCCTCCCTTGTGACCTTCTATAATAAGCAATTGAAATTTGCAAGGAGACACAACTCCTCACATAAAGCTCATCTCCCTAAAGACCTTCCATGCAACCCTTCCACTTCAAACCTTAGGATCTTGTTACCAAATCCATAGAGAAGATGTGTGGGTGTTTCTCCATTTTTAATACCTCTAAAAGACATGTCCACTTGGAAAAAATGGCAAGGTTTCCCAAAGTGATTTGTTCAGCTAGGCCTATTAGGAGACCTAACCTCAATTAGGTCTTCAAACTGACCTTTCTAACCCTATCTCCAAAAATTTCTTAACAATGCTCAAATAAAACATATATGCATATACCCTTTTGGCATTTTCATAAGATATCTCAAAACTAGATTTGGGTTTTGGGTTTGACCAGGTCAATCAACTTTGAGTGTATTAAGCCTAATATGGCTAATACAAGGAAATTTGTATATAAAATTCACAAGTAATCTTTCCTTGACACCAATCTTATTGTTTCATGTCTTTTTATTCCTAGGGACATCAAACCATCTATCATATCACATCCACACTTTCGTTTTCCTTCTTTGCATCCCAATTTCTCATTTCTCCTAACTTGTCACATCAATATGCCAAGCCTTGGGCTTTAAAATTTTTTTTCTTTGACTATGATAGAAAAGATTGAATCTCATTATATACATGTAGTCCTAACATACCCCAAATATTTGGACAAATCTAATAGTGGAATGCTAAGAATTCATCATTTGAATCCAAATCCTTAGGGTTTATAGGGTTCTAGAACCAATCTTCACAAAAACTAACAAATCTCTCTAATGTCTAAACCTAATGACTTTATACTAACTTAAAATGAAGGTTAAATAATTATTCTAACTATTTATATCCTTATTTCAATTTTTCCAATCCGTGTGTGCTTGTATAAAGCAAAGAAACAACAAAATTCACAAGAAAGCATAGGTGTTCAACAAAGAAAACCCTTCAATTACATTACCAACTTCATCATTACATAAAAAATCAATCCAAAATTATTTAAGAAACTGTCTCCAATCAACCCAACCATAATTTGAATTATTTGGCTATTGGTTTGCAATTATCCAAAAGTTGCATAGCAACATTTTATAACTTTGATGCAACTTTTACATTTTCTGCATTTTTCACATTGAAGTGATAACACAATCTTGAAAAAATAAAAAATAGACCTTTTGCAAACCTAATGCACCTATAGCATCCTCTTAACATGTTTGGAGGCTTTTGACAAATATTGCCCAATTATGGTTTAATTAGAACTTTGAACCTAAATTGGTCTCATGGCCATATTAAAAAATATCAACAACCCTATTGAGGCCTTGTAAAAACAAGATAAAAAAACCAAATAATTGATCAATGATCCCATTAGATCATGTTGGAGTCTATAGGAAGTTCTTTTGCACCATACTCTCCTAGACAAAAAGAACTCAAGTCCCTTGAGTTGCCAACAGTTTCAAATTAGTGTCATGCTTCAAATAATATGTTTTAGTCATCCAAGTGGCCTTTGATTTTTGTTAATCTTTGAATTTAACTAGGCATTCTTTGTAAGTGCCCCTCCTTGTCTATTTGACTACCTTAGAATCCAAAATGCATACCAACCAAACCATCTTACTTGGGGATAAATCTTTAAAATATTTTACACTATCGTTCACATTCTCTACCTTGGTGTTTCCATATACATCTAAAGGTTCTCTGAAAGGGAGAAACTTAGACACATTGAAGATATGAGAGATTCCTATGCCTGGTGTAAACTCAATTTCATATGCATTGACTCCAAACTTATGTACATTCATGCAAGGTCATATATTTTTCATCAATAATTTGGTGGGTTTCCCTTTAGGTAACCTCTCCTTTTTTAAGTAGTACATGGCCATACCTCCTACTTTATATTGAACATCTCTTCTCTTAAGATCTTCTATTTCCTTGTATTTTTTAGAACTCTTCTCCAAAGTGGCTTTACTTGAACATGTATATCCTTCATAGAAATATCAAAGTCTTCTCCTTGGGAACTTCTATTTGATCCATGTAGTTCTCTAAGTTCAAACACACCTCTAAGGTTGAATATATACACAACCTCAAAAGGAATTTTCCCTATGGTTCTATTAACTAAAAAATTGAAAGCAAAATCTACTTGACTTATCAAAAAATTCCATGCCATTCCATGTTTCTTTTAAGGCACTCAAGGAGATTTCGTAAGGACCTATTAACAACCTCATTCTAAACATCATTTTGCGAATGTTAGACTAATGAAAATGACAACCGAGCTCCAAGTTTCTTCCATAACACATCCTCCAAAAATGCCCTACAAATTTGGAGTCCCTATGAGTGACAGTAGTGAGTGGTGACCTATGAATTGAAATAACCTCCTTGAAGAAAATTCTTGCAACATGTGATGTATTATTTGTGTATTTATACGTTACAAAATGAGCCATCTTGCTAATCTATCTACAATGACAAACACATATCAAAGCCTAAGAGTTTGGAGGAAGTCCCAATACAAAATCCATTCTAACACTTTTCCAATGCCTGTTGGGAATAGGAAATGATTGATACACACCAATATTAGAGGAGACTCCCTTTTCCCTATGATAAATAGAAAAACTTGCAATAGAGTTCCTTACATCTAGTTTTACGTTCTGCCAATTATAGAGCTTGGCTACTTGCTCTATGGTATTTTCAAGCCCAAAATGACCACTTAGAGTTCCATTTTATGTCTCCCTTATAATGCTCTCCCTTTTTGAATATTTGGGAATACACAACCAATTTCCTTTGAATAGAAGCCCTTCCTAAATGTAATAAAAAATGGAAACATGATTTTTTAAAGATAAAATCAAACACACATCATAAGCTTCTTTGAAATTAGGGTCTTCCTTATAGAGTTTTTAAAGGGAATTAATCCTCTTGCTATGCAACTAGACCTCATAGATTACAAGAACCGTTCTTCTCAAGGCATCTACAACCTTGTTGGTGTCCCTTTTCTTATGCTTTATGGTAAATGTATTAGGGTTTCAACTATCCCTTCCTCTTGGTATGCCTTTAATTGAGTTTCTCCTACCCATTTAGCAAACTTAGAGCATAATTATCTACAAAGATTATAAAATTCCTTTGGGAGAAGTTAGTGCCTCCATTTTAAAGAGATTTCACCATTGCATGAAGGTTTTGGTCATACATTAAATACCTCTCTTTTTCCTCATTCAAATCCTCTAAGAAGAAAACTATTGGATACCCTTCTTGACTAACTACTACACCAAGACTTGTTTACTAGCATCACACTCCACTGTAAAAAGATTGTGAATATTATGGAGTGTTCAGGTAGGTAATTTTGTACCTTTTTCTTCAAAATTTGGTAACTCTCATTGGATTTATCATTCCATGAAAACTTTCATTTCATTCTCCATTTAATGGTGTTTAAAATAGGGGCACAAAATTGATTAAATCCTCTAATAATTTTTTTGTAGAAAGTTTCCATCCCATGGAAAGTCCTAACATATCCAACATATTTATGTGTGGGCTGATTAAGAATTTATCCTATCTTAGAGGGATCCATTTTTAAAAAAGCCTTAGGAAAAAACAAAACCCAAATACACTAATTCAATTTTCATGTACTCACTTTTTTGCAAACTGATCATTAGATTCTCCTTATGTAGCTTTACCAATACTTGTTCAAGATGCTTAAAATAATCCTCCCTAGTCTTGATAAAAAAAAGGTCAACATCAAGATAGAGACCACAAATTTTTCAATAAACTTTACCAATATCTCATTCATCAAGCATATAGATGTGCTTGGATCATTGCTAAGACCAGATGGAATAGAAGCCATTCATAGAGACCCCCATTAGTATTGAAGGTAGTTTTTTTTTCCATTCATCCCCTTGCTTTATCATTTTATACTAGTACCCTTATTTCAAGTTAATTTTTGAGAAGTGACATGACCCTCCAAGATAGTCCACGGGATCCTCTACCATCGGTATTGGAAATCTAAATCTTATGGAAATCGTGTTTATAACCCTAGAGTCTATAGATAACCTCTATTTCCTATCCTTCTTTGAGGGAAAACATATACAAGACTGCACATAGGCTTAGGTTGTTCTTAATTATGCCCTTTTCTAGGAGCTATTAGACTTACCTTTTAGGGTGTCATCTTATATGTTGGAATATTGGGAAGAGTGAAACTAAGGATAAAATCTATTTTTTGGTTTATTTCTCTTATAGTTGAAGCTTGATATTTTGGGGTATCTTCAAATAATATCATCTTTAATTTTGAAACATTTAAGTAGTAGATGAAAAAACCATAGAAAGATAACCATACACAACAAATCCATATTTTTTAACTAGGGAAACCCTTGATCAGAGGGAAAACCTCATTGGGGATAGTACCCACAAGATGATGCACTAACATAAAAGTTTCTTGAGAAAGGAAAGACTCTATTAGGAGTCAATGAAATACATTCAGTACATATGAGTCCCTATTAGGAGACTTTGAATCCCTATTAGGAGATTCCAACCCTATTAGGAGTTGTGGCAACCTTGTTAGGAGTTGAAAGGAAGATAGAAGGACCCACTGTCCAAACAACTTTAGTACTATCCTCACTGAATAATATAAGTCTATATTAGCAACCATCCAAAAACAACTTCTCTTACCAAATATAGTTCCTTGTAAGGTCAACATGCCTCAACTACATCAATCTCTGCACTAATCCAAAAGATATTCACATTTAAGCTCACATATAACATATATATGATTGCATATCACACAAAATGATCTCACTAATTACAAAACATCCACACTAGATGCCTATCCATAAGGAAATTATATTTCCTCTATATCAAGTCCTAAAATAAATTAACAAGTTGATCTTAAGGATTTTCCAATTAAGAATAATAATATAGGACCAACTTAAGACATTACAATACATGTTACATTACAACATTACATCTTTTCATAGTTATAAGAAATATGTTGGCTCACAATCTTCATAACTTCATACTCCTTGATCATTTATTTATGCATATTTAAAAAAATCATCTTCATCCTCTATCTCATCTCACTCAACCAGATTCCATCTATGTTAGGAGATAAAATCAAAATAATAGTACCTACTTTCCAGATACGTTGTTTGAAAGCTACCTTCACCAAATCCTTCACAACTCTATCTAGTCTTCATATTTTCATATGTACTTTTAACTATAGCATCTAGATATAATCTAGAACATAATCACATGTGCACATAAGTTGATCTTCAATCCTTAAACTACATGAAGCCAAACTCTATATGTTGCTCTATTAGTCTTCACATAATAACCAACACATTGACATCAATGAAAAACTCTTGCATGAATGCAACATATAATCACTAAAACATGTTTCCAACCATACTAGGATACTCCCCCATAGGAACACCATCAAAATTCATGCTAACAATCTCCCCCTTTAGCATTAATGGCATCATGGATGAAAAACATGTAAGTTCCATGAATATAAATCTATCTCTACTTTAATTGCTCCCCCATTCATGTTGTCCATGATTGTCATATGTATTGTAACCATCACACACAAGGAAGGTGTTAATCTCCCCCATACATCAATATCTTTTTATATCCTCTTCATCAATCAAATCATCTTTACCAATCAACATGAATATCTCTCTTAAGCACATCTCTCCCCCATAGAATGATCTTCCATAGGATATTTTCATCTCTACCCCAAAGATATATTGTAGGCATCTCTCTGTTAGTTTGTGGTGATTGATAAGAAAAGTACTTTACATACTTCATAAATTATTTGGGGCTCAAGCATCACTCTGAAAAAACATTTTGGGCCCCATTTTATTGAGATTTGGTGCCGACATGCAATTATTAATTATAACCCTAAAGCGATAAAAATACTTGTATAAAAGGGCTTAGTGTTAGGGATTGTTTCATAAGGTGATGCAAAAATTGGTTCTTGTAGCAGTATTGAGGTGTAAGGGATTACAGATTGTAATCAAGTTGTAATCACTGAATCATAAAATATTGGACTTTCTATTTGGTGGATGTAGCTAGGGTTTGGGTGAACCATGTTAAAACTTGGTGTCTTGTGTTCTTTTCTATGTGATCTATTATTTTCTAATATTGGTTATATTTGCATGTAATTGTTATTTTTGTCCATGGTCTAATCCTAACACTCTCCCCCAAAGGTTAATATTTCATATGATGTATTTCATGTGCTATTCTCTCCCCCACTAACATCAATGAACAAGACATCATTACATCAATTCTCTAAGTATGATTTTCAATAAGATCAAGTATGAAGAGATGCTATTAAATACTAGTACCACGAGTCTTTCATGACTCAATTGAAATATAGATACTCCACCCACAGGAGAAGCATCAAGCATCTAGTCCAGATAAAGGAAATAGTTCTTTGCTACCATTGGACTAATCAAATTTTTGCATCAACTACTCAAAATTAGGTTGGGGCATAACCCCAATCATACCTCTCAAGTACTCAAATGTGTCCTTCTCCAAAGGTTTTGTAAATATGTATGCTATCTGCTCCTTTGTGCTAACATGCTCCAATTGGATCTCTTTCTCTGCAACTTTCTCTTTTAAAAAGTGATACTTAATAGATATATGTTTTGTCTTTTAATGTAAAACTGGATTCTTTGATAGACTCATTATACTTGTGTTGTAACAATGTATGATAATTGGCTCTATAAACTCAATTCCAATGTCTTTCAATATTTTCTTCATCTAAATAATCTAATTACAATTGTTTGTAGCTTCCACATACTCTACTTCTGTCGTACTCTATAAAATACTATCATATTTCTTTCTTAGCCAAGAAACCAATCAAACTCCTAAAAAAAATGCTCCACCACGAGTGCTCTTTTTGTCATCTACACTTCCTACCCAATCCACATTAGTGTATGCACATAAAGTGAAATCATGTGATCTATTATACCATAATCCATAATCAAGTGTGCCTTTCAAATATCAATTTTTTTTTTACTATTGCATAATGTGTCTCTTAAGGATCTTCCTGAAACCTTGCAACAATTCCAACTGCATTAGCTATATTGGGTCTAGTATGTATCAAATAATAAAATCCACCGATTATAGATCTATGCTTTTTTCATTCAACACTAGGGGATTCAGCTTTGCTAGATAATTTACATCTAATTACCATAGGTGTTCCAATATGTTTATAACTTTCCAAAACAAATATTTTCAATAAGTCAAGATTTAAGGTACTTAGCTTGTGATATGAAAATGCCATCTTTGTTCTATAGAATCTATAGTCTTGAGAAGTACTTGATTTTACCAATCATACTTATTTCAAATTATTTCTTCATCTCCCCTTAAAATACCTTACTTGCTTCATCATTACCTCCAAAAATTATGTCATCCACAAATACTACAATAATCTATTATAATTATTTATAACTCTTTCATAGATACAAGTTACTATCAACATTAATTTTCAATAATCCTAAATTTGTCGAGTGTTTATCCAATCTTGCATACCAAGCACTAGGTACTCATTTGAGTGCATACAATGCCTTCTTCAATCTGCAAAACATTTTTGATATTAAGGTCAAGTTTTTTTATTAGTGACTCACACTTAGTCAATTTGTTAAGCTGCTACCAAGCTTATCTTTCAGTTTGCAGTGTTAATTGAGTACTATAGTTACTACCAAGCAATATACTTGCTACTGAATTCTATAGTTGCTACCAAATTCCAAAATCATTATTTAGTTTACACTAAGCAATATTTATCAATTTGATTAGTGATAGTGCAAATTGAGTTTCATAGTATTAACCGAGTTGCATAGTGTCAACCATAGTCTCTAGTGTCTACTGAGCTCATAGTGTCAATGATGTGAATCTAGTGTTGACTGAGCAAAGGAGGGTCAACCAAGTGATTTAGTTTATACCAAGCTCATAGTGTTAGTGTTGACCAAGCCATACAATGTCAACCAAGTGATTTAGTTTATATGCCAAGTTTCATAGTGTTCATTAAGTCACTAGTGTTGACCAAGTTTGGACTACTTTGAAGTGATTAGTATGAACTGAGCTTCTATATCTACTGAGAGCATGATGATGCTAAGTGTTGACAATTGTTACTGAGTATCAAAATGTCACCAAGTTTTTCTTCAGAACCCAAGTGCCAGCAGTTGAGTCAACTTTGTGATCTTATTGGAAATCTATGTTTTAGCTGACTTTGATGAATTGTGTTTTGGATTGGTATATATGTAATGTATTGTATCATATCTAAATAATATGTAAGAAGTAATAAAGTGAATATAAAGAGTAGAAGTGTGAATTAAGAAGCCTACAAGTAGTATAAGGGACAACAAAGATTTATCTATCACAACAAGTTGATCTTCATATTTCAAAGGAATCTCAACTAGCAAATCAAAGTTGCAGACCAAAGATTAGCCATTGGTCATCCTAATAGGTGTATCAGTTAAATCCTTTAATAGGGTAGACTTAGAAATATTTTGAAAGTCTTTTTACTGAGTGCATACTTCATTGTATGTTTTGTAATTCCTTTCACAAGATGGACCTAGTAGTCCTTATTGCTCTTAATAGGGTAGATCATCAAAAGTGATCAATTGTAAGCCTTAACCAACCAACCCTATACAATAGTACTAATGTTTGTGGGTATCATCCCCACCCAAATTCTACTTTCTAGTTGAAAGGTTTTTGGGTCACCATATCTTATGTCAAAGTGTTATGAATATTTTACTACTTTCTGTCTTTCATCCATGCAATTAGATCAAAATATATTTGTAGGATTTATTGGTGAAATAAGATTAAGTTTTATTGGTTCTTGATTCACCCCTCCCCTCTTAGTACCTAGACTATCCTATATTTCCAAAAACCATATCATCTTCATCTATCAAAGGAAAACCATCAGGCTTCTCAATGTATAACTCTTCTTCAAGATCTCAATTTAGAAAAAATTGATTTGACATTCATTTGATAAACTTTAAAGTTCTTGTTAATTGTGTATGCCAAAAACATTCTTACTACTTTTAATCTAGAAATAGGTGAAAAAGTTTCTTCAAAGCCAATTCCTTTTTGTAAATAACCTTTACATACCGACCTTGCTTTTTTTATTACAACTTCACCTTATTCATTCAGTTGTTTCTAAATACCCATTTAGTTCCAATAAAATTCTTATCCTTGGGTCTAGGAACCAATTTCCATATTTTGTTCTTCTCAATCTTCTCTAGTTCTTCTTTCATAGCTTTAATCCAATAATCATCCTTACAAGCTTCATCAACATTCTTAGGTTCAACTTGAGAAATTAAACATGGTTCCTCTTGTACCTTGTTTCTTGTCATGACTCTTATCTTTTATTCCAATGTTCTATTCAATATGGTGATTATTTATCAAATTCTTGTTAGGTGTCACTACTTCAACTCATATTTATGTTCTAGGTTCATATCTATTTTCTTCTCTCTATTCTTCTCTCTAAATTTTATCCTTTAAATCAATGCCAGTCTAATAAAATAATTCCTGTTGAACATTCTCTTTGTTAGTCCCTAGATTAGTCTCTTCATCAAAATTTCATTTATGGAATTATAAATTTTTAATCAAATCTCATATTAGCACTCTAAACAACAACCTTAAATATTTGATTAAAACATCTTTATGCCTTTCTTTTCAAAGAACATACAAGAAACATACCTTCATCACTTCTTGAATCAAACTTTCCAATATCATATCTCTTTTACTATAACATTTTCTTCCAAAGATTCTGAAATACTTAATAGAAGTTGTATGTCCAAAACAAACTTTATAAGGTGTCTTACTAGTGCCTTGTTTGATATTTGCTATGTTCATAGGTTATGCTATTGTACTTATTGTTTCTCTCCACAATATTTTTGATACATTATTTTCAAGCATTATTGTTCTTGTTGCCTCTATTAGTATTATGTTTCTTCTTTCTATTAACCTATTTTGTTCATGTGTCTTAGGGGATAAAAGTTGTCTCTTTATACCATTATCCTCACAAAAATGGTTAAGCTCATTTGAAGTAAACTCTCATCCTCTATTAAATATTAAACATTTAATCTTTGAATCAGACTCATTCTCAACTCTATTAGAAAGTATCTTGAATTTCTCAAAAGATTCAAATTTTTCTTTAAGAAATGCTACCCACACCATTCTAGTGAAATCATCAACAAGAATCATAAAATACCTTTCACCATAAAATTCTCTTATCTTTGTGGGACCACTCAAATTTGTGTGCACAATCTCCAACTTTCTTGAAAATGAATTTTTCTTCTCTTTTGTCATTACACATTCTTTACATGCCATGTTGGTAGGTTTCACAATTCTAGGAAAATCTCTAACTACAAATGTAGTACTGACCTTCACAATTTTATCAAAGTTGATATGATAAAAACTCTTATGCCATAACCAACTATCATCCACTTCTACAACTAAGCATGTTGTCTCGATAGGATTCAATTGAAATACATTACCTCTTGTTGTACTAGTACCAATCGATGTGTTATTTTTATCTTTGATAATGCAAGTCTTCTCTATAAAAATCAACTAATATCCCTTGTCCACTAGTTTTACAACACTCAAAAGATTATGTTTCAAACCATCCACAAAGTAAACATCATTAATGTTAGTCTTTCCATCAAGTGTAATAGATCATTTCCTTTGTTATGATAGGCTATATTATTTCCAACGCTAACTACTCCTCCATCATAGCTATTGAATTCAAAAAACTTATTCATATCTTCAGTCTTGTGCTGGGAAGAACCACTATGTATAGTCCAATCAAATTTCTTCTTTTTAGCTTGTGATACTAATGCTTTTTCTTTAATAACTTCTTTTTCAAGGTTTTCTTAATACCAAAAAATCTTATTTCATCATCACATTCACTCAAGAATTCTTCCAATTTAGATTCAAATTCTCCTTTATCAGCAAAAAGGCAATCCTTAGGCATTCTTGATTTATAGGTCTTTCTAGACTTCCATACTCTCTTAGGATATTTAGAAGAATGAAGAGCATATTCATTACAAGTCCAACACTCAAAGATTTTGTTACCTTTAGGTTCTCTCTTCATAAGATGGTCAAGTCCTTCCTCAATAATCTTTTCTTCATCCACTTTTGTTTGGTTGCTTATGGCATAATCTTCGCTTGTACTAACACTCCTTTTCAACATAGGTTTAACACTTAGTGCACTGAAAGCAGTTCCAACCCTAGGAAATTCTCCATTCTATCTCATGCATATTTCAATTGATTGTAATCTCCCAAGAAGAGTCTCTCTTCTAAAATAAGATATGAAAGGAATAACTAGTTCAATCATTAGTGTTGTCTATTTTTATGTAGGTGTCAAAGTCTTTAATATATTCCATACAACTTCATCTTTTAATTTCTCTCCTCCATAAGTCTTAATTCCTATAAAAATCTCTGCTATTCTACCAAAATAACTTCTTATAGATTCATCTTCCATCATCATAGCATCTTGAAATAAGCACATCCAATTATATAATCTAACCTTCTAAGCATGTTTATCACCTTCAAATGAACTTTGTAAAGATTTCTAAATTCCATGAGAAAGTCTAAAAGATTTTACCGAACCAAATTTAGTTTTAGGAAGAGCTAATAATAGTGTTTTTCTAGTAAGAATATTGTACATGAATGTGTCATTTTGAGTTTCATCACAACCCTCAAGCTTGTCCTCTTCAATGACATCAATTTTGTTTGTTGTAATGAATTAGTAACCTATTGCAAATAGATTGATACAAGTATGACAATGTGTTTCAATCATTATTTTGTCATTGATGTCAAACCTACTACTTGCTAGCAAGACAACTACTTAGTTGATCTGAGTACTATCATTTTTTTGATTAATGAAAAGGATTTGATCAAATGAGATAACAAAAATGCCTAGAGAAAAGGTTGAGTTATGGTATGAAAAAGGAGTATAAAGATCAATTTTGATAGTGATGATATAGTGCATTGATTATCTACTTAAGGTTACAAAGGTTGGATACACTAACAAAGTCTAGAAGAACAAACGAGAAGAATTGATTCTACCAACCTTGATTGAGTGGATAGTCGGTGCTAAGAAAAGTTAGTGCAAGCTGACCAGAAAAAAGTTGGAGCTGAGCAAAGTCAAAGTTTAGTGTATGTCGAGTGATACAGTGTAAGTTGAGTAAAGTTTTTTTATGTTGAGCACCAATAAAATTTAGTGTTTGTCAAGTTATCTAGTGGATGATGAGTGGAAGAACAATATGGAAGCCAAGTGACAACATATTGATGTTGAGCGCTAGTATTCATTTTAAATCATGGATTCGATGAATCTGAGCTGACTATTTTGTTTTCTTGAATTTTGTGAAGTGTGTGCAATAAAACTATGATGAGTTGGTGGCACAAAATTCATGGTAAATCATTTTGAGGGTAATTCAAAGAGACTTGAAAGAGAAATTTCTAGAAGGGACTAAAATGTAAAGATGGGTAGATTCATTGAATCCCACTTAATCCTACCTAACCCTAAAATGGACAATAGAGGATGAATGGCAAAAGATCATAATTTTCTATTTATAGAGATTCAAAAGAAAGGTTGGTCAATGTTAGGGAACCTAAGTTAGACGAGATCTAAGGTATTTCTTTATTTATTCAATGAATATAAGAGATTGCTATTGGAAAGCAAAGCAAGAAGGCTTAAGGGTATGAATGCTTGAAGGGTGAACAAGCTATTAGAGCTAAAGTGTGTGACAACCAAGAAGAATGGAGGATTGAAACAAAGATTTGTAATCTACAAGTGAGTTGTAATTTGTTATTAGATCAAGCCTTACTTTTACTTTCTAATCATTATACTAGTCTAGGATAAATACTTTGGATTAAAGTTGACCTAATAGTCATTTGTAAATCCTTTAACTAGGTGACATTCCAAGAGAATGATCTAAAGTCCTCTAACAAGGGTCACTCCTAATAGGGTAATCAAAATCCTCTAACTAGGTCACATTTAACATTGCATATTACAACCTTTAATAGGGTTGGCCTTTCACAGGACATCACTTTAGAAGAGTGAGAATTAGTAGCATGTTAATGGTGGTTTTTCCCAAATTGGGTTTCCACGTAAAATTATTATGTCAAATCTGTTATTGAATTTGTTGTGTTTCATGCTTACATTTTTGCAATGTTGATTTGACAATAACCTACAAGTTTAAGTGATTTTATGATCTAATGGATGCATGCATGATGAGTATGTTTTATGAATATGTGTTCACCAAGCTATGAAAAGTTTTATTTATACATTTGGACCTTGGATAATTGATTTAGCCCCCTCTTAGTTATTCTAAAGAATTCCAACAATTGGTATTAGAGTTATCTACTTAAGAGGACTAGTTTTAAAGTACTAGAAGCAAAAGATCAAGATGTCAAAAAGAGAGGTACCCAAGCTTAATAGAGATAACTTTACTACATGGAAAAGTCTGATGAAGCTACATCTAGGAAGTCTCGGAGACCATACATAATCTACCATCACTAGTGAGCATGTTGATCCTGTTGGAGCCCTAACTGTTGAAGATTTGAAAAAGAACAAAGAACACAATCAAGAAATGTTGGAGATTGTCTTTGCCCTAAGTTATGCCTAGTTTGATGACATCAAGGGTTTTGATAGTGCAAAGAAGATGTGGGATGCTCTTTACACATCTATGTACCCTAAGTTATGCCTAGTTTGATGACATCAAGGGTTGTGATAGTGAAAAGAAGATGTGGGATGATCTTTAAACCATCTATGGAGGTGATGCAAATGCTTTGAGAGCCAAATTTGAAAGTCTTAGAGGTAAGTTCGATGATATCAAAATGCATGAAGGTAAGGATGTTTCTCAATGTTGCTCTAGGATAAAAGATTTTGTTAATGCTATAAGAGGATCTATTGGTAAGATATATGATGAGATTGTATCAAGTAAAGTTTTGAGAACACTACTACCCATTTATGCTATTAGAGTCTTTGCAATACAAGAACTAAGATGTATACCAGGTTCTAATCTAGCTCTTGAAGGTCTAGTAGGTAGGCTCACTAATTTTGAGCTATCTAATTTTAATAACTTAAAATATGACAATGTTGAATCTACTTTCAAAGCTAAACTATCATTTAAGGAACCTAATGAGAAGAAGAAGAAAAAGGTAAAATATGTTTCCAATGATATTGATACAAATGAGGAGGATGTTGAACAACTCGAAGCACTTTTAGCAAGGAGATTTCACAGAGGAAAAATAAAATTCAAAGATAAGTTACCTATCATGCATTTTAATTGCAATGAGGTTTTCTATATTTCTGCTAGATGTTTAGAGAAGAAGAACTATAGAGGTGGAGACAAGTACACAAGTAGAAGAGATGAGGACAACAAAGATTACAAAGAAAAAGGAAAGAAGTATTGCTACATTGCAGAAGAGGAAACAAAAGATGGATCTAATGATCATGATGATGAAGTGGTGTATGTTGAAATGAAGGATAATTTTGATGAGGGTGAGGCAACTTTACTAGTGTCTTGTGTGAACATGAATGACAGATGGATCATTGATAGTGGGTGTTCACATCACTACCTTGAATTACTATGATGGAAATAGTGTAAGGTTTGGTAATGATGCACACTGTCTAATAAAAGGAAAATGTTTTATCAAACTCATAGAAAAGATTTTATATAACAATGCTTATTATGTTGAAGGACTTAACTATAATTTTTTGAGTGTGTCACAACTGAATAGTTTAGGTTGTAAGGTTGAGTTTGAGAACAAGATTGCTAAGATATATGATACTAATGGGAAAAGGTGATTAGACTAGAGCTAATCTATTTTATCTTGACATGGATGATGCTACTTGTCTAGTTGTAGAATTTGATGATGTGTGGTTATGGCACAAGAGTTTATGTCATGTTAATTTTGATAACTTGGTTAGTATCAATAACATGAGAAGAGTTAGAGGTTTTCCTAAGTTGAAGAAACCTAACAATATAATTTGCAAACAATGTTAGTTAGACAAAATGAAAAAGTTTAATTTTAAGAGTAAGATTCATACCTATAAAGGAATTTTGGAGATTGTTCATAGTAAATTTTGTGGACCAATTGATATGAAAAGCTACAAAGGTGATAAGTACATTATGCTATTTGTTGATGATTACTCTAGGATGATGACAGTTATGTTTATGAAATAGAAATCTAATGCTTTCCAAATGTTTAAGTGGTGCTTAAAAAGACTGGAGAAGGAAATAGGTAAAAGTATAAAATGTTTGAGATCTAACAGAGGAGGAGAATATACATCAAATGAGTTTGAGATGTTTAGTAATGATAGAGGAATCAAAAGATAGACATCTACACCTAGGAACCCCTCCACAAAATGGAATTACTAAAAGGAGTAACATATTTATAATGGAATGTGCTAGGACACTCACGATGGAGAAAAAATTTGCTTTGAAATACTAGAGAGAGGTTGTAAGTGCAATTGTCCATACCTTGAACTGTGTAAAAGTCAAGAAAGGTACTCATTCAACACATTTTGAACTATGGTATGGATACTCATCCAATGTAAAATATTTTAAGGTATTTGAAAGAAAATGTTATATTCTCAAAGATTTCAAGAATGAAAAATTAGATGCAAAAAGTGAAGAAATTATATTCCTTGTCTATTCCACAAGAAGTAAAGCTTATAAGTGCTTAAATACTAATACTAACAAAGTTGTAGAAAGTGCAAATGTGAAATCTGATGAATATACAAAAGTACATGAGGTTGAACCTATGAAGGAACTAGAGGAATACAAATTATTTGTATACTTTATGAAGGTATACCTACTAATAAAGAAGTTTTAAATGAAGTTGCAAATCAACATCAAGTTTTAGTAACTATCGAGTCGCATACAATGAATGTCGAGTTGCATTGAAAAATTGAGCTATAATCAGGTGCCGAGTTACAAAATAAAGTTGAGGCACATTCTAATTCTAAGACTAGTAACATGAAAGAGATGTTGAATTACTTAATAGAGAAGTACATAGTGATTCAGAAGTTGATAGATCAAATAAGAAAAATAGAGCAGAGCCAAGATTGTTAAAGTATGTCAAAAGGCATCATCTTGGTGTACAAATTATTGGAGATAAATATGTAAGATCAATGAAAATAAATAGGTTGAGAAATGATACATTTTTGGTTTGTAATAGTGAAATATGCCTTAGAATATGTGGACTAGAGTAGAGCCATAAAAAATGAAATTGAATAGATTGAAAAGAATAAGACATGGATTCTAGTTACTAGATCAAAAGAGAAAAATATGATTGGCACCAAGTGGGTGTATAGAAAAAAATTAGTTGAAAATGGTGAAATCACAAGGAATAAGAAAATATTAGTTTTCAAGGGGTATGCACAAGAATTAGGGATTGACTATGGAGAAACATTCACTCCCGTTGCAAGATTGGAAGGAGTAAGAATTCTGCTTGCTTACTTAGCATAAAATGGTTTCAAAGTTTATCAAATGGATGTTTAATTTTTATTTTTGAATGGCATATTGGAAGAAGAGGTCTATATAGAATAGCTAGAAGTATTTGTTGATGCTAACAACAAAAAACATGGTATGTAGACTACACAGAGATTTATATGGTTTGAAACAAGCACCAAAGCATGGTATGGAAGGATTTACAATTCTCTTGTAAAGATTGGATTTAAGAGGACTAATGATGATAATAGTCTATATTTGAAGACAAAGAAACACAATGGTATTTTACTATTTGAAATTTTTATTGATGATATCATATTTGGAGGTCAAGATACTTTATGTAAAGCTTTTACAAATGAAATTAAGAAAGAATTTGAGATGTCTATGTTTGGAGAGATCAAGTTATTTGTGGGTTTACAAGTATATCTGATGAAATATGGTATATAAATCACACAATCAAGATATGTAAAGGAGATACTAAACTTTTTTGGATTGGAAGATTCCAAGCCAATAAGCACACCTATGGTGATAGGACATAAATGATCAAAGAATGATGATTCAACTAAGGTGAATCACACATTGTATAGGTCTATGATTGGAAAATTGTAATATGTAGTACATAGAAGACCTGATATTACATTATCTGTTGGGATAGTTGCAAGATTTTTTGCTAATCCCATGGAGAATCATTTGATGGTTGTTAAGAGAATAATGAGATATTGGAAAGGTACAAAATACTATGGTCTATACTACAAGAAAAATGAAAAAATTGAATTGAGAGCCTAAATTGATGTTGATTGGGTTGGAAATATTGATGATAGAAAGAGCACTACTGGAGGAGCATTTTTCTTAGGAAAAAGGTTGGTTACATGGATTGGCAAGAAACAAATTTGCATATCTCAATCTATTGTCGAAGCTAAATATGTTGTTTTTGCAATAAATTATACAAACATTGTATTGATCAAATAACTACTCAAAGGTATGAAGGAGGAAATAATTGAACTTGTGATACTTTATTTTGATAACACAAGTGCTATAAATATATCAAAGAACCCTGTGATGCATATAAAGACTAAACACATTGCAATCAAGTATCATTATTTGAGAGAGTTAGTTCAAGATAAATAGGTGAAGATGGAATATGTGAATACAAAAGAGAAAATAGTTGATATCTTCAAAAAAATATTACCTAAGTATGCTCATGAGTATCTAAGAGGTAAACTAGGGGTGATACCCCTATCCAAGGCTATTTAAGAAGAGTGAGAAGCGTCCTGCATTAATTGAGATGATTGACATATGTTACATATTGATGTAGTGGATCTTACTTTAGGAGCTACCTAAAGTAATCAAAGAGCTGGAGCTATAGATCAATCACAAGCTAGGTGATAGAGGGAGAAATTGAAACTGTTCATATTAAGATGAAAAATCTTTGGCATTCAAAGAGGGAGATATACTAGATAGATATACAGAAAGGGAGAAATACAGAAAGGAAGAAACATGGAAAATCTACTCAAAGAGAGATAATGTGCCTGATGGTTAAAAGACATACATCTACCTAGTAAGAGGGAGATAGTGCTAAGGAAGAAATAAGGAGAGAGACAGATACCTAAAATGAAGTGATCAAGAGGGAGTCATAAGGATGAGTTGATTGTTTGTTGATCACAACTGAATTTTGTAACCAATACAAAAGATGAAAGTTGCTGATAAAGGGAGAGATTTCAATACAAGGAATTTTTTTTTTTTTGATATTATTGTTGGTTGTACTAGTTTTCCATCAATACCAGAGAGGGAGATTGTTGAAAACAAATTGATATAAGTATGACAATGTGTTTTAATTATTATTTTGTCACTGATGTCAAACCTGCTACTTGCTGGTAAGACAATTGCTTAGTTGATTTGAGTACTATCATTTATTTGATTAATGAAGAGGATTTGATCAAATGAGATAAAGAAAGAACCTAGAGAAAAGGTTGAGTTACGGTATGAAAAAGGAGTACTAAGATCAATTATGATAGTGATGATATAGTGCATTCATTATCTACTTAAGGTTACAAAGGTTGAATTTATTGACAAAGTCTAGAAGAACAAGTGAGAATAATTAAGTTTGCCAAACTTGACCAAGTGGACAGTAGGTGCCAAGAAAAGTTAGTTCAAGTCAAATAGGAAAACAATTGGATCTGAGAAAAGTGAAAGTTCAACAATATTCCTAGTGATATAGCATAAGCTAAGTAAAGTCTAGTTGATGTCTTGCCCCAGTAAGCTTTAGTGTTTGCAGAGTTATCTAGTGGATGATGAGTAGAAGAACAACATGGAAGCCAAGTGATAACATATTGATGTTGAGTGCCAATATTTATGTTAAATCATGGATTTGATGAATCTGAGCCAACTATTTTATTTTCTTGAATTTTTTGAAGCACGTGGAAGATAACTATGATGAGTTGGTGGCATAGAATTCATGGTAAAGCATTTTGAGCTGAAATAAAAGAGGATTGAGGGAGAAGTTTCTAGAAGGGACTAAAATGTAAAGATGGGTAGATTCATTAAATCCTACCTAATCCTACCTAGCCCTAAAATGGATGATAGAGGATGAACACCAAAAGATCTTAATTTTCTATTTGTAGAGATGACTAGTCAGAAGCAAGCTTAGGGAATCTAAGTTAGATAAGAGGTATAAGGTATTGCTTCATTCAGTGACCAGATAGAAGAGATTGCTATTGGAAAGCAAAGAAAGAAGGCTTAAGGATATGAATTCTTGAAGGGTGAACAAGCAATTAGAGTTGTAAGTGTGTGAAAGCCAAGTAGAATGGAGGATTGAAACAAAGATCTTAATCTGCAAGTGAGTTGTAATTTTTTATCAAATAAAGCCTTACTATTAATTTCTAATCATTGTACTAGTTTAGGATAAATCATTTGGATTAAGGTTGACCTAATAGTCATTTATAATCCTAATAGTCATTTGTAAATGTTAGGTCAACCAAGTAATCTAAATGATTTATCCTAGACTAGTACAATGATTAGAAAGTAATAATAAGGCTTAATCTGATAACAAACAATTGTTGGAAATATAAGAGGAGTAACTAAGAGGGGAGGAGTGAATCATTTACCATTAAAATAAATCCTATATACCTTAGATGTTAGTACATAACATAAACTTTGCTAAAATACTGATACTCGATAAACACACAAGCACTCGATTAATATTGAAAATCTATTGTAACTCGGCAAATGTTTAACATGAAAATCTTAAGAGATTATCCATGATTAGCCTTAACTTAGTTGCATACACATAAAAGAAATATCATGAACACAAGTAACACCAAGATTTAATGTGGAAACCCAATTTGGGAAAAACCACCAATTGCAACTAGTTACTATTTTTCACTCTTCTGAAGTAAGCCCTGTTAGGCAACAACCTTGTTAAAGGTTACAAAATAAATTGTTAGGTGTGACCCCATTAGAGGATTTAATCACCCTACTAGAAGTGGCCTTGTTAGAGGTCTTTAGACACTTCAATCTAGAAATGTCACCTTGTTAGAGGATTTACAAATAATTGTTAAGCCAACTCTATGAAGAGATTTAGATCACTACTAGAATTGTTAGAAAGTAACAATGAGATGACCTAATTTCTGATGTAACTGAATTGCTAATTATAGAACTCAATTCTAGCTTGTATACTTGATCCTCCCTGATTGAATGTATCTTTGTAGCTCCACAAGGATATTCTTCTTATCTTTCTAATTGGATTCCTCTAAGAATCTTTTATTCTTCCATATTTTTCCACACATTCAATTCTCAACTTGACCTTATACTTATACCTTATGCATTGTTAAGTTGGCTTGAATACATCTTAGAATAATTAACATTCATTACCTTAGTTAGCTAGAATCAACAAACAAATCTATTGAACTTAATATGCCAAAAAAAAAAATCCTTTGTTAGTTGACCCTCCTTAGTAGACACTAACTCCAAAATAATTTTCCTACATTAACCAAGTGAACTCAGTTAATACTGCATCTTCTTTGAACTTTCCTTTGATTCCCAAGTGAATTCAGTAGTCACTAACTTCTAAACTTGGTAAACTTCAGAATGCTCGAATTGTAAGGAAACTCAGGTGCAGAAACAACTTCCTACACTAATCTCATAAGGAAAGTATGATGCAAATCCTATTAAAATCTTCTACACTTACAGATCCAATATCATGAAAACAAAAATATTGCAGCCAAACATGCATACAGAAAATAGACAGAGAAAGGAACACATAACACAAGGATTTGCCAGTGGGGAAAAACCTTTCGGTAAAACAACCCCAACCCTTCAGAACCTGCACAATGTATTATCTTCAACATGAGGTTACAATACACTTGCAACGCAAGTTCAACATCAACAACAAAAGACTCTAGTAGCTACTCATAGTACCAAAAATACACCTTTTTTTGCATCGCATCTCTTCGCAACCCTAAAAATGCTTATAACATATGCTTCACTTTAGGGCTACTCCCAAAAGGTAAACCGTATTAGGGTTTTACCATTCTCTAAGAAAATAGGAACCCCAAAAAATTTTTTTGGGCGATGCCTCGAACCCCACTATTGGGGTAGAGTGTACAGTACTCAAATATCTTAGTTGCCACATGTCTTCACCTGTCATTGAATCTTCCTAACATAGCTCTTACGTGTCATAGGAATCTGTAATAACTATTTTAGTCATGATCTCCTTACACACAATTCAAGATGTCGACACATCAACATTATTTGTAAGAAATACATTTTACAAAACAAATAATAAGAATAAGAATCATACAAGTTTGAGACACCTTACTCCTAACATTCTTCCACTTGTCGAACACCTTGTAAGAGCAACAAGAACATAACAAGAACTAACCGCTATAGGCCGAAAGGCCCATAGACTCCGAACACCATCTGAACTTCTCAGTGCCCACTGGTTTCATTAATACATCTGCAACATTCTTCATAGTATCTACCTTTCCATCTTCCACCATATCTCTCACAAAGTGATACTGCACATCAATGTTCTTCATTTTGGCATGGAAAGTTGGATTCTTTGCAAGGCAAATAGCACTCTGACTATCACACCAAATAGTAATCTATTCTACCTCAACACCAACATCAAAACACAATCTCTTAAGACAAATGGCTTCCTTACAAGCATGAGTAGCAGCCATGTACTCAACTTCTGTAGTGGACAAAGCAACCACAGGTTGTCGCTTGCTCATCCAACTGATGGCACCACCAAACATAGTGAACACATAAGCGCTGGTGGATCTCTTGCAGTCAATATCACCTGCCCAATCTGAATCCACAAACCCATGAATACAAAATAAATGCGAAGATCCAGAAGAGTTACCATGATAACATATGGAGTAATCTGATGTAGCCCTCAAATATCTAAATACTCGCTTAACTGCATCCCAATGTATCCGTCTAGGATTAGCCATAGATTGACTCAAGACTCCCACTGCTTGGGCAATGTCTAGTCTAGTACAGACCATAGCATACATAACACTACCAACTACACTAGCATAAGGTACTCTACTCATGTCCTCCACCTCACTAGGAGATTTTGGACAATCATCTATAGATAACTTTGTTCCCACAGGAATAGGAACACATAGTGGTCTACAATCTGCCATGTTGAACCTATCCAACACAAACTTCACATACTTACTCTGACTCAACCAAAGTTTTCTGTTAGACTTGTCTCTACTGATTTCCATACCCAAGATGTACCTAGCTACCCCAAGATCTTTCATCTCAAAATGTACTGACAACTGAGATTTAAAATCAGAAATCATACCCTTACCCTTCCCAAACAGCAACATATCATCAACATATAATGCAATAATAAGAAGGCGATCATTTTCAATTCTAAAATAAACACAATGATCTGATTTTGATCTTACAAATCCAATTGAAAACACAAAAGCATCAAACTTAAGGTACCACATCCTAGGAGATTGCTTCAAACCATATAGAGATTTCTTTAATCTGCAAACTAAGGATTCTTTACCTTTAACAATGTAGTGCTCAGGCTGTGACATATAAATCTCTTCCTCCAAATCACCATGAAGGAAAGCTGTCTTCACATCCATCTGTTCTATCTCTAAATCATATGATGCAGCAAGAGATAATAGAAATCTAATGGATGTCAACTTTGCAACAGGAGAGAATATTTCACCATAATCTATTCCCTCTACCTGTGAATACCCCTTTGCAACTAATCTAGCTTTGTACCTTTCAACACTGCCATCTGCACATAATTTCTTCTTGAACACCCATTTACAACCAACAGATTTTCTCCCTTTAGGCAAAGGTACAAGGTCCCATGTTTTGTTTTTCTCTAATGAAGCCATCTCATCATCCATAGCCTCAATCCAGGAACCTGCATCTTCCATTCCCAAAGCCTCTTTTACAGATCTAGGCTCATCAATGTTAGTAATCAAAGCAAAAGCACAACTGGAATCTAACATAGAATAACCAAACCTTTCTAGTTTCTTTCTTTCTCTCATGGATCTCCTCAAGGGCTGAGGTTGAGGTTGTTCTTCCTCTTCTTCTGAACTATTAGAGTTGCAAGAGCTCTCCTCATCATTAGACCCAACATGGTCTCTTTGTTTAGTCTTCTTAGGGGTAGGAGGCAACTGAACAACATCTTTTTCCTTTTCTTTTTCATCTGGTTGTAGTAGAATAGGAGAAGATGTTAGCTCTCTAAAAATAACATTTCTACTATACAACACCTTACTAGTCATAGGATCCCAAAGCTTGTATCCTTTCACACCAGCACTGTACCCGATGAAAATACATATAACAACTTTGTTTTCCAACTTAGATCTTTTCTCCATTGGAATATGTGCATAAGATTCACAACCAAAAAGATGAAGATGTCTAATTGAAGGCTTCTTACTAGAACACACCTCCATGGGTGTCTTACCAACAAAGGTTGATGTAGGAGATCTGTTAACTAGATAACAAGTAGTGGCCACAACTTCGGCCCAAAACCTTTGTTCTAAACCAGCTCCACTAAGCATACTCCTAGCCTTCTCCATCAGTGTCTTGTTCATTCTCTCTGCAACTCCATTTTACTGTGGGGTATACGGAGTTGTCTTATGCCTCTTGATACCTTGTTCTTTATAGATTTTTTCAAACTCTGCTGAGAAAAACTCACCACCATTGTAAGTTCTCACACACTTAATCTTCTTACTGGTCTGATTCTCTACAAGGGCTTTAAATTCCTTGAATTGACTAAAGACCTGTGTCTTACTTTTAAGGAAATAAATCCATGTCCTTCTACTGTAATCATCTATGAAAGATACAAAAAATATAGACTTGGAGATTGAAGGAACTTTTACATGACCAAATACATCAGAATGAATAAGATCCAAAACATCAAAAGATTTGTGAGAACTAGAGTAAAACTAAACATGATTTTGTTTACCATATACACAGTGTTCACAGAAGTCGAACTCAAGATTGCAATCATTTAACCCCTCAATGAGATTTTTATTTTTTAGGGTTCTAAGACCCTTCTCACCAATGTGGCCAAATCTCATATGCCACAACATTGTCTTTTCTGTAGGAAGCTTTACTTCCAAAGTGTTTGCACCTTTAGGTACACTTTTTGTACTACCATTAGAACCACTAACCACAGTCTTCTTTACTACTCGTTCAGATGGTGGGGATGAAGTGATAGCCGCTCTCTTCTTTGAAATAGAAGAACTATTACACTGAGAAATGTATGCATCAAGCTGAATCAAAGTACCTCTCCTAGTACCCTTAGCAAGCACCATAGCTCCTCTCATCATCTTACATCCATCTTTAGAAAAAACAACTTGCACACCTACATCATTCAACATACTTACAGATAATAGGTTTCGTGCCAAACCTGGAATGTGCATAACTCCATTGATTCCCTTTACTCATCCATATGGAAATTTGATAGTGACCCTTTCGCGTCCAACTATCTTTAGGTGATAATCATCACCCAAGTACACCTTTCCACCATCGAACTCTTCATATCTTAAGAACCAGTTTCGATGAGAGGTCATGTGAAAAGATGCACCCGAGTCAACCAACCACACATCATCAGATGCATGGGCTGCCAAAGCTATGATGAATGCATCGCCATCTTCTTGAGATTTTTCGAACCAGAATTTGAGTCTTTCTTCTTCTTCTTAGGCTATTTACAGTCTTTACGAATGTGCCTTGGACTTATTGGAAGTCTTTGAATTCCCACGAGATTTGGATCTACCCTTATTGTCAGACTTATTGTCATTTTTCTTTCCTCTTTCCGTGGATCTCCTACGAACAACAAGGGCTTCTTTTTTCGAAATGAAAGCCTTTCTCTTTATCTCCTCTGATAGCAGTGAAGACACCACATCAACCATTTTGAAGGTGACTAATGTGCTTCTGAGAGCCATCACAAGATGGTCTCATGAATCTGGTAAAGAACACAAAAGTGTGTAGCAACGATCCTCCTCCTCTAACTTGACACCAACTGATGTCAACTGTGAAGCCAACAGATTAAATGCATTTAAATGATTCGTAAAGGATCCACCTTCCTCCATTCACAGAGAATACAACTTCTTCCTCAGGAACAACTTGTTCACCAAAGATTTTGCCTGATACATGGCCCCAAGTCTCTCCCACAAACTATATGCGGTTTTCTCATCTAGAACATTCAGAAGGACTGCATCGGTTAAATAGAGTCTTATGAGACCCTTAGCTTTATAGTCTTTGATATCCCAATCTTCTTGAGCTATAGTTGTTGGTCTTGTAGCACTTGTAGTCGCTTCCCATAGGTCACGATCTTCCAACATGTCTTCCATCTTGAGTTTCCACAACTCAAAATTAGTGCCATTAAATTTCTCCACCTCCATTCTTCCATATGATGAACTCACCATCTCAATCTGCAAATAAGATTCAGGATGCTCTGCACAAGACTCCCACTCAACTTGAGATTAGCTCAAAAAACCCTACCCAACAACTAGGATCAAAAGTTGATCAAGCTCTGATACCACTTGTAAGGAAACTCAGGTGCGGAAACAACTTCCTACACTAATTCATAAGGAAAGTATGATGCAAATCCTATTAAAATGTTCTACACTTACAGATTCAATATCATGAAAACAACAATATTGCAGCCAAACATGCATACAGAAAATAGACAGAGAAAGGAACACATAACACAAGGATTTTCCAGTGGGGAAAAACCTTTCGGTAAAACAACCCCACCCCTTCAGAACCTGCACAATGTATTATCTTCAACACGAGGTTACAATACACTTGCAATGCAAGTTCAACATCAACAATAGAAGACTCCAGTAGCTACTCGTAGTACCAAAAATACACCTTTTTCGCATCGCATCTCTTCGTAACCCTAAAAATGCTTATAACATGTGCCTCACTTTAGGGCTACTCCCAAAAGGTAAACCATATTAGGGTTTTACCATTCTCTGAGAAAATAGTATTGTAGAGTGTATAGTACTCAAATATCTTAGTTGCCATATGTCTTCACTTGTCATTGAATCTTCCTAACATAGCTCTTACGTGTCATAGGAATCCGTCATAACTGTTTTAGTCATTATCTCCTTACACACAATTCAAGATATCAACACATCAACATTATTTGCAAGAAATACATTTTACAAAACAAATAATAAGAATAGGAATTATATAAGGTTGAGACACCTTATTCCTAACATGAATGACATAGGGAACTATTTTCAATGTTTGAGTGAGCTTACCATACACTGACTGGTAAATATATGACATTTTGTGTAACATCAAAGACAATACATGATTAACCAATTGTTTTAAACAATCTCCCTCTTTGGCATTGATGGAAACACAACATGTCATAATACAATGAAATTTTAGAGAAATACAATAGTAAGGAAAATATCCTTAGTTTCATTCTAATTCTCATCCATGAGAATTCCCTCTATCAGTGTGAACTCCCTCTGCCTTCATTTTCTCCCTTTGTCAACAAACTTTGTTTTCAACATGCTCTTCTGATAGCATATTTTGCCTCTTTTATATTAGACCAAGTTCTTCCTCTTCAAGAAAAAATTATGTGATATAACACTCACAAACTTCTTCCTCTTTGACATCTTGTGCCAAAGACAATGTTCAGTGAATATCAATTTACCTCATGTACTAATTCATATGCAATTTACCCTTTTTCAATACTGCATGAATTGACTGATCTTCAAAATGCACTTGTTGATGCATCACTAATATTTATTTTAGTGAGCTTCAAATAGGGGAATGACCCTTAACTTACCTCTTTGATACAAAAATGCATCCTTAGGCAATGGCTTAGTGAATATGTCTACAATTTTTTCTTTAGTATTTACATATTCCTATTTTATCTCTTTATCTTGCACTAATTCTCTCAAAAAATGATATTTTATAGCAATGTGCTTGGTCTTGGTATGCATCACAGGATTCTTTGATAATTTAATTGCACTGGTGCTATCATAGAAGATAACCACTGGATCCTTGATCTCTTTCCACTTACCTACCAGAAATTTTTGAACCAAAAAACATTGGAGCAATTAACTGGTGCTGCCAAATACCTTGTCTCTACTATAGACCAAGAAATGTAATTTTTCTCCTTGTCCAAGACACTAGTCTTTTAACAAGAAAGATGCTCCACCATTGATTCTCTTCCTGTCATCAACACTTCCTACCCAATCAACATCTGTGAATGCTTTTAAATCCAAATTGTCTCCTTTTTTGTACCATAATCCATAGTTTTTAGTACCTTTCAAATACCTATCACAGACCTTGGGAGAATAATTGTGTGGTATTGGCTATCCTTGTGGAATTATGCAAGCTCTGCTCACATAAAAGAATACTAGACTATGCCTCACCTTTTTTACACTTATGTAGAAGCTAAAATCATAGATCCGGGAACTCTCATATGAAAGAAAAGGAATCAAAACATAACATGTAGAATAAATAACACATATTGATATATTTTGGTGGGATGATCTCCATAATTATGCTCAATTTGATAGTAAACCAGATTACAAAGAACTGAAGTGGATAGGATGCAATATCAAAAGACATAGATTGTCTCCTAAGATGGATAATGTCAAATCTACTTAGTTTTCCTTATTAGAATAGAGCTCCACCCTCATGAATCAAATGAATAATAGTTCAAAATACAACTTAGGCAACCAAACAACCAAGACCAATTCTTACACTTGCTACTCCTCCATCGCTCCACTACATTATTTTCAAACTTCTGTCTTGAATTTTCTAAACTACTACTTGATCCCGAATTCCATGATGAATGATGTACCATACCTTCCTTTATAGTGGCTCACCTCCAACTAGATGTTATAGAATATGGGTGATCCTATTTGAGATCCTAGCATAACACTCCAAGTTACATAAGTTCTAGGACCTAAATCCCCTATGTCAACCTCCAAGAGAACAATCTCCAAGGTTAGATAAAACCCCACCAACACTATATTGCACAAGAATGCATCACTCAACCTCGATGATATCATGCTTGGGCTCCATGTCCAATGTGTAGTCCCAAATTGCCTTGGCTAAATAAATTGTCACCAGTCAATTGTCCCGATTTGGTAAACTAAGCCTCCAAGTCAGCCTCAAAGTGTAGACCCCTTACATCCTCCCCCACTAAACTAGTGGTGATGTCCCCAATGCTTGTATGCCTACAATGTACTAGGAGGTCCAAAACATGTAACTTTAGTTCTGTTGGATGGAGTCCCTACACCAAGGGAACCCGATGTTTCTATCTAATTCAATCTTGATAAAGACTACATCTGATCTCAATTTTGATTCTTCCATCTTAATTGCTCAATTTTGAGGCATTGTAGGTGTAGGTGGGTTAAAATCCCAATTTTGTACCACCTATTCATACCAACTTAAGATTTCCACATCTCTATGCCTCTCATCGATTAAGTTATCAACTTCTAATTCCATTGATCTTGACCTCGTCCACTAGCTCTATCAATCATAGGATGAAGTAGAAATAGACTCCACACCATCATTCCAAGTTCCTAGATCTATTATTTTAGCTTTAACATAAGTGTAAAAAAGGTGAGGCATATTATAGTATTATTTTATGTGAGCACAACTTGCATAATTTTGTAATGATAGCCAGTGTTGTATGGTTCTTCTCCCAAGGTTTGTGATAGGTGGTATTAGAGCTAAATGATCTAAGCTTGAGATGGCATCTTGTGCATATTGGATTAAGTTAGATTCAAAGTAGTTTTACTTGATCACAAGAAGCGATGAGCAGTCCTATTTTGGAGAGTTGGTATTAAGATAATTTGGGCAGATCATAACTGAAGTTGAACACATGTTTTTCTAAGATAGATCTAGGGAAGCATGTGGAAACATGGCTGATGGTGATAGTCAAGTTGATTTGGACTAGAACTAGACCCAACATACAGATGCAAGGAGTAAGACTTTGAAACACTAGGATTGGTTGTTATCACATGATACAAGGTTAGATGCATTATAGGCTTCCAATTTGGAGGACATATTGGAAGAAAAGGTGAAGAACCATGTGACACTGGCTATCCTTACACAATTATGCAAGTCATGCTCACATAAAAGAATACTAGACTATGACTCACCTTTTTTAAACTTATGCAGAAGCTAAAATCATAGGTCTGGGAACTCTCATATAAAAACAAAGGAACCAAAACATAAGATGTAGAATGGAATGACACATACTAATATGTTTTGGGTGGGGTGATCCACCTGATTATGCTCAATTCAATAGTAAACCAAATTACAAAGAACTTAAGTGGATAGGATGCAATTTCGAAAGATACATATCACCTCCAAAGATAGATCATGCTAAATCTACTTACCATCCTTATTACAATAGAGCTCCATGCTCATGAATCAAATGAATGATAGTTGAGTATACAAATTAGGTAACTAAGTAGCGAAGACCAATTCTTGCACTTACTGCTCCTTCGTCACTCCATTGCACTACTACCAAAATTCTATCCCAAATTTGCTAGACCACTGCTTGATCCTAAATTCTATGATGAATGAATAATGTGTCCTTCCTTCCTTTATAGTGGCTTACCTCCAACTAGCTATTATAGAATAGGGCCAAACCTATTTGAGATCCTAATGCAACACCACATATTATATAAGCACTAGGATCCAAATCCCCTAGGTCAAGCTCCAAGAGAACAATTTCCAAGGTTATATAAAACCCCACTGGTCCTATCTTGCACAAGAATGCATCACTCAATCTCAATGATATCACACTTGGGCTCCATGTCCAATGTGTGGTGCCAAATTACATCAGATAAATAAATGGTCACTACTTAGCTATCCCAATTTGGTAAAGGCTTCCAAGTTAGCCTCAAAGTGAAAACCCCTTACATCCTCTCCCACTAAACTAGTGGTGACATCCTTGACATTTGTACACCTAAAATGTACCCAGGAGGTCCAAACATGTAACTTTAGTTCTTCTGGATGGAGTCCCTACATCAAGGGAACCCAACATCTCCATTCAAATTGATCTTAGTATCAACTTCATCTGATCTCAATTCTAACCCTTCCATTTGAAATTCTCAGTCTTGAGGCATCATAGGTGCAGGTGGGTTAAACTCGTAGTTTTGTACCACCTATTCATACTGACTGAAGATTTCCATATCTCTTTGTTGCCTTTCCCAATATGATTTTCCTGGATTCTCATTCACTGGATACCACTTCACCCAAACTATTCATAGTATGACTATCCCCAATAGTCACAATTTGATCCTAGTGCCATTCCTCTTGGAAGTCAATATAATCAGGATAAATCTCACCTGAATCAAACTCAAAGTCCACTGTATCAATCCATGTTGTTCTAGATCACTTTGAAGTATGTGAATCTAAACTGGTGTTAGATTTGGAACCATGTTAGGATTTTCTAACTTTGACCCATTTTCCACTATGTCATCAATGTTGTTCACTTCCTCCAAAGTTAAAGCATCTTGACTTGCATAACTTGGTACATCACTCAACACATTTTCTATCACATCTTCTAACATCATAGCCAACAAAAATTGATCTGCATATCTAACATGTTGATAATCTATTTCATGAATTTCCCCTACTAAACATGTGAGTATAACCCTTAAGAACTCAGTTGGTATATCTTCTCGATTCTCTCATGCCCAACTATCCAATGTGGATAAGCATTGACCAAAAATTTTCAGAGCCTCCATGGCAACTTTAGAATAAATGATATCCAAACTATCTCCAAGGTAAAATACATCATCAAAGTGAATTCCAATATAACCTAGACCCATGCATAGAGGATGTGTCTTCATCTTTTCCTTTCAACTATCATAGTTAACTCCATCAAATTGCATACTTTATTTCCTCAAGTGTACCATAGATCTCCTTAAGTTGCTAAGCTTTTCCTCCAAGGACCTGATGCTCTGATACAAATTGTTAGAAAGTAAAGTCCACCAAGATAATTGAGGGAGGAGGGGTGGGGAGGGGGTTGAATCAGTTATGTAATTAAAACAACTCTCAATATCATCTTTAATTGTGAAACATGTAAGCAATAGATGCAATGACCATAGAAAGATAACCATACACAATAACACCAAATTTGTTAACTATCAAAATCCTTGATTAGAGGGAAAGACTTGGTGGGGATGGTACCCACAATATGATATACTAATATAAAAGTTCCTTGTAAAAGGATGGACCTTGTTAGGAGTCAATAAATAGATTCAGTACATATAAGTCCCTATTAGGAGACTTCAAAACCCTGTTAGGAGTTGTGCCAACCCTGTTAGAAGTTGAAAGGAAGAAATGAGGACCTACTATCTAAATAGATTCAATACTATCCTCACTAAATAATACAAGTTTTTGTAAAAGATTATCCAACAAATAATTCTCTTACTAAATATAGTTCCTTTTAAGCTCATCGTGTGTCAACTACATCAATCTCCACTCTGATCCAAAGACATTCACATTCACATATTCACAAAAAATTTGCACTAGATACCTATACAAAAGGAGATGACCTTTCCTTTATAACAAGGAGATGAATTTTAAGATATTACAATACACATTACATTACAATATTACATCTTTTCACAATTATAAGCAATCTATTAGCTCATAGTCTTCATAACTTCATACTCGTTGATCATCTAATTATGTGTGTTTAACAAAATAGCCTTCAACATTCCTTCATACTTTGTCTTAGGTCACTCAAAAAAATTAAATCTTTGTTAGAATATAAAATAAAAATATGCATTCATATTTTTCATAAATTTTGTATGAAAGTTGTCTTTACCAAATCGTTCATAAATATATCTAATCTTTATATTTCGATACACACTCTTAAACGTAGCATCTAGACATACTCTAGAATATAATCTAATGAGAACATAAGTTGATATTCAATCCTTAAAGTGCATGAACATGAACTATGTTTTTCATTCTACCAGTCTTCATAGAGTAACCAATACATTGACATTAATAAAAAAACTCTGTCACGAATGCAATATATAATCATTGAAACATGTCTCCAACAATACTAGGATACTTACCCATAGGAATATCATTAAATTTCATGCTAATGCTCCTTACTATTGGGAAGTCATTTTGCATGAAGTCAATGGTAGGAAGCCATTGTACAATTCCTCTTTTGAAAAGCTAATCTTTTGGGATCAACTCCAAGGTTCAGTATTTGTCTTGCGACATACCAAAATCTGCTCAGTTGAAGATAAATGTGATTGTTCACAAGGAGGCCCTTGTTGGTTCTGATTATGATCTTGAAATGAAGAAAATATGTTTGTTGTCTCAAAATCACACACAAAAGAATAATATTTTTGTATTTTTTGGTGTTTTAATGAATGCAATTCTAATAGTGTAACTAAAATGAGTTCCTATTCTAGCAAGGAGTTAGCAAAGAAAATAATGAAACTAAAAGAAAATGACATGAAATTAAGATAACTTGAAATTGAAATCATAAATGAACATAAGCTATAGAAAACAACACACTGTGAGTTAAGCTTTCAAATAAATTGGTAGGAAACCAATGAAAACAAGAGCAATGCTTCCTAGAATCCACTAATGCAATCATTAGTGAGACACTTTAACAATCGTATGATATTTCACCTATCATCAAATCACAAGGCCATGGAAAGTATGCTCATGCGAGACAAAAAATTATGTAGACACAATTGGGTGATCTCTTCTCAAGCTCATTACATTGGAGAATTCGTAAATCTGTAGCAAACACCAAAACTAAAAGATCACACAACCAGAAACAACACAATAAACCTTTGGCTCAATCATAATCTCGTGAACAAAATTCACAAAAATATGATACATTTAGGAAAGAATCACTACACTCCAAATGTGAGCACCAAAAGCATAATTTTATTGCATAATAATAACGACCCTTGTTACATTTTAAAATGGGGTATTTATAAGAAATTGTCTCCTCAATTTGTGTTGAGAGTGAGAGATATTCTTCATGTAATAAAATGCTTTGAAAACATTAAAACAAAATAAATATATACAAACTAACAATTAATCTGGTGCTTAGAGGGACTCCATCCATATTTTATTCATTAATTAGATGCATGAGCCCTTTACATGTCAAAAAAAGAGAAAATATGAGAGAAAAAGTAGGAGGAAGCCTTTAGTTAAAGTAGGAGTGTCTGGAGGTGCCAAAAATAGAAGCTAATCCTTTACTAAGCATGTGTTGAAGTTAAACTGCTATTAGAATGCATTCCTAATGCATGGAAAGTGCTATTTTTGGAACAAGCAGTTAATTGTCGGTGCACCTCTGAATTGCAAAGCTGTAGACTTGTGTACCTATGGACCTGCGCACCTGCGGAGCTGTGGACCTATGCACATCGAAAGCTCAATTTGCCAAAAAATAAAAGTTCTCAATTTTGAAAATAGTTTCTAAGTTTTTCTCAAATGGGGTTTTAGATCACTTTTTGTGTACATAATTTGCCCCTTTTTGATGATTTATACCCTCTTTATAGCCAATCACTTTCATAAACTTGAACTCCTGCTTCTTCAATCTAAAATCCCAAGGCATCTACATTGAATCTTGTTATTAATAGCTGCATAAGATGAGGAACTTATTCTGCTTCATGTGTCCTACATCTGTATCTTTGATCTTTGTCTTCTCTCCAACTACCTAATCCTTCCTGGTTAGAGACCGGATCATCCAAATTGATCAAATGTTTGAAAATTTTCCATTTTTTTTTCACAAGTTTTTGTAGGCATTTTTAAATGGCTTTTTTAGAGGTCTTCTACTCAAAATTTCAAGTCAAAACCTTCGTCGGTCCCTAAAACTAGGCAACTAAAGGCTCATTATTTTAGGGACTGAAATTAGATTTTCAATTCTTCTTTCCAACGGTGTAAATGGTTTGTATTTTCAAGCTATAGGTCAAAATTTATGACCCCAACAAGTTGAGGATGCCTTTTTTACCTACACAAAGAAGCAAATATTAGTCCATAGAGTTGAAAAATACTTAATTAGGACACACCCTCATGAAACCAAAAAACAAATCCTAAAAACTAGTTGTACTACATGTGGGAGGTTAATGGGAGGTGCATGCGCAAAGTGATGGTGCATAGTGCAGAGCGGATGAGTGCATAGAGGAGTAGGGTTTTTTGGAAGTGCATGCAGCATGAAAGCGCATGCAGGATGCATGGTGCACACAAGTGGGCATCTAGCATGGTGCACAATACGGTGCAAATGACACTTTAAGGTGCACGTGATGCTTGTGGTGTGCACGTGGCACTTTGGCATGTGTAGTGCTCATGGCACACGTGTGGGTGCTCTATGGCTCACGCAATGCTCATGGCGTGTGTGCGTGGTGATGAAGGTGTGCACGTGTGGTGTGTATTTTTTTTAAATTTTTTTTTTGTTTTTTATCTTTTTGACTCTTAACATATTTTCCCTTGACTCTTGAAGTGTGAGTCAGAAGTCAGAAAAAAGTAGGTGGTCCCCATTCCTAGTGAGGAATGGTTTGTGTGTTTTGAGACCACAACACTTACCAATGACCAATATCACATATGACCCACTATCTTTCTCCCTTATATATTTTGGAAGATGATCCATGTTATATCTTTTTTGCATTCTTTTTTATGAGATATGTGTTCTTCTCCACATCGTGTTTTTATTTAACATAAAATTTCCATGGACAACCCAATAGGAGGTGACAAGAATACATAGGTATGATCTCACAGAATATCCTATCTTTATAGGACCACTTTTTTCAAACTCAACCCAAGCCTACTTATTTACCATAAAATCCTAACTTTTATTCAACCATTATATCTTCTAGGGACTAACATAAGGAAATTTATTTAAGTTTCTCTACTATCTTAGTTAAAACCTCATTCTCAATAGAACCAAAGCCCACAATGATTTTACAAAGTTTACCTTGAGTTTTACCTTGTGTCCTAAATAGAGTCTTTGTTTCTAGAGGTCTCAAGCCCTCATTTAGGAATTAACCTTCAAAGGAAATGAAATATAAATCATGTAAGTGAGCAAAAAAATTGAAAATATTCACCTTCCTTTATTGAAATCCTTATCAATAAGGATTTTGTAATGCTTGAATGTTGTAGATGTTGAATTTTCAATGAAGGATGTAGGAAATCCCCACAATGAAATGGATCTAACAAAGCCAAATCATGGAGCCATGGATGATTTCTAGATGTGCAATGTATATTCAATAAAGGAAACTAATAGGGTCACCCAATTTTTAAATGTAATTCTCCAAGACAAAACTGACATTGAGATAAAAAATGGTTAGGGCACAAGTCACCTTAGTTGAGCTCTAACACTATACATTAACTAGGTCAGCCTACACCTATATAGGTCAATTAGGTTAACCTATACTAGGGTTATATCGAGAAGGGGTAACTTCAAGGTCTTAGAAATTGCATAGATGAAAGCAAAAGAAAAGGAATTGGACAAGAGAAAGAGATGATGAAGCACAAATCCATGAATGGTACATAAAATAAATAAATGGTAGGATCTAAAAGGTCTTAAATGATGGGTTCTTCTTGTAGGAGTTAATGAAATCCAACTCCCCAGCTTGCCAAGATCACCTACATGCAAAATAATCTGTCAAAGGGAAACCAAGAAGGAAGAAGTGGAGCTTGAAAATACCCTAAACGAATATGAGAGAGAACATATTGCAAAACAATGAAATTTTATTTACAATAAGAATGGAATGAGAAAATACAGTGAGAGAGCCTGAATATAAAGGCCTCATGGAAGCTTGTAGAACAAGCTGGAAAGAGGTAGAGGATAAGATTGACAACCAAGCATCCACAAAAAGGTGGAACATGCTAGAAGGGAACAAACTCATGTGTTGTCAACAACTCATCACTACATGCATTAAATACTAAATATTAAATAAATGCATTAACCTAAGTAAGCTTAAGTAAATAGAATAAATAATAAATAAATAAATAATTATTTACTCTAACACCCCCCCTTAAGTGCAACTTAGGGGAATGCCTTAAGCTCACAAAACTAAGATGAAATGTAGAATGGGTCCCAACAATGAGGCCATGTTAGGTACCCATGTACAATGCAAAGAAATGCAACCTCTAAAAATGGGGAAAGAGAGAAAACCACATGGGAAAAATCCTCCCCCAAAAAGAGGTAAGAACCTAGTGAAGAACTGAAGAAGCCTCCAACCAGGGGATTTTCCCCTTAAAATAGGAACAAAAAGAGCATCATTGAAGCCTGAAGAAGCTACACAATCTGCCATTAGAAAGAAACTACTGATTTGAAGAACCTCCATGGAAGAAGAAGGTACAAACCAAGTGTGTCTATATGGTAGATGATCCATCTCATCGAAGTGCATAGGTAGCCAGCCACTGCAATTGCCTCATATATAGGATCAACCATTGAATACATAGTTCACACTATTGAACCATCAAACCAAGGATGCATTAGAACAATAACATAACCCCCCCCCTTAATGCAGATAGGGTTCGATGACAGGCAACTAAGAAGGTGGGCCAAAATCCTCTATAGATAGAATCAAGAACAACGAGAGAGGAAGAGGTATAAACACCTATAAAGACACGGTCACACTAACACTACATGGGGCTAATGTTGTGGAAGGGACACTCACTTGACAAAGGGAGAAGGCCTAAAATAGAAAAAAACTATCCACCCAATGGTGCTTTATAAAAATAGTGCAAGTACAACTGTCTCAAAAAATAACATTCATGAACCCAAAATGCAAGAGTGACACTTTATCTTAGTGCATATACAAAAAAGTGCTTAAAAATGATGTCTACAATGATCAAAATAGGAAAAAAGATGACACAAAAGATAATACAGCTCAAAAAAAAAGAAACCATCCAAGAAAATGATCCTTAGACCTAAAACACCCAAGATATCCACCATAGACCAAAAATGCCAAAAACATAATAGAAAGAGCATAGGCTAGAATCTAAGGAAAATGACAAAACTAGGTTTCCAAAAATATAATGTTTTTAATAAACTAACATGGGATGCAAAAGATATGCATGTTGGAGTCAAAAATAGAACTTTGAACTTCAATTGAAAAAAGCAACAAAACTACATCAAAACTTGAAAATACCTACATCAATGTCTCTGTCTTGGAACCAACTTTTTGACACTTCTTTCAAATAAAAAAAATACCTCTGTATGCTTAAGATATGGCCAAAAAGTCACAAGTAGGTCCAAAATTACCTTGGAGAAGTGTAAGAGGCATGATGCAATGTTGATGTCATGCATACAGCGAGCTTAAAATTGATGGCTTGCTAGCTGTCACCACAAAAAAATAGGCCACGTGGTGGGTCCACATGGAAGCCATGTGGAAAAATCTGACATGGTAGGGTGACGTGGAAAAGTTCCATGTGGCACCATGCTATGTGTCACCCCCATGTAGTGCCAAGTGGAAAAATAGCGCCAAACTAGGCACTAAGTTGGCCTTGATGCAGACAAGTGGAGCTAATTTTGTTAGAGTAGGGAAAGAGTAGAAAAAATAGAGTGTAGTCAATGGAAACATGGACTGAGCAAAAAAACCTAGGAGGAGCCGTTAGTAGCGGTGGCGAGATGGCAGTGCCAGGGTGGCCATGGGGCTGCAGCTGCAGACGGGTTGGACTGTGGTGGCTTTGCAGTGCCGCACCAGTGGAGGAGGTTGTGGAGTGGTGTGAGGGTAGTGCTGCAATGGTATAGAGGTGCTACTATGGCAGCACTCACAATTTTTAAAATTTTTTTTTTTTTACTAAAAATGTCCGTACAACCATACGGAGAGCCCTGTGCCTAAATTTTTTTTGCCTCCTAGAGCTCTAGCTCCAAAATTGAAAAGTTTTATATGAATCCTAACTATAAACGACCTTCCATATCCAATGGTAGTGTCCATTTGGGCCCAAAGTGCTCTAAAAAGATGTTCTTCCTCCGTATTGAAGAAAAATACACAAAAAAACTAGGGTTTGTGTCTCCAAATCATGGCTTGAAAAAACCTTCAATGAAGTAGCAGTAGGGAGGCTTTGATACCATGTAGGAGTTGATGAAATCCAACTTCATAGCTTACCAAGATCACCTGCATGCAAAATAACTTGTCGAAGGGAAACCAAGAAGGAAGAGGTGGAGCTTGGAAAAACCCTAAACAAACATGAGAGAGAACATATTATGAAACAATGAAATTGTATTTACAATGAGAATGAAATGAGAAAATACAATGAGAGAGTCTGAATATAAAGGCCTGATGGAAGCTTGTAGAACAAGTTGGGAAGAGGTAGAAGATAAGGTTGACAACCAAGCATCCACAAAAAGGTGGAACATGCTAGAAGGGAACAAACTCTTGTGTTGTCAACAACTCATCACTACATGCATTAAATGATCTCAATTTTTATCATTAGGGAAAGGTGGGTAACTTGTAAGAAAAAAAACATTCAACATAGTAGGAATGATAGCTAGCTCCAAGAGAGGACTCTTATGCAAGTCATTATACTTGATACAAGGAGTAAGTGTCAAGTGTTTATAAATCATGTTAGGCAAATCATAATCCATCTCAATATTCTCATTTTTATCACCACTAACATGTGTATTATCATCTAAATTTGAATAAGGAGAACACAAAGGATATTATGGCTAAAGAGGGTTTAAACAATAAAAATTAGTTACATCTAAAGGGAACCCAAGAAGTGACTACTAATTCAAAGAAAAGGCCTAATAATGAGGCTAAATATGATAATAATACAATGAAGCTATCTTTTCTCCATAAGGCTAAGTTGAAAGATGATACCTCTCTCCAGGTCAATTCGTGGCTCTATAATGAAGTCATTGTACTCAAGAAAAAAATAAGAGAGCTCTAGAGAGAATTGATGAAGAAAAAATGAAAAGAATCCAGCTAGAGAATTAGGTAGGAAACATTTCTAAGAGGTTGAAGGCCTATGGAATGGAATTATGCCAGCTGGTAAAGGATAGAGGGAAATGTATGGACATGGTTACTTCTAGTTTATGTATTTTTTTTTTGCAAGTATTGGTAAAACAAGCAATGAGGAGATTATTTCTCCCATTGCTATCAAGATTTTGGGTGGCCCTAGTAAAAGAACTAACAAAGTATGGAGAAAGATGTGGTTGTTGCAACCAGTTCTTCTATAGAAGATATTATTCAAGGTATTGTGGTGGGTGGTAAGGATTTAGCTAAGGTTATCAAATAGTTATTTTAATTGCTAGCTTGGGTCTTTGGTTGGGTTGTTGAGCCTGATTTTCCAATTGTTGTTTCATTTCTAGCTTTTTCAATTGATTACTTTTAGCTTCTAGGTCCTTGTAAAACATGGTTTTGAAATTTGAGTAGCTTATTTGTAGGTTCTAGGTCCTTGTAAACCTAGTTTTTTAAATTTTTTTGTGAAATTTAGGTTCTAGGTCCTTGTAAAACCTGGGGTACTTTATTCATATATCTTTCAACTAGCTGCAAGGGGTTTCGAGTCCCCTCAAAACTTGTTTTTACTTTAATCTAAAGTATGTGTATTGTCATTAACATCAATAACCTCATAAAGGGTATCTTCTATATCAAGATTAATTACAAGAAAATCCAAGATATGAATAGTATCATCATGTCTATCCATTTGCATATTATTACTATCATTAACCTACTGATTTAGGGGCTCCCCTTAATACCATAAACTCATAACAAAAACATAGAAACAATAGAAAATGCAAGAACATATGGACTTCTTATTTGCACCACAAATGTAGAATTAGAAAACTCATAAGTACAATATGCTAACCCACATGGGTGCCTTCAATACAATAATTTGCAAGACAACCTATGAACTATCACCTAGAGCTGCCCCTAGACAATGTTCGGGCCTTTCTTAAATAAGTAGTTTTATGCTGCCCAAGAAGGTTCTAGATGCTCAAACTTAATACCTAGGGCTAACAGACCCTAACAATACACATAGAGTAGGCCAAATACACCTTTGACAAATTATTTTAGAAATTTTGGTAGCCCAACTTCCAAAGGTCATGACTCATGAACTGTTGCTCTGATTGGCGATTATAACCACTTTTTTGAAATGCCAACTCTTGATCTACAGGCTCAGAACTGACTTTCATCGAGTTTTTGGACCTCATCTAGGCACTCTAATGCCTCCAATGGTGAGCCTAAAGGTTTTTCTACAAATTTTTCCACTGAAAATTCATAATAACTTCTTTGATACTAATGCTTGAGCAATGAGATTTTTATGGTAGGCTTACAATTCTAAAATGAACCTTCCTATAGAAAATGAGAACATTCCAAGCTCGTATAACAAACTTACTAAAAATAGTAAGTTCCCATAAATAGTAAATTTTTTTGGGTGATGCAAGATTGATCTTGCACTTGGGATGCTCCTGCATTAGACACCTAGGGTAATTTAAGAAGTGACCCCATCACATCTTAGGTGTTCAGAGGAAAACCAAGACAGTTAACCTCCTTCTTTGCTAGCCATGAAGAATCCTCAACTGGTCTCCCTTTCCATTTGACCAGATATTACTCATAAGTTTTTTTTCTGGTACTTTTTCTAATATGACTGTCTAGTATCTCCTCAATATCCTTTATACCTTAACTATGCTTGAATGCTCCACTGTGCTTCTACAACTTCATCTCCATCACCTCCTTTATAATACTCTCTCAAAACTAAAATATTAAATACTAGTGAAATATTCAATTCAGCAGGTGACTCCACTTCATATGCATTGCTAGAATCATGTTGCTTCACTATCTTGCACGGCCCAAACTTCTTCATCTTCAACATATTATATTTACCCATTGAAAAATGCTCCTTTCTCAAATGAACCATGACTTCATCTCCAATCTGAAATTCCTTGTATCTCCTTTTCACATTTTCCTTAGCCTTATACTGTGTATTCATCTTTATGATGTGCTTCCTCACCTCCTCATGGATGTTCTTCAAATGTTTAGCAAATTCTTCTACTTCAACACTACTTATCTCTCCTTTATCCAACTGCCTTAGTTCATAAGCATTTCTGGGACTACTATGATATAAAATCTAGAATGGTGATTTACCAGTACTTCTATTGATAGAATTATTATATGCAAATCCTGCCTATGGTAAAATCATATCCCATCCTTTTGGTTTATCTCCAACCAAGCATCTTGGCAAATTTTCCAAACTACAATTCATAGCTTCTATCTATCCATCGGTCTATGGATGATGTGATGAACTGAACTTAAAATCTATCTTCAACTTCTTCCACAATGTATGCTAGAAATACCCAATAAATTTGGTATCTCAATTTGAAACTATACTCTTTAGCAGACCATGTAATCTCACCACTTCTCTAAAAAACAACTTTGCTACATGAACAAAATCACTAGTCTTCTTGCAAGGAATAAAATGTGCCATCTTTGAAAACCTATCAACCACCACAAAAATAGAATCATGCTAGTGCCATGTCCTCGGTAATCCAAGAACAAAATCCATGTTGATATCCTCCCATGGCTTCTCTGGTACAAGTAATGGCTGATACAACCCTTTATTCTTCTTCACTCCTTTGACCATCTAACATACTCTGTAACTTTGTACAAACTTTATCACATCTTTCTAAAATTGTGGCCAATAGTAATTTTCAACAATCAAAGCTATGGTTTTGTCTCTACCAAAATGTCTAGCCAATCCTCCACTATGCTTCTCCTTGATGAGATTTTCTCTTATTGATCTTCTAGGAATGCACAAATGGCTTCCTTTGAACAATATATTATCCTTGATTATGAAATCCAACCACTTTGTCCTATCAAGTGTAACAGGTTCTATACAAGCCTTCCATATTTCACCAAAATCAAGATCATCTAGATACAATGTATTGAGTTCCTTGAACCCAACCACCTCTATCTACATTTTTGTCAGCAAAAGTTGTCTTCTACGAAGAGCATCTACAACTTTGTTAGACTTACCACTCTTGTGTTTCAAAATAAATGTATAACTTTGCAAAAACTCAACCCCACTTTAAATGCCTTTGGTTCAATTTTCCTTGACTATTTAAATAGTTTAAAGCTTGATGATCAGTATACAAAACAAACTCCTTAGGAAGAAGATATTGTCTCCACTTCTTCAATGCTTGAACTATAACATAAAATTTCTCTGTCACACTCCTTGGAGTAGTCCATTCAAGGATAGCCTTCACTTTCTCTAGGTCCATTTTCACACCTTCTCTTGAACTACAAATCCTAGGCACACCAACTCTTTCTTTACAAAACTACACTTCTTTAGGTTTATTAGTAACTTTTCTTCCCTCAAATTTTCAAATGCCATGTGAATAAGAATCAAATGGTCCTCTAATGTCTTACTACAGATCAATATATCATCTAGGTAAACAATGACAACCCAAAAACTCTTTTAGTACCTCATTCATGAGCCTCATGAAAGTGCTTGGTGTATTGGTTAGCCCAAAAGGCATGACTAACCACTATTATAGTCCTTCCCTTGTCTTGAAAGTAGTCTTCTACTCATCACCTTCTCTAATATGAATCTAATGGTACCCATTCTTTAGATCTACCTTTGTAAAATACTTAGCTCCACTCAAGACATCCACAATATCATCCATCCTTGGCAATGGAAATCTATACTTTATTGTGATATTGTTGATAGTGCAAGAATCTATGCACATCCTCCATTCTCCATTCTTGTTTGGTTTTAATACTACTGGTACAACACATGGACTCAAACTCTCTTGAATCAACCCCTTCTATGACAACTCATGAAATTTCTTATTCAACTCTTTACTTTTTTCTGGTGTCATTCTATGCACTGCCTTCTTTGGAAATCTGGCTCTTGGAACCAAATCCATCTAGTGACTGATCTTCCTCACTGGAGACAATCCATCAGGTACATTATCTAATACAATATCACAAAACTCTTCCAACATATCTGCAACTTCTACAGGTACCTCCCCTAATTCTTCTTTACTATCTTTAGGAATTATAGCAAAACATGAAGAAACTCTTTTCCATCAAAAAAACATATTTTGGCAGCACTACATACCTTTTCTTCTTTATCCTTCGATGACTTCAACTTATGTTTTACTGTATCCTGAGTTAAAGTGTAGGTATTTTCTTACCCATCATGTACAACATGTCTGTCAAATTTCCATGGCCTACCCAACAACATATGACATATGTCCATAGGTATGATATTGCATAGTACCTATCTTGGTAGCTTCTAATTTTGAACTTCACTGATCACTACTCATTGACCATGACCTTGTGGTCATCTTGCACCTAAGAAATATGGTATGGAAGTGGGTGTTTCTGCTTCTTTAGATTCAACTTGGTGACCTTCATTTCTAACACAAGGTTGGTAGTACTTCCACCATCAATGATCACATCACATCACTTATCTTTACAATTGCACCTTGTGTGAAACAAGTTCCCTCTTTACTCATGTTCATTCTCACCACTCAGTAGGACTCTTCAGTTAACTAGGACTTCTCCTCTTTCAACATCTTCAGAATGTGAAGATCTAACATCTTCATCAATAGATGCAACTCTTGCTTGACCTTCTATTCTTCAATCCATCCTTCCTTGGCATTGGGTACATTCAAATGCTCTATGCCCTTCTTCACTGGAGTGAAAACATTTTCCACAAAAGCCTCCTCTTCCATATCCTTGTCCTTAATCATCTTCCTCTTTGATCTCTATTGTTCTGATCATGGAAATGATTGAAATTGTTTCCCCTTTGGTTCTAATTTCTACTTCTAGCTTCATCATTATTCTTTTGATCATCATTATGACCACCATAAGATTGTCCACTAGATCTTCCACTGCATCCTCTTCCATGGTTCTTATTGTCAAACTTCTTGCTCAGTTTCTCCTCAACTCTTATGAAAAATTGGTATGACTACTCATTACTGTTCATTCAAATTAGACTTAGCTCATCCTAAATTTTGGGCCTTAACTCATTAAGATAACAGGTGACTTTCTCCTTATCAGCTTCTACATGGCCAGTTCTAATGAGAACTTGATAGAACTCTTCAGTATACTCTTGAACAAATTTTCTTGCCTATTTCAACCCTTGTATCTTCTTCAACAGATCAAGCTCATAGTCCATAGGAATGAATTAGTACTTTATTTTATCTTTAATCTGATTCCATCTCATGATCTTGTCCTTTCCCTTTCTATTTCACTCTAATTGAACCTCCTACCAAAAGATCTTCGCATGTCTCTTTAGTTTTGCCTTCGTAAACTTGACCCTATTAGGATCATCAATAACTTCATACTCAAAGTACTCCTCTAGATTTAGATTTCCCAAAAATGTGGGAACCTCAAACATAGGTCTTTTTCCAATCTTGGAGATGGCCCTAAACAACCTCTCTTCCTCTGGATTTAGAATTGCCTCTGCTTCAGCATTTTCTTCTACTTCGTCCTCATCCTTTCTTTCATCTCTAATGGGAAGATTCATACTTATATGCATTTGTTCTTCCAATGCTTGCATTTTTCTTTGGAGGGCTTAGAAGCCCTCCAATGTAATACCTATAGCTCTTTTGCCATGCTCTCTTCATGGAGGAATTTTCATGCTTTTATTGAAACCCTAGTGTAAATTGCCTCACAATCAGTGATCTATCTACATGCTCAACCCAAACCACGGTCCTAGTGCAGACTACCTCATAGTTAGTGATCTGTCCACACACTCAAGAAGTCTAGCTCTGATACCACTTGATGCAGGGGCTCCCCTTAATACCATAAATTCATAACAAAAACATAGAAACAATAGAAAATGTGAGAAAATATGGACTTCTTATTTGCAGAATTATAGAATTCATAAGTACAATATGCTAACCCACATGGGCACCTTTAGTACAGTAATTTGCATGACAAGCTACGTACTATCACCCAGAGCTACACCTAGACATTGTCTGGGCCTTTCTTAAATAGGTAGTTTTATGCCACCTAAGAAGGTTCAAGATGGTCAAACTTAATACCTAAGGTTGACAGACCCTAACAATACACATAGAGTTGGCCAAATACATCTTTGACAAATTATTTTAGAAATTTTGGTAGCCCAACTTTCGAAGGCCATAAATCATGAACTGTTGCTCTAATTGGCTATTATAACCACTTTTTGAAAATGCTAGCTCCTGATCTATAGGCATAGAATTGGACTAGTGCCCTTCTCTTGATTATTCAAACCTCATTCAGGCACTCTAAGGTCTCCAATGGTGAGCCTGGAGATTTTCTACAAATATTTCCACTGAAAATTGGCAATAACTTCTCTAATACTAATGCTTGAGTAATGAGATTTTTATGGTAGGCTTACAATTCCAAAATGAACCTTCCTGTAGAAAATGAGAACATTTTGAGCTTGTATGACAAACTTACTAAAAATAGTAAGTTCCCATAAATAGTAACCACCCTATCTACCAGTCCTTATTAAAATAGAAAAGACTAAAAATAAAATATTTTTGGGTGATGCAAGATTGCCCTTGCACCCAGGATGCTCCTACATCACCTCCTTCAAGGGCTCAAACATAGGTTAATCAAAGGAAGGAAAAGATTGAGAAGAGGATGCATTTTGAGAATATAAAGAACATGGGCCTCAGTCTTGTGATGCTGATGAGAATGTTGATTACATATAGTGTTACGAAAAAAACTTGAGGGATTAGGATCAAATGACATAGTTTTAAAAGAGGGAACTAGTATGTGTTGAGGAGTGTTATGCAAACGATGAATAGGTGGAGTACACAAGATAGTTGTAGGAGGATTAAACTTAGGAAGGCTAAGTTCAATAATCTCATCTACTTTGTATCGCTAATAGAATTGATAAATATGATCATTATGAGTAATTTTTTTGAGGTATATAAGGCCAATAGAAGTATATTTCAGCACAATCTAGAGGATGTGAAGGATTATAGGGAGAATGATTAATAGTGACAATTTCTCCATTATGGAGAAATTTTATGCTTTTATGGAAATGAAGTTACAACTTGCCTGGAAAAAAGCCACATGATGCCAATATTAACCTAAAATTGATTGAAAGTAGGGATGAAAATAAAGGGAGTATCCGCAACTTTACCATAAATGGTCATAGGAAGACATATAACCATGAGGGAAATAAAGGAGGCCATTAAAGGTTTGAATCCAAACATCATATGTGTTATAGGTATATGATACAAGTAATGAGTGCAACTAACCAAACCCACACACACTCCTTTCCTTGAACTTTTCCTAAAATATGCCAATGCTTCTTCAAGTCCCTAAGGATCCAATTCTAGCTAGAGATATGGTGAATGCCATTTCTAGTACTTTAAATTCACCTTTCAAGTCTATCTCCACCTTCTAGGTACCCACAAGCCTTCAAAAGACAACCAAACTTCAACTCACACCTCACTCCCTTGCACCCTCCAAGATCTTAAGCATTCCTATAGTTCCTTTCACTTCCTTCCATCTTTCCACCAATTTTTACGACCAACCAATATATTTTGGGCACTCTCCTAAGCTAAAACAACAATTTACTCTAGGAAACCTACTTGGGGGTTCTTCCTTGTAGTCCTGTTCCACAGTCTTAACCATTAAATTCAAAAAAAATTACAAAGAAGCTACCAATTTTTTTTTGAGAATCTCTTATAAGTCATTCAACCCTTACAAATTCCAAGAGATGGAAGTTGGGTCTATCTTCCTTACGCCTTAACTATTGAGGCCTAGTTTAGGCCTATAAGGGCTAATACTACATTTTTCTTTACAACTCACCTTACTTTGAAACCCACTTCACCAATGGTCATGCTACCACAAAGGGAATCTCAAATTCTCCCCAACTCTGTGGTTTAAAGAACCTACACCCCATCCAATGAAATCTTCAACCTCTTCTTGCAATTTACTGTTCACCAAGCACATAGAGATGCTTAGCCTAACAAGCTCCAAAAGACCTCAAGTTGGTGTCTGGCATGATAAAAAACTCCAAATTTTCTTCCTCCATCCTATCCCCTAGCTCCATGTAGAAAACACGACTTTTTCATTAGTGGGTTTAGGAGGGAGAGCTCATTCTTGCCTCAAACCCTCACCATTGTCTAAGGTAACCAGTGAACCAAAAATTTAAATATAGTTATTTATAGTGACGAAAAGGTCTTAATACAACATCTAAAAAATTAAATAGTACTTCTATTAAAAAAAAAATGCAATCTATGAGTTAAGAAAACAAAATCATACCCAAGAGGTACTCATTGTCCCAACAAAAGCTTATCACTTTATTGATTTAACTTTTGTACTACAACCAATCTCTTCCTCGGTTGAAAAAAACATGATATAGGACATGAATTTTGGCATTCCCCCTTATTGCATATTTGATCTATCATTCCATGGCCAACACTATTGGCCTTCCAAAAATTGCAAAAATTGCTCAACAACAAAAATTGTTGCTTGACAGCTTTTTGACAACTTTGCAACTTTTATTGTTTCACAACTCTAAATACCTTCAAATGTATACAAATACATGATAAAAAATTAAAGACTCTTAAAAAACATGAAAATGCATAATTTTTGTCAAGTCATAGCATTGACCAATGTTCACTGACCTCGATCTTGCTCATAGATCTTATAACAATCATGAACAAAATTTCTTAAATGAACTCTAGAGATGCTCGAAACCTAACATATTGTTTTGTGTCCACTTACACACTTATTACCCTAGTAACATGTCAAAATTTTGGTTTGAAAAAATTGGTCAAGACCTTGGGCCCCTACACCATACTCCCATAGTTGAAAAACTCAAGTCCCTTGAGTTGTTAGGTGCTAAATATTGGCGCCATGCTTTGCAATGTCTTCCTCTGTCATCTATATTGCTTCAACCTTTGGTAAGCATTTCTATTTCACTAGGTACTCCTTGTAGGTTTTTTTTCTTGTCACCTTAACTATCTTGGTGTCCAATATGCACTCTAGTTGTAATGGTTTGTTGGGTGGTAAATGCTTCACCCATTCTAGATAGATTGATCAAATTGTGATAAGGTGAAGTCCTATTAGCATAAATGCTGATGATACTACATTGGGGGAGTATCCTAAGCATTGAAGAGTATTGATATGTTGCATTCATGACTACATTTTTCATTGATGTCAACATAATAGTAATTCGATAAAGACTATAAGAATAGCAGTTAGAGATCTTATGATCCATAGAGGCTGAGGAAGGTTTAGATTGTGTGTAGTGTAGTGAAGGACATCTTCCTGATGTTGTCCTAATGACATAGTTAAGAGGACTAAGACTATACAGAAGTTACACTTAATTTAGTAGAAGTAGTACAAAAACAGAGTATTGGAAAACAATATTTTGATGATCTAAACTATCTTTCATTTGAAATATAATAAAGAGATGCATAGTTACACGATGATCGAGGATAGTTGTGTAGTGATGCTAGCATGTATGCAAGATGTGTTTTCACACATGTAAAGTTTGGTATAGACCATGAGCTAATAGTGCTATTGCAATTATGAATTAACTAATTATCTTATTTTAATTAATGAAATGTCCCTTTTATGATTTTACATGATATTTCCAACCTTTAATCAGATCTTTAAGATCAAACAACTAATATCACAAAGATCCACCAAATTTCTCAAGAAACCCCAAATCGGGTATGCCAAAAATAGTGCCAAAAGCTTCACAACTTCACCTATTATTAATAAATCTGAAAGTGGACATTTTAAAAAAAATTTCAGAAGCATAAAAGCCTAAAAAATGAAATTTCTAGATCTGTATAGCCTTTACACAACAGTTCTCAAATGTAGAACAAAAACTATGCTCAATCGGGCTCCCAAAATTAACACACAATGCCCGGAAACACCACAAAAACACTCATAAACTATCTCAGAAGTTTAATCATGACCCAATACATACAACTCTATTTTAACATCTTAAAGTTTGAAATACAGCAACAACTCAAACTGATATGAAACACTCAACTGTAAACACCAAACTCATACCAAAAACACACCCGAAAACCCACAAATCTGCACTATTCAGCACAAAGGCAAACTCTGTATGAGCATGCACATGGAATGGCTTCAAACTCTCATCCTTAGCCTTCTTGGAAATCTGCAAACTCCCGTTCTTGGGTCTCCCTGGAAACCTGAAAACTCCCGTTCTTGGGTCTCCTTCTCCACAGGTTTGGCAGCCTCTGAAGAATAACAAAGAATGAGCAAAAATCAAGTTCTCCCCAAATCAGCCCAAAATGCCTCCAAACCCCTTAAAAGAGGGAATAACTGTAACTCACGTCCAAGAGAGGTTAATGAAACATATTTTAATAATAATTTTCATTTATTAGTCCAACGGTTTCCAAAGATTAACCCCCTTTTTTCGAAACTTCACTTTCTTGGGCCTGCCTGCCTTAGCAAAGATTATTATTTTTTAATTATTTGAAAAGGGGACATGACAAGTCCTCCCCTCCCAAACATTGCTTGTCCTCAAGAAATGGTTGAACAATAAACCAATCAATCCACCTGGATCCCAAATGTAGTCATGAACTATACTACTACCAATTAACACAGGCTCCTGCAATATCCTCTGCAATATGACCAAGAGGAATCCATAATCAAACTGACAATTATAGCTCAACCAAACTCCAAAATCACCACTACCACAATCAAAAACCCATGAGGCATAAAATCTTAGAACATCAGAACCCAAGCAAAGTGGACAAATCAAACTAGCAACACAGTAAATACCATCAACGCATCCCACTGGCCTATACGGAATGCACAATCCAACTCTGCAACAATGGTGAATGCTCTCGAATGAAACTGTACCAAGTATGGAGAATCCACACACTGTACAACTCCTGCAGTCAACACAACTTTGCAAATCACTGGCCACTATCTCATAACCATAACTACCATGCACCCCTGATGGTGAAAAGCCATCACAAGATAAATAGCAAGAATTGGAACCCAAACCAAATCTTCCTACCATCAACTCCTCAACACAAGGATCAAATGCTAACTGATGTACATACCTTGCAATATAATGTTGATAAAAAAAACAAACCTTAGTCAACAACTCACCATGAACAAGTGATACAACCCACTGTGACTGATCACCAGCTAAGTCAGGAGATGTCATAGCCAAAGGAGTAGAATCAATAACAACACCCGATGAAGCATCACTCTGAAACTCCTGCTCTAAGTCATGTATTATCATGCTGTCAACTGTAGAACCTATCACCATGTCATGCCCATCACAACTCTCATCTTGAGGCATCAAATTGTCCCATAACTGATGATAAGCACTAGGAACCAAAGTACATCTCTGTATCATTATCTCATCAACATGGTCATCAAAGGTAAATTGATGAGCATACCTCACAGTGTAATGCCGATAGAATGCACCAATCTCAGTCAGTGGCTCAGACTGTAATCCAGATGAAACTAACTGCAATTGATCATTAACCATGTTGGAACTAACTACTACCTCTGAAGATATCACCAAGGGAGTAGTGTTACTAGTAGGAACCATGCCAACTGTCGACTCACCAACATCACACATGATCTTTGATAAATCTCTAGTCTCTGTGCCATCAATACTAGAGGCCACCACCATGTTAGGCATACAACAATCTGCTACAACACCCAACTCAATTGAACCTAACTCTAGTGGGAATGAACCTGATATTCCAATGTTAGTATCAAGAATGGATGCATCCCCATCTCCACTGTCTCTGACAATCTCGGCCATGGACATCCTCGTATCACCAAACACCACTTCTTGTGACTGCATAGAATCAGGTGAAGACTGTAGTCGCTCTAACTCCATGGTTACCTTAGCCAAATGAAACTGTGACTCCTTGAAAGCCAACTGTGTACTCTCAAGAATCTCAGAAGTCACCACAAGTTGCTCAGTAAGCTCACTCACCTCATCTTCCTTGGCCAACAATGCATCATATGTTGTACTGCCCCACTTCATAAGATAATCTCTGTCAGCTACCAACTACATATAATCCCATCTCAGAATCTGGATAGCCTCCCATAAAGAGTGGAACTCTGTCAAGGAAAGATAACTGCCTCCTTGCTCATTACTAGTAGGAAAACCCCATCCATAAACTGCTAACAACTGATGAGCAGCATCAAAATGCTAGCAAGTGATAGCAATGTCTCAGTCACTAACTCTCAACTAATTAGACACATGATGGCACTGGCTTGACTATCTCCTACAAACCTCCTCTGATGCACTGTCTAAAGGAGTATCCTCAAAGTTACTAGTCTCTAGAGTATTACCATCCATATCCTGTGAATCAAATCTAAAACTCATATCAACATACGGAGTATCAAAAACATTAGCATTGCTGTCCAACTCCTCTATACCCAAGGAAACTAAGTCTTCAAAATTGCCCACTTCATCCTCCTGGATGTCATGAATGCCAATATGATCCTGGGACTCATCTATACACACTGCCAAATATGAAATATCATCAACACATTCTAGCAAGTATGGTCGACTGGATATATGAACAAAGCCCAACATCAGTGTATAAAAACTAATACCAACATTGGACAAGCTACTAGCACAAGAAAAGACAACACCGTGCAATCTGCTAATCAAATCCATGATAGCACCCAAACAAACACTGCTACCAAAAAGTGTTAAAGATCTCCTGTCAACTGAATCCCAAATGCCAATATAACAATCTTGAGTCCATATCTGTAAACTAGAATCAGCTGGTAACTCAAGAAAAATCATCACTTGAGTAATATGACCAATACCAACTAACTCCACATACCTATCATGATGAGATAATGAAGTCAAAATACTATCTTCACTCACCTTCAGTTGGCGGGATAAATCATGTGAAGTACTACCTGCCTCAACCTCATGTGATGAAGCATCTAACTGTGCCTGGTACTCTTTCTTAGCAAAGTCATGAATGCTCAATGTTTGCTCATCTCTACCAGGTATCTCACCATCCTGCACAACATCATCCTCATAATCATCATCTGAACCCACTACACTGTAGTCACTGCCTGTTGTAACTATACCATCCTGAATACTTGTGGCATCACCCTTTGACAACCTATAAACAATTGTCTCAATTTGAGTATCAAGTTGACCGTTACTATCAATCTGTGTAATATCCTTTCCCACCACCTCCTATGGAAGAGTAGAATCTGAGACCTCTACCTGGCTATCAGCTAGTTTCTCAAACTCCTCACGCAAGTTCTTGGGAATTGTGTCATCTGTCCTGTGAGAAAATATGCCAAATAGAAATCTAGTCAACTTATCCACCTTAGCTGGGTTAGATAACATGTCATTCATTATACGGTGGTGCTCAACCAATTGTTTAGACATGTCATGATTTATTTTCATAAGTTTATCTCGAATGTCTAAATAACCATCCTTTCTACTATTTTGACTCTAGCTATCAATTGTCCAAGATCGTTCCCTCTGAGACTCTGTACTATACCTGTCCATTCTGGATAAAGTAGAGTGTAACCCCAATAGGATATAACTTCTTCAAACACCAAGAACTAACATGCAAATGATTAGAAGTAGCATGCAACCATAGATTTGGACATGCAACCACCAAATTATGACATGCAAGATCTAGGTAGTTGTCAAAACTGACATGCAAGATCTGGGTAGTTGTCAAAACTGACATGAAAACTTCTACAACCACCAAAATCACCAAGAACTAACATGAAAATGATTAGAAGTAGCATGAAACCATAGATTTGGACATGCAACTGATTAGAAGCAACATGCAACCACCAAATTATGACATGCAAGATCTGGGTAGTTGTCAAAACTGACATGCAAGATCTGGGTAGTTGTCAAAACTGACATGCAAGATCTGGGTACTTGTCAAAACTGAAATGCAAACTTCTACAACCACCAAATTCACCAAGAACTAACATGAAAATGATTAGAAGTAGTAGGAAACCATAAATTTTGACATGCAACTGATTAGAAGCAACATGCAATCATAAATTATGACATGCAAGATTTGGGTAGTTCTCAAAACTGAAATGCAAGATCTGGGTAGTTGTCAAAACTGACTTGCAAACTTCTACAAACCCTCAGGCTGGCAAGATCCTGCAATGTCCCTTTTTTGATTTTTGTTTGATATTTCCAACCTTTAATCAGATCTTTAAGATCAAACAACTAATATCACAAAGATCCTCCAAATTTCTCAAGAAACCCCAAATCGGGTATGCCAGAAATTGTGCCAAAAGCTTCACAGCTTCACCAATTATTAATAAATCTGAAAGTGGAAATTTTTATAGAAATTTCAGCAGCATAAAAGCCTACAAAATGAAATTTCTAGATCTGTATAACCTTTACACAACATTTCTCAAATGTAGGACAAAAACTATGCTCATCGAGCTCCCGAAATTAACACAAAAATGCCCGGAAACATCACAAAAACACTAATAAACTATCTCAGAAGTTTAATCATGTCCCAATACATATATTCAGCTCTATTTTAACAGCTTAAAGTTTGAAATACAGCAAAAACCAAAACCGATATGAAATGCTCAACTGAAAACACCAAACTCATGCAAAAAACACACCCAAAAACCCACAAATCTACACTGTTCAGCACAAAGGCAAACTCTGTATGAGCATGCACATGGAATGGCTTCAAACTCCCATCCTTAGCCTTCCTGGAAACCTACAAAATCCCATTCTTGGGTCTCCCTGGAAACCTGCAAACTCCCGTTCTTGGGTCTCCTTCTCCACAGGTTTGGCAGCCTCTGAAGAATAACAAAGAAATCAGCAAAATCAAGTTCTGGAATGTGCCCAAAATGCCTCCAAACCCCCTTAAAAGAGGGCATAAATGTAACTCATGTACAAGAGAGGTTAATGAAACATATTTTAATAATAATTTTCATTTATTAGTCCAACGGTTTCCAAAGATTAACTCCCTTTTTCTGAAACTTCACTTTCTTGGGCTTGCCTGCCTTAGCAAAGATTATTATTTTTTAATTATTTGAAAAGGGGACATGACAAGTCCTCCCCTCCCAAACATTGCTTGTCCTCAAGCAATGGCTGAACAATAAACCAATCAATCCACCTGGATCCCAAATGTAGTCATGAACTATACTACTACCAATTAACACAGGCTCCTGCAATATCCTCTGCAATATGACCAAGAGGAATCCATAATCAAACTGACAATTATAGCTCAACCAAACTCCAAAATCACAACTTCCACAGTCAGAAACCCATGAGACACAAACTCTTAGAACATCAAAATCCAAGTAAAGTGGACTACCAACACAGTAAATACCATCAATGCATTCCACTGGCCTATACGAAATGTACAATCCAACTCTGCAACAATGGTTAATGCTCCCAAATGAAACTGTACCAAGTATGGAGAATCCACACACTATACAACGCCTGTAGTCAACACAACTCTGTAGATCACCAACCACTAACTCATAACCATAACTACCATGCACCCCTGATGGTGAAAAGCCATCACAAGATAAATAGCAAGAATTGGAACCCAAACCAAATTTTCCTGCCATCAACTCCTCAACACAAGGATCAAATGCTAACTGATGTACATACCTTGCAATATAAAGTTGATAAAAAAAACCAACCTCAGTCAACAGCTCACCATGAACAAGTGATACAACCCACTGTGACTGATCACCAGCTAAGTCAAGAGATGTCATAGCCAAAAGAGTAGAATCAATAACAACACTTGTTGAAGCATCACTCTGAAACTCCTGCTTTAAGTCATGTATTATCAAGCTATCAACTGTAGAACCTATCACCATGTCATGCCCATCACAACTCTCATCCTAAGACGTCAAACTATCCCATAACTGATGACAAGAACTAGGAACCAAAGTACATCTTTGTATCATCATCTCATCAACATGGTCATCAAAGGTCAATTGATGAGCGTACCTCACAGTGTAATGCTGATAGAATGCACCAATCTCAGTCAGTGGCTCATACTGTAATCCAGATGAAACTAACTGCAATTGATCATTAACCATGTTGGAATTGACTACTATCTCTTAAGATATCACCAAGGGAGTAGTATTACTAGTAGGAACCATGCCAACTGTCGACTCACCAACATCACACATGCTCTTTGATACATCTCTAGTCACTGTGCCATCAGTACTAGAGGCCACCACCATGTCAGGCATACAACAATCTGCTACAAAACCCAACTCAACTGAACCTGACTCTACTAGGAATGAACCTAATATGCCAATGTTAGTATTAAGGATGGATGCATCCCCATCTCCACTGTCTCTGAAAATCTTGGCCATGGACATCCTCGGATCACCAAACACCATAGCTTGTGACTGTATAGAATCAGGTAAAGACTGTAGCCACTCTAACTCCATGGTCGCCTTAGCCAAATGAAACTGTGACTCCTTGAAAGCCAACTGTGTACTCTCAAGAATCTCAGAAATCACCTCAAGTTGCTCAGTAAGCTCACTCACCTCATCTTCCTTGGCCAACAATGCATCATATGCTGTACTACCCCACTCCATAAGATAATCTCTGTCAGCTACCAACTGCATATAATTCTGTCTCAAAATCTGAATAGCCTCCCATAAAGAGTGGATCTCTGTCAAGGAAAGATAACTGCCTTCCTGCTCATCACTAGTAGGAGAACCCCATCCATAAATTGCTAACAACTGACGAGCAGCATCAAAATGCTGGCAAGTGATAGCAATGTCTCGGTCACTAACTCTCAACTGATTAGGCACATGATGGCACTGGCTTGACTGTCTCCTACAAACCTCCTCTGATGCACTGTCTAAAGGAGTATCCTCAAAGTCACTAGTCTCTAGAGTATTACAATCCATACCCTATGAATTAAATCTAAAGCTCATATCAACATACGGAGTATCAAAAACATTAGCACTGCTGTCCAACTCCTCTGTACCCAAGGAAACTAAGTCTTCAAAACTGCCCCTACATCCTCCTGGATGTCATCAATGCCAATATGATCCTGAGACTCATCTGTACACACTACCAAATATGAAATATCATCAACACATTCCAGCAAGTATGGTCGACTAGATATATGAACAAAGCCCAACATTGGTGTATAAAAACTAATACAAACATCGAATAAGCTCCTGGCACAAGAAAAGACAACACCGTGCAATCTGCTAATCAAATCCATGGTAGCACCCAAACAATCACTGCTACCAAAAAGTGTTAATGATTTACAGTCAACTAAACCCCAAATGCCAATATAAGAATCTCGAGTCCATATCTGTAAACTAGAATTAGCTGGTAACTTGTCATGTCCCCTTTTCAAATAATTAAAAAATAATAATCTTTGCTAAGGCAGGCAGGCCCAAGAAAGTGAAGTTTCGGAAAAAGGGGGTTAATCTTTTGAAACCGTTGGATTAATAAATGAAAATTATTATTAAAATATCTTTCATTAACCTCTCTTGGAAATGAGTTACAGTTATGCCCTCTTTTAAAGGGTTTTGGAGGCATTTTGGGCTCATTCCAGAACTTGATTTTCGCTCATTCTTTGTTATTCTTCAGAGGCTGCCAAACCTGTGGAGAAGGAGACCCAAGAACGAGAGTTTGTAGGTTTTCAGGGAGACCCAAGAATGGGAGTTTGCAGGTTTCTAGGAAGGCTAAGGATGGGAGTTTGAAACCATTCCATGTGCATGCTCATATAGAGTTTGCCTTTGTGCTGAACAGTGCAGATTTGTGAGTTTTCGGGTGTGTTTTTGTATGAGTTTGGTGTTTACAGTTGAGTATTTCATATTAGTTTGGGTTGCTGCTGTATATCAGACTTTTAAATGTTAAAATAGAGCTGAATATATATATTGGGACGTGATTAAACTTCTGAGATAGATTACTAGTTTTTTTGTGGGTTTCCGGGCATATTTTGTGCTATTTCGAGAGCCCGATGAGCATAGTTTTGGTCCTACATTTTCGAGCTGTTGTGTAAAGGCTATACGGATCTAGAAATGTCAATTTGTAGGCTGTTATTCTACTGAAAGTTCTGTAAAAATTTCCATTTTCAGATTTATTAATAATTTGTGAAGTTGTGAAGCTTTTAGCACTATTTTCAGCATACTCGATTTGGGGTTTCTTGAGAAATTTGGTGGATCTTTGTGATATCAATTGTTTGATTTTGAAAATCTGATTAGAGGTGTGAAATACCATATCAAATCAGAAAAGGGGACATTTCATAACTCAAGCAAAATCCTGACTTGAGTAATATGACCAATACCAACTAACTCCACATACCTGTCATGATGAGATAATGTAGTGACAATACTGTCTTCACACACCTTCAGCTGGTGGGATAAATCATGTGAAGTACTACTAGCCTCAACCTCATGTGACGAAGCATCTAACTGTGCCTGGTACTCTCTCTCAAAAAAGTCATGAATGCTCAATAACTGCTCATCTACACCAGGTATCTCACCATCATGCACAACAATATCCTCATAATCATCATCCTTGAGGTCAAATCTATCTATCAATCTTTGACTAAAATCATCAAATATAGTTACCTGATCACGACCTTGAGTAGTCATTCCATGATACCACAAATCATAGGCTACATCTTCCAAGTGTAGACTTGCAATATGAACAACATCACTCTCCTTCATGGGGTTAAGTGTGAAGAAGGTCTGTAATTTTTGTAGCCATGCTCTAGCTGAAATTTTATTTGTTCCATCAAAAGTAGGTGCTATAAACTTGCTTATTTTATTTTTGAGCTCTCTTCCACTTATGTCATGCTCCCTTCTGTATTCTTTCTTGGGGATCAAAGTGTTCATCATATCCACATATTCTCTAAAAGGAACTGAACTACGAAAGTCATCATCTAAGCCATTATAAGTAGCTCTTAATGTAATCAAGTTACCTGTAACCTCTTTCATAGGATTAATGGTTGGATTTGGTACTGGTGGCTCATTTGCAGGCAAGAAAATAGTTTTGGTTGATTTAGATGGTGCGGATTTCAGATTTCTTGGCTCCTCTGAAGTGCTCCCTTTCTCATTAATAGATGCAACTCCTTGTAGTTTTTCTGTCAATATTCGCAAAGCCTCTCTAGTTTCTGCCAAACTATCCACTGTTTGCTTCTGAGTATTTTGGATGTCTTGGAAGAATTTCTTTGCCATCTCATCTGGATCAGCCATACTTTTCCCTTCCTTAGATTTTTTACTTTTACTTTCAACTGGAGGTTTGATCAAAATTTCTTTATTCTTTTCTCGCTGCAAATATCTTTTTTCTCTTTCACTTAGTTGCATGCAACCATAAATTTTGACATGCAGCTGATTAGAAGCAACATGCAACCACCAAATTCACCAAGAACTAACATGCATATGATTAGAAGTAGAATGCAACCATAAATTTTGACATGCAATATTTGGGTAGTTATCAAAACTGACATGCAAGATCTAGGTAGTTGTCAAAACTAACATGCAAGATCTGGGTAGTTGTCAAAACTGACATGCAAGATCTGGGTAGTTGTCAAAACTGACATGCAAACTTCTACAACCACCAAATTCACCAAGAACTAACATGAAAATGATTAGAAGTAGAATTTAACCATAAATTTTAACATGCAGCTGATTAGAAGAAACATGCAATCATAAATTATGACATGCAAGATCTCGGTAGTTGTCAAAACTGACATGCAAGATCTGGGTAGTTGTCAAAACTGACCTGCAACTTCTACAAACCCTCAGGCTAGCAAGATCATGGCTCTGATACCACTGCAATGTCCCTTTTTTGATTTTTGTTTGATATTTCCAACCTTTAATCATATCTTTAAGATCAAACAACTAATATTACAAAGATCCTCCAAATTTCTCAAGAAACCCCAAATCGGGTATGCTAGAAATTGTGCCAAAAGCTTCACAGCTTCACCAATTATTAATAAATATGAAAGTTGACATTTTTATAAAAATTTCAGCAGCATAACAGCCTACAAAATGACATTTCTAGATCCGTATAACCTTTACACAATAGTTCTTAAATGTAGGACAAAAACTATGCTCATTGGGCTCCCGAAATTAACACAAAAATGCCCGAAAACACCACAAAAACACTAATAAACTATCTCAGAAGTTTAATCACGTCCCAATACATATATTCAGCTCTATTTTAACAGCTTAAAGTCTGAAATATAGCAGCAACCAAAACTGATATGAAATGCTCAACTGAAAACACCAAACTCATGCAAAAAACACACCCAAAAACCCACAAATCTACACTGTTCAGCACAAAGGCAAACTCTGTATGAGCATGCACATGGAATGGCTTCAAACTCCCATCCTTAGCCTTCCTAGAAACTTGAAAACTCCCATTCTTGGGTCTCCCTGGAAACCTGCAAACTCCCGTTCTTGGGTCTCCTTCTCCACAGGTTTGGCAGCCTCTGAAGAATAACAAAGAAATCAGCAAAATCAAGTTCTGGAATGTGCCCAAAATGCCTCCAAACCCCCTTAAAAGAGGGCATAAATTTAACTCATGTCCAAGAGAGGTTAATGAAACATATTTTAATAATAATTTTCATTTATTAGTCCAACGGTTTCCAAAGATTAACTCCCTTTTTCCGAAACTTCACTTTCTTGGGCTTGCCTGCCTTAGCAAAGATTATTATTTTTTAATTATTTGAAAAGGGGACATGACAGATCATGGCTCTGATACCACTGAAATGTCCCTTTTCTAATTTTACATGATATTTCCAACCTTTAATCAGATCTTTAAGATCAAACAACTAATATCACAAAGATCCACCAAATTTCTCAAGAAACCCCAAATCGGGTATGCCAGAAATAGTGCCAAAAGCTTCACAACTTCACCTATTCTTAATAAATCTGAAAGTGGAAATTTTTACAGAAATTTCAGCAGCATAACAGCCTACAAAATGAAATTTTCATATTCATATAGCCTTTACACAACAGTTCTCAAATGTAGAACAACAACTATGCTCAATCGGGCTCCCGAAATTAACACACAATGCCCGGAAACACCACAAAAACACTCATAAACTATCTCAGAAGTTTAATAATGACCCAATACATATATTCAGCTCTATTTTAACATCTTAAAGTCTAAAATACAGCAGAAACTCAAACTGATATGAAACACTCAACTATAAACACCAAACTCATACCAAAAACACACCCAAAAACTCACAAATCTGCACTATTCAGCACAAAGGCAAACTTTGTATGAGCATGCACATGGAATGGCTTCAAACTCCCATCCTTAGCCTTCCTAGAAACCTACAAACTCCCATTCTTGGGTCTCCCTAGAAACCTACAAACTCCTGTTCTTGGGTCTCCTTCTCCACAGGTTTGGCAGCCTCTGAAGAATAACAAAGAATGAGCAAAAATCAAGTTCTCCCCAAATCAGCCTAAAATGCCTCCAAACCCCTTAAAAGAGGGCATAACTGTAACTCACATCCAAGAGAGGTTAATGAAACATATTTTAATAATAATTTTTATTTATTAGTCCAACGGTTTCCAAAGATTAACCCCCTTTTTTCGAAACTTCACTTTCTTGGGCCTGCCTGCCTTAGCAAAGATTATTATTTTTTAATTATTTGAAAAGGGGACATGAAAATTAATTAGGAAAGCCTCAAGGCTAACTCAAGGAATTATTATGATGATACAATATAAAGGAAACTTCTTTTTCTTATTTGAAAATATTCTTGTAGAAGAAGAAGATCAAGTGAAATGTGAGGAGTGGAATGCTTACTAAATGCATGTAAGCAATCCAAGGGATCATTAGACGTGCAATATGAGATTTGATTACAAGATCTGAAGGAGAAGAAGTCTATTTGATAGGACAAAGATAGAGGAAGGAAGTACATTTTAGTTCTATTATTCTGCAAGGAATAATACAATGATAATTAAGATAATGGGTTCTTTGATCTTAACCTTGAAACTATATGGGCAATGAGTCCAACTATCTTCCATAACTCCTAACAGGGTTGGCAAAACTCCTAATAGGGTCAAAATCACCTAACAGGGATTCAAAGTCTCCTAACAAGGTCTCATATGTACTGAATGTTGTAACAGATTCCTAACAAGGGCTATCCTCTAATAAGGAATATTTATATTAGTACATCATCTTGTGGGTAGCATTCTCACCAGGGTTTCCCTAGTTAATATATATGGTGCTAATTTTTTATGAGTATATTGTTTTAGTTTACATTACACGTATGGTTAAGATTTTTCAAAGTTAATGATTGGTATGATAGTTGTATAACTGATTCACCCCCTACGCGCCCCCCCACCCCCGCCCCCGCCCCCCAAAGTTATATTAGTATACTATATATTATAACAATTGGTATTAGAGTGTCAGGTCCTTGAAGATAAGGCTTAATATCTTGGGGAGATTGATGGTGAATATGTTCAGGAAGGATAGTCCAAGATTTGTTGGTGCTAACAATGATAGTTGGAAAGAAAAGATGAAGGCTCATCTCCTATGCATGGGTATAGGATATTGTCTTTTGAGGAAAGCTAAGAAGGAAATTTTTGAAGAATCAAAGATAGAGGAATGTAATGAGGGAGAAAGAGATCTATTCATGTGTAACATGAGAGTGAGAGAAGCCCTACTATCAACTCTTCCAAAGAATAATAAAATCAAGTAAAAATGTTTCAAACTTCTCATGAAATTTGGCAAGAACTAGAAGTTACTTTTGAAGGTGATGATCATACAAAAAGAATGAGATTACAAAATTGGATTTGTGCATTTCAAGATGCTAAGATGATGTAAGATGAATCTATAAGAAGTTATGTTGGTAGAATATCAAAAATTGTTGTAGGTATTTGGTCTCTTGGTGGAACTAAACAAGATGATGAGGTTATATGGAAGATCTTGAAAATTTTAACACCACCATTTAAGTAGACAACTCAGATGATTTAGCTAGTAATGCCCTACAAAAAAGATTTCACAAAGGAAACATTTCTTGGAAGATTAGAGTATGTAGAAGTAGAATTGAGATAGTCTAGAGAACTAGCCAAAGTTGAGACAACTTTCAGTACTTTGAATATTTGACCTAATCTGTCAAGAAGTGCCAGTGCAAGAGGAGAATTTTCCAATAGTAGTAGATATGAAGAAGATAAATTGATTGAAGAAGGAATATCCCTTTTGGAAAGAAGAGAGAAAGATGGTAAGAAAATATTTAAGTGTTGGAATTATGATGAATATGGTCATTATGCATCTAAATGTCCTAAAAGAGAGAAAAAATTTAGAGGAAAATTTAAGCCTAGAAGCTGAGCTAAGGATAGAAATTGTTTATATGCTAATGAGGATGAAGAATTTGATGAAAGAGATCAGAGTGAAAGTGATGATGAATTAGGATTTGTGGCTATCAAGGAAGATGATCTTGATAGAGAAATTAGAGAAGAGAGAGCTCTAGTTACCCAAGTTGAGAATAAATTAGATTAGATAATTGATAGTAGATGTTCACATTACATGACTAGTGATATGAAAAAATTTGTTAACTTTAGAAATCATGATGGAGGTATTATTAGATTTTGTAACAATGCAACCTATTATATCACAAGGATTGGATCTGTTGGCGCTCAAAATTGTATCCTTGATTTTGAGCACCATTGGAGAATCAAGCCCTATAAATGCTTTTGATGCCTACATACTCGATTGTACTTGAGAAACTTATGAGGTGTTTAATGCTTCTAGAACCTTCCATTTAGTATGCCTATGTGTTTCATAAAGTTAAACTACCATTCCAAGTCATTTCGTGAAGTCCTGTTTTGAGCATTTGTCAAATCTGCATCTTTGCTCAAGTGTCAAACAATGACAGGAGCCTGTGTTTGCAATTGAATATCTTGCACCCAGTGATGTTTTATGACTCGCTGCTTTGGGAGTATTTAATGTCCATACCAAAGAACCTATGTTTTATATTTTGAGTCATTGTGAGTTCGTTTAACTAGGTTTTGAATCCCTCAAAGTTGGTTTTTTAATGTTGTCATGCTAATGTGAATTGCTCAGAATTCTGGAAGGCCCTGTTTGACCTATGATAATTTTCACCCAGTTGACCAAAATGATGAAATTCCTTTAGTATTACATTCTAGTGGTTGGAGACTTTCTATGTTTCAAGTTTGAGCTTATGAAAAATCCATTTGATCAGTTTTCAAACATGATTCCAAATGCAATTTCTAGCTTTTTACTAGTGTCAACATTTGCAAATTTGTCGAAACCCCTATTCGTGATGTCATATCTTTGATCCCATGATTGATAAGATTGAATGGATTGTACCACTTTGTTATCATCCAAAAATACTTTAAGTGGGTCAATTTTCAAGTTTTGACAAATCCGTTTGCACACTTTCCTAGGTCCATTCCATTTGCAAAAAATGTTTCCTCCCATTGTTTCCAGTCTACAAAATCCAAGCAGCCTACTTTGACTGCTTACCAAATACGTCATGTTATTCGTCATGAGCCCAAATCAAAAATCCACATTATCCTCATGACAATGAATCAACGTTCTAGTTTTTCGTGCCCCCAACTATCACTTTACCTAGTTTTTGATTCCAAACCCGAATGTGATTTAATATTTTCTGGCATGTTTTCTTGTAGGCAATTCTAAGAGGTCAACTTTGATAGTCAATATATTTTGACCCCAAATTCTTCATGAGATGAGATTCGACAGGGTAAAAGTGTGTTGAACAGAGAGTCAACATGTTTGATTTCAAAGCTTGGTTAGTTGTTTTGGTCAGTTTTTAAGCCCAGTCAAAGGACCTCCTAACACAAAAGTGACAGTTTGCAGATCAATGGTAAAATGGGTTTCAATTGATTGATCAATGGTTGAACTTGGTTCTAATTAGTATCATAGGTTTAATGGATCAGTTTGAAGGTTTAGTTGTTCAAAAAAAAAATTAATTTTAGTCAGACCCACTTAGGGCCCAACTAAATCCACCAAGTTAATTTTGCTCTGGTCTTCAAAGCAATAGTGAAACGACCTTTACTCATTATGATTCCCTTATGTGAACACTTGTGTTTAAAGACCCAATTGGAGAATAAAATGAACCAATATTGCATGATAGATGTTCTTGCAAAGTCCATGACATGTGCTCATGATAGGTGCTTCCATTTTATGTTGAAGATGGCTAAATCCTCTTACATACTTAGTAGTCTTCTACAATTCTACATAAGCTTATCTCATACAAAAAAAAGGTGGATGTAGAATATAAGTTGAAATGAGTATCCAGATTGGTCAATGACTGAAGCATGCATAAATTGTTATAACATGACATTGAAGAAATGGCATGGATGGATAGCAAGCACTAGTTTCACTATGGCCATAAAACTTGCTCTAGATAGAAAAAAAAATGGCAAGAAAATTATAGTTGGTAATGTTCTAATTGGGCTACCGTCAAGTGGGATGCATTCAAATAGATTTTCACTTGTCTAAAGGGTTCTAGAACATAGTGGCCTATCTATTAATGATCCACTCCCTAGAGGTGAGAATGAGCAATTTACATTGGGAGAAGCATTGATGGCTCCAACTATGATATATGCTAAGGAGGTTCTAGATGTGGTCAGCTAGGAATCAGGAATGGCTATTTTTCAAAGAGCACACAATAGTAACATGTTTAAAGACCACGGAAAGGGGAACTAAAGAGAGGCCACATGCATGTGAAAAGGTAGAGCAACCATGTACAAGGAAGTCAGTGCATCAAAGCAGGGGAGTCATGGCATCTAACAAAGGAACAACCACCAAAAAATAGAGAAAGACGTGCCTAAAAAGCCTCAAGTACCTTGAAAGAGATTGGGTCACCATTTCCATTACATTCATAGCTGTGGAAAATATGAAATTCATGAAGTTATGGCTAGATGTATGTTCATCTGTGTAAACCCATTTGCATATGTATCCATGTTGGTGAAAATGGCTCTGAGCCATCCATTCTCAAACAAGTCATGTAGGTATGGTAAGTGGAAGGCTAGTGTTAATCTCTTTGGTTGAGTAGAGGTGGTAACAAGTATCACACAAAGTCAAGAGCCCCTGCATGTAACTTGTTTCTTAAAGGTCCATTGCAAACCATGAGTTAGGTGCAATCATTCATTTCCAATACTTGGCGTACATGGATCAAAGTTAAGAGACAAATTGGTTTTCATAAATCTCTATTAATAATCAGTTTCTGCACATCTATTACCAACATTAGACAAAGCTTCCTGGTGATTTAGGAATGAGAAGGTGGTAGAGCAAAGTATAAAAGGAAGATGTTATTATATGTTTAGAAGCAGTAAAGGAGCTGGGCAGTCGAGGAGCCTGCATCATGGCAAAAAGAGCTGGCTAGGAGAAGTCATGGCCTCCAAATAAGAGCATGCAAACTACAATACTCATGCCAAAGTAGATAAAGGAAGCCACCTGGAAGCAACTCACAGTCATGCACAGGGCATCTAAACTTTTAATCCCACATCAGTTATGGGAGGGTGCCTTTTACATTTTAAATATCCCCACCAATACTAAACTTGTTGTCTTAAGGATAAAGGCTTTTGAAAGCCACATCTTCTTGCAAGGAGGGGCCCACTTAGCTGGATGACAAGGAAATTGTCACAAACACCAAGGTAAATTTTAAAAAAATCCATGAGATAGAGATGCTAATGTGGAATATGAGTGCCTAGATTGTGAAATGTGGACAATCATGTGGTTGTTGTTATGTCACCAAGTGAAGTTGCTCACCAGTTAAGCAAAGTGACATAGTGATCGTTGAAGTGGTAGTGATGTGGTGATGAGTAGGCACAGTGAGGTGGCAATGACATGGAAATATGAGACACTAGAAAAGTTGCCAAAATCCTGTGGTAGCCATGTCACCACAAAAAAATGGAGGATTTTTTGGCAAGCGATATGATGACTTGCTAGAAAATTAGAAAACTAGTAGAGTGTATGTGGGTCCCACAAAGCCAATCTAAATGTGACAAGTGGCACTTGCCCAAAGGACCTACTAGGTGTGACAAGTGGCATTATTCAATTAGGTGAGGGGATATAAGAAGATTTTTTTAAAAATAAAATAATATCTCCCCATGTTAATTCTGAAATTAAAAAATTTGATTTCAAATTATAAATTTCTATAGTTTAAACTATAGAATGTTTTAAATTTTTAAGTTTTATTCTTTTTTTTTTTTGGCCATGGAGTGGAAGTCCAAATTTCAAATGGGCATAATAGGGGAAATTTGTATCCAAAATAGGCACTCCAATATACTATTGCAACTGGAACGAGCTAAATTTTCCATTTCTTAGGTTGGATTTTTTACAGGTGCTCAATGGTTCATGCTATAAGAGAATTTGTAAATTTTGGGGCATTCTTAGCCGAATGGGCAAAATTCATCAAGGAGCATCAAATTTGGTCATGAGATAGATGTAAAGGCTTGTTGAAGTCTGAATGTGGAGAAAATCAACTTTAATCAGTTTTCTTGCATTCTAGAGGCCATTTTAACTGATTTTCACTTTTGCCTTGAGTTAAAATTTGGCATCAAAATCAATTATGATTCTCATTAGATATTTGAGATACTTTGTGCATTTTGAAGCCAAGTGATGAGAATTTGATTTTGCAGTTGAGGGGAGAGATTAGAGAGATGGTTTTTTAACACTACTAGGAGGTTTTCCAAGTGGACACTTGTCATGTTTGGATCAAATCTAGGATTCACTTCCTCCTATATCTTTCTTTCTTTCATCCATTGTAAGGGTTGTTGGAAAATATTGGAAAGTTTCTCTGGAATGAAGACATTTAGTAGAATTGGCCATGGAATTGATGAAGTCTAAATGGAAGATCTAGGATGTGTTGGTTCCAGACCATGAAGCTTTTACTTTTGTTGTGACACCCTCTTCCCATCCCATCACTTTCTCATTCCTGCCATTTTCTCTCTTGTATGACAAAATTTGTTCATTGTATAGTTTGGTTTATTAGGTTCTTTATGAGTTAATTTCATGCATTTTAATGTATTATTTCAAGGAAATCAATACAAAGAACAAAAAATGTTGAGTTTTTGTTTGAATCTTGTCTCCTTTCTCAATGAGTTGTGATGTTTTATGATCTTTGAACAAAGAGCCTAGATCATAGTTTCAGTCCCTTAAGGTTGTATGTTGCTTCGTTATCGCTTGTAATTCAAGGAATTATGTAAATGCTTCAAGGAAATCAATAGGGTTGCAAGTTTATTAAGGAGGATATCAGTTAAGAATGAGATTTAGATCAAACATTGATATCCAATTTACAAGGTAAATGGATAGATTTGGAGTCTTGGCATAACATATGCACTCTAGATATCCAAAATGCATGAGGGAGATTCATGAATTGCCCAGTGGATGAGGCACTGATCTGTTACAAGATGATACGTTTTTTTTTCATACCTAGTTATCATCCACTTTCCCTACCCACATAAAATAAAATCAAATTCAAATCATCTTTACATTTTATGTTGAAGAGCTAGAACAGTCTAACCCTCACTCAGCTTGTGCATTTCATAGAGTTATAATTTACTACTCGACTTCTTTATTACTGCATAGGTCATTAGGAGAAATAAGGGTTTTTATCTACTTTGTGAGATTTAGGAATATGTTTTGCACTGGTACCATATGAATTGAATCTGAGGTCTACTCACCTAGGTTTTTTAGAGCTTGAAGTAGAAGAAGGGTCTAGCCTTATAGTTGGCCCAGTGTCTGAAATAGTATGTTGAAGATTGGAGTTAGCTGCCGCTAGATGTACCATATTCCCATTGGGGTAGTTTAAAACATATAACATTTTAAAACACCAACTCTCAATGGTAAAACTAACACTTATGATGTTTATTTTGTTGATGGTTTGAAACATAATTTGTTAAGTGTTGGACAGTTGGTAGACAAAGGATATCTATTGCAGTTCACAGAGAACACTTGCATTATCAAAGAAAAATATGGTAAGCTGATTAGTATTGGAACCAGATCTAGAGGTAATGTATTTTAGTTGAATCCTACTGAAATAACATGTTTGGTTGCAAAAGTTGATAAAATTTGGTTGTGGCACAGGAGGTTCTATCATATAAACTTTGATAATATTGTGAAGGTTTAGAGTACATTTGTAGTGGGAGATATGCCTAAGATTATTAAGCCTACTAATTTTCTCTACAAGTTATGTATTTTGGCTAAGCAGAGGAAAGTGTCTTTTCCTAGAAAGAAGTTCTCTACTACAGAGAAATTGGAGATTGTTCACATAGATCTGAGTGGTCCTGCAAGAACTAGAGGATTTTGTGGTAAAAGGTACTTTATGATTTTCATTGATAAATTTGCTAGAATGATATGGGTAGCATTTTTTAAAGAGAAGTCTAAAGCTTTTGAAAAATTTAAGATATTTAAGAATAGAGTTGAAAATGAATTTGGTGTCAAGATTAAATGTTTGATTTCAAATAGAGTAGGAGAGTTCAACATGTTCTATGAAGACAATTGAATCAAAAGATAGCTATCTTCACCAAGAATGCCTAAACAGAATGGGATTGCTGAAACAAGGAATAAGTCAGTAGAAGAAGCAAAAAGAGCAATGTTATTTGAGAATGATGTCTCAAAGACAATTTGGAGAGAAGCGGTTAACACTACAATATATAATCTAAATAGAGTATAGATTAGAAAAGGTATGAGCAAGACACCCTATGATTTATAGTTTGGTCACCTACCATCAGTCAAGTATTTCAGAATATTTGGAAGTAAGTGTTACATAAAAAGAGATGATGATATTGGTAATTTTGATCCTAGAAGTGATGAAGGTATGTTTCTTGGGTACTCATTTAAAAGTAAAGCATACAGATGTTTCAACTGTAGAACTAAGACAATAGTTGAGTTCACAAATGTAAAGATAGATGAAAGGTTTGGTACTAAAGGGAGGATGGTAGATTATAATTATGATGAAGAAGAGGATAATTCTTGAATTGTTAGACAGAATGTTGAAGTTCTTTTTTAGAATAACAATAACTTGTAGAATGATGTATCTATTGAGCATAAAGAAGAATAGAGACTTGAACCTAGTGAAGAGATAAAATTTGAAATATCAACTCCTACCTCTAGTAGAAACATGACAAAGAATCACCCTCTAGGGTAGATAATTGGGAGCAAGGATAAAGGTGTGATGACAAGGAATAGAGTGAAGGAGGAATTATGTCTAATTTCTCAAGTGGAACCTAATAGAACATATTAGGCATGTAAGGATGATCAATGGATGCAAGCAATGAAAGAAGAACTAGATTAGATTGTGAAAAATGAGACATGAGAATTAATTCCTAGACCTAAACACAAAAATGTTATAGGAACCAAGTGGGTATTTAGAAATAAGATGAATGAGAAAGGAGAAGTTGTGAGAAGCAAGACCAAACTTTTTTGCAAAGCTTACTCATAGCAAGAAGACATAGATTATGAAGGAAATTATGCACCTGTGACAAGAATGGAAGTAGTAAGGATGTTCTTGGCTTGTGCATCAAGCAAAAATTTCAAGGTTTATCAGATGGATGCAAATTTAGCTTTTTTGAATGGAAAACTTGAAGAAGAAGTCTACATTGAGCAACCTAATGGATTCCCTTTGACAAAAGAAAAAAAATTTGTATGTAGACTAAAGAAAGAACTATATGGTCAAAAGCAAGCACCTAAAACCTAGTATGCAAGGTTGGACAAGTATTTTTCTAAGCTTGGATTTATCAAAGATACAATAGATGATAATTTGTATTTGAGAAAAATTGATGATGGTTCGTTTATCATTGTAATATTTGTGGATGACATAATATTTGGAGGAAATGATAAAGAAAGTGATAAGTTTGCTGAAGAGATGAAAAATGAATTTTGAATGAGCATGATAGGAGAAATGAAGTTTTTCCTAGGATTGCATATTGCATAGAGTAGAGTTGGGATTATTATTTCACAAAAAAAGTATCTAAAAGACTTGTTGAAAAGATTTGGTTTAGAAAGTTACAAACCTGTTGGTACACCCATGATAATTGGTCACAAGTTATCTGGTAAAGATGAAACACCTACAATTGAGAAGAAGAAGAATAGATCTATGATTAGAGGATTGCAATATCTAACTCACACCAAACTAGATATAGAAAATTAAGTTGGGATTGTAGAAAGATTTCAAGCTAATCCTAAAGAGTATCATTATGAAATAGTAAAGAGAATATTCAAATATTTGAAGGGTACATCTGATTATGGAATTTGGTATGACAGATCAAATGATTTTACTTTGTGCCTAAATATTGATGTAGATTGGGTAGGTAGTATGGATAATAGAAAGAGCACCAATGGTGGAGCATTCTTTCTTGTAGGAACATTGGTGTCTTGGTTGAGAACGAAACATGACTGTATATCTTAGTGTACAGTTGAGGTAGAGTATTTTGAAGCAACAAATAACTGTAATCAAGTTATGTTGATGAAACAAATGTTGAAGGACATTGGGATTGAGTTTACAAAACCTATTATCATTTACTATGATAACAAAAGTATAGTAAGTATATCTAAGAATATAGTATTGCATTTTAAGACAAAGCACATATCTATTAAGTATCATGTTCTGAGAGAAAAGGTAGCTAAAAAGGAAATAAGGTTGGAGTATGCAAGTACTAAAGATTATATTGCAAATATTTTTATGAAGCCTTTACCTAAAGATACTTTTGAGTACCTAAGAGGTATGCTAGTGTGTATACCCCTACCTACTTTAGAGTAGATGATGAAAGGAGTGCATCATTCCAATGGTACAAAGCACTATGGTTATACTGGATTGAATGCTGATGCTTCTTGTATGGGGGAGTATCTAGTATTTACTGAGTGATTGAGGACTCTTGGAATTTTGGTATTTTGTATTAAATAGTGTATTTGGACACTTAAATTGATTGAAAAAGTTGGAAGAATTATATTATAACAATTGGTAACTAGCAATTGGTATTGTGTACTTGTATTGACACCTTTGATATTGGTGTCAATGGGGGAGAAAATGTGTACATGAAATAATATCCTAGGAAATGAGGAGATAAAATATGAAAGAGGAACCTATTGACATGTCAATGGTGGAGTTTTATCTCTTTAGGGAGATTTAGAAAGATTCAAATAAGGATGCACAGAAGGATGCCTCTATGAGTAAGATATGCACAGAAGAATATATTAGTGCATAGAAGAATATGTTAGTGCACAAAAGAACATGTTAGTGCATAGAATAATGCCTCTATGAGGAAGATATGTACCGAAAAAAGTGTTGTAAGTTATTCACCATGAACAACTCATGACTAGCAACCAGAAGATTTTAGATTGATGAAGAGAATTTGAGAAGATAACAACAACAGTAACAACAGAGTACAATTTAGTATTCTTAGAACTTAGATGTTTTTTCATCTATGTTGCCATTAATGCCAAAGGGGAAGATTGTTAGCATGAATGCCAATGATACTATATTGGGGGAGTATCCTAAGCATTGAAGAGTACTATTATGTTTCATTCATGATTGTATTTGTCATTGATGTCAACATAGCAGTAATTCTATAAAGATTGGAAGAATAGCAATTAGAGATCTTATGATGTGTAAAAGACAAGGAAGGTTTAGATGATGCATAGTGAATGACATGTTCCTAAGTTTTTTCCTAACTATGTTTTTAAGAGGACTAAGTTTGAGTCAATGGTGTATGAAAGTTACACGATTTATCAAAAGTAGTGTGGAAACAAAGTACTAGAACACCATGTTTTGATGATTTATCACTATCTTTCATCTAAGATGTAATAAAGAGATGTGTAGTTACATAGCAATCAAGGATAGTCGTGTGGTGGCACCAATATATGTGCAAGATGTGGTTTCACATGCGTGAAGTTTGGTATATACTGTGAGCCAATAGTGCTATTGCAATTATGAATTAACTAATTATCTTATTTTAATTAATTGGAAATGCCTCAAGGCCAACTCAAGGAGTTATTATGATGATATGATGTAAAGGAAAGTTGTTTTTATTTTTTGAAAAGATTCTTGTAGAAGAAGAAAATAAAGTGGAATGTGAAGTATTAGTGCACAATGCAAGAAGGAGTGGAATGCTTACTGAATGTGTGTAAGTGATCCAAGGGATCATTAGATGCATAGTATGAGATTTGGTTACTAGATCTAAAAGAGTAGAAGTTTGGTTGATAGGACAAAGATAGAGGAAGGAAGTACATTTTAGTTCTATTATTCTGCAAGGAATAAAATAGAGATCATTTGGATAGTGAGTTCTTTGATTGTAACCTTGAAGCTATTTAGGTAGTGGGTCTAGATGTTTTCCACAACTCCTAATAGGTTTAGAATTTCCTAACAGAGATTCAAAATCTCCTAACAAGGACTCATATGTATTGAATGTTGTAATAGACTTCTAACAAGGTCTATCCTCTAATAAGGAATATTTATATTAGTACATCATCTTATGGGTACCATTCCCATTGGAGTTTTCCCTTTGATGAAGGGGTTTCCCTACTTAACATATCTAGTGTTAATTGTGTATGACTATCTTTCTGTGGTTTCAGTTAACATTACTCATGGTTAAAATTGTTTAAATTTAATGATTGGTATGATAGTTGTATAACTGACTCATCCCCCCTCTTAGTTATATTAATGGACTATATATTCTAAGAAGTCCATGATAAGAGATTAAGATCAATGGTTAAACACCAAGTATTGATAAGATGCCTTAGTTTAACTAAGTTTGACAAAAAAAAGATGAACCTTAACAATTAGGTTAAATCAGGAAGAAAGATGGAATGAAATGGAATAAGTAAAAAATTAAAAAGAGGTTAAGAGAGTAGAAATGATGAATAAACTAGGAAATGATGATTCCATCAAAAATATTTTAAGATGAAGCCTCAAAAGGTCAATCAACTATGTAGAAAAAGGTAACATTTTAAAACATGATTTTGATCATCAAGATGAACCCAAATTTTAATTTTGATCCTGAAAATGGATCTTGTATATCAAAATTAGGCAAGAGTACATTTTTTGTAGGAATTAGGGGAGGTCAAGAAGTAGGTCAAAACTAAGGTAGAAAAGTATACAAGGGGCCCAAGGGGTCATTTTCAAATCATTTCACATTTGAACTTTGGAGTTTAGAGCCTAGAGAAAGGGCACAATGGTGGAGATGAGGATCCCAATTGATAAACATTGATTCAAGCTTGGCCAACTACACAAATAGCCCTAGCAATACACCACCCTAGTAAGTAGCTAACATTTGAGCTTGTTTTTGAATTATTTTCAGCATATTTTCCATGTTTCTAGGTGTTATCAGCAAAAATTGTACAATACATCTTGAGTATCATACCATAGGTATGTGGTCCATCATATAATATATTTGGTAGTTGTAAATTGTCTTCTAGGAGTTCTATAGTTTTTCATCTCATAGATATCCATTAGTCATACAAGACTAGGAAAATTAGTGTACTAGAATAAAGTATCATACCATTATTATGAGAAGTATTGTATGAGACTAGTCAAACCAAAAATAAACGATACTTAGAAATTGAGTATCTTTGTATCATTAGGACTTAGTTGATTGTTTTTATAGTTGAGTATCAATATCCTTAGTTTCATTATGATTCTCATTGACGTACACTAATAAATTTTCCCATGTCTTTGGTGTAGGCATCATTTCTAGATTTTTATGTAGTTGGTATGAGACTTGCTCCTTAGTTGGATGTTGTATAGGTGGCCACTCTAGGAGCCAAGACATTTGGAGAGTTACTACACTTTTTCCATGTTTAGGAAAACCATAGCTTAGTGATAACATTGTCCAAGAGATGGCATAGAGAGCATAATACCTTTCATCTATTGACAGGTGAGGTGACAATCACCCTTAAGGATGCGTATAGGATCTTTTACATCCCATGTACTTGAGAACCAATAACTATAATTGATAAGTTTCATATGTCACTATATGCACTTAGTCTTTTCTATATCAATTATAAGTTGCAGATATACTTTAGTTAATCCATCGAGGATGGTAGAGCCACACTATAGGAAATTTTCTTAGATGATTTGATACCAGATAGTGCATTCTATAGGAGTATATAATAGAGCACTATGGAGATCAACATTTGGTGGCATGCATTGTGAACTATTTGATTGGGTATTTTCTAGCTAGTAATAGGAGCTAGAAGGGATTTCCATATCGATGGGGGAGATTGGTGCTAGACTTGATAGATAAACCACAATAGATGGCATGTGGTCCCACCCTCATAGCATACATGTATCCTAAGCTCCACAATATAGTCTATAAGAAGGTGAAAAGTCAAGTGAGAAAAACCATATTGACACAAGTGTGGGCATGAGAGCACATCACTGTAGTGCACCATAGAGTTCTACCAAAATAGAGGGAGAGATCCTACATATAGGTACTCAAGATTCATGGAGAAACCACATATTGGAGAGACACCCTTCTACCAACGACTGTTGGATGACTTGCATTCATTTGATTGGAGACCATATGGAGGATGTAATGATTGGGTTAAGGCTAGGGATGAGTTTGTATATATATTATTCAACAAACCATTGTTTGGGAAGAACCTTATAGTAGATGAGAGTTTTTCCATTAGCAAGGTATGGCAATAGTTTGGCTAGAGGGACTAGGTCAGAAACAAGATGACCACATGCACAAGGTATAGGGATGAGGAGAGATATGGATATTTATTGATGCTAAGTTATGAAACATGTTTTATAGGAGACCCGATAGCTATAAAAGATAGCATGGGATCTACTACCAGTAGTGATAGATGTAGGGACATCTCTTAATTACATAAGATTGATGAGGGAGCATCCATTCCCTAGGCTTTTTTACCTACATATAGTAGAGGTGGATAGTGGTGATGAGGGAGATGATAGGGATGATGGAGAGTATGGAGGGAGAGTAGATATGAGACAAGTTAGTACCAGTGGGTCTAAGGGAAATGCCCCTTATAGTAGTCAACCTACTACTTAGTCTCATAGTAGAGTGAAGGCAATAAAGGAGGATGAGCCAAAGGAGGAGGATGAGCAAAGAGTAATCAGAAGACCCTGAGTGGATATAGGATAGAGGTAGGAGCATCCTATAATGATAGGAGGGGATGAGGACAAGATAGAAAAACTAGAGGTAAAACTTCATTCCACATAGGTGGATGGTTCATGAAGAGCTTACATAGGGACATACTACCATCTGTAGGACTAGGAGCTCATAGATGAGCAAGATTGTAGTAAGGAGTATAGATAAGAGAGAGATATAATGTGGTATGACACAAATAACCATGGTGCTAGAGTAGCCTACTACTATGATTAATATAGAAAAGTAGTGCCTCCAAGGCAAAGACTGCTAGACTATTCACAACACGTGGGGAGATTAGAGGGAGTGGTGCCACCACTACATAGGACGCAACCTCCTCCTTTACAACCTCATTAAAGGTAGGAGGGAGGAAGCTAGTCATAGATTGTTTCTAGTGATCCACATAATTTTTATTTTTGATGTACCATTGAGACATTCTTATCTATATTTTGATACTCATGTTGTATTTGTACTTGATATTTCACCATATATATGAGATACTAGTTTGAATTTAGCATTATTCTATACTTGTCTCTTTTCATGGTCATGTGATCTATCTTTACTTTTTAGTGTGTACATTTATGTATCCATGTGATGTTGATAGATATGCTCATGCTCTTTACTTTTTATGCCATGATATGTTGTATTCTCTCATGTATGTAGTCATCTCTTATGTATGTCTAGCTCTATCATGTGATATAGACTCATTATTTGAAACTTAGCACATGGTAGATTAGATATGATGATGGTATTAACCCATTTGGATGATAGGATAATATGATGAATGGAAGGACTAGAGGAGATGAAAAGATATGATTGAGGGAAGATTAAGGAGAAGATGATCGAGTGCAATTAATGATGCATTCAAGGAAGATGAAAGAGACTCTCTCAAAACTCAAAGTGCAAAACTATGCTAGAATGAAACCCTAGAATGGAAGATAGTATGCAAAGTGTAATTACGAGGGTTATATAATTAGGTATCAATTTTTATCATTGATCCTTATTAGGGACACCATAAGATCATATAATAATCACTAGTGTAAACTATGAGGATATGAATATGATCTATATTGGATAAGAGTGTGGGAATCCAACATATGCATCAAAGACATAAAGGTCAAAATGATAGTACAATTAGATTCCCTAGTTTAGTATAGCAATATTATGTTTACATCAAGACACAAAATGTCTAGATGGCCATAAGCACAACCTTGTAGGAGAAAACAATAGTTAACTTACAAAGATGTACCTTTGAAGATACTAAGTGTCAATTGGGTCAAAGAAAAATGCTCAAGATACTTAAGATCTACAAAGGACACCCATATATTGGATTCAAAGGAAAACATGCCACATGCCACTAGTAATCTAGCTCAATTAAATCCTCTAGAGAATAGGGAGGGAACACTTGTTAAATAAATCAATATAGACAATACACAAAGAAAATAAGCAAGCACGTACGATTCATTTTAGTTTAAGTGTTCATGTGAAATTCAAGCTGCTATCTTCCTAGGACTAATCACTACAAGTGAAAAATATCGCATCACCCTAAACTATAGAAAAAAGTGTTAACTCAAGGAAAAGTATCTGATAATTGTTGAGAAACACTCTATGTCAAATGGAGTGTTGAAAAAAACTATTTCTAGAGCTACTAAAGAAATGCTAGCACAACCAAAAGACCCAGTAAGCTATACATTTTGTGGTCCCTAGACTTAGACAAGGATCAATTCCAAACTCGGGAAAGTGAAGAGGTATATGAGATTGATTAGTTTAGAGTGAAATGTGACATGTTGATAAACATAAGTACAAAGGCCTCAAGTAGCATCAGTTTCTAGGTTTTCACCATTGGGCAAGTTTTTTTCAAGGACTTTTTTAATGATTTTTTCTTGTATTTTTTAGATATTTAATTTTTTGTGATACATCAATGCACCTATTGATAGGTTTTTACTAAGATGATCATTTTCTAATTTTTTAGGATTTTTTCAAGACCATATTTGATTTTTTTTTGGATTTTCCCAAGATCATAAAGTAGGTATAATGCTCCGAGTAGAAAAATCATCAAACATAGAGCTTCTTGAGATGTAAGAAATTAATAGAATCAGGGAGTTATTCTCTCTAAGGACCATCCTAGAATACCCTAGTATGTACCTTCTTGTTGGTATCTCATAAACATCCTTCTATGATAATCTCTCATGTGATCAAAATAATATTTATGGTGTTCACCTAAGAGCTCTAGTTCTTGGATTGTCACATCTCTATAGTCTCCATTAGTGATCAAATCCTTCAAGGAGACCTGCAAAGAAAAGATTTGTCTTTTAGGAAAATTTGATGCATAACGACCAAATTCATTGCAAGTCCAACATTTAAATATTTTCTTACCATCCTTTTCTCTTCTTACCAAAAGGGTCAATCCTTCTTCAATCTTCCTGTCCTCATCAGATCTGCTACTGCTAGCAAAATCTCCTCTAGCACTTGTGCTCCTTGATAAACTAGGTCAAATATTTAGGGCATTGAAAGTCATTTTTGTTCTAGTCAATTCTCCAAACTGTCTAAGTTCATTCTCAGCTACTTCAAGTCTCCCAAGCAATGCCTCCTTTGTGAAATTTTTGGTACAAGATATCCACAACTATATCATTTGAACTACTTTCTTAAATGGTGGCATTAAACTCTTCAATATCTTCTAGATCACCTAATCATCTTCTTTGGTTCCTCTTTAAGATTTAATAACTATAGTAATTTTTGATATCCTTCCTACATATGTTCTTATAGATTCATCTTCCATCATTATAGCATCTTAAAATTCACAAATCCATCTTTGTAGCCTCAATTTCTTAGAATGTTCATCATCTTCAAAACTATTTTCTAGAGCTTTCCAAATCATATGAGAAGTATCAAGTGATTTTATCTAGTTTTGCTCAATTTCAAAAAGTGCAAGCAATAGTGCTTCTCTAGTTCTCATGTCACACATGAAAAGTTATCTCTCTTCCTCGGTACAAGTTTTTGAATCTTTTTTAACAATGGTTGTCTTTGTTGATTTTGTCAATATCCAATATCCTAGACCCATATACAATAGGTGTGACTTCATATTTTCCTTCTAGCTATCATAATTTGTTCCATCAAACTTTGGACTATCCTTTCTAAATATGTTTTTCATGGATCTCCCAAAGTTGTTAAACTTTATCTTCAAGGATTGATGCTTTGATACCGACTATTAGAAACAATAGTTCACCAAGATAACTAAGGGGGGGTTGAATTAGCTATCCAATAATTAAATTTTTTATCAACCGTAAATAATCTTAACCATTCAACCAAAGTAAACAACAACCATAACAAGATACACATATTCAATTACACCAGATATGTTAACTAGGGAAACCCTAGTGGGAATGATGCCCACAAAATGATGTACTAATATAAATATTCCTTGTTAGAGGATGGACCCTATTAGGAGTCTATTATAAAATTTAGTACATATGAGTCCCTTTTAGGAGACTTTGAATCCCTGTTAGGAGATTCCAACCCTATTAGGAGTTGTAGAAGATAGAAGGACCAACTTTCCAAATAGCTTTTGGGGCAAGACCATTGAACTCATTGTCCAACTGATCTCTCAATTATTCCTTGCAGAATAATTTTCTATATTGTACTTTAACTTCTTTCCTCTATCCTATCAATGGGACCAATCACTATCAGACCTTGTAGACCAGGTCACAAACCTCAAATCCAAGTATCAGACTTTAGATCACACAATAAAACCTTAGCAATGAAGTTTCCTTTACCTTCACTTTGCTTTGCTTATCCTTGCATTCTTCTCTTTGTTCTTCTTACAATCATTCACTTTTTTTTCCCTTTATGATAAAGGAAAATGTCATTCCTTTATATCAAATCCATAAAAAAATTCCCTAAGCTAGATGTTACACCTTCTCAATTAATTATTATAGGACCACATTAAGAACACATTATGCTTAGTGATAACATTAATCTTTCATCTTGTAGGTAAAATAACTTCCCCATGTGTAATATTATTATGAGAAAGATTAGTTACATCATCTCAAGAATATCTTCTTCACATCTTTAATTTTGGATTCTCAGAATAAAAACTTTGCTAAGAGATATAAAAAGTTTACTAAAACAAGCTTCTATAAACTTCAGCTTAGAAAAATCTTCACTGAAACTTACATAACTTCTTCTAGGCTTAGTATCTTATTCTTTTGAGGTTAGCTACATATACTAGACACTTAATACAATCTCCCTTAAACCTCGCTAGTGAAAGTACTCAAAGATCTATCTACACCAACCTAATCTTTACCACTATTATTTTTTAGATGCCATAGAAAACTACTATGCTAACATCAATGATAAACATAGTAATGAATGTAACATATCATCATGATATTGATCTAATCATGTTTTTGCAATATTCCCCCATAGAATTATCATTAGCATTCATGCTTTCAACACCATATCCATAGCAATAAACATTATAAGGCCTACCATCACCAAAACACATGGCCAAAATATCACCATCCAACAAACCATTTTTGCATCTAACATCCTACCTACTAGAATTACCATGATCACTCTCAACAAGAATCATCATTCATACCACAATATACTATAAGGATTCCATCTATAGGGTTTTCTACTCAACCCATCCCACTATCTAGTACTACTACCAATCCATTTGCGATATCCCAAGGCATGCCCACATTATTTCCACCTGTGCAATGGGGTTTTGGTCAATCAAAAATGTATGTTGAAAGCATCGCTACTCTTGCTCTTGCTGCACCAACTGGATCATAGATAACCTTCTATACACAACATCATCCACCACCTACAATTTTATTTCCACCTATTACCAACTATTTGGCTATGCCACCACTTGTAAGTAACCACAACATTCACCTAAAACATCACTTGTTGACAAGGATGATCCCCACTATCAACTACTTTGTGCCACCCAACACCTACATACCTCTTTGTGTTAGCACACAAACATCATATTGTGGGAAAATTATGGCCTGTCAAACTAATGTCCAATCTTATCTACCTCAAAAACATCTACAATATTAGTAGATACAATATGTACAAACACAAGCCCATCTATCTACACAAAAGTCGCTTAATTATCTAACACCATAGTATGTGTAGAATCCACCCCCTCAAAAAAAGTATAATAAACCACCTTCATAATAAAAATAAAATTATCTTTGAGAATTAGGTAAATAACCATCCCAACCACCTCATTTCATGCAAAAAAATCAACCATATTCACCTACTCCATTGGATATGTACTTTATATTAGGGGCACTTCCTTCAACACCTATAAATCTAGAGTAGGAAGAAATGAGGAAAACCATCAAGGAATTAAAAGTGAGAAATGAACCTAAGAATTTTAAAATTGAGAATGTATGTATCTATCCTTTTGAAAGGCCTATCATTAAGACACCCTTCCCGAAACATTTTGGGATACCAAAATTCAAAAAAATTAGGGGAAAGGGAGACCCTATAACACACATGAAAGTCTTGGAGGCCCTACACTATAATGGCATCTATTCCCAAAAAGTCTTGGAGGCCCTATACTATAATGGCTCTACTAGATACCTTATGGAACTACAAACACATTTTTTAAACTTTTAAAGATATATTTTGCATAATACCTTCACCTAGTTGAAATAAAGTTATTAGTGGTGGACCTAGTCCACACCAAAAAAGAGGGATGTGAAAGCCTTGCTAACTTCACCCTCACAACTTGGGTATTATACAACTTCTCCAAAAAATAACTTTCTAAAATGTTTATCAATAATAAAAAACTAAAACTTGACATCACATGTAGACGAAGTGTTTACAAACATACAAGGATGTTTGAGACAAGAGTATGGATCTAAAGAAGGGATTCATCAAAGATTGGGTCATTAAACCATACAAGGAGAGTAGGATTGCATTCATCCCAATGAAAAAATTAGATACTAGAGGAAATGTTAGAAATAGGGATTATTGAGAGGGGTGGGTGAATCAGTAATCTACAAAATTTAGTCACCAACTAGATATAATTACTTACTTTAAACCATGCATAACAAAGAAATAAAGTAATGTTAAATAGTAACAATAACAATACACAAAGATAATTCATGACACCATATTTTGTTAACTAGGGAAACCCTGGCCAAGACAAAACCCTAATGGGGATGATACCCACTAGATAATATATTGATATATATGCTCCTTGTTAGAGGATGTAACCTATTAGGAGTCAATGATAAAATTTAGTATAACCAGTCCCTATTAGGAGACTTTGAATCCCTATTAGGAGATTCTGACCCTTAAGAGTTGAAGTATAATGTATGAAAGAAGATCCCACTTCCCAAATCTGCAATTTCAACTACAAGAATATCTTACTACTCAAACAAGTAATTTACTATTATTTTCCTTCCTTGTTTGATCTCTAATCTTTAGCTTGATCTTGGACCACCAGACAAAACTTCACAAATATCGCTTTCACAAAAGTTTGCTCACTTTGCAATCTTACAAGATAACACTAATACACCTAGATTGTACACAATAGCACACTTCTTATTGCAAGAATTCCTTTGAAAAAAATACCATACCTTTACATAAAATACTACTAGGTTGGCTAAGACCATAATTCACTTTTTGAAGTTAGAGTAAACATCTAGGATGTTAGCCCTAATTGGACAAGTAATTGTTTTGCAATCAAAACAATTCTTTCCTTTAATTCTACTATCCCGCTTCATCAAAACATGATTAACTCTATTTTTTATAGTTTGTAAAAACTTTTGAGGTTATACACATCATCAAAAACATGTATACTATCTCCATGTAACTTTGCTTGACATAATGTGATGTCTGCAACATGTCATAAAGAAAACAATACACTACTATAAACCAAATTCTATAAATAGACAATTTTTTGATAGCCAAATACTAAGTATCTTTATTTCGAAGGTTTCCTATAAACATGTACATCATGTGTTGCCATTAATGACAATACTTACATATCACTAGTAGCCAATTGTCAACAATCTCCCCCTTTGGCATTGATGGCAACAAAATAGGGAAGATTGGCTAAGTGAAAAAACTTAATTATTAAAATAAATATCACATCTATTACAACTTTACATATATGGTCCCCCTCACAATATACTTCATACTACACATGTATCTCTCCCCTTTGCATCTTTCCCAACAATGACATTTATACAATTTTCACATGAATCTCTCCCCCTTTGACATCAACGACAAAGGTCAAAATGTCAAGATTCAGTCCAAAACTGTTGAAATTGTTATCTTCCCTTATGCTAATATTATCTTCATAAAATCATCAAAAATAATCTTCAGGTTATTCATACCCTTTTTCCATGTCTCTCTCGTAGACTGTGCTAGTGTGAGAATTGCACATAATGCATATGATGCAATCTCAACTGCATTGATATCTAAATACAAAAAGTTTGTATATGTGTCCTTGGCCTTGACACATTCTTCTAGTTGCTTCTCAACAAATGATAACTTCAAAGAAATGGCTTCTTTGAAATCAAATGTTCTCCTAAATATCTGCTCTTTCTAAAGTTCCAGTTTCTTGATATTGCTATTAACACTGGCAACTTGACTCTCAATATTATCAACTTTGCTAGATGGGTGTTGGATTTTGCTAGATAAAGCCTCCAACTCATTCATCTTTGCCTCTACCTAACTATCCAAATCCTTAGTCAGTCTATATGATAAGGTACACTTAATATACAAGGCTTTCCCTTCCTACTAACATTTTTGAAGTTCTTTTACATGCATGTATCAAGATTGACTAAGTTGTTCTTGATGTTTAGGCAGATGGTACTAAATAGGTTAACATCATGGGAAATTTGAGCCTTTACCTTTGCAACATTCAAAAAATTAGTAAACTCTTCATCAAAAGACTTTAGTACTACCTATACTCTTAGTTCGAGATCTAACTTAGTATGCTATACTATCAAAATATTGTGCAATCTGTCAGTCACTTTGATTAGTGATCTTTGCAAACTCTTAACTATCTTATTCTTCTATAAAAGTTTGGATAATAAAAAATCAAATGAGTCTGATCATCATCATTAGTAGCCAAACTAGCAAGAGAGAGCAGAGTAGATGAACTAGATGGTTTAGTCTCATCCTCCTATTTCTTTTTTGCTTCCTTAGCTTTTCTCTCTTCCTCTTCTTTCCTTTCCTTTTCCACTCTTTCTTTCTTCTCTTTTGATCTTTTACTTTCTTCCTCTATTTTTTTCTTTTTCTTTACTTCTTCTGCAATCCTTCTCTTATCTTCATCTTCCTTTCTTTTTCTATCTTCCTCAAGCAATTGTTGCTTGGCTTCCTCTATCTTTTTCTTTTCAATTTCTATTAGCCTCTTCTCTTCCTCAAATTGTTTCAACTTCTCCTCAACATCTTTGGTGTTTGGTACATTTGGTTCAGAACCATCAAATGGATTGGTGTCATCAATGTTAAGAGTACCATTGATTTGATCAATTTTCATAGTGTCACCACTAACTGACACTTATGAGGTTCTAGGAGTTAGAGGAGATGCTACCTATGACTCTGACAACATCTTCCCAAAAGTTTTTATAGTATCCTTTCTCAACTTATCCTTCTCACCAACCATAAATAAGAATGGCCTCAACTTATTCCTTAGGTATGTTGTGAGGTTTATTCAGCAATCTTGTAATCTCATCTTCATCATCAGTCTTGCAAATTGTCTTTAGCATAGATTTCCAAAGTTCGAGATCTTCTTCTCTTGTTGGATTTTTCTTTTCTATGAGTCTCTCATAGACTTTCTAGTTCACTACTCCTTTGATATCCTTCATACTTAGATAATTTGTAATGATATGTTTCACATTAGAAATATCAATTTGATCTTTTTCAAAATTATTGTATAGATCATAAAACTTGTTCACCTAAACAAAGTTTCCCTCATTTGCAATTGCTATGTTTATATTGTCAATCTTTGGCTTTCATGGTTGGTGAGCTTTTCCTATTGCTTGTTTAGGTGGAGTCACCTTTTTAGCTTTCTTGGTTTCCTATTCCTCAACCTCTTCATCATCACTAGATTCAATTGTCAACAATTCTTTCTACCTCTTGCTAGGTCCTATAGCCATCTGTTTGACTCTCTTAGTCTTTGTTGACACTCCTTCAACCAATCTCTTTGATTTTCTCTGGTGTTCATTAGGATGAACATCAAATACCACTACATAAGGAATGCTCTATCCCAAAGTTGTCTCAACAACTGAAATTGACAAGGGTTGTATGTACAATACACCTTGTTTCATTATCTATCCCACAACCTCAAATTCACTTTCTATCATTTCAAACTTAGATAATACCTTCTTTATGATTGACTCAACCTTCTTATGAGATTCCTTCTCCAAGGTTTCTTGATGAGAATGCTGTGTAATCTCATCATATGTACCAAATCTATACTTAGCTTTATCTTTTTCTGAATTTAACAAGAAGTTAATATAGCTAACTACAACATCATCACTCAACTCATAGCTTAAAGGATCCAAAAATGTTTCCTAAGGTTGTACTACTTGAATGTATGTATAGTTTGTATACTCTAGAATATATATGTCCTCCTTGAACCTATCCACAATTGTAGGTGAGATCCTAAATCTTTGTTTCATCTCATTTTGGAATGTTCTCATAATCAAATTACTACTGTCCAATACCTTTTCTGTAGGGAGCCTTCTGCATACCTCTACAATATTTTCCATAGTGCATCTATCAATATTCATTATATATATTACTGATAAGTAAGGAAATCTCTTCAACACATGAAAGAATATTTGATTTATTAATGATTGGAATGTAAGTACACCATTCTTTGTTCTCTTAATCTTTTCAAGGTTTTCCAAGAGTTGAATCCTTAGTATTTTACTCAAACTAACTTGCTCTTTCTCAACACATATCTTGTAAGCTACATAAATTAATCCTATTGAAAGTTCATCTATCTTAGAACTTGCACAAATTAAATAAGAAATAATTATACTAATAAATCTCACATCATCCTGACTGATGAAGCTGATTACCATGGCTTTCCCATTGTATACTGCCTTAGTGTAACTTTCTACTTTCTTCTTAACCATCTTTTCACCTATGGGTACACTGCCTTGTTTGCTAAGACCAGTTATTTCATGAATCAGGTCAACGGAAATGTCTACTATAGTCTTGCATCCACAATTTTCCATCATGTATCCTACTCAATATGATTTGAGTCCATTCATCTACATCTAGTTCATAGTAGAAATGATACTTAAACAAATTAGATTCCTTTAAGTGATCAAATTCAAGTTTCATAGTCATGTCATGATTAAAGACTAGTTCCATATCCTTATTCATATATTCACTTCCAATTGACTCAAAATTGCAATTCAAATTATTTTTACATCTTCAAGGTAAACTACGTTTCTCAGAGTAATAAACAATGTAGATTTATGATTTTCATCACTAGGTTTTATGGAAACTACCTTGAGCTTAGGTCTATCCCCATTCTCAACATTGTGGACAATTGACGTATCCATGATCTTTATCAAAAATATCTTTTACTGAACAAATTTTGTGAAAAAATGATTATATACCTCTTTCTAAAAATAGGGTTTGTTATGAAATTGCTCTGACAAGTCACTTCTAGATGCTATTTACTTTGAATGTATTTGTGACGAAGTAAAATTAAATTTTATATTCCATTTATCCATCAACTTGAAAACTACATTAATTGCATACTTTGCAAATATGAAAAAGTTGTTATTTGCATTCTCCAATCAGATAATTGCCCAAAATTTTCTATCCAATCTTTGGATGTTACTTGAGGTTTACTATAGCCTCCTTTTTTCATGAAAAACATCCTTAAAACTTTGCATCACAAAATTCTCTTTAAAAAAAAAAATACTTTTCATCTTCTATTACATAATCAATTTTTACCGTAGCATCAGTAACTCTAAATTTCATCATAACTTGGCTAGATGAATTTCAAATCACAAGTGAGATTAGGTACCATCTAAACACAGTTGAATACACCTTTTCCCAACTTTTCTACCTCTAATTTGATCTCTAACTAATGTTCTCAAATTCTGATGCTATGAACAAGCTTAATTCAACTTGATTGAATCAAACTCCAACTAACTTCAATTAAGGAGAATTAGAAATTTGAGAAAACACACAAAAGGGACACTCTCATAATCAATCTGTTGGAATCTACTTCCCAAATAAGACTAAAGTTCGATGACTTGAGGCATGTCCTGTCCTTCTGCCATGCCAACACAAATCCTTGCATAAGTAAGCCTCTTCTTAGCTGCTATGATAGGATCAATGGAAAGGAGTTCTCCAAATGATCATGCAATACCATCAAAAACATCCTTGTGCCAATATTCAAGAGGAAGTTTTGATGGAAACCTTGAGATCACGGGCATCAGGGACCATCCTTCTGGTGCAGAGCAGAAAAAGGGGGAGGCAAGATGCCGATGCATCCAAGGACAGAGACCCACAGGTACTACAGCCACATCTAGGTGAGAAGATTCTTCCTCCCTCTCTGGCTAGAGGGTCTTCTAGGGCTAGGGGTTGGTGGTCGGATCTTTTCGGGGTCAATTGATAGGTATGTTGACCTTTCCTAAAGTTATTGATAAATCTAATAAGGAGAAGGGAACTTTCACTCTAGAAGTCCCTAGAGAAATCATAGATCATAATATCCTCAGTATGGTGTCTACTCTGGTGGGAAAATTCATTGGCCCATGGCCCAACATTGACCTAGTGAGGGTCTTCACAAGGAAAAAATGGTTGCATGTTGAGGTGACTGCTATTGCCAAAGGGTTCATGTCATTTGAGTTTTCTTGCTCGGAGGACTATGATAAAATCTTGTGTGCAGGAAACAGGTCTCTAGGGAGATCTACTCTGATCCTATAGAAATGAACCTCTAATCTAGATCAGAATAATGACTTCCTCTCCTAGGCCCCGATTAGGATTAGATTGCCAGAACTTCCTCTTGAATATTGGCACAAGGATGTTTTTGATGGTATTTCATGATCGTTTGGAGAACTCCTTTCCATTGATCCTATCATAGTAGCTAAGAAGAGGCGTACTTATGTAAGGATTTGTGTTGGCATGGTGGAAGAATAGGACATGCCCCAAGTCATCAAACTTCAGTCTTGTTTGGGAAGTAGATTCCAACAGATCGACTATGAGAGTGTCCCTTTTGCATATTTTCACTACAAAAAGGTAGGCCACAAAGCTAGCACCTACCCCTTATTCAAAGGAAAAGGTAAGGAGGGGAAGGGCAAAACCAAAGCCGGAAAGAAAACTACCAATGCTTTGAAAAAGGAATGGAATAAGAAAGATACTTTAGACAAGAAAGCAAGGGAGTTAGTGGAGAAAGCTATTACTAATTTGGTAACAGATCCTCAAGCCAAGGTCTTAGCCCCCCAAGAGGTGGGAGTAGACTTAGATAAATATATGAAGGAAAAAACTATTGGCATGATTTGCCTCCCATACTTGAAGGCAACTACTTTCATACCAGAAGAGGTTGGTAAGGGGGTGACTCAGGGGCCTCAGAAGATACTAAAGGTGATGAATTCTATCGATCTAGAACCAGAGTTATCCTTTGTCCCAGACTCTCTCGAGGAGCCAACAATTGTCGATCCTCCTCTATCCCAAGAATCCAACACAAGCCTGGTCAAGAGGGTAACCCCTAAGATTGTGAATAGAATCATTGAGTGTCTCTCAACCACCTCATCGAGACATCTAGCTAGACTGGAGGCTTTGTTTGATGACTACAAGGATGTTGATGATGCTTCCTAGTCTATGATCAGATATAGAAAGAAGAAGAATAGTAGTTATCTTTCTCTTGTGTCTCCAGCTCCAACAAGGAGCAGAGTCAAAGCTGATCTTGGCCTTATCTCCAATCAGTCGGGTAGGAAAAGCAATAATCAACTAAGAAAGGAGGAAACAAGAAGAAATTTAATGGATGGAATGTAGCATACCATCCAAGAATCTTGTTCATCAATCAAAGAATGAAGATCCTATCTTGGAACATCTGTGATCTCAATGGTAGCCATAAATAGGAGATTATAAGGAATATGATCAGGGACCATAGGCTTGATGTCTTCTTAGTTCAAGAAACTAAAATGAGAGAGGAAAGTTTCAAGAACATTAAATTTAGCAATATCATGAGTAGTGTTGTTTCTGACTTGTTTCTGATCAGGAGGACATTGTTTCTAGTATCCCTCAAATGATCCAACCCCACCACAATAAAATGCTTCGGGCTATTCCTAGTGCCCAAGAGGTGAAAGATGCTCTTTTTCCTTGCCTGCTAATAAATCTCCAAGTCCACATGGGTTCGCTACCTTCTTTTTTCAAATGTATTGGCAGGTGATTATGGAAGATGTGGTGAAGGTGGTTCAGGAGTTCTTTGGAGCAAGAAGTATTCTCAAGGAGATTAATTCCACTTTCTTGGTCCTCATTCCTAAAACACTGGGGGCTAACTCTTTGGACAAGTTCAGACCTATCAGTTTATGAAAATCCTTTTATAAGATCATCTTGAAGGTGCTTACTTCAAGAATGCTCAAAATTCTCCCTCTAATTATTTCTCCTCAACAATCTGGCTTTGTCCCTAGAAGACATATTTTAGATTCTATTATGATGGTTCATGAAGTTATTCATTCTTTAGAAGCTAGTAAATGTGAAGGAATGTTGATTAAATTGGATTTCTCTAAAGCCTATGATCTAGTTGACTGGTCTTTTCTTGGGTCAGTCCTTCAAGCCTTTGGTTTTGATCAAAAAGTCCATAAGACTATCTCTCAGCTTGTTTCTACCTCTTCTCTTGCTATTTTGGTTAATGGAGCTCCCTCTAATTTCTTCAAACCTACTAGAGGTCTTAAAAAGGGAGACCCCCTCTTGCCTATTCTTTTCATTATTTTGGCTAAATGTATTGGTAGGCTTATTGAGTGCAAAAAGAAAGATGGAAGTCTTAAGGGGATCAAGCCTTCATCAAAATGTGAACCTTTCTCCCACTAGCAATTTGTAGATGACACAATAATGCCGGGGGGGAGGCCTCTATTAGGGAGGCTAAGGCTATGAAGGAGATTTTTGAAATATAATCTAGAGGGTCTAGTCAACTAATCAAATGGGAAAAGAGATCGATTTTCTTTATTAACACTCCTGAAGTCCAATAGAGAAAAATTGCAAGGATCCTTGGCTCTGGAGTGGGAAAGTTCCCCCCTACTTATCTTGGCCTCCCTTTGGGATCTTCTCCCTCAGACTCCTACTGGAATGGGATTTTGGATAGATTCAATAGAAATATAGTTGGGTGGAAAGGTGCTTTGCTTAGCCAGGTAGCCAAATGTCATTTGGTCAAATCAACTCTACAGAAGTTGCCAATGTATGCTTTGAACTTATATGGTATTCCTGGGATATTTGTTGAAAAGATGGAAAAATTTAGAGAGATTTTCTATGGACTAGTCTTGAAGGGAGAAAAAGGTATCCTCTAGTTGCCTGGGAGAATGTGTGTCTTCCAAAGAGGTATGGCAACCTTGGCATAAGAAAGTTAACCCATCTCAATAAGGCTCTGCTGGGAAAGAAAATATGGCGTACATTCAACAGCACTGGTGAATGGAGGGATATCCTAGTTAATAAATATATCAAAAGGCCTTCTCTTCATTTTATTTTAAACAATGATGATATTCCAAAGGGGTTAGTTATTTGGAATGGTATTCTGAAGGCTAGGGACCTGGCAAGGGCCAAGGTTTCTTGGAAATTGGGAAATGGAGAGGATATTCAGTTCTAGTCTGATGGTTGGCTTTTCCAAGGTCCCCTTATTAACAATCCTACTTATGAAGTTTGAGTGAATGAATGTACATGACAATTTGGGTATAAAGTTAGCAATTATACTAATGGCTAGGGATGGAGAGATCTTTCCCTCATATCTAAAGATTTGAAGCTGATTATGATCATATTAAACTCTATGGTTCTCAGTAATAAGAGAGATGAAATGATTTGGGGGGATAATCCTAATGGAAGTTATTTAGTGGCTTCAGGCTATAACTCTCTTTGGTGTTTGAGGTAGAAACCCCCTTGGGTGAATGCCTAGCTTCCTAGCCTCATTCCGAAGATCAACATCTTCTATTGGCTGGCCCTTCAGAATAAAATCCTTACTCAAGATAATCTTAAAAAGAGAGGACATGTAATGCCTAATAGATGTCCTCTTTGTAAAAACTAGTTGGAGATGAGAAACCATCTTTTCATTCATTGTGTTTACTCTAGGGAGGTTTAGGAGTTCCTAACCTAGGATTTTGAGATTAGCTAGTGTATGTCGAATAATCTTTTGGATTTTTTTAGTCAATTGAAAATTCTATTTAATTCTTCTATTTTATAGGAATTAAGCAGCTGGATTTTGCCTCACTTCTACTAGAGTATTTGGAAGGAAAGGAATAACATAATTTTTAGGGATAGAGAGGAGCCTGCTCTTATTCTTGGGAGGAAGATTAATAAAAACATTAAGGAAAACTATCAAGTTAATAAGGGAGGAGATTTTGAAGTTGGTGGTAGCAAGACAGATGAGGAAAAAGACAAGAAGCCAGATAGCTTCTTCCCCTAGAGGGATGGCATAAAGCCAATTTCAACAGTGCCACAAAAGGAAATCCTGGTCCTTTGGGAAGTGGTGGAATAATAAGAAATAATTTTGGAGAGGAAGTTGTGGCTTTTTGTATTCTATTGGGAATCCAAACTAATCATTTTGCAAAAGCCAGAGTAGCATGCCAAGTGGTTAATCAGGCTTTTGAAGTTAGAATAACTAAGCTTTGGTTAGAAGGGGATTCAAATAACATAGTTAATTATATTAATGGAAAATCTCATCCTTCCTTGTCAATTGCCAATATAATTGAAGAGACACATGACACCCTTGCTAAATTTGAGACTGTCCACATCAAACATGTGTTCAAAGAAGAAAATCCTATTGCGGATTGGTTTGCCAATAAAGGTGTGTGATTTGACAAGTTGATTACATGGAAATTAGGAATAGATATTCCAGCAGAAGCCAAGACCCTTATCGACCTAGAAAAAATCCAGGGGTGTACAGTGGAGATCAAATGGTAATAATGAATATTAAAGCTATATGGGATATAAGTACAAGTCATAAAGGCCTTTTTGGTTTACGCAAGAAGTTGAGGCTTTCTTTGTCTTTTTGACACATTTTGTGGGTCAAAATTGTCACTTAATGCTAGTGTTTAAGTAAGGGGAATTATTTTGGCATGTATTAGAGATACTATGCCAAAATCTTGCCTACAAAGGATTTGTAGAGACTAGAATTTATGAGAATTGTTGGAGAAAATACTGAAGAGATGGTGGGAGAACACTGTAGAAAGGAGCCGATGGGGGAGCTAAAGAAATGGAGGAAAAGGGGAAAAGTTTGGATAATTTTGAAAAAGGGAGGGGTTGCTAGTTACATTGAAAAACTTCATGGTTTCGATCCCAAGGTCACCAACAATATGGTGAATTTGTGGAAAGATGACAAGATGAAATTGAATGGTGCCTCCTTTTTTATCACAAAGGAGGTTGTCACTATGGTCACAGAGATTCTTATGGAGGGTTTCAAGTTTTATAGGGACAAGAAACTCTCTACCAATGTTGTGATAGATTTTGTGAAAAGCATCGAGGAGATGAATGAATTGATTAAGAGTGAGACATTTTATGTGACAGAATCCTATATAACTCTGGACCCTAGGTTTGATCGAGTAAGAACTTACCATTTTGTTCTTCTTAATCATTTCTGCCATGATAAGAAAATTTCTTTCCCTTTCTACTTATTTAATTCCATGAGCAAGGCTATCACTAGCTTTAAGAAGAAACCCATTGTCAACCCGACTTTGCATGAGGGATTGTTGCTTCTAATCCATGAGTACTACAAAGCTTAGATGATTATCAATAATCCTTTACTAGATGCAGATGAGGATAATGGTAGCTCCAGCTATTCTTTTGACTTTGATGAAATTTAGAGCATAAGCTCGAAGGAGGGGAATGTTTCTTCTAGAAAGAAAATTAAGGGTCATATTAAGAACTAGTCCTTTGATGTAACCCCTAGGAGAAAGAGCCCTAGGGACCATGGCCAAACCTCTGGCAAAGAGGCTATGGATTATAATGAGGATGAGGAGGACATAGGCTCTAAGGATGAAGACAAGGAGATGGAAGACAAGATTAAAGAGGACCATGCCAAGAAAAAATGAAAAAGGGATAATGCAGATATAGCGAGGGTTTCGAATCAAGAACCAGATGTTTCGATTCTCCCCCTTTCCCCTATTCATCCCCACCCTCAATCTCATTCCAAGGAGAAGGAAAAGGATAATGCCAGTGCTAAAGAGTGGGAAGTTATTATCAAAAATAGGAGAAAATCTTGGAGGAATTTCAATGTTAGAACTTCAACATTGGGAATTTATAGGGAAGCTATGAACCCTCAGATTTTGGTGGAGAATCAGGAAGATCTCATTAATCCAGCTATTGTGGCCATCTCTGATAATGCAAGGGAGACAAGAATGAACCTTTTGAACAATTCTCGCAACAACATGATTGATAATTTTAGATCAATCAAGTGGCTATACCATGAGTTGGAAGAGGTTAGAGAGAAGGTGTGTCAGTTAGAGGGAAACAACAGGAAGACTGAAAATGAGAACCAGGAGGATCAAAGTGATAGAGCTAGTCTAGTAGAGAGGGGAATAAAGAGTCTTGAAAACTACAATCATAATCTAACTAGTTAGATGATCTCTCTCCTCAATTTGATCAATGACAATATGCTCTCTTTAACTGATATGATCAAAGACAAAGGCCTATTGGTACATGAGGAAGGAAAGGACAGAGATAGAGCCAGGTTTGAGGATGATATGGCCACTGAAATCACCTTTACTAGTTTGGACAAGGACATGGAGAAAGTCCAAGAGCAGAAGGCTAAGGAGGACCAGAAGATTTATGAGACTACCCAGACCATGCAGGATTTTGAGAAGAAGAATGAAGAGTGGTCCTCTAGTTCTATCTTTTGTGTTTTTGTTGTTCTACTGGCTTTTCATTTTGTCTTTTGCTTAGTTCCACTAAAGACTATCTTTTCTAGCCTTTTTGTTGGCCTTTGTTATTGGCTAGGCCTCGTGCTTATTTTCAGCCTTTAGACTCATTTTATTTGGTTGGGCTTTATTGCTTATTATCAGCCTTGGTTTGTAGCTACTATTGGGTTTCAGGGTCCCTATAAAACCTTTTTATCTTATCAAAAACAACTAACTTCAATCTTCTAGTCTCATCATCTAACTTTTCTTTTGAGATATCTATTCCTTTCATGAATGCTTCATTAATTTCTTCTCAAAGTTCACTCACAATGTTTCTTTGTACTTCACTGTTAGATCCAGAGTTCCTTTCATGGTTGCTTCTATCATTCCTTCGATTTCCAAATTTTCTTCTATTGTTCCTTCTATCTCCAAAGTTTTTGTCCATTTTGTAGTACTTCATTGTGTGTCCAAAGTTGTTGCATAACTAACATACAAGTTCTCTACTTCTAGAATTCTACTGATCATTGAATGCGTGACAATTCCAAGCAATGTTTCCTAAGTTATTACATTTATAACACATGATCTATCTTCTATCATCATAAGATCTTCTTTCTCTAGATGTCCTTTCATTAGATCTTCTTCTATCTATAGGGTTAGTATTTCTAGATATTCTACTATTTCTTCTATCATTATCATACTTAGGTTTCCTACAACCAATTGCATTATGACCCATACCATGACAATTATGAGAATAAAAAGTCCTTAACATGATTAATTGACTTATTAGTACAATATCTTTTCATATGACCTATTTCATTACATAAAAAGTACTTACCTCTATATTCATACCTAGTTGTCTTGGGAGTCTCCACTTGCTTTGGTTTATCCAAGATTTCAACTTCATTGATTTTCCTAGTTTCTTTAGGTTTCTTAGATGATTGACTAGATTCAATCTTGTCATCAAAATTTTCTTTTTCTTTCGGTTCTAATCTAATCTCAAGTTTCTTTGCAAACATGTTAATCAAATAACCAAGACTAGTCTTGTCATAAGAAGGTCTTTGTATAGACATAGAATCATCAAGTTTTTCTCTACTAGAATAAAGTTTCTCAAGCTTCTATTTGCACTATGTCAATTCATCTTTCACAATAGTATTGCACTTATGGAGTTCTTCATGATCTTCTTTCAATGTTTCAAACTCAGATGTTTTCTTTGCCAGACTTGCTCTCAAATCTGCATTTTCAGTCTTCAAATCAAATTCAACTTTGTTAGGATCATTTCTCAAAGTCAACTTCAGATCTGCAATCTTCAATTCATTCTTGATGATCTTTTACTCTATCTTCAACTTTGAATAGTCATCATCAATAGTTCTAGATTCTGTAAGTGTAGTTTTTTATTTTTCCTATTTTACTAGGTTTTTCCTACACTTTTAATAATCTCGCTTAGGTTAATAAAGCATGTCTTATTAGGTGAATGGTTGCGAGGTATCACCTTGCTACATGTGAGCATCCATTAGCTATCTTGGAAAGATACTTTGCTATCTTTAGTTCGATAGATGGTTGCTCCTCATTGGTTGGTGTTGCCACCTCCTCCCTCTTCCTAGCCTATATAAGCATGCTACCTGGCTTGTATTTGCATCTCTTATTTTTTGCATCCTCTTAATGCTATTTTGCTTCTAGCATCTGCATAACTCTCTTGGATACTAACTCTGTGTTGCTATTTTGATGTTGTATCATTTGCATTCATAGTTTAGATATTTATTCTTTGCACTAGTTTTCTAGGCTATTAATCTTTTCAGATTCTAACATGGTATTAGAGCTTTTCTATGGGCAAGAGTAAATTTTAGTTTCCTATTTGAGAGATTTTGGGGGGGGGGGGGGGCTAATAAATTTTATTGTAGTTTTTTTAAAAACAAAGTGTGCTCTTCTCTTGCATCTTTGGATGATCTTGAGAATCAAAAAAGTCTTGACAAAAACGGTTTTTCTCTGGGGTTTCAATCTCAAATCTAACAACCAACTTGCATATTTGGAGTTTTCAATTAGTATTGCAAGTTTTAGCATGCCATTGATGGACTTAGGAAGCTGATCTAGCATTTGCATGTCATATTTTGGTTGCTGGGGTCGTTTCTTTATTTTTGGAGCCAATTTTTACTGTTAAAGACATCTGATTTACACTATAGCAACACCTTCTATATATCATCAAGAAAAATGATTTTTGAGTTTTTTTCGCAGCCCCGAAAAACCATTTGGGCATCTTTTAGATTTTGCATGCAATCTATATATTTTGCACAATCGAGTGTGGAAAGCTACAGCTATACCCCTCTCCATTGGCAGTCGCAAATTTGAATGCAGTTTTCAAATGTCTTGTTCTTGCTTATACAGACTCTAATTTTGATGATTCTTGTTATGATCTTGGCTATTTTTTTGTGCTCTATCCACTAGTGGAGTTGTTTTTAGATTTTCATGCATAAATTTTTTAGAAATTACAGATTCTTGGCCGTAACTGTGCACAGTTCTCATTTTGAAAACTTTGGAGGATCATAACTTTCTCATACGACCTTGTATCAAGGAAATTCTTTTTTTGAAAGTGCATGATTTTTTGAGTAGATCATAGTGGTGTATTTGTTTCCTTGATTATTGTGCCTACGTTTCACTTTCAACATATGCTCTTCATGAGGGTTTGTAATGCATTGAAATCAAGACCACTAAGTATTTCTTTCTAGTGGTAGTTGTAAACACACTAAAATAAAGTGCCAAATCATATTTCTTTTGGGAGGGGGTTCTTTGATTGAGTAAAAAGGGGGGGCATTCTCGTGGCCGGGTTCTCTTCTTTTTAGCATTTCTTCATAATGGATCAAAAAAATATGCCCATCCTAACTCCATACAATTAGTTTGAGTGGAAATCATGCATGACAATTCACTTAAGGAAAGCAAGATTAAATAGGATAACTATGGGACTTGAAACTGAACCTGATAAAGATGAAGATAAGCCTAAGTGGTTTAACAAATGTGATGAGACATATGAAACATTGTGTTTGTTTGTTTCTCCTGACTTGCTATTTCACATTGAGTCTTTGGATACACCAAATGAAGTATGGACAAAGCTAGAAACACTATTTGGCACACAAGATTCAATGAGGGGTCAGATGTTAGAAAATGAATTAATTAGTTTAAGTCCAGGCAATTTCAACACAATCCAAGATTTCTTCACCAAATTGAAATCACTAAGGCTATAGTTAAAACAATGTGGAATTGAAAAGAAAGATGAACAATTGATTCTTAGTATTCTCTCTAAGCTAAGTTCAGAATATTCTGTGTTTGTCTCTACCTTCTATGCTACTAAGGGTGTACCATGGTACTCAATTCACCATGCCATCTTTAGATGATTTTGCTGTCAATCTCACTTAAGAACAAGACAAGCTAATCTAGATGGGCACTCTTAAGTCCTCTAAGTCACATGCCTTAACAACCAACCAAGGCACAAAAAAACAAAAAAGATAAAGTAGTAACAACAATAGTAAGGATGAGAAACAAAATAATAGTGAGGAAAAGAAATATCAGATACCAATTGCTTCAAAAGAAACTATTGATACCTCATCCTCTAAGGGTGATAAGCCTAAGAAAGAAAAGGTTAAATGTGCCTATTGTAAAAGACTCAGTCATGATGAACATAAATGTTTGAAGAAAAAAATTGATCACTTGACATAAATTCTTGAGAAGAATAATATTAGTGTTCTTGAGTCTATCAAACAAAGTTCTAATGAAGAGTCTAACAAGCCAAAAGAAAACAACAAGGGGAAAGGAAAGGGCAAGGCTCTTGTTGTAGTTGCTTCCTCACCATCCACTTGTGTTCTTGATTCAGGTGCTTCACACCACATGGCTTCATCTAAGAAAGAACTTGCATCCTTGGAGCCATGTACTATGCCTTCTATTTTCATGAGTGATGACACACCTATTGAGGTGTGTGGGAGAGGGTCTATTGATGTGGGGGATGGCACATTCCATGATGTTCTTTGTGCACCCTCATTATCATCTAATCTCCTATCAATATACCAGATCATTCACACAGGTTTAGGCAAGCATGTTGAGTTCACTCATGATTCAGTGGAGATACGTTAGTTGCATAGTGATTCTGTAGTTGCAGTTGGGAGAGAAGATCATTAGTCACGACTCTATCTATTTTCTCACTTTGTTATTGATCCTCCTTCATCTATTTTTCTCACTCACTCTAATGATGTGAGTAAATTATGGCATTAGTGGTTTGGGCATCTTAACTTTCGCTATTTTCATCAGCTCAACCAGTAAAGCATGGTCACAAGCTTGCCTTCGGTTCAATTCTTAGGAGGTGTTTGCCAAGGTTGCATTCTTGGTAAGCATCCTAAGGAAAAGTTTGACAAAATTAAGGCATGGAGAGCTTCATAGATACTAGAGTTAGTTCATAGTGATTTGGCTAGTCCATTTCAACATCCTTCTTTCAACAGGACCCGATATGTCCTCACATTCATTGATGACCTTTCTTGATATACATGGGTGTAATTTCTCAAACAGAAGTCAAAAGTATTTGATCATTTTCAAGACTTCAAAAATTTTGTAGAAAAGCAATCTAGGAAAGCCATCAAGATTTTGCTCACAAACAATGGTGGTGAGTATGTCAACCATCGATTTGAAAGATTTTGCACTTTAGAGGGGATTGATTTATAGCATTTAGTTCCATACAATCCTTAGCAAAATGGTGTTGCAGAACAGAAGAATAGATCCTTGAAGGAAATGGCAAACTGTATGATTCACTCTAGATCTCCTGCACCACAGTATTGGGTAGAAGCCATTCACTGTGCTTGTTATATCCAGAACCATGTTCTTTACTGATCCTTGAAGGGAGTTACTCCTTTTGAAGCTTGGAGGAGTCAGAAACCATCAGATAAGCACTTTCAAGTTTTTGGCTCCCCTGCATGGGCCCACATTGCTATAGAGAAACATAAGGCCTTGGATCCGCAAAGCAGACCTTGCATATTTGTAGGTTATCCTGATGGTGTGAAGGGTTATCGGTTGCTCCACCCTACTACACATGAGTTACTCATTGAGAGGAGTGCTCAGTTTGAGGAGGGATCTTCAAGTTCACTTTCTATCACTTCTCCAACTCCTTCTACCTTGACATTAGAGTCACTTGGAATAAATGACAGCTCTTCTGATGAGTCAGATTCACCTGAACAGTCTTCTACCTCTACTTCTGATGCAGAAAGTGATTTAGAGAACTCACCTTCTTCCTCTCCTAGTCATCATTTAGAGGTTAATGATTCCCCTCCAGATTCTCCATCTTCCTGTCCACTTTGGGCTAGACAGACATTGTAGTCTGCAGGTGATTAGGTTGGGGATCCATCAAACACCAATAAAACTCATTCACAATTCCAAGATGCTCCACATGTCTTCATTACTACTGCCTTAGATCCATAGTCCTTTCATGAGGGTTCTGGTATTCCTAAGTGGGATACAACTATGCAGGAATTGTATAGTTCCTTGATGAGGAACCACACTTGGGATCTTGTCCCTCTTCCTAAAGGAAGAAAAATTGTTCGATGTAAGTGGATCTATTGGACTAAATTTGTAGTAGATGGGTCAGTTGACAAACACAAGGCTCGCTTGGTCACCAAAGGATTCTCCTAGGTTCCTGGGATTGACTACTCTGAGACTTTTGCGCCAATTGTCTGAATGAATTCCATTCAATTTTTTCTTGACATTGCTGCAGTTAATCATTGGGAAGTACATCAGATGGATGTGAAGAGTGCTTTTCTTCATGGTGACCTTCATGAGGAGATCTACATGGAACAACCACAGGGATTCCTTAAGGATTCTTCACTTGTGTGCCATCTTCGAAAGTCTCTCTATGGCCTCAAACAGGCTCCTCGGGCCTGGTATGCCAAGATGGACTCCTTCCTTCTATCAGTTGGGTTCACTCAGTGTCATTCTAATCCTAATGTCTGCATTTTGTAATAGGGTGATTCACTTCTATTTTTAGTTTTGTATTTTGATGACTTGCTAATAATAGGAAGTTCTTCACCCACCATTAAGACTGTCAAAGTGGCCCTTCAGGACAGTTTTTTGATGACTGACTTGGGCTTGTTGCATTACTTTCTTGGGATTGAGATCCTTCAATCTCCTTCTTGGATCACCATCACACAATCCAAGTATGCTCTAGATTTACTCTTGAGGTTTCATATGGTTGACTCTAAGCCTGCTTTGACTCCCTTCCTTTCTAGAGTCAAACTTGAGGCTCAATGTTCTTCTCCACTTGTTGATGGCACTTTGTACCGCCAACTTGTTGGGAGTCTCATTTATCTGACTCATATGAGACCTTACATCTCCTATGATGTAGGCATGGTCTCTCAATTCATGTAGGAGCCCCATGAGTTGCACTAGAAAGCAGCCAAGCGGATCCTTCACTACATTTAGGGTTCTCATAGTTGTGGGATTCACTACGCAGCAGGTATTGAGCTTGATTTGGTGGGCTACACAAATTCAAATTGGGCAGGTGATTTTGAGGATTGCAAGTCTACTTCAGGGTATAGCTTCTCACTTGGGTCAGGTCTTGTTTGTTGGTCAAGCAAAAAGCAGTCTGCTATTGCTCTATCTTCTACTGAGTCTAAGTATCAGGGGGCTGTAAATGCCGCCATTGAGGCCATTTGGCTTCAACATCTTCTCATTGAGTTTGGTATCTAGATTAGATGACCATCAATCATATTTTGTGACAACTAGAGTACCATTCAAATCTCACAGAATCCGGTTCATCATCAGCGGACCAAACACATAGAGGTCCACATGCACTACATCTGGGAGCTCATCCATGGTCATGTCATTGACCTTCGCTATTGTCTGACTTCTGAGAAAGTTGTTGATATCTTCACCAAACCCTTCACTGAGAGCACGTTCCTTCATTTGTGAGCTTTGCTAGGGGTGCAGGATGCTTCATCTTTTGGGGGGGCCTCTTCCTCTCACTCAGAGTCCTGATTTTTTTAGGGGGTCTCTTTTCTCTCTCTTTTGGGAAATCTTATGTACATGGGTACCTCATCAGGCTTGACTTGCCAAGACCCATTTCTACATCCACCTAAGCTTCGCTTATGGGGGGGGGTGCTAGTGTAGTTTTTTATTTTTCCTATTTTGCTAGGTTTTTCCTACACTTTTAATAATCTCACTTAGGTTAATAAAGCATTTCTTATTAGCTAAATGGTTGTGAGGTGTCACCTTCCTACATGTGAGCATCCATTAGCTATCTTGGGAAGATACTTTGCTATCTTTAGTCCGATATATGGTTGCTCCTCATTGGTTGGTGTTGCCACCTCCTCCCTCTTCCTAGCCTATATAAGCATGCTACTTGGCTTGTATTTGCATCTCTTGTTTTTTGCATCCTCTTAATGTTATTTTTCTTCTAGCATTTGCATTACACTCTTGGAGACTAACTCTGTGTTACTATTTTGATTTTGTATCATTTGCATTCATAGTTTAGATATTTACTCTTTACACTAGTTTTCTAGGTTATTAATCTTTACAGATTCTAACAGATTCAATATATTTAGGCTTTGATTTTAGATATTCAATCTTTTCCTTCAACTAACCAATGTATACTTTGGAGTCTTCATATATATCCTTCATCTTGTCTCTTTCTTCAATAAGGAGATCAATTTATTCAAGAGCTTATTTGAGGTTCTTCATCAATTGTTCCATATCCATAGGGATGTTAATTAAGCTATTAAGCCTCTTCAAAGTAACTATGCTCCGACACAAGTTGTTTGAAATAGGAATTACTAAGGGGGGGGTGAATCAGTAATCTACAAACTTTAGTCACCAACTATATATAATTATTTAATTTAAACCATGCATAACAAAGCAATAAAGTAATGCTAAATAGTAAGAGTAATAATAAACAAAGTTAACTCATGACACCACATTTTGTTAAGTAGGGAAACCCTAGCCAAGGGAAAACCTTGGTGGGGATGATACCACTAGATAATATATTGATATATATGTTCCTTGTTAGAGGATGGACCTTGTTAGGAGTCAATGAGAAAATTTAGTATAACCAGTCCCTATTAGGAGACTTTGAATCCTTGTTAGGAGATTCCAACCTTGTTAGGAGTTGAAGTATAATGTATGCAAGAAGAGCCGACTGACCAAACATGCAATTTCAACTACAAGAAGAGCTCACTGCTCAAACAAGTAATTTACTATTATTTTCCTTCCTTGTCTAATCTCTAATCTTTAGCTCAATCTTGGATCACCAGATAAAACTTTGCATATATCACTTTCACAAAATTTTGCTCACATCACAATCTTACAAGATAGAACTAATACACCAAGATTACACATAATATCATGCTTCTTATCACAAGAAGTCCTTAGTATAAATATGATGCCTTTACATAAAGTATTTTTGGGTTAGCTAAGACCACAATTCACTTTTCCAAGTTAGAGTAAACATCTAGGATGTTGGCCCTAATTGGACAAGTAATTATTTTGCAATCAAAACAATTCTTTCCTTCAATTTTGTTGTCCTGCTTCATCAAAACATGATTAACTCTATTTCATATAGTCCCTAAAAAATTCCAAGGTTATACACATCATCACCAACATGTATACTATCTCCATATAACTTTGGTTGACATAATATGACATCTACAACATGTTATAAACAAAACGATACACTGTTGTAAACAAAATTCTATACTTAGACAATTTTTTGATAGCCAAATACTAAGATCTTTATTTCCAAGGTTTCTTGTCAACATGTACATCATGTGTTTCCATTAATGACAAAAATTACGTATTACTATTAGCCAATTGTCAACAGGAAAAACAAGAGCACAAAGACTGATGATGTTGCTAACACAAAGCATATTCATTATTGAAAACTACAATTGGAATAATTTTTATGTTGTCATTGATGTTAAACGTAATGGAGAGACATTAACTAACAATATAGAGTGCCATATCATTTGATTGATGAAGAGAATTTGAAAAGAGGAGGCAACAAGGTGAGTTAGTCAAGTTGTTGAGAAGAAATAAGTTAAGTATCATAAAATTACATTGGGCACTTGATAAGTTAGTCCTTGGCAAGATAATGTGTTGTTTGATCATTACATCAAGTAAAGAAGACAAGTGAAATGACAAGTAGTTGAGTAAAACTCTAAGCTTGACTTAGTACCAGTGTTGGTTAGTCAATAAAGGAGCTAAAATAGAAAATTAAGGAACTTAAGAACAATATGAATAAATAGTATAACCCAAGTGATGGCTATGGCTAAGAAAGTTGGGAAAGAAAACTTTAGTATTGACGAAGCACTAGTAATGTGTTGGAAATAATAATGGGAAAGTAAACTCTGAGAGGGAGGGGGGCTAAATTAGCACTTCAAAAATTTAACCAAAAAACATTCACCACACATACATCTCACAATTTAGCATGTAAAGTAAAACAACTAACTACACATGTTCATTCATAGCATGAAACAAATAACACATAACACAATAAATTTGTTTCCCAAAAACCCTTCAATGAGAAGGTAAAACTAGAGTGGGGATGACACCCAAAAATCTTCACTACTATAGCTATAAAGTGTAGCCAATTATGGTTACAATAAGTTTGACCATAAACTATGATCTACCTTGTAAGGGGTTTGACTTGTTAAAGGCTTACAAATTATGTTAGGTCTCACCCTATTAAAGGATTTCAACACTATGCTAAAAGTGTACCTTGTTAGAGGACTTTAACTTACAATAAAGAAAGCACTCAGTTAAGATATTTACACAAGTTTATCAAGACTACTCTATTAGGATATTTAGTCTATATCACTTGTTAAAATGATTTAACACCATGATCCTTTGGTTAGCACTTTGTTTCTAGATGTCATATCTTCTCTTTAATGAATCTTTGATCCTTCTAATTAGATATGTCTCTTCTATCCTCTCTCTTCTTTCCTTTGTTCTGTCTAACTAATTTTACAATTTAGATCATTGTCACAACTTCCACAGCCATCATGAATTCTCTCTATTCACTTAGAATTCATCTCCTTCTATGAATACCAAACTCCTTAGGGTTTTCCATATTAAGTAAACATAGGTGGACTAGGGTTAGGTAAGAATCAACAACTAAGATTGATCCATAATTATGCTTAAAACATCACTTAATTTGATTGGTTAATGTAATACATAGGGATTCATAATATACATCCATACATATCTTCTAGAATTATAAAACAATCATTAAGTAAGCCCAAAAATTGTTTACATAGAAGTTTTGCGCCATTACAAACAATTGTCCAAAACTGTTCACTAGACATCTAAAGGTTCTAATGCTTGACCATCACTACATTCTCAATGTTGGAACTCAACTTATGAATGGGTTGGAATACACTATTTAATCAGCTCTTGAATCAGTCAACATGTATAGATTGATCGGCTCATGAGTGACTTGGCACATACTATCTGCGCAACATCTATTGTCTAACAACTGATGCTTGACATGCTTTGATTACTCAACTCACACTGATTGTTGATAGATAATGACAAGTGTTTTGTCACTACCTTGTCAAAAAACAATATGAGATTAACAATCTCCCCCTTTGACATGAGTGAAGAAAACATGTCATGCATATACAATCCTTATTATGAGCATAACTCAGATAATATATATCCACAACTCAACTCTCATACAAAATTTTAAAGCTTCAAAATTTTGCAAAATGGATGACTAACTATCATACCTTATTTCTCTATTGCTCCCCCTAAGTAAATACTTCATTTCTATATCTAAATCTGATACTCCTATTGAGTAGATTTGTTGTTCCATGTTTCTACATTATTACTCCCCCTTACTCAAAACTTTATAATCCCCCTTTTTTGACACTTATGTCATTGGTGGTACATTGATAATGTATTTATCCAAAAAAAATTTTATGGATCTCCATTATAAACTTTAGGGCTACATTCCAGTTGTTGTATGCTGCCTCTAGAGACTAATATTGAGTATCTAGTTGGGTAGCAAGGTCAACTAAGCCATCATGAGTTGAAAGTTGGTTATCTTTCTTCATTAATGTCTCAACATAGGCTAGTTCCTTATGCAACACTTCCATGTATGGGGTCAACATGGATTGAATACTTATCAATATAGCTTGAACATTTGCATCTTGTGCTTTAAACTTGAAAAGCATACCTTATGTTGATAGTAATCTCTAAAAATGAGCTTGAATTTGACCAAGAGATAATTTTAGTGTAGTACCTATAGTTTGTAAATCTCACTATAGTTAGTCAATATCCCTCTGAACTTCCTCTATGAAACTATTCACATCACATAGCTTGGTGTAGAGAGAGAAAATATTCTCTAACACCTTCTTCACACTTTCCATTTTGGTTGCTAGATCAACCCATCTTAGTGCAATAGCACTAGATATCTTCTTAAGTACCTTTGTATGAAATTTCCTTTCAAAACCATTCTAAAAATTTAACATTTGAGTCCAAGTTTTCATCCTTTATTTTTTCAACAACAGTGACAAGTTGTTTAATGATGAGCTTGTCTTCATTCATCTCAGGGAGACCGAAAGCATCATAAAATATGTCTTTTATCTCATACAAAATTTTCTTTTTCTTATATTCCCTTCTCATCATTTCTTGTGTCTTCTTTCTCTGTAGAGCTTCCTATAGAATTCTCATCTCTTCAATTGTATTTTTGCTAGATCAAATTGGGGGAACTCAATCACCTGATCTAAACTTACATCTCCAAAAGATGTATCATTTGTGCTCCTTGATGTAATTTTATTAGGCCTTGATATTTGAAAAGGTGTAATATGTGTGCTTGGCGCCTAAGGAGAATGACTAGGAGGAGTAATAGAAATTGGTAGGGTAACCAGAGTTTGTATGGCCATTTGTTCCTCTAGTGCATTAGTCACATAAAAATCTTCAAGCTTATCATCTTTACTCTCTATCCATTGTGCTTCACCTTGTGTTTGTGGAGTAGGTATAGGAATTGTGTCCTGACCTAGGTATGGATTACTAATTCTGTGATGGAAGATGGGTTGTTTTAGGGGATGGGGGCACTAAGTTGTGTAGATCCAAAAGTAGGGTCATCAACCTATTGTACCACTGATTGAATTTCTCCTTAAGGAGTAGAGAGAGTATTTTTAGGATCTATGGATCCCCATGATGTTGGAATTCTAAAAATCTTATGAGGGGCCCATGATAATGATAGGTGGTAGTATTCTCCAAAATTCCTATATCACAATATTGTCTCTCCAAAATTCCTATATCGCAATATTGTCTCTTTTCTTAATAGAGATAACTTTCCTACATGGAAAAGTTTGATGAAGCTACACCTTGGAGGACTTGAGACCATGCACAATCTACCATTTATACTGAGCATGTTGACCCTACTAGAGCTCCAACTACTGAGGATATGAAAAAGAAGAAAGAACATAACTAGGAAATGTTGGAGATTATCTCTGCCCTAAGTTATGAAAAATTTGATGATATCAAAGGTTTTGATAGTGCAAAGAAAATTTGGAATGCCTTAGCCACTATCTATGGAGGAGACACCAATGTTCTAAAATCCAAAGCTAAAAGTCTCAAAGATAAGTTTGATGATATGAAAATGGAAGAAGGTAAAAATATTGCTCAATATGTTGCAAGGATAAAATAAGTTTTTAATGCAATAAGAGGAGCTAATGGAAAATTAGATGATGATGTTGTACTAAGAAATTTTTTAAGGATACTATTGCCTATATATGTTGTTAGAGTTTCTGCAATTCAAGAACTGAGATGTATACTAGGGATTGATCTATCACTTGAAGGTTTGGTATGTAGGCTCATTGCTTTTGAGCTATCTAACTTTGATAATTACAAACCTAAAAATATTGAATCTAATTTCAAAGCTAAGTTGTCATTGAAGTAACCTAATGAGAAGAAGAAGATAAAGTATGTGTCCAATGACAGTGATATAGATGAGGAGGATGTTGAACAACTTGAAGCAATATTGGCAAGAAGATTCCACAAAGGTAAAGGCAAGTTTAAAGGTAAAATACCTATCATTTTTTTCAATTGCAATGAGGTTGGTCATATTGCTGCTAGATGTCTAGAGAAGAAGAACTACAAAGGTAATGAAAAATTTAAAAAGCAGGAGAGATGAAGACAAAAAGGGCTACAAAGACAAAAGAAAGAAGTCATGCTACATTGTCAAAGAGGAAACAAAGGATAAATATGATGAACATGATGTTGAAGTGGTATATGTTGCAATAAAGGACAAATCTAATGAAGATGAGGCAACTACACTTGTAACTTGTGTCAACAAGAATGATAAATGGATCATTGACAGTGGGTGTTCACATCACATGACTGGATACAAAAGTAAGTTCATTACCTTGAATTGTTATGATGGAAATAGTGTAAGATTTGGTAATGATGCACCATGTTTGATAAAAGGAAAAGGTTCTATCAAACTCATAGATAAAATTTTGTGTGACAATGCTTACTATTTTGAAGAACTTAACTATAATTTGTTAAGTGTGTCACAACTGAATAATTTGGGATGTAAGGTTGAGTTTGAAAAAAAGATTGCTAAAATATATGACATCAATGGGAAATTGATTGGAAAGGGTAATCAAATTTGGAGTAATCTATTATATCTTGATCTTGATATAGAGGATGCTACTTGTCTAGTTGTAAAATTTTATGATGTATGGCAATGACACAAAAGGTTATGTCATGTCAATTTTGATAACTTGGTCAGTATCAGTCACATGAGAAAAGTTGGAGGTTTTCCTAAGTTGAAGAAGCCTGATAATATAATGTGTAAACAATGTCATTTAGGAAATATGACAAAGTCAAGTTTCAAGAGTAAAGCTCATACCTCTAAAGGAATACTAGAGATTGTTCATATTGACTTGTGTGGACCAATTGATGTGCAAAGATACAAAGGATATAAGTATATTATGCTACTTGTTGATGACTATTCTAGAATGGTGACAGTTATGTTTCTGAAATAGAAATCTAATGCTTTCCAAATGTTTAAGTAGTACTTAGCAAGAGTTGAGAAGGAAATAGGTAAAATTTTGAAGTGTTTGAGATTTGACGGAGGAGGATAATTCACATCAAATGAGTTTAAGATGTTCTATAATGATAGAGGAATCAAAAGACAGACATCTGCACTTAGAACCCCTCCACAAAATAGAATAGCTAAAAGGAGAAATAGATCTTTAATAGACTGTGCTAGAACACTCATGATGGAGAAAAATGTTGCTTTAAAATACTAGAGAGAAGCTGTAAGTATAATTGTCTATACCTTGAACCATGTACAAGTCAAGAAAGGTACTCATTCAACACCTTTTGAACTATGGTATGGATACTCACCCAATGTGAAATATTTTAAGGTATTTGGAATCAAGTGTTACATTCTCAAAGACTTCAGGAATGGTAAACTTGGAGCAAAAAGTGAAGAAGGTATATTCTTAGGATATTTCGCAAGAAGTAAATCTTATAAGTGTTTAAATACTAATGCTAAAAAAGTGAAACCAATAGCAAGTTTCAATGACTATTGAGTCACATACTATGAATGTTGAGTTGCATTCAGGAACTAAGCTACATTCAGATGCTGAGCTACAGAATGAAGTTGATGCAAATTTTGATTATGAGATTAGTGTACATTAAAGAGATGTTGAACTACCTAACAAAGATGTACACAATGATTTCAAAACTGAAAGACAAATTGAAGAAACTAGAGCTGAACCAAGGTTGTCCAAATATGTAAAGAGACATCATCTTGCTGCATAAATTATTGGAGATAAAGATGCTAGACCAATGACAAGAAATAGATTGAGAAATTTCACATGTTTTTTGAGCATGAAGGAACCTAAATTAGTGAGACATGCTTTAGAAGATGTAGATTGCATTAAATTCATAGAAGAAGAAATTGAATAAATTGAGAAAAATAAAACATGGACTCTAGTTCCTAGACTAGAAGATAAAAATGTGATTGGCAGTAGGTGGGTATTCAGAAACAAGATAGATGGAAATGGTGAAGTCACGAGGAACAAGGCAAGATTAGTTTGCAAAGGATATGCACAAGAAGATGAAATTTACTATGGAGAAACATTTTCTCCTATTGCTAGGTTGGAAGGAGTAAGAACTTTAGTTGCTTATTCTGCATACAAAGGTTTTGAAGTTTATCAAATGGATGTTAAATCTATATTTCTAAATGGTATACTAGAGGAAGAAGTTTATATAGAATAGCTAGAAGGATTTGTTGATGTTAACAATAAGAACATGGTATGTAGATTACATAAATCTCTATATGGCTTGAAACAAGCACCAAGAGGATGGTATGAGAGACTTCATAATTATCATGTGAAGATTTGATTTGAAATGACTGATGATAAAAAAAATTTGTACATGAAGACAGAGAAAGGTAAAGGCATTTTGTTAACTAAAATTTTTGTTGATGATATCATATTTGGAGGACAAGATGTGTTATGTAATAATTTTTCAAATGAAATGAAGCAAGAATTTGAGATGTCTATGTTTGAAGAGATCAAATTCTTTGTGGGTTTGCAAATATATCAAATGAAATATGGTATATATATCACTTAGTCAAAATATGTCAAGGAAATACTAAAAACTTTTGGATTGGAGGATTCCAAACTAGTAACTACACCTATGGTGATAGGACACAAGTTGTCAAAGAATGATGATTTAGCTAAGGTAAATCAAACATTGTACAAGTCTATGATTGGAAAATTGCAATATGCAGTATATAGCAGACCTAATATTGCATTGTCTGTAGAGATAGTTGCAAGATTATTTGCTAATCCCATGGAGAATCATTTGATGGATGTAAAGATAATAATAAGATATTTGAAAAGAACATAAGATTTTGTTCTATACTATAAGAAAAATTAGAAATTTGAATTAAGAGCCTATACTAATGTTGATTGGGTTGGAAATGTTGATGATAGAAAGAGCACCAATGGAGGAGCATAGTTCTTAAGTAAGCTACTAGTTATATGGACTAGCAAGAAACAAAATTGCACCTCATAATCTATTGTTGAAGCTAAATATGTTGTTGCCACTGTATTAAATTGTACAAACATTGTATGGATCAAACAATCACTCAAATGTATGAAGGAAAAAATCATAGAACCAATAACACTTTATTGTGATAATACAAGTGCTATCAATATATCAAAGAATCCTATGATGCAAACAAAGACTAAGAACATTGCAATCAAGTATCATTACTTGAGAGAGTTAGCCCAAGATAAAGAGGTGAAGATGGAATATGTTAACACAAAAGAGAAAATTGATGATATCTTCACAAAAGCATTACCTAAGGATGCTCATGAGTATCTAAGAGGTAAACTATGGGTGATACCCCTGTCAAAGGCTATCTAAATAACAAAGGAGTGCCCTGCATCAAAAAAGCTACATTTCATATGTTACAAATTGATGCAGTGGATCTTACTTTAGGAGTTGAAGAAATCAAAAAAAAAAAAACTGACACTTCAAATCAATCACAAGTAAGGTGATAGAGGGAGAAACTAAAGAAGCTTTATATTTGCATATTAAAATGACAAGTCTTTGGCATTGTTGTCAAAGAGGGAGATAATTGGAGAGATTTATTGATCAAAAAGAGAAATAGAATATGTTAACTAATCCTAAAAGGGAGATAGTTATTGATCTAAAGAACAAAGATACAAAAATCTTAACATCTACCTAGTAAGAGGGAGATACAAGAAGTAATTTAGAGGGAGTTATAAGGAAGAGTTTTGTAACCTATTCAGAAGATGGTCAAAGTTACTAATAGAGGGAGAGATTTCAATATAATGAATTATTTTCTTTTTGATATTTTGTTGATCTTACTATCTTAACCTAATTAGTTTGGTTGAACAAGTTTAGTTTTTCATTTGGTTGATTAGTTTGGTTTGCCATCAATTCCAAAGAGGGAGCTTGTTGATAATAGATTGAAAAGAAGATTGTTAAAGAGGGTGATTGTATGTTTCAATCATTATTTTGTCACTAATGTCAAACCTGCTATTTGCTGGTAAGAAAACTAATTATATGATTTAAGTACTATCTAAGAGGTAAACTAGGGGTGATATCCCTATCAAAGGCAATCTAAATAACAAAGGAGTGCCCTGCATCAAACAAGCTAAATTTCATATGTTACAAATTGATGTAGTGGATCTTAATTTAGGAGCTACCTAAAGTAATAAAAAAAAATTGACACTTCAAATCAATCACAAGTAAGGTAACAAAGAAAGAAATTGAAGAAGCTTATATGTACATATAAAGATGACAAGTCTTGTCAAAGAGGGAGATAATTGGAGAGATTTATTGATCAAAAGGAGGAATAGAATTTGTTAACTAATCCTAAAAGGGAGATAGTTATTGATCAGGAGAACAAAGATAGAAAAATCCTAACATCTACCTAGTAAGAGGGAGATACAAGAAGTAATTTAGAGGGAGTTATAAGGAAGATTTTTGTAACCTATTCAAAAGATAGAAGTTGTTGATGGAGGGAGAGATTTCATTACAAGGAATTATTTTCTTTTTGGTAGTTTGTTGATCTTACTATTTTAACCTAATCAGTTTGGTTGAACAAGTTTGGTTTGTCATTTGGCTGATTAGTTTGGTTTGCCATCAACACCAAAGAGGGAAATTTTTGATAATAGATTGAAAAGAACATTTTTAAAGAGGGTGATTGTATGTTCCAATCATTGTTTTGTCACTAATGTCAAACCTGCTATTTGCTAGTAAGACAACTACTTATATGATTTAGATACTATCACTTATTTGATTGATGAAGAGGATTTGATCAAAAAATGTAACAATAGCACCTAGTGGAAAGGTTGAGTTATGATTATGTAAAGAAGTACAAAAATCAGTTAAGACAATGATAACATGATGTATTAATAATATACTTAAGGTTACAAAGGCTAGTTATACTAAGAAAGTTTAGAAGAACAAATTACACAAAGTTTTTTGCCAAGCTTGATCGTGTAGATAGTAGGTACCAAGAAAATTTAGTGCAAGCCGAGTAGAAAATTAGTAGGAGCCAAGTAAAAGTCTATTCTAGTGTATACCGAGTAGAAAAATGGATGCTGAGTAAAGTTTAGTTGATGTTGAGCACAAGTAAGCTTTAGTTTGTGTTGAGTAATTTCAAAGAGGATGTCAAGGAACATAGTATGTATCGAGCATCAAAAGCCAGATAATGCCAAGTTGTTGCATTATTTTAAAGATAGTGAATTTGATGTATTTGAGCTAACAAGTTTGTTTTCTTGGATTGTGTGAACTAGGTGGAAGATAAGATTGATGAGCTAGTGGCATAGAATTCAAGGTAAACCATTTTTAGGAAAATTCAAAGAGGATTGAAGGAGAAGTTTCTAGAAGAGATATGGAATGTGGGGTAGATTCATTGTATCCTACCTAATATGTCCTAACCCTAAATTGGATAGTGGAGAATGAGTGGAAAAAGATTTTAATTTCCTATTTATGGGAATGGCTAGTTACAAGCAAAGGTTATCATGTGGGAGGACCTAAAGAAGACAAGAAGTAAAGGGCTTTTCTTCATCAAGTGACCTAAGAGAAGAGTCTACATTGGTATGTTAAGCAAGAAGGCTTAAGGATATGAATGCCTAAAGGGTGAACAAGCTATCAGAGCTGAAATGTGTGAAGGCCAAGTAGAATGGAGGATTGAAATAGTGATATGTAATCTAAAAATGGAGTTGTAAGTTGTTGTGAGGTCAAGCCTTACTATTACTCTCTAATAATTGTATCAGTCTAGGGTAAAATCCTTTGGATTAAGGTTGACTTGATAGTCATTTGTAAATCCCTTAATCAGGTGAGATTCCAAGTGAATGGTCTAAAGTCCTCTAACATGGCTCACTCCTAATAGGATGATTGAAATCCTTTAACAGGGTCACATTTAATAATGTGTATTATAACCTTTAAATGGGTTGGCCTTTCATAGGGCATCACTTTAGAAGAGTGACAAAGAGTAGCATGTTACTGGCGATTTTTTCCAAATTGGGTTTCCACGTAAATCATTGTGTCAAGTGTGTTGATGAATCTTTTATGTTTCATTTTTACATTTCTACAATTTTATTTTATAGTAACCAACAAGTTTTAAGTGATCACATTTAACAATGTGTATTATAACTTTTAACTGGGTTGGCCTTTCACAGGGCATCACTTTAGAAGAGTGAAAAAGAGTAGCATGTTACTAGTGGGTTTTTCAAATTGGGTTTCCATGTAAATCATTGTGTCAAGTGTGTTGATGAATCTTTTATGTTTCATGTTTACATTTCTACAAGTTGATTCTACAATAACCAACAAGTTTTAAGTGATTGCATAATCTTATGGATGCATGCATGATGATAAATGTTTTATGGGTTCACTAAGCTGTGAAAAGTTTTATTTATACATCTTGACCTTGGATAATTGATCCCCCCCCTCCCCACCCCAAAGTATTCCAACAATATTTACCCTAGATCTATATCTTAATTGAGCTGGTTGTATGCACATAGCATCTAGATCTACATTACTTAAGAAATTGATTCAATTTTGCATACACATTATCCTATAAGGTTCAAAGAGTGTATTCTCATTTATAGTTTGAATTTTGTATTGGCACCATTTCCTCTTTGGGTCCTAGCTAATCTAATTTGGATTATAAAGTGGAATCATATTTGAAGATTTCCCTCTTTCCCTCACATACATATTTGAATGACTTATTGGCCTAGAAAAGCACATAGCTACAATCATATTAAAGTTTCTCCCTTACCCCCCTAAACATGTTGGTGAACCCAATGTCATTAACTCTTTCTTTTGTGACCTGTTAGATTTCTCCTTTTTGTTTTACTGGGTATTTACCTTCTTTTAGTGAAGCTAACATTGTCAACTCTTTCTTTTTTGATCTAAAACTTCTCCTTTTAATTTTATTGGGTGGTTTCCTTCTTTTGATCAACTCAAAAAGTCCCCTCTTTCTTTGAGTTAGATCCTTCTTTATTGTTTTAGGTGTTTATCTTCTTTTTGGTGAACCCATTTGTGTTTCTTTTCATACAGTTATATTTGGCTATCTTTGGTGTAGTTAGATCTCTCTTTTATGCTCTTTATTTCATTTATATGGTTATATCTTTGTAGATTCTTCTTTTGCAATCTCCCCTTTTATGTTTTGATGACAATTATTCAATTGTATATTGTCATTGATGTTATACAAATGTTATATTATGGCCAAGAACTGCTAGTTGGAACCAAGCCCAGAAGACTCCTCTATCAGCCAAGCATAAGACAAGTTTAGTGATCTAGTTGAAGCCAAGATAGGTCAATCACCAAAGGAATTTAGTTATGAATAAGTTAGAAGTTTAGTATAAATTAAGTCAGGTTGGTTACCAAGGAACTCAATGGTAATTGAGTGATTCAGTTTTAGTTCAAGTTGACCTGCATCAGAATAATTCTCTTTATTTAATTTTCTTATGTAGGATGACTCAGTGGATGTTAATTTTTTATTTGCAAGGTTATTCAAGCCGAATTGACATTGTACTTCCTATATATGAAAGGTCAAGATATAGATTTAATAGTGTGAAAGTGTTGAGGAGGATGAGATATAAATGAAGAAGGATATTTGATTAAAGGAAAAATATCTAAGGAGTTGCAAAGAATATTTTGATCAGGAAGGATCTAGAGAATAAACTAGAATAGTGGTCTAAATCTACAATCCAAATGCTTCATAAATTAGGTCAATCATTATTACTCTCTAACAATTGTAGCAATGAAGAAATCTCTTAACAAAGTTGACTTAACAATCATTTTGTAAATCCTCTAGCAAGGTAGCATTTCTAGATTGAAGTGTCCTAAGACCTCTAACAAGGCCACTCCTAATACGGTGACTTAAATCCTTTAACAAGGTGACACCTAATAGTTTGTTTTGTAACTTTTAATAGGGTTGGCTCCTAAGAGGGCTCACTTGAAAAGAGTGAAAATATCTAACTAGTTGCATTGGTAATTTTCCCAAATTGGGTTTCCACGTTAAATCTTGGTGGAACATGTGTTCATGTCATTTTCTTATTACTTTATCTTTCTAAAACTATGTTACTAAAGGTTAATGCACATTAATTTTTCAAGATTTCTTTACTAATCGAGTTGCAGTGGATCTCCAGTTCTTACCAAGCTATGAGTCATAAGAGAGTTTGTATTGACATCTAAGGGATTTGGAATTATTTTAGTGGTAACTTATTCACCCCTACCCTCATAATTACTCCTCTTTTATTTCCAACAATTGGTATTAGAGTTGTTGGTGCTTGCAGAGAAGGTTTCAAGGACCTAAGCTAAAGATCAAGATGTCTTATAGAAGAGACATTCCTAAGTTGAACAAAGATAACTTCAAAGCATGACAGGACCTCATGAAGCTACATTTGGGAACCATTGGAGATACATGCCTAAAATTCCTAAACACCAAGTATGTGTCACCTCCTAATCCTTTGAGTGTGGATGAAATGGTAGAAGAGAAGAATCATAACACAATGATTATTGGCATTACTTCTTCTCTCAATTATATGGAATTTGATGAAGTCAAAGATTATCCTATTGCTCATAAAATGTGGAACAAGCTGTAAAAGATCTATAGAGGAGATTAAAATGTGAGGAGAGCCAAAGAAAAAAATTTAAGAGGTCAATTTGATTAGATGAAGATGAGAGAAGATGAAAACATTGAAAAATATAGTGACAAAATCAAAGCAAGTGTTAGTGCAATTAGAGCCTCAAGAGGAAAAATAGAAGATGAAATAGTAGTTAGCAAGGTATTAAGAACTCTTCTTCCTATTTGTACAATTAGAGTTTCAACTATTCAAGAGATGAGATGTGATCCCCAAAATGATATAACTTTGGATGCACTAATGGGAAGGTTAACAACATTTGAGTTGGATAACTTTGATAACTATCATCCTAGATTTCAAAACATGGAATCAACTTTCAAAGCCAAACTAAACCTTGGCAAAAAGGGAGGAAGCTCTAAAGGCAAACAATCTGATAGTGAAGAAGAAGATGAAGAATTTGATGATGATCTTGAAGCCATTGAAGCCCTACTTGCAAGGAGGTTACCAGAAGGAAAAGGTAAATATAAAGACAAAATTCCATTGATTTTTTTTTCTCTTGTGAAGAAGTTGGTCACATTGCTATAAGGTGTTCAAACAAGGAAGGTAAAGATGACAAAAATCTAGCAAGTTCAAAGGCAAGAAAGATTTCAAAAGCTAAAAAGACTACAAAGGAAAAGGTAAGAAATCTTGTTATATTGCTAAAGATTCTAGCAATGATAATGAAGATGAAGTGGTGTATATTGCTATTAAGGATGAATCGAATGATGGGGATAATGAAAAGATGGCACTTATTTCTCATGTGAGAAAGAATGAGACATCTATAATAGATAGTGGTTGTTCTCAGCACATGACTTGTGATAAAACAAAGTTTGAACACTTGGATCACTATGATGGTAGAAGTGTCAAATTTGGAAACAATGAACCATGTTATGTGAAGGGAAAAGGTTGCATTGCATTGACTGATGGAATCAGATGTGATAATGCCTACTAGATTAAAAAATTGAGACACAATATTCAAAGTTTGGAACAATTAAAAAACATTGGATTCAAAGTAAGATTCATAAATGGGAAGGCTAGGTTTCTAGATGGTAAAGGAAACCTAATTGGAACTGGAAATTAGACAAAAAGTAATCTATTTTGTATTGATCTCTCTAATAGTTCATGCTTCTTGGCACATGCAGAGGAAAGTTGATTATGGCATAAAAGGATGTGTCATGTAAACTTTGATAATCTAGTTACTATAAGAAAAAAACATAAGAGTAAGAGGTATTCCAAATATGAAGAAACCTGAAATGGTCATATGCAAACAATGCCAGATTGGAAAGATGGGTAAAACTAGCTTCAAAAGTAAGAACTACAATACTAAAGAAGTCTTGGAACTAGTCCATATAGTGTTGGGTGATGCGACGCGCTCCCTGCCCACAGGTGGTTAATTATGTGGTGTTCCATGTCCACTAACAGTCATGGCTTTTGGTGCAACGGAAAATGGGCCCTACAATTGGTATCAAAGCAAGGTTGTCTTTCAGTTATCCTTTGCAGGAAAGTCTCACGGTTAAGTGGGAGTCTCACAGTTGAGTGGGAGCAATGGCAGATGAGGGTAAGTTGAGGGTTGACAGGTTTAATGGGTAGAACTTCTAGTTATGGAAGATGCAAATGGAAGACTATTTATATTAGAAGGATTTATGGAAGCCGTTGGAAGGAAAAGCCAAGAATCAGGGAACTATGTCAGAGGCTGAATGGGATCTTTTGGACAGAAAGGCACTCGGAAGCATTCAGTTATGCTTGGCACCATCGGTGGCATTTAATATTACAAAAGCAAAGACGACAGAAGATTTGATGAAAAGCCCTCCGCTTCAAATAAGGTATTTCTCATGAAGCGTTTATTTAATATGAAAATGGCAGAAGGTGGATCTGTTGCAGATCATTTAAATGAGTTTAATACTATTACTAGTCAATTATCTTCCGTGGGTATCAATTTTAATGAAGAAATTAGGGCTCTCTTGATTTTGTGTTCTTTGCCTGAAAGCTGGAATGGCTTGGTAATGGCGGTGAGTAATTCTATTCCTGGATCTAGTACCCTAAAATATGATGATGTGATCGGTGTTATTTTAAGTGAGGAAACTCATAGAAAATCCTTAGGTGGATCTACATCAGAAAGTGCTTTAAATGCACAAAGCAGGGGCAGAATGACTGAAAGAGGAAGTAACTCTGGAATCGTGGGAAATCAAGAGGAAAGTCAAAGGGGAGGAGGTCTCAATCGAGAGGACCAAATGATTGCTGGTACTGTGGGAAACCAAGGCACAAAAAGAAAGATTGCTGGACTCGAAAGAAATTTGAAGGAGATAAATTAGATGGAGACAAAGAGGCAAATGTGGTAAGTAACAAATCCGAAGAGGATGCTTTGCTTCTGTATTTAGAGAGTGTTGATGATTCATGGGTTTTAGATTCTGGTGCTTCTTTTCATGCTACACCTCATAGAGGTTATTTCATTGATTATGTCCAAGGGGATTTTGGGCTTGTTTATTTGGGGGATAATGAACCCTGTCAGATTGTTGGAAAGGGAAAAATTAAGATTAAGTTGCAGAATGGGAATCATTGGCTACTACATGAGGTAAGACATGTTCCAAAGCTAAGTAGGAATTTAATTTCAGCAGGGCAACTTGGTGATGAGGGTTGTATAGTTACTTTTAATGATAAAAATTGGAAGGTTTCTAAAGGTTCCCTTGTAGTAGCAAAAGGTGTGAAAGTAGGCACCTTATATCTTTGTACAGGTCATATTGTTCCTTCTACTTTGATTGTTTCAAAGAAAAATGAATATTCAGGAACAATTACTGCAGTTGAGCAGGGAGAACAAATAGCTGTTGTAGATTCTGATACAACGTTGTGGCACAATAGACTTGGGCACATGAGTGAGAAAGGTATGAAAGTACTTCATTCAAGGAAAGTTTTACCAGGTCTAAAATGTGTGAATATGGATTTCTGTGAAAGTTGTGTGTATGGAAAACAAAAGAGAGTGAGTTTTGTAAAGACTGGGAAGGAAAACAAAAAGGAGAAATTAGAGCTTGTGCATACAGATGTATGGGGACCGGCTCAGGTATCTTCCCTTGGTGGCTCTCATTATTATGTTACATTTATTGATGATGCAACTAGAAAAGTATGGGTTTATTTCCTTAGACAGAAATCTGATGTATTTCAAACTTTTAAGAAATGGAAATGCTTGGTTGAAAATGAGACTGGTAAGAAATTAAAATGTCTCAGATCTAATAATGGTGGTGAGTATTTCAGTCATGAATTTGAAGATTATTTCTCCACTAATGGTATTCGTAGACAAAAAGTTGTTCCAAGGACTCCACAGGAAAATGGAGTGGTTGAACGCATGAACAGGACTATAATGGAGCATGCAAGGAGCATGAGGTTGCATGTTGGGTTGCCCTTACACATGTGGGCGGAGGTTGTCAATACTGCAGTATATTTGATTAATAGAGGACCCTCTACTCCTTTGGGCTGTGGTATTCCAGAGGAAGCATGGACTGGTAAGAAGGTGAGTTATTCTTTTCTCAAGACCTTTGGTTGTGAAGCTTTTTCTCATATAGACTCTGAAAATAGAACCAAGCTAGAAGCTAAATCAAAGAAATGTGTCTTTGTTGGATATGGCATTAATGAATTTGGCTATAGGCTTTGGGATTTTGAAAATCATAAAATTATAAGAAGTCGGGATGTCATATTCAATGAAAAAGTGTTGTACAAAGATCTGTTGTAGCAACATGAGAAGAAAGAAGATGATTATGTAGTGCTGGATGATACTCCAAAAGCTGATGTTCCAGCCATTCCTCATGATGTGCAACAACTGCAACAACAAATACCACACACACCAGTGAATGTTAGACAATCAACAAGGCCAATTAGACCTCCACAAAGGTTTTCTCCCTCTTTGTATTCTATTTTACTTATTGATGCTGGTGAACCTGAAAGTTATGATGAAGCTATGCAAGTGGATACTAAGATTCAGTGGGAGTCTGCAATGAAAGATGAAATGGACTCTTTGCTGAAAAATAAGACATGGGATTTGTGCAAGTTGCCTGCAGGTAAAAAGGCTTTACAGAATAAATGGGTTTACAGGTTGAAAGAAGAGGAAGGAGGTAAGAAAATATTTAAGGCTAGGTTAGTTGTAAAAGGATTTGCACAGAAAAAGGGAATTGATTTTGATGAGATATTTTCTCCTGTTGTTAAAATGACTTCTATTCATACTGTTTTAAGTCTTGTGGCTATTGAAGATTTTCATTTAGAGAAGATGGATGTTAAAATAGCCTTTCTTCATGGTGATTTGGATGAAGAAATATATATGGCTCAGCCATAGGGTTTTGAGGTCAAAGGTAAGGAGAACTTAGTGTGCAAATTGAAGAAAAGTTTATATGGCTTGAAGCAAGCACCTCGGCAATGGTATCTGAAATTTGACAGTTTTATGCATGAGCATGGATATAATAGGTGTCATTCAGATTACTGTGTTTATTTTAAGAGGTTGGATGATGATAGCTACATTATTTTATGTTTATATGTTGATGATATGCTTATAGCTGGGTCTAACGTGGATCATATTAAGGGGCTGAAATGCCAATTAGCACATGCATTTTCTATGAAGGATTTGGGGGCAGCAAAACAAATCCTTGGTATGAAGATTTGTAGAGATAGGAAGAACAGAACATTGACGCTATCTCAAGCTGATTATGTTGAGAAGGTGTTGCAATGTTTCTCTATGGATAATGCTAAAGCTGTTAGCACACCTTTACCTGGTCATTTGAAATTGACTAAGGAGATGTGTCCCAAGACACAGGAAGAGGAGGATAAGATGTCCAAGGTACCCTATGCTTTAGCTGTAGGAAGTTTGATGTATGCTATGGTATGCACTAGGCCAGATATTGCACATGCAGTGGGAGTCGTTAGCAGGTATATGAGTCATCCAGGATTTGAGCATTGGAATGTTGTCAAGTGGATTCTTAGATATTTGAGAGGAACATCCAATAAGTGTTTACACTTTGAGGGCTCTACTACTGATTTATAGGGCTATGTTGACTCAGATTTGGCTGGGGAGATTAATACCAGGCAGAGTACTACAGGTTATGTCTTTACTGTTGGTGGGGCAGCCGTGAGCAGGGTTTCTAGGCTACAGAAGATTAATGCTCTCTCCACTACAGAGGCAGAGTATGTTGCTGCTACAGAGGCAACCAAAGAGATGATATGGCTTCAGTTCTTCTTGGAAGAATTGGGACATCCTCAGAAGGATAATTATTTGTTCACAGATAGTCAGAGTGCCATTCATCTTGCTAAGAATTCAGCTTTGCATTCTAAGACCAAACACATACAGTTGCGGTACCATTTCATTTGGTCAGTTTTGGAGGATGGACAGTTAAAGCTGGAGAAGATACATACCAATGAAAATCCAGCAGATATGTTGACAAAGGTTGTAACAAGGGAGAAGTTGAACTCCTCTTTAGCTTCAGTTGGTCTTTTAGACTAAATGTGAATAAAAGAACAATAGAGTCTAGGGTGGTTTGATCTAGTGGGAGCCCCATGCGGTAGTTGTATTGCTACAGGATCAGTCTCCAAGTGGGAGATTGTTTTTTAGTGTGGAGCCTAATCAGTCCCCAAGTGGGAGATTGTTAGATTGTGGTGACTGATCAGGAAAGTACTGTGCTGACATGTTATAACCCTAAAGTGGTTTAATACTTGTATAAAAAGGGCTTAGGGTTGGGTATTTTTGTGTGTACTGATACGAAATTGGTTCTTGCGGCGGTATTGAGCTGTAAGGGATTACAGATTGTAATCAGGTTGTAATCACTGGATTGTAATAAGATCGGACTTGCTGTTTGGTGGACGTAGCCCAGGGATTGGGTGAACCACGTTAAATCTTGGTGCCTTGTGTTCATTTCTGTGTGTTCTATTATTTTCTGTTATTGGTTATATTTGCATGTAGTTTTTATTTCTGTCCATGGTTTATCCTAACATACAGATCTTTATGGACCAATAGGCATAGAGAGCTACATTGGAGAAAAATTGTTCATTTTGTTCGTTGATGATTATTCTAGGATGATGATGCTAATATAGTTAAAGAATAAATTTGAAGCTTTTCAAAAATTCAAGTGGTACTAGCTAGAGATGAGAAGAAACAGGTAAGAAGTTAAAATGCTTAAGATCAGATAGAGGAGGATAATTCATCTCTAATGAATTCAATGAATTCTACAATGAAAGAGTAATTCTAATAAAATAACTTCTATGGGGTATAGCACAAAATGGAGCCCCTAAATCTAAAACCCATGAATCATCTTCATTTTATAGTGAAATAAGAAAAGCATCCTCTTCAAATTTATTACTTACCACATTTTCCTCCTTATTACCTTTTTTTGTCTCCATTATTCTTGTGAGACCAACCATCTTTCTTCTTGTGACCTAGTTTCCCATAGTACCAATAATATCTTGGTTTTCTAGATTGAGTCTCTTTCCATCTAATTTTCCTCTTGATTTCTCATTATTTTTAGAATTATTTCTTTTCTCTATCATTATGCCCCTACTTTTGACATTCAAAACACTGGCTAGTGTTGGTATGCCTAAGCTTTTTCTATGAATTTCCTTACTTTAAACAATACCAACAACATCATCAGTTTTTAGGGTATTTAAACCATAAATATAGTTACTAACAATCATTACCAATTCATTCCAACTTTCAAGCAAAAAACATAGGATTAAAAGAGCCCCAATTTCTTCATCAAAATTGACTTTTACAATAAATAATTGATTGGTAACTATATTAAACTCATTTAAATGATCAACAAAAGACCCGCCTTCTAACATCTTCATATTAAATAAATGCTTCATGAGAAATATCTTATTTGAAGTGGAAGACTTTTCATAAAACTTTGCTAGTTCATTAATTATTTACTTGTCTTTACCATTGCAATATTAAATACCATTGGTTGTGCTAGACATTAAAAAACACTCCAGGTTCCTTTCTATCCAAAATATCCTAGCCCCCATTTGACATTTTTGGGTCTTTCTTGGATTTTCCTCCCAATGGCCACCATTAATCCTTCTAATATAGATAGTCTTCCATTTTCATTTTCTACAACTAAAAGTTCTACTTATTAAACTTCTAAAACTTCAACTTACCTTTGTCTTCCAAATTACTCTCACTCAATTGTGAGACTCCTACTCAAGCATGAGACCTTCCTATAGAGGATAACGGAAACAACTTGACTCTAATACCACTTGTTAGGATTATTTAGGTAGAAAATAGTTAGATGTAAATGTAACCAATAACAAAAAGGAACAAATCACACATAAATGGAACAAAATACACAAATATTTAATGTGGTTCACCCAATCTTAAACTACGCATACCAAATGAAGAGTTCAATATTATCTAGTAATTTCAACCTAATGTAATCTTCAATCTCCCTTATGAATCAATATCACTACAAGAATCTCTATATCATCTTTACTAAAACCCTAACTATAAGTGAATATTTTATGACTCATATCAACTTAAGAAGTTACCCCTAAACATACTTGAAATTCAACCTTGGAAAGGGTTGACAAGTCAAATTGGAAAAATGCTTGATGAGTTAACTAAAAAAACATTTGGGCCATTGCCTCAAATGCCACGCCTTATGAAAAGTGTATAGTACTTTCTTGACCAGTCACCGCAAATTAACATGTATCACAAGGTAAGATTGTACCCAATTTCATTATATAATTCTATCAAAATATTTCCTCAAAAAAAAAAATACAAATGCCACTAAAAAATTCATAAGCTAATATAATTTCAAAGAGAAAATATCATAAATGGCACCATATTTTTTATATTGTATCTTGCATGGGACCATATTTAGACATTATTTTGTAATATATAATCTAAATCTTTAGTACCAAATATGTAAGGATACTACATATACATGGATGGACAAAGAACCAAGGGAATGAGCTCAACTTAACATAGTTTGTACTTTTTGTCATTAAATAATTTTATCAAAATAATCACAAAAGTAAAGTAAAATGACATAAATTGGCTATCATTAGAAGAAAAATACTAGACATAAATTTTTATTTTTGATATTGTATCTTACATGGGACCATATTTAGGTGTTATTTTGTAGCATACACATGAATCATTTTTAGCCCAATCAGAATTTTTATAGTGACATTGATTTAGTTCTAGTAGTATCTTATTTATACCAAAGTATCTCTTAATTTTTCAAAAAAATCCATGAATAAATTATCATCATTGAAAAAATTACCTTTATAGATCAGGTCAATTACCAAACTTAAGCTACATATTCTTCATATTCATGTGTATATATATGATATATAAATCCCTTGTGCTTTCCTTGTTGATGATGTCACCCTATAATAATTTGTATACCCTCCATATATGTTGGTCTTTTCAATCACACACCAGAGAACCAAAACACATTTATTAGTTTAAAAAAAAAAAATTTAAAGGTTTTTTTAATAATAGTTTATATGTTAAATCTATCTCTAAAGAGGGGGATATGATTTTTTTTTATTTGGATAAAAAATAAGAGGGGAGAGCACATCGTAACATAATTACAAGTGAATGATTAAATATGATATTGACACACAAGTGACAAAACATTAATGGGAAAATTTAAACTACGTGACATAAAAAGTCATGGAAAACATGTGTAAAAGTATATTAGGTGGAAAAAGCATAGTTCATCAAATAAATTAACCTCACTTGGGACTAGATAAAAAGTCTTACACAAGATTAAAAAATGATAACATGCCTATGTTGTAAGAAGAGGTAGGAGACATTGAATGCTACATAATAGAATGTGAAATCTATACTAAAGTTTACATAATTTATTGAAGACATGTAATGGACACCAAATGTCAATGCATCATAGATTGTGACACCTATAATGACATTTGTATCATGTACAAAGACAATCTAATCATCTTATTTGAAAAATTCATGAAAAGCATTTCAAGAAAGGAAATCTAGGTGGAAGATAACATATTACATCAAAGATTTTAACCCCACATGAGACTAGATTAAAAAAATCTATAGAAGTATAAAACTCGAAGAAGAATGGAAAATGAGAACATGCCTATGTTGTAAGTATAGGAAGTAAACATTGAATGCCATGCCATAAAATGTGATATCTATAATGATATTTGTAAATAATAAGAAAGACTTAATGGGCACAAAATGCTAATAAACATAGATTGCTAAATTTATTATGATAGTTGTACAATCATGTACCAAGAAAATTGAAAAGATGAGACGATCTAGCCATCTTTTTTGAAAAAGTTATGACAAGTTCTTGGTAAAGAAAACAAAATCATGGAAGAAAACATAGTTCATCAAATCGTTTAGCCTAACATGAAATATATATATATATATATATATATATATAAGTAAAAATCTTTGAGAAGAATGGAGAAATGAAACATGCCAATGTTGTAAGAAGAGGTAGTAAACTTTGAATGCCATATCATAGACTATAAAATATATATTGATATTTATATAATATACAAAAGACTTAACGAACACAAAATAAAACTACATGTCAAAGATTGTGAAACCTATAATGACATTTGTATCATGTACAGTGCCACTTGGAAAAAAGGGGATAACCTAACCATCTTATTTGAAGAAGTCCTTAAGAGCATTTGAAAAAAGGAAACTTGGTGGAAGAAAGCATAGTTCATCAAAGAATTTACAGCCAAATGAGACTAGATAAATTTTCTATATAGAAGTTAAAAAACTAGAGAAGAATAGAAAATGAGAACATGTCTATGTTGTAAGAAGATGTAGTAGACATTGAATGGCATATTGTTGAATGTGAAATCCATAATGACATTTATAGAGTTTACAAAGACTTAATGGACTCAATATGTATGTAAATTGTATATTTCTAAATTTCACTTATTATGATAATTGTTTTTCTTGAATAAGATATTAGTATAGTTGTATTACATACAAATAAATTTGAAAAAAATAGGGGTGACCGAAGCATCTTATTTGAAAAAAAAAGTTAAAACAAGCATTTGGAAAAAGGAAAATGTAGTTTATCAAAGAGTTAACCTCACACAATACTAGATCAAAATTTTATATAGAAGTAAAAACTTTAAGAAGAATGGAGAAAGTGAGCATGCCTATGTTATAGGATGAGGTATTAAAAATTTATTTTTATATTATAGACTATACAATATCTAGTGACATTATAGAATATACAAAAGACTTCACAAATACAAAATATAATTACATCATGGATTGTGAAACCTATAATGATGTTTGTATCATCTACAAAGTCATTTGGAAAAAAGGGACAACTTAACAATCTTATTTGAAGAATTCATGACAAGCATTTGAAAAAAGAAAATTGGGTGGATGAAAGCATTGTTAATCAAAGAATTTAACCCTAAACGAGTCTCGATAATTTTTTTATATAGAAGTAAAAAACTTAGAGAAGAATGGAAAATGGGAACATGCCTATGTTGAAAGAAGATTTAGTAGACATTGAATGCCACAACATAGAGTGTGATATCTATAATGACATTTATAGAGTATATAAAAGACTTAATGGACAAAAAATTCAATAAGTCATAGATTGTCAAATTTATAATGACAATTATATTATGTACAAAGAAAATGAAGAAAATAAAATAACCTAACCATCTGATTTGAATATGTCGCAACAAGTATTTGGAAAAGTCAAAATTGATGGAGAAAATCATAGATCATCAAAGAGTTTAACCTCATGTGAAACTAGATAAAAAATTATATAGAAGTATTTTTTTAAGAAGAATGGAGAAAGGTAACATTATTATGTTGTAAGAAGTAGTAGTAAATATTGAATTCCATATCATAGACTATGAAATCTATATTGACATTTATAGAATATACAAAAGACTGAATGGACATAAAATGTGAGCACGTTAGAGATTGTGAACCTATAATGAAATTTGTATCATGTACATTGACAAAAAGAAAGGTGGATGACCTAACATCACGATAATTATTCAAAAAAGTTAAATTAGTGGAGGAAAGCATAGTTCATTAAGGAGTTTAAACCCATATGAAACTATATAAGAAAATCATATAAAGTAAATTCCTTTAAGAAGAATTGAGAAAGGGAGCATGCTTATGTTGTAAGAAGAGTTGGTGAACATTGAATGCCATATCATAACTATGAAATCTGTATTGACATTTATAGAATATACAAAAGATTTATGGAAACAAAATGCAACTACATCATAGATTGTGAAACCTATAATGACACTTATATCATGTACAAAGACAATAAAAAAAGGTGGATAACCTAACATCACAAGAAGCATTCAAAGAAAGAAAAATCAGTGGAGGAAAGTGCAGTTCATCAAAAAGATTAACCCTACACGAAACTAGATAAAAAAGATTTATGTAGAAGTAAAAGCCTTTAAGAAAAATGGAGAAAGGGAAAATGCTTATGTTGTAAGAAGAGGTAGTGAACATTGAATGTCATATCATAATTGGGTAATCTATATTGACTTTTATAGAACATAAAAAGGAGTTAAATGGATACAAAACACAACTACATCATAGATTATGAAACCTATATAATGACAATTTTATCATGTACAAAGACAATAAAAAAGGTGGCTAACCTAACATCGCAACAAGCATTTTGAGAAAAGATAAATTAGTGGAGGAAAGCATAGTCCATCAAAGAGTTTAACCCCACACGACTCTAGATAAAAAAAAATATTATAGAAGTAATAGCCTTTAAGAAGAATGGAATAAGTGAACATGCCTATGTTGTAAGAAGAGGTAGTAAACATTGAATGCCATATCGTGGGCTATGAAATCTATATTGATATTTATAGAATATGCAGAAGGCTTTATGGACCCAAAATGCAACCACATCATACATTGTGAAACCTATAATAACATTTGTGTCATGTAGAAAGACAATAAAAAAAAGTGGATAACCTAACCATCCTATTTGAGAAAGTCACGACAAACATTTTAAAAGAAAAAAAAAATAATGGAGGAAAGCATTGTTCATCAAAGAGTTTAACTCCATGCCAAATAGAAAAAAAAGTTTATATAGATGTAAAAGAATGGTAATATTATATTTGTATGAATAGGTAGTCAAAATTGAATGTTGCATCATGGAATATGAAATCTATAATGGCATTTGTATAATATACAAAAGATGTAATGAACAAAATATCTCACTACATAATTGACTATGAAACCTATAATGACATTTGTATCATCTACAAAGACAATAAAAAAAAGGTGATATTATATCCATCTTATTTGAAAATTCGCGACAAGCATTTAGAAAAAACAAATTGAATGAAAAAATAATATAATCACGAAGAATTTAACCCCTCGCATAACTAAATTAAAAAAAAAAAATTGTATAAAAATAAAGGAATATAAAATATAAAATAAGAACATGCCATGAAATAAAAACTATAACCTATCATCATATATCATTGAATATGAAACGTTAATGATAAAAAAAATCACACTATCTCATCTAAAAGCATAACATATGAGCACAATATGCCAATGCATCATAAATTATAAATCTATAATGACACTTGTACCATAGATAGAAACCATCTATGAAAAATAATAGTCTAGCCATCTTACTTGAAGTGGGCCTACATAAAACAACGAGATCTCAATCATATAGACAACTTGATGTCATTCTATGAAAATATTCCCTTGATTAATTTAATGCCACAAGAGTCATGTGTTAGCTAGAGTTACGTGTAAATATGAAAAAGGTTTTGTCTCTTGTTATTATTAATTATTAATTATTAATTAGATTAGTGGTGCCCAACACATTTACTTGGCAAACGATGTGGCGAATGAAACATACTTTGTCTTAACTCGAGGATAAAGAAATGCGACATAAATTATTTTTGCAATTTTTTATTATTATTATACACGGATACATTATCGATAAACGGATAAGCTTCTAACGCCCTTATAATCAATCCTCCGTCATGTGTTGAATATGGCTATGATATAAAGTACATAAAGCTTTTAACTGTTTTGTCATATCAACATTCTTTACTATTTTTATTTTCTCTTCACAAAAGTCTTTGTTATTATCATTATTATTATCATTATCATTATTATGATCATGACAAGGCCAATAATTAACCCGGGGAATGTTTTTTTGAAACAAAATTAAACAAAATTATAATGGGCATTTGGGTATTTTTAGTATTATATAATGGTTAGTGTATAATGATTAGTGTATAAACATTATTGTATATGATTAAAGTATATTACTTTTTGTTTGTTTTGATTGGGTATTTTTAATATTATATAATGGTTAGTGAATAACGTACTTATAAACTAATTTCATTTTATTTATATATATGTTTTATAAAAATAAATTTTCATTATTTTGAGTTTATTTGATTGAGTAATTTTTATATTATATAATAATAAGTGTGAGAAGTTTAGTGTAGAGATTGTCCAACTTGTCATATTCTTGTATCATTTATATTTTTGTCATATTTTTTTTGTCAAGTTCAAGTACACTAAAACTTAGCAAAAATTCACATTTGGTGTGATTCCTCATTCTAGACGTCCAAAAACATCCCTTTTAGTTTTAAACTATTTCCCTCTTATTAAATAAATCTTGTTTAATTAATTGACCTTGAATATATAATTAATTTTAATTGATTGATTATATTACCCCCCTTTCTTCTACAAAGTTAGTTAAATTTATTTAATTAATTATATTCATATTTCTTCTATACTTCATAATGTATTCGATATTAAATACATTTAACCCATTTGCCACCTTTATTTGAACAATCTTATATTTAATGTCCCCTCAAATCACAATCCCTTGGTTTAATTACTTAAGTCCCAAACCTAGCCTAAATCCTTACCCATCACCATTACTTATAAACATACTCATGTAATGAACCATGTTAATTTTGTGAGTCCAAAAAATTAGTCTCCTAATATTGAAGAACCAACTACATTCTTACAAGGATGTCTTCTCTTTCTACTTTGGGATTTTCTCACAAATTTTTGAGCATTTTGAGCCTTTCAATTCTTCCACTTTATCTGCTCTCTTAAATGAGTAATCCCTTCCAAAGGTTACTCACAAATGTGTGAGCAACTCAAGCCTTTTACATGGTCAACTAGTTTTCTTGTGTGTGTTGGTCCTACTACATGTCAATATACTAAAAATTAGTATACTCACTAATCTCAATTTTTTATTTGAGATCACACATTTCGCTTATCTACGGGTTAGTGCTAGCTATAACTCAATTGCTCAGGATTAAGAAAAAATACAAACATGAAAATAGAAACACAACACACAATATTTATCTCATGGAAACCTAGCTAGGGTAAAAAGCACGGTGTGTGAGTCGATCCTCGCAAAGCTTGCACTCTTCTAAAGTGTACCCAATCAAGAGCTTATCCATGTTAGAAGATTACAATGATGTTGTTAGGTGTCACCTTGTTAGGGGATTTCGGTAAGACATGTTAAAGTCTTTCCTTGTTAGGAGTAGCCCGATTAAAGGACTTTAAAACACAAATTAATGTGTCACCCAGTTAAGGGATTTGTACAAAGAACCTGTTTGGGTCCACCTCAATGAGATTTTATGTTGTAAAGATTAGTAAACAACTAGAAATGATCTAACAATATTTATACTATACTTAGCTTGAAATAGATCCTTCTTCATCTCTCTTGACTAGCCTTATGTTAACTTATGCCTTCTCTTGGATTTGCAACTTTAGATTCTAGCCACTTGTGTGCTTGGCTCTTCATTATTATGGACACAATACACCTTATGTTGTTTTAGCTTTCTTTCCTCTTAACACAATAGGTCCTTCAAGATCTTTCTTTGATCACTCTCCTTTACACTGTGAGATTCCACTTTAGCTCATCTCTTTGGTTATTCTCTTGGCAATCTAAACTTTACTCTTCCAACTATGTTTTCTTTTATACTTTTCTCTTTCTTCACTTGGAATACTTGATTTGTGAATTCAAAATTTGAATTCCCGCCCTACTACTAGCTTAGCTTCTCATTGTAGTAGTGCATCTCCCTTGTCATTTATGACATGTTCGTACAAGAGTCACGAGTTCCATGAGTTCTTGATGACTTTCTATTTTTGGAAATAATTCAAATTTGAATTCTTTCAATTGTTCCTCAATCTATTCCCCCATTACCATTAAATGCTATATTGAGTGCACTCTTACCCTCTACATGACTAGGTAATCATGATTTTCCTTCTTTATGCTCATCTTCCTAACCTCACTAATTCAACTTACTGTTATGTATGCTTTTCTTTATACTTTGCATCCATTTTCTTATGTGGACTTCACTTAGCATTTTTAAGTGGATCACATTTTTCATCGCCTTTACTGGGATTTCACATTGTCTCTACTCTGATTACCTTTGTGAACTAGAGTTAAACATTAGTGTTCTTTTTTGACCGAGCCTTTCTACCGGTCTTGATTTCTTTGTATGTGTTTCCATCAATGACAATACCTTTGATGATTGAGTCTACCAATTAGTCCTCAAGACACTTTGGCCTACAATCTCCCCTATTAGAATTGATGGAAACACTTAGTCATTTTAGCACTCTTTGTTTTGTGTGTGTGCCTTGTTTTCCTTCTTTCATTGTCTCTCCTTAAGATAGTGCATTTTCATACTTTGATCATCTACACCTCCTTTCATCTTTTTGCTCCTCCTCTCAAATTCTCCCCCTTTGATGACAATGCTAAAGGAAACCAACTTTTCTTTCATGTTGGTCTCTTGAATTCTCCTCCTATGGAGTGGTCCCTTATTCTCATCAATCCACTTTTAGTCTTCTTCATTTCTTGACTGTGGATTCATGTCTACTTGTCTGAGCTTAGTTGAGGCTAGATAGGGGTAAGATCCCTAACCTTTCTCTTAGATACTCAAAAGAATCCTTCTAAAGAGGCTTTGTAAAGATATCGACCAATTGCTCCTTGGTTGGTACATCTTCCAAATTGACCTCTTTTGTTTGCACTTGTTCCCTCAAAAAATGGTATTTGGTGGATATGTGATTTGTCTTTGAGTGCATAACCAAATTTTTGGACATGTTGATTACGCTAGTGTTGTCACACATGATAACTATTGGTTCCTCCATTTTCTCTTAAATTCCTTCAATAAGTTGTTTGATTCAAACAACTTGACTACAATTCATTGTTGTAGTAACATATTTTCTCTAGTTGTTGACTATGATATGTAGTTCTACTTCTTGCTAGTCTAGGTAATCAATCTTCCTCCAAAAAAGAATGTACCTCTACTTGTGCTCTTCCTATTATCTATGGTCCTTTCCCAATCAACATCTATGAATATACCAAGTTCAAAGTTACTTTTGCAAGGATATCAAAGGCCATATTCTTTAGTACAATTTAGATACTTGAAGATTCCCTTCACATCTGTCATGTGTGAGTCATTTGGCTTGGTAAAAAATCTAGCTACTAACCCAACTACTTGTGTTATGTCTAATCTATTGTGCACCAGATATTGTAACATACCAATCATGCATAGGTAAAATGTTCCATTCACTTCAAGGCCTTTATATTCCTTTGATATCTTGTAACTGGTTTCTATTAGAGTACCCACTAGTTTTGCTTTCTCCATCCCAAATGCCTTTAGGATTTCCTTAACATACTTAGTATACCCTATGAAGATTCCTCCCTTCAACCGGGACACATGAATCCCAATAAAGAACTTGATTTATCCGATCATGGGCATTTTGAAGTCATTCTTCATGGCTTCAGAAAAGTGGGCACTTATCTTATTGTCTACTCCAAAGATGTTGTCATCTACGAAGATCTTTGTAATAAAAAAACTTATTTCTATTTCTTTCTTTATGTATAGATTGTAGTTATCACTCATTCTTATGAACCCAACCTTTATCAAGTATGAGTGCAGTCTCTCATAACATGCTCTTAGTACCCATTTCAGTCCATACAAGGTTTTTCTTAGTCTACACACTTGGTTCTGCATATGCAAAATTGGGGCCTATGATCCTCACATACACTTCAACATGGTCAATACCAACGAGATCATCCCGAAATAAATATTGTATTGTTTATTCGAAAAAGATCCAATAAAATGACTTGTTGCCTTCTAACTAGAAGGATTTTGCCTATTTGCTCTTAGACCGAGAAGCAAGCAATTAGACCTTTTAGTAGAAGGATTTTATGCAACTGTATGATCGTGCAATTAGTCTAAATGAGAAATGCAATTTAATCTAAGAAATGAAGAAGTGTGGTATGCTAAATGGATGCATATTTAAAATCTAAATGATATTACAATGAAAGAAATAAAGCTATACAAATGTGAGCAAGTGAGTAAGAATTTCAGCATAAGTTTGACACAAATTCCAAAATTCATTCCCTATAATGAGGAAGAGAGAGCTTCTTTTATAGAATCCAACAGGTGATCAACGATTGAGATTAATCAGAATGGACGGTCAAGATTGAAGAGGAGATCTAGTCATAAAGGAAACTTCCTCATGAAAAGGGAGTTAATTGGTTGCCTTTGAGTGATAAAAGGAGTTAACTGGTTCCTTTTTGAGTGATAAAAGGAGTTAACTAGTCCCTTTTGAGTGATAAAAGGAGTTAACTGGTTCTTTTTTGAGTGATAAAAGGAGTTGACTGATTCCATTTTGAGTGATCAAAGGAGTTGACTAATTCCTTTTTGAGTGATAAAAGGAGTTAACTGGTTCCTTTTTGAGTGAATATTTAATTTAATAAAATAGAATATGACCTCATAAATGGATAACTTTAACTAATTGAATAATTAAATTTAATAAGTAAAAAGAGGAGATATCTTATTAAATCAAATCTATTTAATTCCTTTGTTTATTAGCTAAATAGGTAATTTTAATTTAATTAAAGTAGAACACTTATAATTAAATTAAATTAAATCAATAGGTTTATATAGCTAATTTGAGTCGATATTTAGGAATTAAATAAATAATATGCTTAATGCAGATTAGGATTTTCTGCATTTGACACCTAGGTCAAGTAGTGATTATCAGAATTAGAATTGCCTAGTAAAATAGGACTTAGGAATAATTGAATAAAAAAAAGTTGGTTAATATGGCAATGTGCCAATTTTGGGGTATCACATTAGCCCCTCTTTGAATGAATGTGTGAGCAACATGTTTGATTCAAAGAAATTAGAAGTATAGATCAAGAAATGAGATTGGTTCTGAAATTGATGATACAGAGACCAATTGATTAGCTTTTAAAGGTTATCTCCAAAGCAAAAATTAACCTTAAGGGATCCAGATAGAACACCTAGATACCAAAGTTGATTGCATAAAGATTGTCAAATTTTATAGAATTTTTCCTAGAACGAGACTCAACTCTCAGGAGTTAGGGTTTAGACTGTCCCGATACCTGTCCATTAAAAGATGAAAATATTAAAGATGATTCATAGAGTTATCCCTAGAATGAGGCTTAATCCTCAGAAAAAGTTAGGATTATCTCCAGATTGAAGCTTAATCCTTAGCAAGAATTTGGAATTATCTCCAGAACAAAGCTTAATACCCTAGAGTCTAGATAGAACACCTGAATATAGGTCCATAAAAGATAGTAAGATCCAATCATGAGTCATAGAATCATCTTTAGAATGAGGCTTGATCCTCAAGAGTTAGGGTTTAGATTGTCCCGATACCTGTCTATCGAACTCTGACCATAAATGTTATAAGATGTGATCAGTTGATCAAAAGATGAGATAGATAACACAAATGCTACATAGAAGGGAGCAAGATGCCCCAAGTGATAAGATGCCCTGAGTGATGAGGACATAAGATTCAGATTGAGTTGAAATTCAGATTCAATGATGTAATCATCTTGCCCCCTTGGGAGAAAAATTGAAAGATGACACACCAAAAATGTGATGTAGCGTAGTATGTTAAAAGATACTGAAGAAATTTGGGGTTTAGAAGAACATAAAAGAGATCAAAATGATTAGAAGAAATATAGAAGAGATCAAAATGATCAGAAGAATTTAGAAGAGATCAGAATGATCAAAAGAAATATAGAAGCAAATTAGAAGTGATTTTGAGGTCTAAAAGATCAATTTTGACCAAAGTTTGACCAAATTTGACTTTTTCCAAAAATTTTGGAAAATTCGAAGAAAGTGTGATTTGAAAAGATTTTAAGATGCACAAAGTATCAAAAAAAATGGACTACACAAGTGTTCGATCGTGTCAGTCCCATAATTTTAAAATGCAATTTTGAGTTGTTAAGTGTGCTAGATTTTGAATTTGATTCCAAAAATGGATTTAGAGTAGTCAAAGTAGCCAAGAGGGTGATTAATCAATAATTTGTGTAGTCATGAAGAAAAATGATACCTTGAAGAAGCTGACAATCCCACATCACAAATGATTGAAGTAAATCAATGATCGAACTTATGCAAGTAGAATATGCAATGTAGCCCTGTGCTAGATGCAACCCTAGGTCTGGTTACCAAGCTTCAAAAATATTCATCACTGAGCATATAGAGAAACCTCATATGTCATACAATTCCCATTGATATTGCAATCATGGAAATATGAATAGGACATATGTTCTAGTTTTGTCAGGATTAAATGTAAGCACTCGAGGTACAAGAAGCCAAAATGACCAGAACATTTTTCTCTTTTAATATAGCAAGTGAACATAAGGATCAGAGAATAAAAGCAAGGATGACCAAAATGTTTCTTGCATGCAGACACACCAAACACATGGGAGATCCCTCTTATGCTAAGTAATCAATAAGTATTATGTCCACAACAGCCCTTGTGTTTTTAACCTGAGACAAAAGTTGCCATATATACATAGTGACCCATTCATTCACTTAGCAGGATGAGTATCACTATTTACTGTAGCATAAAGAGTTCACTCCAACAAGTAAGGAGAAGAACCAACCTTATTGATTTATCCATATAAAAGGAGTCAAGCTACACACAACCATCCAATACAAGATGGAGGCTCTTATAGTGGACACCCCATTTATATGTATGCCTCAGATCATTGGAACTAAACCACAAACAAAAAGCAAAGAAAAGATCATGCCCCCCAGTCCTTGCTTCTCTAGTCAAAAATGACATCATCGAGTCACTCAAAGAGACATGATAAAGCAAAAGCAAAACAAACAAAGAAAAGCTCAGCATATCTCAAACATATTCAACACATTAAGTTCATTTTCTGTGTTGTAGGATTGATGTCAAGTATCAATGTGCAGAACATGTATGAAATAAATCTCTTTAGTAGGGTGAGAACAATAGATAGACACAGTCAGAACAATTGGTGACTGAAGTCAAAGAGGAGTCTTTAGTAAGAAGAACCTTGGTAGGAACTAAGTAGCAATAGACAAACGCAATTACAAGAACTGGTGATTGATATGAGAGAGATCTTCCATGAGAGGAATCTCAAAAGTGATACAAGCAGTAGTAGGAAAACACAGTTACAAAAACTAGTGTCTATCGTGAGCTATTCCATGAGAGGAATCTCAAAAGTGACATGAGTGATAGTAGGCAGATGTAATTAGAACAACTGGTGACTGACACTAGAGAGATGTTTCATGAGCGAAATCTCTAAGTGACATTAGTGACAATAGGTAGACACAATTAAAACAACTGGTGATGGTCACAAGAGAGATTCCATGAGAGGAATCTCAATAGTGACACAAGAGAAAGTAGGCAGACACAGGTAGAACAACTGGTGACTTTCACAAGAGATTCCTATGATGTTGTAGGGTGTTGTCCCCAAGTTATGACAAAATTAAATCCATGCATACATGAGTAAAAGTAGCAAACTAAAGTAGGAAAGCAACTTTACATGAGCTAGAAGATGCATTGTAAGATATAGCATAGGGAACAAGAGGCACCTATTTACTAGGTTTTCACCTTCTTGGCAGAAATTCTATTTTTGCTACCATGATGCCTGTTTCCAAGTTTCTATCAATGGCACTATTTTTTGTTTTTTGTTTTTTAAAATTTTTCTCTTTTTGATTTTTTTTGTATTTTTGAACTTTTCAAATGTTTTTGGTATTACCAAGGTGCCTATTGCTAGGTTTTCACCAAGATAATGTTTTTTTCAGGACTTTTTTGCGATTTTAAAGTTTTTTTTAGGACATTTAAATATATACAGAGAGCTTGTGTGATCAAATCTGTTGTAGAGCCACTTTAGGTGGAGAGTGTTGATGGGCTCTTTGAGCACCTCTCCCTTGGCTATAGAAAGTTGGTAAGCACTAGATCCAAACACCACAGTAACTATGTACAGACCAAGTCAGTTAGGTTTGAACTTCCCCTTTTGTACTCTTTGTTGCTGATTCTTAGGATTTTCTCTCAGAGCAAGATCACCCAGTTGGAAATCAGGTGGCTTAACTTTCTTATTGTAACTTCTAGACATACGTTATTGATAAGCTCGGAGATGATCGCACCCCACTTGGTGATGTTCATCTAAAAATTCTAGCTCTTGAAGCAGAAACATTATATAGTCTCCATTAGTGATGAGGCCCTTCATGGAGATTCTCAGAGTAGGAATCTCAACCTCAATGGGAAGCAAAACATCCATTACATATACTAAAGCAAATGGTGTCGTACCCATTGGAGTTCTAATACTTGTTTTGTAAGCTCATAAAGTTAGATTAATCTGAAGGTGCCAGTCCCTTCCAGCTTTACTAACTATGCGATGTAAAATCTTAAGGATCACCTTGTTGGATGCTTTTGCTTGACCATTATCCTAGGGATAATAAATAGAAGATTGATGCTGTGTGATTTTAAACCTTTTACATAACTCCTTAAGATCCTTGTTTTTAAACTATCCTCCATTGTTAGTAATAATGGAGGAAGGTACACCATACCTGCATATGATGTAATTCATAATGAAAAAAGCTACACTTTTACCATTTTCTATGGAAAGAGGGACTGCCTCTGCCCACTTAGTGAAGTAGTCTGTAGCAGTAATGATAAACTTATGTCCATTTGAAGAAGATGGGTGAATATGACCCACAAGATCAAAGGCCCATTGTTGAAATGGCCATAGTAATAAATGGAATTAGATCTCTAGCTGGAGTGTGAATTAGATTCCCATGGATTTGACATTTCTTATAGGACTTAGTATATTTGATAACCTCTTGCTCCATATTCGGCCAATAGTAACCAACTCTAATAAGTTTGTGATCCAAGTATGAGAATAGATAGACTATCTCACTCACCTTTCTCCTAGTTATTACTCCAACATCTTTATGCCCAACGATCCGATCTACTAAGTGGTTTCTGTTAACCTTATGGATAGACTAGTTTTTAATTAGTGCTAAAATACTTAATCATTTGATTGGTTACATTGTTGCCAAGCACCATAGAGTAAACCTTGTAGATAATGTAAACCAAGATAGTCATGGAGTGTTAACTGACTAAAATAGAAAGACAATGTTAACTGAGAATAGAGAAAGTAGTGTTTACTGAGCTGTAATAGTAACCAAGTTATTACAGTGTCAACCAAGCTCTTCAATGTTTGTCAAGTCATCAATGTTAACCAAGTTCACACCTACTCTCAAGTGACACTAGTGTTAACTGAGTGCTAGAGATTGTTGTGTTCACTGTATTTCTAAGTATCAGTATACCACTTGAGTGGACTTCTAAATGCAAGTGTCAACACTGAGCCAACTAGGTGAAGACTGTTGAATATGGTATTGTAGCCAACTTTATAAGGTAATTATTTAGATTGGCATAAATGAGAGATATCTTGTTATATCCAAATGAGTATGAAATTAACCATGAGTATGAAGCACATGCAAGTTTGAAGATTGACTAAAGGCTACAAGCAATATAAGGAAAAGCATAGTCTCATCCATCACATTAAGGTGATCATTCTACATCAAAGGAGTCTCATTCAACAAACCGAGTTGCATAGAAAAGATCAACTATTAGTTCATCCTAATAGGTGCATTAGTCAAATTCTCTTCCTAACTGAGTACATACTTCATTGTATTGTATAAATCCTTTTACAACTTGGACCTAATAGTCCTTATTATTCCTAATAGGGTAGATCACTAGAAGTGTTCAATTGTAAGTCTTAATAGGCCAACTTTATTTTATAGTACTAAAGCTTGTGGGTATCATCCCCACCCCAGTTTTACTTTCTATTTGTAAGGTTTTTGGGTTACCAAATATTGTGTCAAGTGTTATGAATGTTTTATTGCTTTCAGTCTTTCATGCATGCAATTGGATCAGATTAGTTTATAAATGATTAAATGGTGAATTGAAGTAAAATTTTTATTGGTTCCTAATTCACCACCCCCACTCTCCCCCTCTCATTTACCTAGCCTCCTCTACATTTCCAAAAATTGGTATTAGAGCATTTGGTTCTCATATTAGAAGTTTGGCATCTTGAGAAAAGATCAGAGGCAATGGAAGTGTATAGACTAGAGAAAGCTTTTGAAAATGAAAGATTGGATCATTAGATGACCATGGATAAATTCAAGAAATTGAAGAAGCAACTCTCTAAATCCTTACAAAGAAGAAAAGAATTAGAAGTGCAAATGAATGTCAATCTCTACATAGAAGAAAGAATTGAAGAAAAATTTAAAGATAGAAATTCAGATGAAGTTGATGCAACAATTAAAGATGTACTTGAAAAGAATCTCACTCTACATGAAGAAGTCATAAAACTGAAACAAGGACAAGAAATTCATTCAGTCAGAATGTGTGAAGACATGGAACAAAAAGACATAGAAAAACAAGAGAAAAGATTGCTAACTAAAAATATAAAAGAAAAGGATAATGAAATTCAATACCTATCTCTTCACTAAGTACATTTGATAAATCAACTCAATTGTGCAAATCAAGAGCTTATCAACTTGAGGAAAGATAATGCAAGCTTGTAGAATGATCTTAGCATAGAAAAGAAAACCAATAAAAGGATAATGAAATCTCAAGAAAGCATGAATCAATTGGACAAGTAAACTCAATTCAAACACAAAGGAAAAGTTGGATTAGGCTATACAAATGAAGGTGAATCATCATAGCAAGGAGCTTAGAAGAACAAAATGCCTACATGTAATCATTGTGGAAATAAAGGGCACACATCAAACAAGTGTTGGAGCAATGGTAAATCATAATCCAGTAGAAAATTTTATAATTGTAATAAGAAAGATCATAGAGAAAGTGAATGCATAGAGAAAACCAAGTTTGAAGGAAAATGTTTTAAATGTAACAAGCAAGGGTAAAAATTTTCAAAATGAAAAACCAAGAAATGGGACCTATCTAAACAAATCGTGAAAGCTATCTTTGGTTGGGATTATAACACATGGTGCAGGTGTTAGTTGTGTGGTGAGCATGGACACATTGGAGAAAATTATTTAAGAACTTACATGAGGAAAATAGATCCTACAAATAGATGTTTTGTATGTAAAGAACTTGGTCATGTAGCCAAGAACTGTATGAACCAAGTTATAGTTGAAGATGAAAAGAAAGCAAAGGTTGACAATACCATAAATCAAATGAGGTAGCAATGGGTAAAGAAATCTCAAAATAATGCAAGTCAAAGTCATGAGAGCATTGACACCCAAGTCAATGAATTGGGTGATTCAACCATTTCAAACTAATTATCCATGGGGATCACTAGAATTATGATTTGAAGAAACATCTTATATTAGTTCCAACCAGCAAGAAAGAAGATCCAAATCAAAATTTTAGATGTATTGGGATCACCAGTTGAATGTTAGTTTGAATCAGTGTCTTAGACCTAACTAATCAAAGTAAGGTTGCATGACCTAGCCAAGCGAAGTCAAGCATAAGCTAGTTCTAACTGATATTTACTTAGTTTGGAGATCTAATTGAGCATAGATGTAGATGACATTTACCTAGTTGAAGACCTGAGTTGAAGACTAAAGGTATTAGTTGAGCATGTGATATCTGCCAAGTTAAATAGGATGTCATCAAGCTATCCATTGTATACTGCATTTATGGATAATTAAAGACAAATTTTGAATTAAAGAAAGAATAAAATGATTTCATTCTTCATAGTGAATCCAAGAGCACATAGAGCAGAGAAACCTCCAGCCCCCAAGCAATTGAAAGAGAATTCGTCAGGGATTATTCTACCATCACCAATCATTATGTCATCTTCATCAAGCAAAAAGGTTAAGAAGGGATCTGAGATGTTAGTAAGGAACATTGTGTGTAAAGCCTAGAAGTTCAAACTTTATCATGTGATTGCAGAGAAATTGGACCCAGTTGGTGCACATTCACAAATTCCATTGAACATACTATTAATTCATGATGCCAGATCTTTTTATCACTATTCAATTTGAGAATTAGGAACTCTAGAGCTAAATCAAGCATGTGAGGCATTGCGTAGGGATGAAAACCTCAAACAAGAGCAGAGACACCTAGAAGTGAAGGGTTTAACCCGTATTTTACATATGCAAAATATTTTTCAAATCAAGTGGATTAGGTTCATCCTAAGTTGTGTTCATGATATGCAATTCTAGCTCAATCAACCCATCAAGATCATAATGAAAATGATTCATAGGGTTATTAGATTTCCCATGCTTGATAAATCCAAGACAACCAATGTTAGAGTAAATAATTAATTTACTAATTATTTATTCCATTACTTAAGCTTACTTAGGTAAATACATTTCATTTATTAGTTGTAGTCCAGGAGTTTGTTATAAGTTGTTGACAATACGGGAGTTTGTTCTCTCCTAAGTCATACTTATCCTCTCACCTTGTTCAAAGACTTTCCACCTCATGTGGATGTATGCTTAGTTGTCACACTTATCTCCTAGTGTCTTCTAGCTTGTTATAGGAGATTCCTTGAGGCCTTTACAAGTGGTCTCTCCCTCATTGTATTTCACATAACATATCACATTTTTGCATATTGTAAATACATATTTTATTGTGTTTGCATATTTTCTCTCTCATGTCCATTTAGGGTTTTTCCCTTGCTCCATGCTCTTCCTTCCTTGGCTTCCCTTTGACAAGTTATTTGCATGTAGGTGATTTTGGGCATCTTCGGAGTTGGATTTCATTAACTCTATCATGGTATCAAAGCCTTCTTGCTGTTGCTTCGTTGAGAGATTTTTGAAGCCGTGATTTGAAGTCACAAACCCTAGTTTGTTTGTGCATTTTTTCTTTAAATTAGGGGAACAACAATTTTTTAGAGCACATTAGACCCAAACAGATGCTACCATTTGATTTGAAAGGCCGTTTGCAGTCAAGATCCATATAAAATTTGTCTTTGTTGGCTATAGGGCGTTCAAATTTTTTTTTAAGGCTCCCTATAGGCAGTCGTATGGACGAACAGAGTGGAAATTTTTTTTAAAAAAAAATCAAATTTTGGAGGTTCACTACTGCGCCATCGGGTGGCCACTATTGTGCCACCTCAGCCCCACTAGCGTGCAGCCCTCGAGCGGCCGTAGCCAGTAGCACTGTCGGGACAGCATTGCGGCTCAGCCATCACCGACGGGCCACCCAATAGCCACCACAGCCATGCAGCGCCCTTGCCTTCCTCAACCTCCATCGATGATTTTTGCCTCTTCGCTGCCTTGTCAGACCTACACTCCACTTGCTTACTCAGCAGGCACATCGGTGGATTTTCTGCATAGTTAGCAACACTTGGCAACACGTGGGGTTGACACGTGGTATGGGTGCCACGTGGCATGGGTGCCACGTGGCACTTTGCCAAGTGGATCCTACCACATCACCATTTTGGGCTTGCTCTTCCATGTGTCCTTTTTTGCTATGACAATTTTAATCGCGTGGATTGCTGACATTAGCATGCCATTAGCACTACATCAGCATACCTTGCTTGCACATCTCCAGGGTCAATTTTTGACCTACCTTCAGTTTTTTGGCCATAACTTGAGCATACGAAGGTATTTTTTCAATCCAAAAGAAGTTTTAGAAAGCTAGTTCTGAGACAGAGACACTAGTGTAGGTATTTTTAGGTTTTGATGCATTTTTATTGACAATTTTTATAGTTAAATTTTGAAGTTGTGTTTTTGACTCCAGCTTGCATATCTTTTGCATCCCATGTCAATTTTTTGAAAACATTATATTTCTAGAAAGCTGGTTTTGTCTACTTTTTAGAAATGCTGTCATCTCCTTCAGATTCTACCCCATGTTCTTTCTATCATATTTTTGGCATTTTTTCTATATGGTGGATATCTTGGGTGTTTTAAGTCTAAGGATCATTTTCTTGACATGGTTTCCTTTGTTTTAGGCTATCCTATCTTTTGTTGTAGCTTGTTTTCAATTTTGATCATTGTAGCTATCATTTTGAAGTAATCTTATGTATCGCACTAAGATAAAGTGTCACTCTTGCATTCTGGGGGTCATGAACATTGTTTTGAGACAGATGTACTTGCACTCTTTTCATAAAGCACCATGGGGGGATAGTAGTTACCCCATATAGAGTCAGTTTGACTGTGTCTTTATGGGTGTTTGTACCTCTTTCCCTCTCTTTTCATTCTTGGTTTGTTTGCAGGAGACTTTGGCCCACCTTTTCAGTTGTCTATCATCTCACCCCATCTGCATTAAGGGGGGGTTATGCTATTGTTTTAATGCTTTCATGGTTTGATGGTTCATTAGTGTGAGCTATGTATTCAATGGTTGATCCTATATACAAAGTGATTTTAGTGGCTGGCTACCTATGCATTTCAGTGAGATGGATCATCTACCATTAAGACACACTCGGTTCATGCTTTCTTCTTCCACGGAGGTTCTTTAGATCACTAGTTTTCTTTTTGGTGGTATATTTGCGGCTTCTACATGCTTCAGTGATGCTCTTCATGATCACTCCTTGTTCCTATTTTAGGGGACATTTACCTAGTTGGAGGCTTCTTTTGTTCTTCACTAGGTTCTTACCTCTTTCTAGGGGAGGGTTTTTCCCACATGGGTTTGTCTCTTTCCCCACTTTCAGAGGTTGCATCTTTTGCATTTGTACATGGGTACCTAACATGGCCTCATTACCGAGACCCATTTTGCATTTCATCTTAGTATTTCCCTAAGTTTCACTTAACGGGGGGTGTTAGAGTAAATAATTAATTTACTAATTATTTATTCTATTACTTAAGCTTACCTAGGTAAATGCATTTCATTTATTAGTTGTAGTCTAGGAGTTTGTTATAAGTTGTTGACAATATGGGAGTTTGTTCTCTCCTAAGTCATACTTATCCTCTCACCTTGTTCGAGGACTTTCCACCTCATGTGAATGTATGCTTAGTTGTCACACTTATCTCCTAGCGTCTTCTAGCTTGTTCTAGGAGATTCCTTGAGGCCTTTATAAGTGGTCTCTCCCTCATTGTATTTCACATAACATAACACATTTTTGCATATTGTAAATACATATTTTATTGTGTTTGCATATTTTCTCTCTCATGTCCATTTAGGTTTTTTCCCTTACTCCATGCTCTTCCTTCCTTGGCTTCCCTTTGACAGGTTAGTTGCATGCAGGTGATTTTGGACATCTTTGAAGTTGGATTTCATCAACTCCAACAACCAAAACCTTAGGTCAGGTTGAGCTGGCAAAGAAGACTCTCACTTAGTAGGATGATAAAGGAATGAAGCTAAATGGTGTCACTAACATAGAAATTAAGTTTGATATTCATGTAATTGTACATAAGATATATAATTCTAGCTAGCAAAACAATGTTGCATGTGAAGCTGTCTTGGATTTCAAGGTAGTCAAGAACAATCTTTCTTTTGACCTTGTTGAGTTGTAACTAAGCCATTTGAGCAAAAACATGCAAATCATTCAGGCATCAAAGACAAATACATGTTAGTTTGGTTCACCTTTAGTCTGCTTATTCTTTTATGTACATAAATTTTTCCTTTCCAAGGGCAATGTAGTATGGAAGAAGGACATACCCATTGTGTATCAAATTAATGAATACATAACTAAAATGGAAGACAACTTTGAGGGCATCATGGATGCATATTTTGATACTTTCATAGAAAGGATGCAAAGTAGATTTAGAATTCCTAAGCAACTAGTGGATGACTATGAACAAGACACGTGTTTTCTTATACAGTGTGATAAGGTACATATTTAGGCAGTCAGAGCTATAGTTGCATGGGTGAGACATCTTGTTTATGAGGTAAATATTGATGATACTAAGGACATCATTGAGGCTCTTTTCAATGAGCCCATGGACTTGAAAGCACCTTTTTTTGGAACTTATGAAGAAGCTAAAACTAGGATTTCATTTGAGATCAAGATTCTAGAAATTCTAAAGAGAGGAAGGAAGAAGCTAGAAAAGATTAAGGAGGAGAATGTGAAATCTGGTTCCTCTCTTCTACTCATAGAAGGTAAGGGTGATGAAATTGTAGATAAAGACTAAGTAGAGGAACATGAAGAAGAAGAAAAAACAAAAGAATAACCACCTAAGAAAAAGGGAAAAACTATATCAAGAAGCATTACAAGGTCAATGACATTGTAGAGAAAGAAGAAGTAGAGGAACATGAAGAAGAAGAAGAAGAAGAAGAAGAATAACCACCTAAGAAAAAGGGAAAATCTATATCAAGAAGGATTACAAGGTCAAAACAATGTTGCATGTGAAGCTGTGGACTTGGCTTTCAACGTAGTCAAGAACAATCTTTCTTTTGACCTCGTCAAGTTGTAACTAAGCCATTTGAGCAAAAACATGGAAATCATTAGGCATCAAAGAAAAATACATGTTAGTTTAGTTCACCTCTAGTCTGCTTATTCTTTTACGTTCATAAATTTTTCCTTTCTAAGGGCAATGTAGTATGGAAGAAGGACAAACCCATTGTGTATCAAATTAATGAATACATAACTAAAATGGAATACAACTTTGAGGGCATCATGGATGCATATTTTGATACTTTCAAAGAAAGGATGTAAAGTAGATTTAGAATTCCTAAGCAACTAGTGGATGAATATGAACAAGACACATGTTTTCTTGTACACTATGATAACGTACATATTCAAGTAGTTTGACCTATAGTTGCATGGGTGAGACATCTTTTTTATGAGGTAAATATTGATGATACTAAGGACATCATTGAGGCTCTTGTCAATGAGCCCATGGACTTGAAAGCACCTTTTTTTGGAACTTACGAAGAAGCTAAAACTAGGATTTTACTTGAGATCAAGATTCCTAAAATTATGAAGAGAGGAAGGAAGAAGGTACAAAAGAGTAAGGAGGAGAATGTGAAATCTGGTTCCTCTCTTCTGCTCATAGAAAGTAAGGGTGATGACATTGTAGAGAAAGTTGAAGTAGAGGAACATGAAGAAGAATAAGAAAAAAAAGAATAACCACCTAAGAAAAAGGGAAAATCTATATCAAGAAGCATTACAAGGTCAACTCCTACTTTTACCACCAGAAAACCCACTAGATCAAGAAAGAAGCTCAGACTTGAAGATGAAAAAGAATATGAAGAAGAAAAACAATAGATATCATTCAAATTATCAACCCAAACCTTTGAAGAAAGACTAAAATGACTCAAATAAGGTGGAGGTATGGGAGATTTCAAATTTCTTAAATATGAGACAAGAAATAAAGAGGAGTATATTTAGATAGAAGAATACTTAGTAGCAAAAATGAAAAAATGGAAATACTCTCCAAGTGAACTAAGGAAATAAATTCTTGATATTCTACTTAAGGTAGTATCACATCATTGGGATAATGTAGTAATGGTTACCAAGGATATCCATAATCAAATATTGTGAGGAAGATAATGTCAAACCTATCAGACAAAGAAGTAAAGTAGGCGTTAAAAAAGAATGAACAAACATTAGCTCCTAAGTTCAATACATTCTTAATTATGTCAAATGATATTGAATCTATTGTGCAATCTAATACAAATGCATGGAAAAATATTTATGGATTAAATATTTTGAAGGCCACTGAGGAAGATGACAAATAGATGATGTGAATGATGATGATGAGGACAGAGGAGATCAAATAGTTAGCGAGGATCTAACTAAAATTCAAAACATTAAAGATTTAGATTTGGAAAAGATTGCAACAGAGGTAATGGCTTCCTCCCCAATTCTCCAAGAAAAGCATTAATGACATCAAGTTCAAAGAAGACAAAATCTAAGTTTGAGACCATTGGGTTAAATACTATTCAACCAAGCACTCAATTGGTTGATGGATCCATCTTACCAAGTTTAGAGATGATTATTATTACCACTGCTTCATATACCAAGAAACAAGCTCCACTCATCTTAGGATCAAGTCAAACCAAGTTACAACAAGGCACTGTAAATACTTCTACAATTATTTTTGTTTCTCCAATTATTCATGTTGTTGCTATTGCAAGTGATTCCACAACAAGTACAATAACAATTGAAGTCAATCATCAACTGAGAACTAATGATATGGGTAAAGGTAATAAAACCATTCCTTCACCTATTCCAAAGGCTAAAGGGATAGAGATATAATTTTCTATTGATGAAGCTGATATGGATGAAGACATAGTAATTCTTGATTGGGATCTCTCCAATCTTACTCCTAATCAAATGGAAGCACTTGGAGAACTTTGGAAGAAAAGAGTGAAATAGTAGAAGCTTAGAGAAAATAAGAAGAAAAGAAATCAAGTGTTGAAAGACATCAAAGACACATTTTTTGATGCAATGAGTATTGAAGTTGATGAAAATAACTCTATTTTGGACCAATTTGTTGACATAGTCCACAAGTTCAATGAAGATTTGAATGGTAACTACTACAAAGGGTAGAGAGAAAAATTTGAGAATAAGGTTTTGGACAATGTGGCATAGAAGATTGCCATAGATCAAGTGGAATTGTTCACTATCCTTATTTATTTTGAAAGCACTATTAATAATTTTATTTCCTTATTTATAAAATTAAGTGATAACACAAATTTTACCAAGGAAATCATGACAAGCTGTCAAAGATTAATACTAATCTAAAGGCATGTGAAAACTAGTTGTCACTTGACCCTAGTACTAGCTCAACTTATGTTGTCAAGATTATGTATTTGACTGACTTGCAGGAAGACTTATTGAGAGAAGAAGCAAGAACTAGGGCTACACTATCAAAAATTTGGAATTTGATAATTCCAAATATGGATGTAATGCATAAAGACATTGTTCATGCAAAGACATTAATCCATGACAAATTTATTATTATTATTATTGATCATATGATGGAGTTATCAATTGAAGTTCAGATAACTTTGCATACTTCTAAAGTTTTGCAAGAAAATTGGGACAAAACCATGTCTCTAATTTTGAAGATGCATAGTGATTTCCTCTTACATTTTGGTATTACCTTTTAAATATGCATTTTTTGGCATTTATGTCAAAAAAGGGGGAAATATAACATGTGAGGAATCCAAGGGGGGAAATATAGTTATATATAGAAAAGCTACAAAAATAATTTTGAAAAATAAAAAATAGAGTCAGTGTCAACCAAGTATCAACACAATAGTCAAAACTAAGCTATAGACCCATGTACATTCATAGGAGGAGTTTTGACTCATAATTTTGAGTATTAAATTTATTTAAATGAAAGGTATTTTTTTCACTAATGCCAAAGGTAGATATTGTTAACCTTATGGAAAAAGTAGTTGTCAATTAGTGCCAAAACACTTAATCATTTGGTTGGTTACATTGCTGTCGGGCATTACAAAGTAAACCTTGTAAATAGTGTCAATTGAGCTAGTCATAGAGTGTTAAAAAATTAAAGAAGAAAGATAGTGTTAACTAAGATAACCATGTTAACCAAGAAGAGTGAAAGTAGTGTTGAACAAGTTGCAATAGTACCCAAGTTGTTGCAATGTCAATCGAGCTCTTCAATGTTTGTTGAGTCATCAATGTTAATTGAGTTCACGCCTACTCCCACTTGATCAATGTGGACCATGTGTTGGTGTTTTGAAATATTATGCTTAAATTTATCTGGATGAGAAAAGAATACATGTAGGGGTAGCTATTTTCCATCTACAAAATATCCTTTTAGACACTGGGCCAACTATAAGGCTAGACCCTTCTTCTGTATATCTATAGATTCTTCATATGGTACTAGTATTCAAAGCATACACTAAATCTCAACAAAGCAGATAAAACCCTTATTTCTCTTATACTTATGCAATTACAAAGATGTGTAGTAGCAAATTACAAATGCTATGAAATCCACAAACTGAGTGAGGGCAATTCTTTTTAGCTCTTCAACATGAAAGTGAAAATATTTTGATTAATGATGTTGAATATCAACAAGACTAAGGTATGAACAAAAAATTCATGCATTCCCCAAGCTGATCAATCCCTTATCCATTCGACATTAACTAAATCATAATATACACATGGATACCCAAAATATACTCATATACTCATTTATCAAATCTATCTATCTACCTTGTAAATAGACATTTATATTCATAAAAATTCTCATACTTATTTTAATATCCTCCCAATGAAGCCTGCAACCATGTCAAGGTAAATAAGCATTTACTTGGCTCTTTGTTCCAATAGAAAACCTATTCAGACATACAACCTTAAGGGACTACAAATGAGTTTAAGCTCTTTGTTCTTAAACACAAAACATTTTAGACAACAGAGGAAGGAGATGAGAATCAAAATGTAACTAAGAAAATGAAGCTTTGTATTAATCTCCTTGAGACCAATACATCATGGTATATACCAAAACTCAGTATATACAAAATAGATGACTGTATAGTCTATTTTCTTATAAGAAATTACAACTACTATTCATAACAGAGAGAAATTCTAAAGAAAATGGTATCACAGTCATGATAGAGATTTCAACCTAATTGAAACCACCCTTGTGGTATCACAATAGTGAAAAATGTCCAAGAAACTAGAACCAACATGGTTTCACAATAGTTGAAACAATTTTTAACACAAACTGGAACCATCATTATGGTATCACAATTGTCAAAAATATCCAAAAAACTAGAACCATTGTGAATGACAAAAGAAGAGAATAAATAAACAAGAAGAATTCCTAGATCAGATCTAATGCTGCCATTTATCCACTTGAAAAGCTTCCATTTGTTAATGTAGAACTTCTCTCTACCTTCTTTTTGTAACTAAAAATTAGATCTTTTCCTTACTACTAATGAATTCTTTGAAAATATCTTAGAAAGATAAATACATCTAACTGATTTGAAAAGCTAGATTTGATTTCAAAGCAAGGGCAAAAATACCCATTAAATGACTTCTAGAAGAAAAATACAACTCTTAGAATCATTTTACTCTGAATCTGGTAGCAAAAAATTTCAATGACTACTTTACAACTAATTTTGTAACTTAATCATGAAAATTTCTCATTTTGTTGAGGACATCCCCATTTTACAAATTTTCCTGTAGTTGTTACCACTGAAAACTTGTGCATTTTCTGACTACAGATCTAGAAATATTGTCTCCTCTTGATTCCAATGGTATGTTGCACTATGCTTTTTTGATAAAAATTCCCCTCTAGTGTGCATTTGAAAATTTTGGCTCCAAGCTATGAATTGACCATTTAACTATTGAAAGTATTTAAATTTTTAATAAAGTATGAACTTTACATTATATCTCAAATTTATTTAAAAAATTTCAAATCTTTAGAATGCACATAGGCTAGAGATATTTCAATGTTTGATTTTATCACTTTATATTGTTCCTCACCAATCCCCAGGTGCCACTTGTCAATTCTCCATGTGGGATAAAATAGATCCCTACTAAAAAATGCGGCATGGGATAACACACAATGTTAATCCACCATAAAAATGGAGAGTTGACCCATGTGATATAAATATGATTTCCCCCCAATAAGATGAGCCATCAATGTAGATCTTTATTCTAAAATAGACCACCTATATGTTGCAAGAAATATCCTCAATAAGAGATAAATCACAATCATAGATCCAATATCTCTTTATGTCAAATGGACGGCTGATATGCACTTTAAAAACTCTCCCAATAAGTGCCCAAATCCAATGGCCATTGCATACTCGCCAAAGACCCAAGAAATGATGTGAAAATATGAGCACCACAATTAATAATAGCTTAGCACAAGAAGGATCCACCACATGACATGAATTCTATTGGTTGGTACATTCCCAAATGCACAATAGAGGAGGTAGCATGTGATTTTGTGATTTCATGGAAGCAAGAAAAGTCACTCTCCAAAATAGCAAAAATGGTTAACATGAAATATTAACCCCTATAGATGCTCATGTTAACTCACAACTCCACACATAAAGGAAATTGAGTACACTTGGCCAAAGAAAAAATTGAACTAACTTGTCATATGAAGGAATTGAGCTAACTCAGCTCATGAAGAGACCAAGTTAATACAAGATGTTAACCCCAAACAAAAAGCATGTTAACCCACAAAGAATACAACCCATTGAAGATCTCTCAGATCAATTATCAGTAATGGGTTGAATGGGGGGGAAAATGGCTAGAAGAGAATTATCATCATGGGATGCAATCATATGTTGAATTCAAGGTATTAGAAACATTAAACACTTCTTAGGCTTTAGAAGGACAGTTGGGTCCACATGCATTAAATGTGCTTATAGGGCTCAAATAAACTCAAAAGTTTGAAATGGTACTCAGAATAGAAACATAATTTTGAGTTGCAACAAAATGCACCAATTTCATCCAAGTGCCAGAGATTTTCATGTTCATTCTATTTCCAAGTATCAATATATCACTTGAGTGGACTTCTAAACCTAAGTGTCAATATATATAAAGATCATTTGGATAATGGGTTCTTTGATTTTAACTTTGAAGTTGTTTGGGCAGTGGATCTTGTTGTCTTCCACAACTCCTAATAGGGATTCAAAGTCTTCTAACAAAGACTCATATGTACTAAATGTTGTAACAGACTCCTAACAGGGTCTATCCTCTAACAAGGAATATTTATATTAGTACATCATCTTATGGGTACCATCCCCACTGGAGTTTTACCTATGATCAAGGGTTTCCCTTGTTAACATATCTAGTGTTGATTGTGTTGAGTATCTTGTTGTGGTTTTAGTTTATATTACGTACATGGTTAAGTTTGTTTGAGGTTAATGTTTGTGATGGTAGCTTTATAACTAATTCATCCCCCCCCCCCTCATAGTTATATCAATGGACTATATATTCTAACAATTGGTATTAGAGAATTAGGTCCTTGAAGATAAGGCTTAATAGCTTTGGCGATCAATGGAAAAAATATTTAGGAAAGATAGTGCTAGATTTGATGGGGCCAACTATGATAGTTGGAAGGAGAAGATGAAGACTCATCTATTGTGCATGCGTCTGGGTTATTGGATCTTGAGAGAGAGTGAGAAGACAATTGTGGAAGAAGGAAAGCTTGAAGAATGTAGTGACGAAGAGAGAGATCTATTCATGTGTAACATGAGAGCCAAAGAAGCTCTACTATTAGTTCTTCCAGAGAATGAATACAATCAGGTAAAGACATTTCAAACTTCTCATGAAATTTGGAAAGCATTATAAGTTAATTTTGAAGGTGATAAACATGCAAAAAGGATGAAATTATAAAGTTGGATTTGTTCATTTCAAGATGCCAAGATGATGGAAGATGAGTTTATTAGAAATTATGTAGGAAGAATATCATAAATTGCTGCAGGTATTCGATCTTATTGGTGGAACTAAGCAAGATGATGAGGTTATATGGAAGATCTTGAAAAGTCTATCACCACCATTTAAGCAAACAACATAGATGATTCAATTAGTAATGCCCTAACCCAAATATTTCAAAAAAGAAATTTTTATTGGAATATTAGAATCTATAGAAATAGAAATGAGATAGTCTAGATCATTAGCCAAAGTTGAGACAACTTTTAGTGCTATGCACATTCAACCTAATCTATCAAGAAGTACAAACACAAGAGGAGATTTTTCTAGTAGTAGTAGATCTAAAGAAGATTGAAGATTGAAGAAGGAATAGCCCTTCTGGTAAGAAGAGAGAAAGATGGCAAAAAAATCTTTAACTATTGTACTTGTGATGAATATGGTCATTTTACATCTAAATGTCCTAAAAGAGAGAAAAAATTTAGAGGAAAATTTAAGCCTAGAAAAGATAAGGATAGCAATTGTTTAGATGCTAATGAGGATGAATAATTTGATGAAAAAGATCAAAGTGAAAGTGATGATGAATTAGGATTTGTGGCTATTAAGGAAGATAACCTTGATATATAAATTAGAGAAGAGAGAGCTCTACTTATCCAAGTGGAGAAGAAATCAAATTGGATAATTGATAGTGGATTTTCACATCACATGACTGGTGATATGAACAAACTTGTTAAGTTCAGAAATAATGATGGAGGTATTGTTAGAGTTGATAACAATGTACCTTGTCATATTACAGGGATTAGATCTATTACTCTTGATGGAAAAACTAACATTGAGGATGTTTACTTTGTCGATAGTTTGAAACATGATTTGTTAAGTGTTGGATAGTTGGTAGACAAGGAATATTTGTTGTAGTTTATAGAGATGACTTGCATTATCAAAGATGAAGATGGTATGCTGATTGGTACTGGAACCAGATCTAGATGTATTGTATTTCAGTTGATTCATACTAAAATAACATGTTTTACTACAAAGGATGATAATAGTTGGTTATTGCATAGAAGGTTTTGTCATATAATATTTGATAATATTGTGAAATTTAGTGGTACATTTGTAGTAAGAGATCTGCCTAAGATTATTAAGCCTACTAATGTTGTCTATAAGGAATGTATTTTGGCTAAGCAGAGGAAAGTGTCCTTTCCTAGCAAGAAATTCTCTACTATAGAGAAATTAGAGTTTCTTCACATAGATCCAAGTGGTCTTGCAAGAACTAGAGGATTCTATGGTGAAAGGTACTTTATAATTTTTGTTGATGATTTCACTAGGATTATGTGGGTAGCATTTCTTAAAGAGAAGTATGAAGGTTTTGAAAACTTTAAGATATTCAAGAATAGAGTTGAAAATGAATTAAGTGTTAAGATTAAGCATTTAAGATTAGATAGGGGAGGAGAGTTCACCTCTATAGAGTTTAACATGCTCTGTGAAGAGAATGGGATCAAAAGATAGTTATCTTCACCTATAACACCTGAATAGAATGAGATTGGTGAAAGAAGGAACAAGTCAATAGCAGAAGTAGCAAGAGTGATGCTATTTTAGAATGATGTCTCAAAGACTTTTTGGAAAGAAGAAGTTAACACTACAGTATATAATTTGAATAGAGTACAGATCAAAACAAGTATGAGCAAGACACCTTATGAGTTGTGGTTTGGTCACTTACCATCAGGTAAGTATTTCAAAATTTTTGGAAGTAAGTATTACATAAAGAGAGATGATGATATTGATAAGTTCAATCCTAGAAGCAATGAAGGTATGTTTCTTAGTTACTCATTGAAAAGAAAATCATGTAGATGTTTCAACTATAGAACTAAGACAATAGTTGAGTGTGAAAATGTAAGGATTGATTAAAAGTTTGGTACTAAAGAGAAAATGGTAGATTATAATTCTAATGAAGAAGAAGATAATTCTACAATTGTTAGATAGAATGTTGAAGCTCTTTTTGAGACTATCAATGATTTGTAGAATGAAGCATTTTTTGAGCATAGAGAAGATCATAGATCTAAACCTAGGGAAGTGAGGAGAGTTCAGATGTCAACTCCTACTTCTAGTAGAAATATTACAAAGAATCACCCTCCAAAGTAGATAATTGGGAGCAAGAATAAAGGTGTGATGACAAGAAATGAAGTAAATGAGGAATTGTGTCTAATTTCTCAAGTGGAACCTACGAGAACAAATGAGGCATGTAAGGATGATCAATGGATGCAAGCTATGAAAGAAGAACTAGATCAGATTGTGAAGAATGAAACATGGGAATTAGTTCCTAGGCCTAAAGACAAGAATGTGATAGGAACCAAATGGGTATTCAGAAATAAAATAATGAGCAAAGAGAAGTTGTGAGAAACAAGGCTAGAATTTTTTGCAAAGGTTACTCATAGCAAGAAGGCATAGATTATGAAGAAACCTATGCACTCATGGAAAGAATGGAAGTAGTAAGGATATTTTTGGCTTATGCAAAAAGCAAGATTTTCAAGGTTTATTAGATGGATGTCAAGTCATATTTTCTTAATGGAGAACTTGAAGAAGAAGTCTACATTGAGAAATCTGATGGATTCCCTCTGATAGAAGATAAAAATTTTGTATGCAAACTAAAGAAAGCACTGTATGGTCTGAAGAAAGCACCTAGAACTTGGTATGAAAGGTTGGATCTATTTTTACCAAAGCTTGGATTTATAAAAGATACAACAGATGGTAATTTATGTTTGAGGAAAATTGATGATGGTCAATTTATCAATGTAGTATTTGTGGATGACATATTATTTGGAGGAAATGATGAAGAAAGTGATAAGTTTCCCAAAGAGATGAAAATTGAATTTGAAATGAGCATGATAGGAGAAATTAAGTTTTTCCTAGGATTATAGATTGCATAGAATAAAGATGGGATATTTATTTCAAAAACTATCTAAAAAATTTGTTGAAAAGATTTAGTTTTGAGAATTACAAACCTATTGGTACACCCATGATAACCAGTCACAAGTTATCCAATAAAGGTGAGATACTTATAGTTGAGCAAAAGAAGTATAGATCTATGATTGGAGGATTGTAATATCTGACTCACACTAGACCAAATATAGAAAATGTAGTTGGCATTGTGGAAAGATTCCAAGCTAATCCAAAAGAGTATCATCATGTAGTAGTAAAGAGGACATTGAGATATTTGAAAGGCACATCTGATTATGGGATATGGTATGATAGATCAAGTGATTTCACTTTGTGTGCATATATTGATGTAGATTGGGTAGGTAGTATAGATGACAGAAAGAGGACTAATGGTGGAGTGTTCTTTCTTGGAGGAAGATTAGTTTCTTGTTTGAGCAAGAAACATGATTGTATATCTTAAAGTACAACTAAGGCAGAGTATGTTGCAATAGAAAATAACTATAATCAAGTTATGTGGATGAAACAGATGCTGAAGGATATTGGGATTGAGTTTACAAAACTTGTTATCATTTACTATCATAACACAAGTACAATAAGTATGTCTAAGAATCTAGTATTTCATTCTAAGACAAAGCATATATCCGTAGAGTATCATGTTTTGAGAGAGAAGGCGATAGAGAAAGAGATAAGGCTAGAGTATCTAAGTACTAAATATTAGATTGTAGATATCTTTATGAAGCCTTTGTCAAAAGATACTTTTGAGTACCTAAGAGGTATGCTAGGGGTTATGCCCCTACCTACTTCATAATAGTTGATACAAGGAGTGCATCAGTCTAATGGTACCAAGCACTATGGTTAGACTAGACTGAATGCTAATGCTTCTTGTATGGGTGAGTATCTATTATATACCAAGTCATGAAAGACTCTACGTATTTGTTGTTGAATAGTGTCTTTGGAAACTCAAGATGATTGATGATTTAAGCAACTAATTAGCAACTGGTATGTAACAATTGGTAGCAATTGGTATTGTGATTGACACCTTTGACATTTCTATCAGTGAGGGAGAGAATGTACATGAAAAAGAGATTGAGTGAATGTAAATAGGAAGAGAAGCACCTATTGAGATGGAAATGGGGGAGAGTTATCTCTTTAGGAAGATTTAGAAAGATTTATGTAAGTGTGCAGAAGGATGTGCAAGTGCACAAATTTAGCTAGAGAGTATTGGAAGTTGTTTACCATAAACAACTATTGCTAATCCTAAAAGAAGAAGAAGAATAGTATAGGTACAACAATGAAAAAAGATCTTAGATTGATGAAGAGGATTTGAGAAGAAGATAGAAGCAAAGTATAGTTTGGTATTCTTGGAACTTAGATGTTTTTCATCTATGTTTCGTTTAATACCAAAGGTGGAGATTCTTAGCATGAATGTTGATGATACTACATTGGGGGAGTACCCTAAGCATTGAAGAGTATTGATATGTTGCATTCATGACTGCATTAGTCATTGAAGTCAACATAGTAGTAATTCTATTAAGACTAGAAGAATAGTAGTCAGTAATCTTAGTATGCATAGGAGCTAAGGAAGTTTCAAATGATGCTTAGCAGAGGATATGTTCTTGAGGTTGTCCAGATGATGTGGTTCGAAGCACTAAGTTTGATTTGATGTTTGTAAGGTCCCTCCTTGTATGTACTTATTAAATATAAATTGCTATGTTGAATCTGTTATAGGAGATTGGAATGGATATGAAGTAATGTTTTTATGGTTTAGATGTCCTAATAGAAATTGAGATCAGCTAATACATCCATGTTTTCAATACTTAGTGATTCAAGAACTACTACATTATCTCAATTCTTTGAACATTAATTTGCACTAATATTGATACATGGTGTTTCACCTAATGATGTTGATGTTGATTATGGTACCTTGATGATTAGGTTATACACATTTAGGTAGTTCAGTATTCCTTATTGGTGATGTTTATGATGTTTAGGTATATGCATTCCTAATGATGATTATTCTAGTATTTTTTGAATTAATGAATAAATTATGTTATATTGATTATGTAATTATTGATGATTAAATGGGTGCAAAAATGAGAAAGGGTTATTTAAATAAAAATTGATGTTTTGATTAATGTGATTATTCAAATGAGTTTTAAATATATATACATGTAATTTTTCTCAAACTACTGATGTGTGAAATGAAGTGTGCAAGATTATTAGCTGGGAAATCTAATAGAGAATTAGAACTTGACCCTATGTATAGTTTTTGAAACCTAGGGTTGAGTCTAATGAAAGATGCAGACCCCGTTGTTTCATATTTCTTTTGTATCATAATTTGAATGTGTGTATCATTCTATAATCATAAAGTGTTTAATGTTTTGTAACAATGATCTTATTGTTGACATTATAGTCATGCTTGTTATAAATGACATGCACTTATTTAGATTGTAAGTATCTATCATGCATATTGTATAGTTAACAATGTTATCCAAGCATTTTATACTCCATTGAGTTCCATAGTTTCTATTGAGTCCAAGGGATAGTATTTAGTTTGTGCCCAAGAAATTTCCACCAAGTTGTTGATTAGTAGTGTAAACTTAGCATCTTAGTGCAAACTAAGTTGTGCAATGCTTATTGAGTTCATAGTTACTATGATGTAAATCTACTGTTAACCAAGCCACTCAGTGTTAACCAATTGATTCAGTTCATACCAAGCTTGTAGTGATAGCATTGACCGAGCTATGTAGTGTGAATCTAGTGATTCAGTTATTGTCGAGTTTGATAGTATTCACCGAGTCACCAGTGCAGACCAAGTTCAAGACTACTTGGAAGTGATCAATATGGACTAAGCTTCTACATCTACTGAGTGCATGATGATGCCAAACATTGATAGTGGATATGGAGTATTAGAACCTCACGGAACTAGTCTTTAGAACCCGAGTTTCTATAGTTGGGTCAACTTTGTGTATTTTGTATAAACTTGTATTGCAATTGACTTTGTAACTTGTAAATTAGATTGGTATATAGGTAATGTATTGTACCACATCTAAAGGATATAAGGAAGTAATATAACAATAAGAGAAGAGTGAATTGAAAATGCTAGAATAGTATAAGGAGCAAAAAAGATTTATCTATTAAAGCAAGGTGATTACTACATTCAGAAGAATCTCATCAGCAAACCAAGTTGCAAAGTAGAGATTAGCTACTACTTCATCCTAATAGGTGGATCAGTCAAATCCTTTCACAAGGTAGACTTAATAGTCATGTAAATCTCTTTACCGAGTGCATACTTCATTATATGTTTGTTAATCCCTTTGCAAGGTGGACCCGTTATGGTTCCACAACACACACCCCATTCCATACTAGGAATGGGGACCCCCTACTCCTTTCAGATCGTGAATTCACAATTTGGGGACTCAAAGAAATATTAAAGAGTCAAAAAAAAAAACCAAAAACCAAAAAATTGAAAAAAACAAAAAAACTTAAAAATAAAAAAAGATCAAAAAATTGGAAAATCAAAAAATCAAAAAAGACATAAAAATATAAAATTTGAAAAAATATAAAAAAAATTATAAATTTTCAAAAAAAAAAAAAAAAAAACCACGCATCCACACACCTCACGAGGGTCATGGAGCACATTCCCACCCACGGTGGGGTGCAATGCGCGATCATGTTGTTGGCATTATGTTATATTTGTCATTAGTGACAACACTTATTCAATTATTAATGTTTACCAAGTTCATCACTTAGTCTATAGTTTATACTGAGCATTCAATGGTTACCTAGCCAGTTCATCACTTAAATAGTTCACATTGATCATTCTTGAAGCTACCGAGTAAGTGTGCAGTTCAATAGGGTTTATCAAGCTTACAGTGTTCACTGAGCAGATAGTGGTTACTAAGCTTCACAATGTCTACCAAGTTATTAGTTTGTGTGATGTGAAGCTAGTTTCTACTGAGTGATGGATGTGTAGTGTTTACCAAACAACAACAAGGTAAACAAAGGATTCAATATCTACCGAGTGACACTATATCTATCGAGTCTCCAATGGTTATTGAGATCCAAGCTACATTGTGTGATTAGGATGGACTGAGCTTCTACTTCTACAAATTGCATGACGATGCTGAGAAATGCAGTCGATGCTGAGTATCAGAAGTTCACCAAGTTAGGTTGAAGAACCCAAGTTTTCTACTGTTTGGCTGACTCAGTAATATTTTGTTTACTTGTGTTTTAGCTGACCTTGTAATTGTGAATATTGAAATGGTATATATGTGATGTATTGTATCATTTGCAATGGATAAGTATGTTAATGAAATGATATGTAATGTTTTGAGAAGAGTGAATGCAAATCAATAGTAGAGAAGAGTATACAACAAGGTCATTAAGGAGCAGCAAAGACATATCAATCACAAGCGATGATCTATACTTCAAAGATCTATTTAGCAATCAAGTTGTAAGTTAGATCTACTATTTCATCCTGATAGGAGAATCAATTTTCAAATCTTTAATAGGGTAGACTTAACAATCTTTGTATAAATCTCCTAACAGAGTGCATACTTCATTGTATGTTTGTAAAACCTCTAACAAGGTGGACCTAGTGGTCCAAAATTTTCTTAATAGGGAAGATCATCAGAAGTGGTCAATGTAAGCCCTAACAAGCCAACTTTATACCATAGTAGTGAAGTTTTGTGGGTATCATCCCTACCCTAGTTTTACTTTCTACTTGGAAGGCTTTTGTGTCACCAAAATACTATGTTCTGTGTTATGAATGTTTATCTTTTCTCATGCATGTAGTAGATTAGATGAATGAATGGTGAATGATATATATGGTTAAATGCTGAATTGATTTAAAGTTTTTGAGGTTACGGATTCACCCCTCCCCTCTCAGTAACCTAACTAGTCTTGATTATTTCCAACATACGTACTTGTGCACCCAGCGAGTGGGTGGGGTTATAAAAATCCCCGCCTCCCACAAAGTCACTTCACTATTTTTTGTTATCATTTTTTGATGTCAAGACTGCACTTTCACATCGCAACACATGTGTGTCCCCTAAAATTTGTGCCCCACACCATTCACTTTTTGCACCCCACACTACATACAGTGCCGCATGCTGTGTGTTTGCATTGTTGTGCATGCCCACAGTGTCGCACACTATGCACATGCCCATAGCACTACAGCCACCACCGTGCACATTGTGTGCTTATTCAATGCCACCATGGGTGCATGCACATTTCATGCTATTTCGTGCTGATAGACACTCTATGCCCACTGAAATGTCGCACTCACTACAACTTCCATTACACTACGTGCACAAAACATAACTGCTCAGGTGCAAAACATAACCTCCATGCATGATTGGTGTTGCAAACTTTCATTAACTTTGCATTGCATACCCATCAACATTGCACAGTGTGCACTACTACGCTGTGCGAGCCTCTTCTTTGCATGGAAAATGAAACCCCAACTACATGTATCCACTGCTCTACACCTTCCACCGCTCCGCTTGTGCTAGCATCGCACGCATGCTTAGCACCATGCCACATGCGGCACATGTCCACCTCTTAGTCAAAAAACCTTAACAAATTAAAAAAATAATAATAACAAAGAAAAAATATAAAAATATAAAGATATTAAAAAAAATTAAAAAATTAAAAATGTAAAAAATAAAAATATATATAATAATAAAATGAAAAAATAATAGATGTAAAAAATAAATAAAGGCGCCTAGATTGAGCATCACATTTTGGTTTTTCATGTTTATTTTTCGTTAATAAAATTTAAGTTCTTTTGTGTTATTTTAATTTTTTAGGATCTCACTATTTTATTTTATTTTACTAATGAATATTTTTTTCTCGTGTCGTGCAGATATTATGGCATCCACATCTGGAGAGAAGATGATGCCTAAGCCTGTTGCGTTCAAGTTCCAAGGTGTACCATCAATGTCAAGGTTCCATGATGACCATGCAGAAATCAAAGATATTGATTTGGGGCATATAGACCTGGGAGAGTTCCTTAGAATATGCAATAAACCCACTAAGAGATCAACACTGATATTTTCCTTGATATGTTTCAGGTTGGTGAGCATAGCTTCACATCTAGTATCAATGCAATCAGCTAAGTTGATTATGACATTGACACAACATTTTGTTTTTGAAGAGAGAGTGGTTAAGAGCATGACAGGAGAAGTAGTCTTGGACCTCTGAACCAACAACATTGAGAGGATCTTCAACATCTTGAGGGAAAATCAATTCATTAGACTCTCCTATGAAACAACAAAGAGATGGTATAGAGAGCACCCCAAAGAAGCATTGTAAATTATCCAATCCTCCTACCTCATTGAGAATACTCCTTTGGGCTAGGTCACAGGAAAGGTGGACATGACTAGGGGATACATGAAGGAAGATATTGGCTATTTCATCATCCTTTTGAGTAGAGTCATGGGTCTACTTGTAGTTGGTACCTCAGTACTTTCATGGTCAACTCCATTGAGACAATCAAGATGGCAAGGATGCCACTAGACTGGGCCACCACACTAAGTGAGAACTTGTGTGAGCAATTAGGGGTAGTTAAGGAGAAAAAGAAGTTCTATATGACTTCTTACATGGTTTATCTTCTTGTAGCAAGGGCGAAAAACTACCCCAGTTTGTACAAAAGAGGCAATATGTAGGATTCTAATGCCTAGCCCTATATTGTCTACCCTCAGCTAGTGAGGAAGAAGTTCTTAGTGCAAAGCAAGGAATACAAAATCATGAATGACGCATTCATTTTTGCGGTCATCTGATTCATAGAGGGTGATTATACAAAGAGGTTATTCGATGAGGAAAAAGCACAAATAATAGCTCTCATGGCCTATTTCATCCAATTTAAGACATTCACATATCTATGGGTAGCTGGTGCATTTGTCAACCCCAAGAAGCTCCCCATATATCTAAGTGAAAAACTAGTGTTATTGGAAATTTCCTAAAAAATTGAATTTGCATGTGAGAGGGTGAAAATACAAAGGAGACCCTATTGGACATGGCCCCTAGTCATTGTACCATATCAAGTCAAACTGAAGCAAGATATTCCATCTTTTCAATGGAATGGGAGAATTATCCCCTCGAAGAGTATAATTCCCCTAGGCTCTATTTTGATAATATCGGGACAGTGGAGAGTCTGGCTAGTAAGGAGTTCCACCATGAAGATGTTATTGAAGATCATTGGATGAATGCAAAGAATGACTATGATGTCTACATAAGGGATTATTTTAGGATGACTTTGTATCTAGCAAAGAAGGCTCTCAAGTTGAACATCTCAGAGGATATAAGGCAACAGGATTCATAGGAGCTACTAGACCCCCTATTTAATTCAAACAAAATTGGAGAAAGGATTATCATGAATGCCAAGATTGACAGGGAGGAGGGTGATGATATTAATCATTAGGCAAGACACATAGTCAAAATGACTAAGGATTGGATCAAGAATCTTTTTCAGCTTGATTTGATACCTGACACTGTAGTCTTTCATGCCCAAGATTTCCCTAAGAAAGGTAGAGGGAAGAAAGTTACAATTCCTACCTTTGAGGCCAGTCTCCTATTAGGCTAGAGATAGTATACCAACTTGACCACCCAGTTGGATACTATCATCCTCCAGAGAGGAAGGGAAAGAACAAAAGGAAGAGGAACTCCCCTTAGAGGATTCAAACCAAATAGGGTGAAGCGTGAACACCTTCCCAACAATAGGAAGAGAGTGTACAAGGGTCTGAGGATACTAGTGTTTCCCAAGTCCAGGATGACCCTCAATTGCCTCCCTTTGCACCTTGTCAATCAGAAGAGGGAGAGAGTCAGTAGGTTTCTATTCCTCCTTCACAAGAAGAGCCAATGCTCCCTTTTGCCTCCATAAAACAAAATAGGATTAAAATCTGAATAAAGAAAAGGCAAAGGGTGACTAGGAGAATGATCCCTTTCCCATATATCCCTAAAACCATTCTAGAAGGAGAAGAAGAAGAAGAGGAAGAGGAGCAAGTGCCCTTGCAAAGAAGAACTCAGCTAGCTAGAGCCATAGAGCAAGAAAGGAGAAGAAATACCATGGGTACATCACTATCCACCCTAGTAGGACCTTTGGAAGTCTCTTCTTCAAAAGATGAAGCATGAAAGTGGGTGGATGAGAAGAGTGAAGAAGGCAATGACATTTTCAAAATTTTAGATTTTGATTTTATGCCCATGAGAACAAAGCTAGTTAGGAATAAGATTAGGAATACCCCTATAGGTGAACCTCAATAAGAAGACTAGATGCAAATGTTTCTAGACTCACTTGATCTTACTCCCCCATATGCACAATAGGTTACGGTGGCAGATAAAGGCTTGGTTACTCCTCTCCCTAGAGTTTGAAAGAGGAATAGGTTCAGGAACCATCACATGGGGAGGAACTAGAAAAAATGGCGACTGATGAAGTTTTGAAGGAGAGAAAAATGGTCAATTATTCTCAACCACCTTCCCAAGACATTGAGGTGCAAACTACAAGGTTTATGGAAATAGAAGCTGTAGAAGAAGAGCCCTCATAGAGGGAAAAAAATTCGAGGAAGAGCGATAAGGGAAAGGAGGTAGCAGAACATACTCCTTCATCCTCAAGAGACAAGTCTTCCACTGAGCACATTCCAATATGGCTCTGGAAAGAAGTAATTAGGAGTACCAAGCCTCAATTTTGAGCTACTGAAGAAGACATATTTGAGATTGCAGAGATTTTAAATAAACTTAAGTCTCCATTGCATGAGGCAAGACAGTTGGCGTTTTTTACCAATACACAAAATCATGAATTATTTTCTCAAGTGGTCATCCCTCTAGAAGATATAGATGCAGAAAGCCTCAGCCCCCAAGACTATCAAATCAAAGAGGTCATTCTTGGGAGACTAACACGAGATACAACCCAATTGATGGTGACTGTGGGAATTAAGGAAATCTTCAGAATCATGGAACATGAAGAGGTTCAACTCCAAGCATTATGAAGGCAGAATGAGATCTTGAAAGGATATTTAGCCAAAGTAGTTGGTCCTCTAGATCCCAAGTGCCCCGAGGAGACATTGAACACCATTCTCAAGGAAGGGGGGAGTGTATAGTTAGATCCATTTTTGAATGCCTATCAACAATGGCAAGAAAGTTTTGAGGATAATGGAATTTCAATTATTTAGGGGAACCTAAAGATACTACACGCTACACAAGAGAACATGAAAAAAATGGTGGAAATTTTGAAGTAGGACTTTAGCATCATGGATGAAGTAAGGGCTTGGAGCAAGGACTTACAAATTTTGTAGACAATAAAGCAATAGAGGTATAGGAATTTGGTGGATGTTTATACTATTGAAGAATTAGATTAGATTAATGATTAGATAGAGAAAATTGTGGATAGTAATAAAGTGATGGAAACATTACATGCGAAAATTCATCGACTCAAGAATCAAGCTTGAGAGCAGATTTTGGAAGTAGAAAAGCATTATAGCGATGCTTGTTTAGATATTTTTGAGGATGAAGAATGGGAGAAGTTATTACCTATAGAGGCAGTGGTGGAGAATTTTAAGAAGATTTTTATGGAAGATGTTGATGATGGAGATATCTAACAAGCCTTCAGGACTGAAGAAGCTTTATTAGAATTGGATACCAAACTTGGGGATTTTGCTGACACCTGAATTGAGGTAGAAAATTATAAGCAAAAGGTCAAGGACAAGTATGAGACTTTGGATTTACCAGATGTAGCTAAAATTATTGAGATTATAGAGAAATTCAAGGGCAAACATCCAAACATAGCTTTGGGATGAAGAAGAACAAAACTCAGATGCCAGAATTTCAATTTTGACACTTAGTAAAATTTTAAGATTTTGGACCACTTTGAGATGCACAACTCCATAGGTCTACATGTGTGCAAGTATGTAGCTTCGCAGCTCTATAGGGGCACATTTTCAAAAGTTCTGCTAACAGTTAATTGCCAGTTCCAAAAATAGAGCTTTCCATGCATTGGAAATGCATTCTGACGATAGTTGAACTCTGAAAAATGCCTTGTGAAGGATCAACTTCCAATTTTAGCACTCCCAGACACTTCCACTTTAACTCAAAGCTTTCTCATTCTTTCTTCTCTCATAATTCTTTATTTCTTAACATGTAAAAGGCTCATGCATCCAATTAATGAATAAAATATGGATGGAGTCTTACTTAGCACCAACTATATTATAGTTTGTACATAATTAGTTTGTTTTATTGTTTTAAAGCATTTTATTGCATGAATAATATCTCTCACTCTCAACACAGATTGAGGAGGTGATTTCTTAAAAATACCCCATTGTAATATGTAATGAGGGCCGCTATTATTTTGCAATAAAATTATGCTTTTGGTGCTCACATTTTGAGTGTAGTAATTCTTGCCTAAATGTGTCATTGTTTTGTGGATTTATTTTCATGGAATTGTGATTGAGTCAAAGGTTTATTGCTTTGTTTCTAGTTGTGCATTTCATTAGTTTTGATGTTTGTTATGGTATTGACAAATTCTGTTGCATAACTAGCTTGAGAATAAATCATCAAATTGTGCTTACATAACTTTTCATCTCACATCAGCACACTTTCCATGGCCTTGTGATCTGATGAAGGGTGAAACATCATATGCTCATTAATTTTTTCATTGATGATTGCTTTAGTTGAATCAGGGAAGCGCTGCTCCTTTCATTGGTTATCTACTAATCTCTTTGAAAGCTTAATTCGTAGACTTGTCATTCTCCGTAACTTAGGTCTGTTAGGCAATTTCAATTTCATGTTATTTACTTTCAAGTTTTTTTATTTTCTTTTCTAAACCCCTTGTTAGAGTAGGAATTCATACTAGTTTCATTGTTAGATTGCATTCATCAAAACATAAAAAATACAAAAAACATAGTTCTTTTTTGTGTATTATTTTGAAGCAGTGTGCAGATTCTTCATCTCATTCTGAAATCAAAATGAACCAGAAAAGGCCTCCTTGTGAACAATCACATTTATCTTCAATTGAATGGATTCTAGTAGGTAGAACCTTGGAGTTGATTCACAAAATTAGCTCTTCAAGAGAGGAGTTCGCAAGAATTCCTACCATTTAGCATCGTGCATAATGAAAACTCAATAGCACCTAGTAGTCCTTATTGCTCATAACAGGAAAAATCATCAGAAGTGATCATTGTAAGCCTTAACTAGCCAACTTTATACTATAGTACTAAAGCTTGTGGGTATCATCCCCACCCTAGTTTTACTTTCTATTTGGAAGGCTTCTGGGTCACAAAATTGTGTGTCAAAAGTATTATGAATGCTTTAATGTTTTCAATTTCTCATGCATGCAATTAGATCAGAATACTCATGAAGGATTAATTACCAATTAAGGATTATGTTTTATTGGTTATTGATTCACCCCTCCCCTCTCAGTAACTTAACCTATCATATATATTTCTAACAATTGGTATCAAAGCTTTGTAGTTCTTAGAGAAAAAGTTTAATAGCTTGTGAAAAGATCAAAGGCTATGGAGGTATTCAAAGTTGATAAGGCTATTGAAAATGATAATTTGGATTTGGAATTGGCTATTGGACAACCCAAGAAAGCAAATGAGCAACTCTCTCAATCTCTAAAAAGAAGAAAAAATCTTGCAATTCAGATAAATTACCAACTTTACATTGAAGAAAGAATTGAAGACATCCATTCAAGCAATTCAAATGAAGCTAATGAGGTAATCAAAGAACTATTAGAAAAGAATAGTTATCTTCAAGAAGTAAGAAAACTGAGAAGAGAGCAAGAAATTTAGTCAGTTTGATTATGTGAAGTTATGGAAGAGAAAAATAAGATAAAATAAGAGATAGAAGAAAAGAACAATGAAATTCATCATCTATCCCTTTAGTAGACAAATTTCATTGATCAACTTACTAATACAAATGAAGAAATCATGAATCTAAGGTTAGAGAATGAAATATTGTAGAATGATCTAAAAATTGAAAGGAAAACCAATGAGAGGATGATAAAATCACAAGCAAACATGAATCAACTAAATGATTAAAGTCATTACAGATAAAAAGGAAAAACAAGAACTGGATATACAAAAGAAGGTGATTTTGGATACAATTGTCTAATTGTGTGTTATCTTTGATATTACACAAATTTCATATCTATTGGTAGTCAGTATCTACCGAGCTCAGCTGGTTAGTAAAGAAATTTTTTAAGTCTACTAAGCATTCTTGGAAATTACTCTGCATAGATAGTGTCTACCGAGCTAACTTGGGCATCAAGGGAAAATGTCGCAGGATGTAGTGTTAACCAAGCTCTCATGGTTAATGAAGGAAAGTTAGTGTTTATTGATTTCACTCAATCTTAAAAGGATTTTGTAGGATTCATAGTGCTAACCGAACCTCTATTGGTTAACACAGGAAATCATTTCAGGAATAGTGTTTACTGAGCAGGGTCGGCCAATGAAGGATTTTGTTAATTTGAGAAAGAAAGTTTAATTATTTAAAGTATTGATTCCAGCTAACTAAGGTAATGATTATTGGTGATTGTAAGTTGTAAATGAGCCAACTTGACAATTTTTAAAGTATATATGAAAGGTCAAATTGAGAATTCTAAAACGTAATGAGCGAGTATTCAAGTGTATCGATTGTTTGAAGAAGGAAAGTGTGAGAAAACTTTGAAGAATGGTCAGATATCCTTGAGGAGCAGCAAAGTTGTATTTGATTAGGAAGGATCTAGTGAAGTAGAATAGAGATTTGTAATTAGAAATTTAGTTGCATCTCATTCAAGTCATTTCATTGTTACTTTCTTACCATTGTAGCAGTGATTCCAAAATCTCTTAACAGAGTTGGTTTAATAGCCATTTGTAAATCCTCTAACAAGGTGACAGTTCTATTGAATTTTTCTAAAGACCTCTTGCAAGGCCACTCCTTACAGGGTGATTAAATCCTCTAACAAGGTCACACCCAATAGTGTGTTTTGTAACCTTTAACCATGTTGGCTCCTAATAGGGCTCACTTCAAAAGAGTGAAAATCAGTAGCTAGTTACTTGGTGGTTTTTTTCATATTGGGTTTCCATGTTAAATTTGGTGTCTCATGTGTTCATATTATTTCTTTTATGCTTGTATGTTAATCACTGTGAATTTTTAAGATATGTTAAAGTTTAACATACCCTACATTTATCGCGTTACAACAATTTTTGTATATTTACCGAGTAACAACAGTAACTAGTTTAATCAGACATCTAAGGGATCTGTGGAATTTTTTTGTGTGGTAAGTTATTCATCCCCCCTCTTAGTTACTTCATCTATATTTCCAAAAATTGGTATCAGCAATTTTGGTGCTTGTAGGAAGCGTTTCAAAGACCTAAGCTAAAGATTAGGATGTCTTACAAGAGAGAAATGCTAAGGCTTAACAAAGATAACTTTTTAGCATGGTAGGGTCTCATGAGACTTCATCTGACTTCCATTAGAGATATAGGATTGAAATACCTTGATGAAGAATATACAACTCCTTCTGGTACATTATTTGTTAATGACATTGCTAAGAAGAAGACTCATAACACCATGATCATAAACATTGCATCTACTCTAAGCTATGAAGAATTTGATGATGTCAAGGATTGCAAAACTTCCTTTGAAATGTGGAACAAGATGAAGGATATCTATGGTGCTGATGACAATGTAAGGAGAGCCAAAGCAGAAAGCCTTAGAGGAAAATTTGATCAGATGAGAATGAGAGAGGATAAAAACATTGACAAATATGTTGAAAGGATCAAAGCAAGAGTTAATACAATCAAAGCTTCTAGAGGAGATATCAAAGAAGAAATAGTTGTAAGTAAAGCTCTTAGAACATTGCTTCCCATTTATGCAATTATAGTATTTACAATTCAAGAAAGAAGATGTGAGGCAAATCATAAGATAACTTTGGATGCCATAGTAGGAAGATTGACAACCTTTGAGCTAGATAACTATGACAATTATATTCCAACTTCCTAGAATATTGAATTATCATTTGAGGCCAAGTTTTCACTCAAGGAAAAAGGGAACAACGTAAAGGACTCTTAGTTAGAAAGTGAAGAAGAATAAGAGGAAAGTTTTGATAGTGATCCTAAAGTTTTTGAAGCTCTACTTGCAAGGAAATATTCTAGAGGTAGAGGAAAATACAAAGATAAAGTTCCTCTAATCTATTTTTCATGTGAAGAAATTGGTCATATTGTAGCTAGGTGCCCAAACAAGCAAAACAAGGATTAGAAGAAAGCCCATAAGTGCAATGGAAAGAAAGATTTTAAATCATTCAAGGACAAAGGTAAGAAAACATGTTTTATGGCTAAAGACTCTAAGGATTCTAATAATAGTGAAGGAGAAATTGTTTACATTGTTGTGAAAGATGAATCTGATAATGATGAGGAAGATAAGATGGCACTTATCTCTCATGTGAGAAAAAATGATACATGGATCATAGATAGTGGTTGTTTACATCATATGATTGGTGACAAAAAAAAGTTTGAACATTTTGAAGACTATGATGGTGGTAGTGTAAGGTTTGAAAATAATGAACCTTGTTGCATAAAAGGAAGAGGCCAAATCTCATTAACCAAAGAACTTGTATGTGATAATGCCTATTGGGTTGAAGGATTAAAACATAATCTGTTGAGTGTGGCATAGCTAATCAATATTGGACTCAAGGTGGAATTCATGCATGGGAAGGAAAGACTACTAGATGACAAAGGAAAGATGATTGGATCAGGCAAACAAACAAAAGGTAACTTTTTTTATCTTGATCTTGGTGAGTGCTCATGTTCTATTGCTCAAGTTAAGGAAGTTGGCTATGGCATAGAAGGTTATGCCATGTAAAATTTGACAACATGGTAAAGATAAGCAAATTCAAGAAAGTAAGAGGCATTCCTAGTTTGAAGAAACCTAATTTTGGTCTATGCAAGAATTGTCAAATTGGTAAGATGAGAAAGATTAGATTTAAAAGTAAAAACTATAAATCTAAAGATATTTTCAAAATTATGCATACTGATTTGTGTGGACCTATTCGAATTGAGAGCTATACTGGAGAAAAGTTCTTCATTCTTTTTGTTGATGACTACTCTAGAATGATGATTGTTATGTATCTGAGAGAGAAGTCAGAAGCATTTGAGAAATTCAAATGGTATTTGGCCAAAGTAGAAAACGAAATAGGGAAAAGACTAAAATGTTTGAGATAAAATAGAGGTGGTGAATTCATCTCCAATGAATTCAATAACTTTTGCATTGAAGGAGGAATTGACAAGTATCAACTCCTAGAAATTTTGAGAAGAATGAAATAGTTGAAAAAAGGAATAGATCTATCATGGATTGTACAAGGACTCTAATGATTGAAAAGAACCTTGTTATCAAATACTAGAAGGAAGCTATCAGCATTGCAGTTCATACCTTAAACCAAGTAGAGTTGAAGAATGACTCATTCAAAACCCCCTATGAGTTATGGTATGGCTATAAACCCAATGTAAGTTACTTGAAAGTATTTGGAGGCAAATGTTACATCTTGAAATAATCTAGAAAAAGAAAATTTGATGTGAAAGGTGATGAAGGTATATTTTTGAGATATTCTTGCAAGAGTATAGCATATAGATGTTTGAATTTGTCTACTCACAAAATCATAGAAACTGCACATGTGAAAGTTGATGAGTTTGTAGAAAGGACTAAAGAAGAAAGAAAAAAAGAATTGGAAGATTATAAGAGATTTGTTTATATTGAACTTGATACATTGCTAGACACATCTATCAATTAGGATACTTCCACTCCCAAGTCTTCATCAGTCACCAAGTTGCAAAGTCACATTCTGAAGCTACCAAGCCAATGCCTACTGAGTCTGAGCAGCCAAAACCTAGAGTTGAAGTTCAAGAGGATGAGGCAAGGAACCTGTATTAGCCAAGTATGTTAGGAGGCATCATACACTAGATTAGATTATTGGAAACAAATTAGAGGGTACTATGAAAAGAAGTAAGCTAAAAGGTACTTGTTTACTTACTAATTTTGAACCTAGAAATGTCAAAGATGCATTGAAAAATGAAAGTTGGATTGAGGCTATGAATGAAGAGATAGAGAAAATAGAGAAGAACAAAACTTGGACTCTTGTACCTAGGCCTAAAGATAAAAATGTGATTGTAACAAAATGGGTATTTAGGAATAAGTTGAATGAAGATAGTAAGGTATCAAGAAACAAAGCTAGATTGGTATGTAAAGGGTACTCTCAAGAAGAAGGAATTCATTATGGAGAGAATTTTGCTCCTATTGGAAGATTGGAAGGTGTTAGAACCTTACTTGCATATGCAACATATAAAGGATTTAAGGTATATTAGATGGATGTTAAATCAACATTTCTCAATGGTATTCTTGTTGATGAAGTCTACATTGAGCAACCTGAAGGTTTTGTTGATCTAGAAAAAAAGGACATGGTTTGCAAATTACACAAAGCATTGTATGGTTTGAAACAAGCCCCTAGAGCATGGTATGAGAGATTGCATAACTACCTTACTCAGATTGGTTTCCAAAGAACTAATGATAATTGTAGTTTGTACATCAAGGAAGGACCAGATAACAAGATTTTTTTAGCAGAAATATTTGTTGATGATACTTTGTTTAGAGGGAATGATGATCAATGCAAAGAATTCTCTGAGTAATTGAACAAAGAATTTGAAATGTCTATGTTTGGTGAGATTAAGTTCTTTGTTGGTCTTCAGATACAACAGAACAAGAATGGTATCTACATCACTCAGTCTAAGTACATCAAGGAGATACTCAAGAAGTTTGGTATGGAAGATTCAAAACCAGTTGGAACCCCCATGTGTACACGATTAAAGCTTACCAAAGAAGATGATTTAAAAGAGGTAGATCAAACCTTATATAGATCAATGATTGGAAAATTATAGTATGTAGTTCATACAAGGCTTGATATTGCTCTTGTAATTGGCGTAGTGGCAAGATTTTCAGCAAAACCTAGAGAAAATCATATGATGGCAATCAAAAGGATCTTGGGATACTTGAAAGGAACTGAAGATTATGGATTGTGGTATAAACTTGAAGGAAATTTGGACTTAAAAGTGTTTATTGAAGTTGATTAGGTAGGAAACATTGATGACAGAAAGAGTACAAGTGGTGGAGCATTCTTTCTTGAAAAAAGGTTGGTATCTTGGACAAGTAAAAAGCAAGATTGCACATCCCAATCTATAGCAGAAGTAGAGTATGTTGTAGAAAAATTGAATTATTCTAACATTGTTTACATTAAATAGCTATTGGAAGGCATGAATTTTGAGATCAAAGAACCAAGTGTTGTGTTTTGTGATAATACAAGTGCAATAACATATCAAAGAATCTAGTGATGCATTCCAAAACCAAGAACATTGCTATAAAGTACTACTTTGTCAGAGAATTGGTGCAAAACAAGCAAATCAAATTAGAATATGTCCATACAAAAGAACAAATTATAGACATATTCACCAAGCCATAACCTAAGGATGCATTTTTGTATCTAAGAGGTAAGTTAGGGGTCATTAACGTATCTGAAGTTAACTAAAATAAAGTTTTAGTGATGTGTCAATAGGAATCACGTTGAAGATCTATCAGTTGATACAACATAGTCAAGGGAACATTGCATATGAATTAGTACTCAAGGTACATTGATACTCATTTGGTATGTGTTGTCTTTGGCATGTGCTACCAAATAGGGAGATTTTATTGTAATATCTTTATGAGATTTGTTTAAGGGAGAGTTTGCTGTTTAGAAAAGAAGGTATGTAATTCCTTCACAGAGGGAGATTACTGCATTAGAGAAGTTTGTGGCATAAAATCTAAGAGGGAGAAAATTTTTTGTCATAGAAATATTCATTTTAAAATTTCATTCTACTATGACATGTTGTGTTGCCATCAATGCCAAAGAGGGAGATTGTTGGATACAATTGTCTAATTGTGTGTTGTCTTTGATGTTACAAAAATGTCATATCAGTTGATAGTCAATATCTATCGGGCTCAGTTGGTTAGCACAACAATTTTTAGAGTCTACCAAGCATTCCTACAAATTACTCTACTTAGATAGTGTCTATTAAGCTAACTCAGCCGTGAAAGGAAAATGTGGCAGAATATAGTGTTAACCAAGCTCTCATGGTTAATGAAGGAAAGCTAGTGTTTACCGAGTTCACTCTGTCTCCAAAGGATTTTGTAGGATTCGTAGTGTTAACTGAGCCTTTGTTGGTTAATACAGGAAATATTTTTAGGAACAATGTTTACCAAGCAAGGTTGGCAAATGAAGGATTTTGTTAATTTGAGAAATAAAGTTTAATTAAATTTGAAGTATTGATTCCAGCCGACTGAGATAATGATTATTGGTGATTGCAAGTTGTAAATGATCCAACTTGACAATTTGTAAGGTATATATGAAAGGTCAAATTGAAAATTCTAAAATGTAATGAACAAGTATGCAAGTGCATTTATTGTTTGAAGAAGGAAAGTGTGAGTGAACTTTGAAGGATGGTCATATATTCTTAAGGAGAAGAAAAGTTGTATTTGATCAGGAAGGATCTAGTGAAGCAGAATAGAGATCTGTAATTAGAAATTTAGTTGCATCTCATTTAAGTCATTTCATTGTTACTTTCTTACCATTGTAGCAGTGATTCCAAAATCTCTTAACACAGTTGGTTTAATAGCCATTTGTAAATCCTCTAACAAGGTGACAGTTCTATTGAATTGTTCTAAAGACCTCTTGCAAGGCCACTCCTTACAAGGTGATTAAATCCTCTAACAAGCACACCTAACAATGTGTTTTGTAACCTTTAACCATGTTAGCTTCTAATAGGGCTCACTTTAGAAGAGTGAAAAATTAGTACCTAGTTACTTGGTGGTTTTTCTCATATTGGGTTTTGACATTAAATTTGGTGTCTCATGTGTTCATGTTATTTCTTTTATGCTTGCGTGTTAATCACTGTGAATGTTTAAGATCTATTAAAGTTAACATACATTGCATTTACCGAGTTACAACAATTTCTATATGTTTACCTAATGACAACAGTAACTAGTTTTATTAGACATCTAAGGGATTTATGGATTTTTTTTTGTGGTAACTAATTCACCCCCCCTCTCAGTTACTCCATCTATATTTCCAACAGGTGAATCATCCGAGCAAGGAGTTCAAAAGAATAAAAAACCTACTTGTAGTCACTATGGTAAGATTGGACATACATCAAAAAAATGTTGGAGCAATGGGAAAGAAATATTCAATGGAAAATGCTACAATTGCAATCAACATGGACATAGAGCTAATGAATGCAAAGAGAAAACAAAATTTGAAGCAAAATGTCACAAATGTAAGAAGCATGGGCACAAATATTTAGAACGAAAAACTAAGATATTGAATCCAACATAATAGATTGTAAAAGCTATATTTGGTTGGGACTATAACACTTGGTGTAGATTTCATTACTATGGAGAATTCATACACATTTGAATGAATTGTGTAAAACATCACATGAGGACAAGAGACACTACTAGAAGATGTTTGATTTGTACATAACTTGGTCATCTTGCCATGAACTATATGAATACTAGAAGAATTGAAGATGAAAAAAAATCAAAGGCCAATAACATCAGAAAGTAGGTGAGACAACAATGGTTTCCAAAATCTACTGAGAATACAAGTCCAAGCAATAATGAACATGTCACTAAAGATTTGGGTGACTCAAGTATTTCCAATTGATCTCTCAAAGAGAGTTGGAACTAGGACTCAATGAAGACATCTCACATAAATTCCAACTAGTAGAACAAAAGATCCATATCAGCATACAAGACACAAAGGGATCACCAAGTATTCAAAATATTTCAATCATTACCGAGTGAGGTCGGGTTACAGTCCTTATTGAGAAAGGTTGGGTTGCAAGACCCTACTGAGTAAGGTTAGGAGTAACTAAGCTATGTGTGGTTACCAAGTCAGGGATGACTCTGTGGAGAATTCAATACAAGTGAAGTGGATGCTAGTCTGTCATTTGAGTGAACAATTATACCAAGAATTTATGGCGATATAAAGGAAAAATTTGATGAAAAGGCTAAAATTGAAGTCTTTTCTCACTGTATATTTTTAAGAGCTATCTGTGCAGAGAAAATATTAGAGCATTCAAGCAATTCAAGTGAGTTATTGAAGATTTTTGTGTTCTCTCAAACCCTACTAAGAAAAGATGGCATCCACTAGCAAAAAATATAATAAAGGCTTAGATATGTTAGTTCAAGGCATGTAGTGGAAGGCATGAGATTTTAAGCTGAGTCCTATCGTTGTGGAAACCCTAGATCTGAGCAAAGCTAAATCACAAATTTCATCAATGGTACTATTTATCAATGATATTCATTCACATTTTAAGTGTGCTATTCAAGATATTAGAACTTTGGAAATGGATGAATTGTTTAGAAAATTATGTGTGAATGGTATGTTGAAATTAGAGCATCAACATCTTAAAGTGAAGGGTTTAACTCATGTTCCACATATGCCATAGGATTTTCAAATCAAATGGATAAGATTCATTCTTAGTCATATGCATAATGGTCAGTTGTGGTTGGAACAACCTATCTTGATAACCAAGAAGATGATCCATAGGATCACTAGTCTTCCTATGTTGGCAAAAGATAAAACAACCAAAAGCCTAAGTCGGGTTAAGCTTGAAAAGAAAACCCTTACGGAGTGGGATGGAAGGGGAATGGAGGTTCATAGATATGGAACTTAAGTTTGGGATACATGTCATCACTGACAAAATTTATAGCTCAAGCAAGCTTAACAACATGTCATGTGAAGTAATGGATCTTGCATACACAGTGGTCAAGAATAACCTATCACTTGACCTTGCTGAGTTGATACTGAACCAGTTCAACAAGAATATGGAAAGTATAAGAACTTCCAAGAATAATCCTTTTAAGTTTGATTCATTTTTAATCTATCTATTTTTATATGTGCAAAATTTTTTCCCATCTAAAGGTATAGTAGTATGGAGGAAGGATGTACTTGTTCTTTATCAGATTAATCAATATATAGCTGAAATGGGAGAAAACTATGTGAGTATTATGGAAAATTACTTTGATGCATTCAAGGATAAGATGAATAATAGGTTTAGGATTCCAAAGAAACTCATTGATGATTACAAAGATGATGTTTGTTTCATGGTTAATAGTGGAAAAGTATATATATAGGCAGTTAGACCAAGAATAGTATGGGTTAAACCTATTGGTTATGAGGTAAACATAGATGAAACCAAGGATGTTATTGAGGCACTAAGTAGTGAGCCTATTGACCCTAGATTTGTATACTTTGGCACTTATGATGAAGCTAAGGAAGGAATTGAATTGGCAATGAAATTCCCTTAGGTAGTCAACAAAGGGAAGAAGAGAATTGTTAAACTAAAAACTAGTTCCACTCTTTTGTTGACTGAAGGAAAATGAGATGATATTGAGGATGAAGAAGTATAAGATGAAGAGAAATTAGAGGAAGAAGAATCATTAAAGAAGAAAGTCAAGGTAATTATTACCAAGCCTACCAAACCATGTACTACTATGTTTACAAGGAGATCATCTAGGAAGAAACTGGACAAAGAAGGAGGAGATGTAATCTTTAAAAAGCCTCCACTCACCTTCCAGGAAAGGCTAAAAGATATAGAATCAAGATTAGGCATACCAAACTTCAAAGCACTAAAGTATGAAAATAGGACTACATAGGAGAAAAAGTAGATAGAAGATGTAATAATTTCTAAAATGGGTAAGTGGAAGTATTCCCCAGCCTAGGTTACTCAACAGATTCTAAGTGAACTAATGGAAAAGGTCAAGCCAAGATGGGAGAATGCCATGAAAACTAAAAAAGAAATATATGAGAAGACCTTGAGGCAACTCGTGTTGAGTTTAAGCTTGTGAAGAAGATAAGTGTTCTTCCATGTGTTATCTACTATTCTAGGTTCACTGGAGACCTCTTGTAGCAACATGTCTTCACTATTTGGTAAACTCAGTGATATTTCAATATTCATCAAGGAAATAAGAGATAAACTATCAAAAATTGATGAAGATCTGAAGGTGAGTGCACAAAAGTTGCAACATAACCCAAGTTATAGCTATTCCCACTACAATAGGAAAAAATTCTCAATTAATATGCAAGTAGAATTGCTAAGAGAAGAAGCTAGAATAAGGGCTACATTGATAAACATATAGGGCATGATTCTCCCAAACATGGATGCATTGTAGAAACACATTGTACATGATAAAAATCTCATCCATGATAACAACTTCTCAATTATAGACCACACGATAGAACTATTAGCAGAAGTGTAGACTGCATTGCACAAATGCAAGGTGTTGCAAGAGAATTAGGATAAGACAATGGCACTAAATTTAAAGGTACATTTAGATTTCTTGTCACACTTTGATATTATTGTATAATATATAGCATTCATCTTTGACATTAATGTCAAAAAGGGGGAGAAGATGTATACTATAGAGAAGATGTATATTGTAAAGGGGAAGTATACATAAAGGAGGAGAAAATTTATATATTTTAGATGTGAAAAGATGTAAGGTGTACTATATATTATGTATGGGTGAGCATTATAATATTATACTTGTACAGATGCTCAGAGATACATCTCTTACAAAACCAATTTTAAAAAATCTTAAAAATAGCATACTTTACTAAGTTAGAGACACAAGGTGATATATAAAAAGTGTTCTTAAACATTTTGAATTTAATTTTGACTGATAAGTATTTGTGTCACTAATGCCAAAGGCGGAGATTGTTGAGATTATAGTCATGTTTTTTATTAGTGACATAAACTTATTCAAATTGTAAGTATCTACCAAGCATATTGAATAGTTAATAGTGTTATCCAAACATTTTTGACTCTACCGAGTTCCACATTTGCTACTGAGTCCAAGGGACAATATTTTGTTTGCACAGAGCAGTTTCCACCAAGTTGTTGATCAGGAGTGTAAACTGAGCATCTTAGTGTATGTTGAGTTTCTCAGTGCAAATTGAGTTGTGTAGTCTTACAAGTTCGTAGTTATTGTGATGTGAATCTAGTGTTAACTGAGCCACTCGGTGTTAACCAGGTGATTCAATTTATACCAAGCTCGTAGTGATAGCATTGACCGAGCTATGCAGTGTGAATCCAATGATTCAGTTTATATGCTAAGTTTCATAGTATTCATTGAGTCACCAGTGCAAACCAAGTTCAAGACTACTTGGAAGTGGTTAGTATAGATTGAGCTTCTATATTTACCAAGTGCATGATGATGTCGAGCATTGATAGTGGATGCCACATATTAGAACCTCACTGAGCTAGTCTTCAAAACCCGTGTTTCTAAAATTAGGCCAACTTTGTGTATTTTGTGTAAACTTGTATTATAGCTAACATTGTAATTTGTAAATTGGATGGGTATATAGGTAATGTATTGTATCACATCCAAAGGATATATGCAAGTGATGTAACAAGTAGAGAAGAGAAAAAGAGTGAATTGCAAAGGCTACATTAGTATAAGGAGTATAAAAGATTTATTTGTCATAGTAAGGTGATTACTACATTCAGAGGAATCTCACTTAGTAAACCATGTTGCAGATTAGAGACTAGCCTCTACTTCATCCTAATAGCTGGATCAGTCAAATCCTTTCACAAGGTAGACTTAACAGTCTTATGTAAATCTCTTTACCAAGTGTATACTTCATTGTATGTTTGTAAATCTTTTTGCAAGGTGGACTTAGTAGTCCTTATTTCTCTTAATAGGATAGATCATCATAAGTGATTATTGTAAGCCTTAATAGGCCAACTTTATACTGTAGTACTAAAGTTTGTGGGTATCATCCCCACCCCATTTTTACTTTCTATTTGGATAGTTTCTAGATCACAAAATTGTGTGTCAAAAGTGTTGTGAATGCTTTAATGTTTTCAGTTTCTCATGCATGCAATTAGATTAGATACTCATGAAGGATTAATTGTTAATTAAGGATTAATTTTTATTGGTTACTGATTTACCCCTCCCCTCTCAATAACTTAGCCTATCATATATATTTCCAACACTTACAATGTCACTTGACACTCATAATTAGTATATGTATTTTAGCATGATAAATAGGATTTTCTGAGTAACCTAATAATCTAAGATGGACTAGGTTAGTAACCTAATACTAATTATTTGGTAATCAGGATTAATTACCCTAAGCAAGAGTTAGTGGTAAAATTCCATTCCCAGGGTTTTTAGAAAGTCTAAATAACCCAAGCAATTTAATAGGTCCCTAAATAGTCCTAGAGGCCAAAATTAATGAAAACCAAGTGCCTAGGGGGTATATGTATGGGTTGGGGGAATTTTTCACCCCTCTGGACCCTTTTGTTGACTTTTGTGACCACCTAAATATCCCATTTTTACTTTAGTCCGAAAATTGGAACTTCACCATGAGTTTGAAAAGTTTATGCTCCACCATAATTTTTTTCTTAATATTAGGGTTAAGTTAGAAGACTCTAGAAGCCTTAGTCAAGTTAGGAATTACTGTAATTTTTACATGGTTGAGTTAGGAACCTATATAGTTACAAATTTGAGGGTGGAAGAGTGTTCATCCAATCTCTACATTTAGAGAGTAAAGTAAGGATTGAAGGATAAGGATGGATAACTCTTCTCAAATTTTAGTTTTCCATAACCATTTGTGAAGGTAGGAATCCTTCTAGTTCATGTTTTCTTATTGTATTTTTATTGCTTAAGTAGGCTTTCTGCATGTGTGTGTTTGTATGTATAATGAAACATGTAAGGGATGGATTGTGATGGGTTTTCTTAAATTTTTCTTTCATGTTTTATATTTTGATTTATGAGGGAAACTATAAGGTTTGTGTTGGCATTACTCACCCTTAGATAGGGTAGAAGTGGCCATGTACAGAAGGAGGCTTTAGTTGGACTCCAGATAGTGTAAAGTCTTTCCTCAAGAGGAGGAGAGGGAGAGAGTAGGGTGATATGGGCTCCTAATTTTTAGTACAAACCATGTTTGTGTTTTGGAAATTGAGAAGTGAAAGAGTGCAAGTTCTTGTGATTATAGCCTTGGAAGGGGCATCTGTTATGGTGTTGTGGTTGACTTCTCCTACATTGGAAAAATCCACCTTCTCCCTAGTCTGGTTTGTTAATGAACCTATTGTGCAAACCTGGGATGGGTGTATTTTGGTTATATGTGTCCTTGTGTTAAATTTTTTTGTCTCCTAATTAGTTTTGATTTCTCCATGATTACCTTGATGTGATTTGCATATTTCATAGTGACTACCTTTATATGGAGCCAAGCATGAATTTAGAGTTGTTGTTTCAATTCAAATGTGTGGGAGACTTCTCCTTGGGATAATGATCCTGTTGTAAAAAGGTTAGTGTTAAACTTATTTTCTAAAATGATTATGATCTCAAGTTTTATTCCTTGGTTCTTTCCCAAGGGTGTTCTTGAGTCAGATGATTGAATAAAACAAATAAGAAGTAGCTAGCCCACATGTGTTGAAAAAAAATAGCAATTTCCTTTCATGTGATATTCTTTACAATTCAAATGTGTATGCAAATGATTATCAAAAATTAGATGCAATGATGTTATACAAATTTATGGAATTTAAATTTCAAACTATGTTAAGGAAACTTGATTTATTTAGTTAGTATTTCATTTTAATTTAGTAACTATTGGAAAGAAAAGAATTCCTATGTTAATGTAAAAATATTGCATTAAATACTATGATATAAATCCAACACTTAAAAAAAATATCCCCTTGCCATGTAAACTAAATAGATTTGAAAATCCAACACTTATAAAAAAAGAGAGACTCGAGTAAGTGCACCAAGTTGTGGTGCCAAAAGGGGGGTATAAGTGGACACCTTTTTCTTGAAATCTACAAATTTTGAACTTCAACAGGAATTTGAAGATAGTTATGCTCAAAATTCTAAGATATGACAAAAACAAAAGTCGTAGTCTTTTGAATCTAGTTTCTAAACTACTAATTTTTTTTTCAAAATAGTTTAGTTTTAGGTCCTCAAAAAAGGGGACTATTTATTCCAAAAAAACATAACACAACACAAAGTGTGGCCCCCCTAAAATTTTAACTTTTTTTTTCAAAATTCTTTAATTGCTCTAGTCAAAAGTTACTTAACACTGTGTAGTTTATCCCATATTTTTCAAGTAATTTTATAATGTGTATTTTTTTTAATGAATTTTTTAACTAGACACATTCCAAAAATGTGAAATATCTGTGTGCTCCCCCTAGAAATAATTGAAAACTAATCTAAAATCAAAACTTTTTTTTTGAAAAGTGTGTAGAATGGAGTCTAGTTTCTAAAAAACTTAGTTGTTACAAAATTTGATGAACGAGCTAAAATCTATAGCCCAATTAGTACATGGTGGTTTTTGACAAAAAATGAACATACATTCAAAAGAAATTATAGATGAAAGGTTTGAAATAGTTCAAATTAAAAATAAATTATATGGTTAGATAGCTAACATAGAGACCTATAATGCTATGTAACTTGATCTTATTGATACCCAACCATGAGGAATCTTGAAGGGGAGCACACAAGAAAAAACAATCATTTTTGGTATGTTTGCTGGAAAACATGTCTCTGACCTATTCATAAACTCCAAACCTTTGGGTTAGATCTCCAAGGCAAAACCAAGCCTTAGGCTTGGGTTTAAATAAGCTTTCAATAGCATGTGTGCCCTATCTAAAACATGATTTCTCAGTAGCGCGTGCACAATATAGGGTGCATGCACTATAGTGCACACACACTATTAAGACCTAAATTGCATAAGAGAACTAGGGGGGATAAAGGAATGGTTATGTGTGTGTGAGAGAGATAGAGAGAAAGTAGGGGATGGGAGAGGGGAGAGAGAAAGTGAGAAAGAGTAGGGGTGGTAAAGAGAGTATAGGATGGGAGAGAGAGTACAAGATGCGAGAGAGAGGAAGTTTGAGAGAGAGTAGGGGTGAAAAAGAGAGAGTGCGGGATGGGGGAAAGAGATTGAAAGTAGGGGATGGGAGAGAGAGGAAGTGTGAGAGAGAGTACAGGTTGGGAGAGAGAGATTAAGAGTAGGGGATGGGGGAGAGAGAGAGTAGGCGATGGGAGACAGAGTGGGAGAGGAAGAGTGAGAGAGAGGAGGATGGGAGTGCATGTGTGTGAAAGAGAGAAAGTATGGAATGGGAGAGGGGGAAGAAAAAGTAGCTCGAGAGAGAGTAGGGGATGGAAGAGATAGTAGGCAATGGGAGAGGGAGAGGAAGGGGGGATATAAATGTGTGTAAGAGAGAAAGAGAGAGAGAGTAGGGGATAGGAGAGAGTGTGAAAATGTAAGAGAGAGTAGAGATGGGGAGAGAGAGAGAGAGTAGGCAATGGGAGAGAGAGTGGGAGAGGGAGAGCGAGTGAGAGAAAAAGTAGGGGATGGAAGAGGAGAGAGAGGGGATGGGTGTGTGTGTGTGTGTGAAAGAGAGAGAGAGTAGAGAATGAGAGAAGAGAGAGAGATAGAGAGAGTAGGCAATGACAGAGGGATGGGAGAGAGGGGGAGAGAGTGTGATAGCAAGAGATAGTAGGTGATGGGAGAGGGAGTGGGAGGGAGAGAGAGGTGGAATGGAAGTGTGTAAGAGAGATAGAGTAGGGGATGGGAGAGAGTAGGTAGTGGGACAAGGACTATGAGAGAGAGAGAGGGGGGGGAATGGGAATGTGTATTTATTTATAAGAGAGATAAAGTAAGGGATGGGAGAGAGTGTGAGAGTTTGAGAGAAAGTAGGAGGTGGTAGAGAGAGCTCATATGGGATGGGGATGAGAGAGAGAGAGAGAGAGAGAGAGTAGGGGATGGGAGAGAGTGTGAGAGGGAGTAGGGGATGGAAGAGAGAGAGAGTGAGAGTAGGGGATGAGAGAGAGAAAGTAGAGAGGGAGAGAGTACGAGAGAGAGAGAGAGATAGTAGGTGGTGCAAGAGGGAGTGGGAGAGAGAGAGAGGGGGGATGGGAGTGTGTGACAAATCTAGAGAGTAGGGAATGGGAGAGGAGAGAGAGAGGGAGGATGGGAGTGTGCATGTAAGAGAGATAGATTAAGGGATGTGAGAGAGTGTGAGAGTGTGAGAGAGAGTAGGTGGTGGCAAAGAGAGCTCGTACAGGATGGGAGAGAGAGAGTGAGATTACAGGATGGGAGAGTGTGAGAGAGAGTAGGTGATGGGAGAGAGATAGTGGTAGTAAGGGATGGGAGAGAGAGAGAGAGAGTAGAGAGGAAGAAAGAGAACTTGAGAGAGAGAGATAGTAGGTGGTAGGAGAGGGAGTGGGAGAGGGAGAGGGAGAGAGATAGGGGGGATGGGAGTATGTGTGACAAATGTAGAGAGTAGGGGATGTGAGAGAAGAAGAGTGGGGGGATAAGAGTCTATGTATCTCTGAAAGAGAGAGAGTAGGGGATGGAAGAGAGTGTGAGAGTGTGAGAGTAGGGGGTGGCAGAGAGAGAGTACAACAATAGAGGAGAGAAAGTAGGCTATGGGAGAGGGAAAGAGAGAGGGGGGATGGGAGTGTGTGTGTGTAAGAGATATAGAGTAGGGGATGGGAGAGAGTGTGAGAGTGTGAGAGAGTAGAGGATGAGAGAGGAGAGAGAGAGTAGGGGATGGGGGGAGAGAAAGTAGGCAGTGGGAGAGGGAGTGGGAGAGGGAGAGGGAGAGAGAGGGAGGGGGGAATGGGAGTGTGTGTGACAGAATGTAGAGAGTAGGGGATGGGAGAGAAGAAGAGTGGGAGGATAAGAGTGTGTATATCTATGAAAGAGAGAGAGTGTGAGAGTGTGAGAGTAGGGGGTGGCAGAGAGAGAGTATGATAATGGGGGAGAGAAAGTAGGCAGTGGGAGAGGGAAAGAGAGAGGGGGGATGGGAGTGTGTGTGTAAGAGAGACATAGTAGGGGATGGGAGAGAGAGTGAGATTAAGGGATGGAAGAGAGAAAGAGAAGAGAGGAAGAAAGAGAACTTGAGAGAGAGAGAGAGAGATAGTAGGTGGTAGGAGAGGGAGTGGGAGAGGGAAAGGGAGAGAGTGGGGGGATAAGAGTGTGTGTATCTATGAAAGAGAGAGAGTAGGGGATGGGAGAGTGCACGAGAGTGTGAGAGTAGGGGGTGGTAGAGAGAGTACAATGATGGGGTAGAGAAAGTAGGCGATGGGGGAGGGAAAGAGAGAGGGGGGATGGGAGTGTGTGTGAGAGAGACAGAGTAGGGGATGGGAGAGAGTGTGAGTGTGAGAGAGTAGGGGATGGGAGAGGAGAGAGAGAGCAGGGGATGGGGAAGAGAAAGTAGGCAGTGGGAGAAGGAGAGAGAGAGGGGGGATGGGAGTGTGTGTGTGAGAGAGATAGAGTAGGGGATGGAAGAGAGTGTGAGTGTGAGAGAGTAGGGGATGGGGGAGAGAAAGTAGGTAGTGGGAGAGGGAGAGAGAGGAGGGGATGGGAGTGTGTGTGTGTGAGAGAGATAGAGTAGGGGATGGAAGAGAGTGTGAGTGTGGGAGAGTAGGGTATGGGAGAGGAGAGAGAGAGCAACGGATGGGGGAGAGAAAGTAGGCGGTGGGAGAGGGAGTGGGAGAGGGAGAGAGAGAGGGGGAATAGGAGTGTGTGTCTAAGAGAGACAGAGTAGGGAATGGGAGAGACTGTGAGAGTGAGTAGGTGGTGGTAGAGAGAGCTCGTACAAGATGGGAGAGAGAGAGTAGAGAGGGAGAGAGAGATAGTAGGTAGTAGGAGAGGGAGTGGGAGAGGGAGAGGGAGAGGGAGAGAGATAGGGGAATGGGAATGTGTGTAAGAGAGGCAAAGTAGGGGATGGGAGAGCAGAGAGAGAGTAGGGGATGGGGGAGAGAAAGTAGGAGGTAGGAGAGGGAGAGGGAGAGAGATAGGGGGGATAAGAGTGTGTGTGAGAGATCTAAAGAGTTGAGGATGGGAGAGGAGAGAGGGTGAGAGAGGGAGAGTGAGAGATTGTAAAGGATGGGAGAGGGGAGAGAGAGTAGGAAGAGAGAGAGGGAGGGGATGGGAGAGAGAGTAGGAAGGATGGGGAGTAGAGAGGATGGGGAGTGATGTGATTTCACATAGTGTGTATGCACTCTAGTGAGTATGTGCTTTATAGTGCGTACATGCTATAGTGCATACACACTATCTCAAATCACCTAAAAATGGTAAAAACCCAACTTTGGGGCCCATTTCATCCAGTTCTTGCTTTTGGTTTGTTATTCTGACAAAAATCATGGGTTTCAACATAGCAAACACTATTTCAACACTTTTGGAAGGTAGCGAACACCAAATTCAATCATTGGATATGTGATTTGAAGACTTTTTGAATATTCCTTGTATAGAAAAGGTTAGTGCAATCCATTTTAAATATTGTTTGTCAATATATGGATACAAATTTGATTATAATTTGACATGTTATTTAATATATAGTGAATTCATTGAAAATAGTATGTTTGAATGAAATGTTATTTTGGAATGGTTATAAATTTGACAAGTCATTTGATATATATTGTGTATTCATTCAAATAATTATAATTTTTATATGTAATTGAATAATTTGTAATTTACACATTTTAAGTAATTCGGATGTTTGAATAATTTGACATGTAGAAATCATCATCATGCCAAAGAAGAAACCAAAGATTCAAACAAATGAAGATAGGGAGAAAGATTTGGCAATTAAAAGAGATAAAATTAAATTACTACGTGAACAAAGAAAATTACAAAGCAATAATGAAGAATTGAATTTCGAAGAGGATCAAGAACCACCAGTACAAAAAAACAAAGAGGAAGAATTAGAAAGATAAAGAGAATGAAAGAGATTGTTATGCTCAAGAAGACAATTGAATTGTGAAGCTACACCATCCTCCAATGTTGGAGTCATATTGTCTGCTATACCATCTTTCAATGTTGGAGTACCATCTTCCAATGTTGAAGGCATATCATCCTCTCATGTAGAAGAGACACTAATTTGTAGATCTGATGATATACACACTCCATCATGTCATGTTGAAAGCACAACATCAACACATCAAGTAGGTGATATTCCATCTTTTACATCTTATTGCCAAGGCACATCATCTTTGGTTCAAGGTACGCAATACACTCAACCTTATATTGATGTTCAAAATGTTGAGAGAATTGAAGAGATTAGAACACCTTCTAGAATTCATTTTAGAAGACCAAAATATTTGATTGATATTGATAATAACATTTTGAAATCAATGCCTGACAAGATTAGCAAGTGTACTTGTCAAAGAAAAGTTAATAGTATGTGGAGATTATTTTTTGAAGAATTAAATATTATAGGTCAATGTTAATTATTTGTTGAAATGATGAGAAATTTGAAATTTAGGCCTATCATGAAGATTCTTGGGCTAAGAATGATGGACGATTCAAATGAAAGAAATACTGTAAAGAATCTAATGAGTGCTTATGATAAATTGGGTTCTAAATCATGCACCAAAGATAGTAATATCACAAGATGAGTACTCACATCAAAAATAGTAAGTAGCCAAATGAAGAAAGCTCGACTCATGAGAAAGATAAGAAAAATATTAAAAATTGGCAGAGGTACCCTAAGGAGAGCCATGCTAAGGCGTGAGAGATAAGAAGATCCAACAAAAAATGAGTTATGGACATTTAGCGGTAGACTACCGCGAAAGGATAAAGAAATTAATGAAGCCTTGAAATCATTGATCGAAGATTTTTGAAAAAATAATACACATGTTTCTCCTAATCAAAGAGATGTTGTAAGAAGGAGGATTGGTAGTTAAAATCATGAGCCACATGCGAAACATTTTTTGGACTCAACTCAGACACAATTTTTTGCAAAATTTATTGATATGTATCCTCAAATTCGAATAAGTCAAAGATATTTTGAGATGGGTAAACCTTTTTATGTGAAGATAAATCACACATGAAGATAAATCACACACGCACAACTTGTTGTTGTAGGATACATATTGAATTTTCTTACCATTTTGATGTTTTTAGGCATATATGCGTAGTTTTGGATTCTTAGTTTGTTTTGCAAGAGTGTGGCATAAAAGAGCCACCAAGATCTTCAAGAGAATTCATAACCAACATTTTATGTGAAATAGGGGATAACCAACAATTTTACAAGACATCATGCTTGGATGGTACGTTCTTATTTTGTGATTCTTTGCAACTTTTATCAACTTTTCAAGATATGGATAGTACACATGCAATTGGAAATGAAATAGTAGATTATAGAAAATTCAAGACAGTGACATATGCTCTAAAAGATGGAAAACATGGTAAAAGATGTGATCTAGTCATTGAAAAGATTCTAGTGTATGAGTTCATGAAGATTTTTTGTGATTAGATTATTTACGAGTACACAAGGCATACCCATAGAGCTCGATGGTTGGATTTGCAATTCAAGTTGTGCAAAGACATGTTTCCATTGGATACCATTGTTTTGGTTGTAGATTTTGTAGAGAACTACACACTACAACCACAAAATGAGGTGCAAGCAAAGTATTATACATCTCAACAGGTTTCCATATTTGTTCACATAACATTCATGCATTCACCTACAAGTACAGAGGATGTTAGGAAGATTTTGAGGGAGTACCATTTTTACATCAGCGATGATCGATCACATTCTATGGAGTTCGTACATGGTTGTTTTCAACTATTTTATGGAGATTTGGCTAACAAGGGCATATCATATCGTCAGCACATTATTTGGTCAGAAAATTGTGCATCTCAATTCAAGAATGCACAGATGTTCTATTGGTTGAGCAGGATGGACAAGTTGTGTAGAATTCAATATATGTAGAATTTCACAGAGGTTGGTCATGGTAAGGGAGAGCACGATGGTGCAGGCACATGCATTAAAAGAGCCTTGGCTCATGAAGAACTAAAGTACAAAGATGGAGCAAAATTGATAGATGCAAAATCCATCGTCCAATGGTGTAATGCTACAATGGGTCCAAGTAAGGAAGGTGAGTCTACAGTTCGTAGATTATTTTGGTTGATAGATAATACTAACATTGCACTATATCAAGATTGTTGCACACTAACAGGATCTAGTGAGTTACACTCTTTTAGAAGCTCTAATGTAGGTTCATGGAGTATCCACACACAAAAAATGGCATGCTATTGTCCATCATGTGCAGAGGAAAATTGGGATCACTGTGAGTCAACTGAATGGGTGGACAAATGGGATACACGGGTGTTGGACCCAATTGACACCTATCATCCCCCACAAGCACTGGAAATGGTAGAGATGGATTCATCTATTGACTTTGACTGCTTGTCAGATCTAGTGCAACTTGGTAATATATATATATATATATATATATATATATATATATATATATATCTTTGTAATTTCAATATGTAACTTTATAACTTTTACCCAAGTATTTTTTGAATTAATGATCGCATTTTGTACATTTTTCACTGCAGGCCATGTTTTTGCTATTATTGCACCTAAAGACAATGAAGAAGGGATAGATTATTATTTGTGTCATTGTGTTTAAGCCAAACAAAAATTGGATCACTCGATTATAGATGGTGAAGGTTTAGAGTACCTTGTCAGTGCGGTGGATGTAACAAGCACATGGCTTAGACGATATCGTATAAGAAATTCTAACTTGTGGTTATTCGAGGATTGGCAAACAAAGAGGAAGATTCTTCATTATTCAAACCTTGTTGTTGTGTCAAATGTCCACTTGATAAAATATGGTGAAAAACCACATTATAAGATTCTTTGGAAAGTTCATGAGTTAGACCATGAGGCAATACTTGAGACATTAAAATGTCAAGCAGATCTAGTTGGCTCATTAGATTGAATAGGGAGATAGGGAGAGAGATAAAAAGTGATCAATTGGATCCAAATACAATGTTACAACCTCTTTCCCAAGACTATCACATGACTATGGTGGACCGTATTGTTATGATGTGTAAGTGATGAGATTTAATTTTTATTTTTTTAGAATCTAGATACATTATTTGAATTTATATTAGATTCTTTAATAGGACCCATTTTTTTAATCTTATCTTTGATTTTTTACTGTGCTAATTCTTCATTTGTAGGTCACCAAAGAAGAGGGCTAATAAAGTTGATGCACAAGTGATAAAGGGTGAGATGCCAAAATCATCTGCTAAATGGTATTATCAATTCACATCCTCAATATTTATTAGTGTTCTTTGTTCAAGTATCTTTTATAGTTCTCTCTAAGGATTCCAATTTGTTGGAATTTGACTCATTATTATCATAAAGTTGGCATTTTGGAAAGGGTTAATAGTTGATTATGTATATTCATCCCATGTGTGTTCCATGAGGTTAATACTATTGTAACATGATCAGTTTGTTCAAGTCACATATGATGAGGTTTTTTGTACAATGTAATGATTGAGTTTAAGTGATTTATGAAGTAATGGTTGTTTGTACATGATAGTTTTTAGCATAGACTTCCTAGAATAAATTTTTTACTATGCTTTGAATGAAAAATAGAAATTTCAATCTGCATATAATATGATCCTCTAGTTTTTTTATAGCATGTGCATACATTATCCCTCAATATCAAACATGGAAGGCTATTATCTACTATATTTAGAAATCCTCTGGCAATTCATACACATGTTAATAATAACTTATTTCCAAACCCAATTGAATTCAACCCGCAATATGGTTAAATTATATCAATACTAAGGTTTGTAGCATTAATTGGTCACATTCCTAATACCAACTATTTCTCATAGGTTTAAAACAGCAAAAATATTTTAATGGAGATGTATATTAAAAGATTCAACACAATGGTGATGCATTTGGGTCATAGCTTTCATGAAGAGTTTGACATAGTTTAAAATTGTTATAAGTACATACTTCTGGGAAGTCAAATTCTAATGACTTGAAACAGATTTACAATGCTCAGAACTTCCATTTGTTTAAAGTAGAGCACAATCATATAGAACTGGATTCCAATCAATTCCTAGAGATGTCATTCAATTCAGGATAGTCACCTCATAGTCATCTATCTTTTAAGAAAATCATCACTACTTACATGTGATGCTCTATACAGCCTATTGTGTGGTGACCATTCTAAATATAAATTGTTCACCATTTCATATGAAACTAAACTATCATTGGAACCTAGATGAATTCTTGTCATTCACAACTTATCTTGACTCTTATATTGTGCTCTAAAAATTAATAGCTTTGGTTTCACTTTTTTTGTTTTCCCCTTATAAAAATCAACATTTATCCTTTAGTCTTTAAAATTAGTTAAACATAAGGATCTGAACCTCTATTTGCTCTAACTTCTTGACCCTCTTCTTAATCTTCCTTTCACCTTGATCATTTAATTGACACTTAATTGATGTGTTCCCTACCCTTCCTATAAACATCCATGTTCCTCTACCTAAACAAAATCTTCCTCCAACTCTATAGCCTCCTCTTTGATAAGAAAAAAAGATTCATTACCCTTTTCATTTCTTCCTTGTCCTATTCCTATATTATTGGTTTTTCTTCCCCTTCCTCTGTTTACATTTCCTCTAACACCTTCTTGTCTCTCTTTCTTCCTATTGACCATATCTTATGCACTTATAGACAATTCGAAACTATCTCTAAGCATCTTAGGAAAAATCAAGGTAATCCCATTTTGCAAATTTTATATGAGCCCATTAAGATACCTTGCAACATTTTCATCTTTATGCTCTAATCAACCTCTTATGTTCAACTTGTGAAATTCCTCTATGTAGGTCATCAAACCCATCTCCTTTTCTTTCAAGTTATTCCTTATCCTCTATTTTTGGATTGTATTATTTGATGGAAGATGCACATCCTTCACCATTTGGTCATGTTTGTTCCACCCTTACAAAACCTCTTTTCCATTACACTACTCCACCATGTCAATGTTGTCCCTCTTAGCTATGTTTTTTATATCTTTACCTTATTTTACTTCACTTATATCTCCATAATTATAATTTTTCTCTTGGGAATCTATCAAGCCCAAAACCTCTTCACTATCTATCTTGCCATGATAGATATGGAAATCAATTATTGTATTTCTTCTACCACATTGGAATATCTTCAACAACCTTATCATCCTTCTTTCTTCAAGATCTAAGTCCCCTCCATCCTCTCCATGAGGATTCTCAAGTGCTTAAGCATCACTTTCTTGTTCTTCATGCACATCCCTCGTAGGAATCCTTTCCAAAGCTTCCAAGATTTCCAAGATGGTTGCATTTTACTTGCTTACTTGTCTCAGTTCTCTTTACCTTATTGCATCTTAGTCTCTTTGTTTCCTCAACTCTCTATCCATTATTTTAGTAGCTTATATCAGCTCTTGTATCTCCTTCTATATTTTTTTTTTGGAGGCATCTTCTCAATATAACAATCTACAACACGAGTAACTAATTTTGCACCCCTCAATAGATCTACTAGATTTGATACCAATGATTTGAGGAGTCAAACTAGATCTCCAAGAAGTAATAAAAATTCAACAAATGACTCGTTTCAAGAATAGATTCAAACCATTAAACTAAATACCTACCCTTCTCCACAAGGGTCCCTCCAAATGTTCAAATTGGGTTACCAAATTTATTGGCTTGTCCCAACTCTTTCTAAGGTCTTTGAATATCTCAATTAGGTTTTTCCAATAGTCTAAATGCATATCTTTAATAGGTTTATTCAAAACCCCTTACTTGGACATTATCTAGGCTTGATCTTAGTATCGCTATGAATCAGGTAATTCCTTAATTTCACCAATTTTTCCCAAACCCCATACAAGTAAATTATAGTTACAAATACTACTATTGGAGTATGACAACATATAGAAATCTCATTTGTATGTCCTTTGGACCAACTATTTGATCCAACACTATGGATTCAACAAAATAGGCCTAATTACCCTTCAAAACTAGGGCTTTCTCAAAGTGCCTTATCCAACCACTTCCAAATTCAAACAAAGGTTACTTCACCTTTCCTTGAACATACATGACATTTTATACAGGAAAATCACCTAGAAACCAACAATTTCCATTTTGAAGAAAGAAAGCATTTCCCCTTTATCTCTAGTCATCTTAGTTTCTTGCACCAAAATCACATCCTATTTATGCTACCAAACCAAATTCCAAAAAATATCCTTCTTATGAGGAGCATTCAATCCTCTAATATTCTATGATATGATATTCCTTTATAACTTTTGTTAAAACTCTCCTAGATGGTGAATTGTCTCCCATTTACTATATCAACTTTACTTGCCAATTCTCTTATTTCTTTATTATTCTTCCTACCCAAACAATAATTCTTCCCTTCCACATTAGGTTTGTACTTTCTCTTAGTAACCATGTTAAAAAAGGGGCTAGTAGTCAAGAAATTATTCTTCCTACTATTGACTTCTTCCTAAGTGTGGTAGTTGGGGTGTAGGAAGTCAAAATGTCCTAGGTAGAGTGCAAAATGACCTAAAAGACAAGGTATACCTTACCATAGGGTAATGGGTAGCTTAAGTGATGAGTAACTAACTTAAAAAAGAGTCTCTAGCATGAAATTGCTAAGGGGTGACCTATTTGACAAGTTGGAAGTGTAAAAAGGCATGTAAGCAAGAAAAATTGCAAAAGTTGCTCTATTGCAATTTTGCAATTTTTGAAAAAAATGTTGTCCTTTGCTAGAAATTGGAGTTTTTTTCTTTAAAACATAAAGAGGTTGATGCAAAACATTAGGAGGGGAGGAAAATACCTAGGAGGAAGTATAAATGACTTTACAAACCCTAAAGTGAGGAAGAAGTTGTCATTTTGAAAAAAAAACAAGTGTTGTAGCATGCATTTTGAGAGCAAAAAGATTAGTTTTTTTTCAGTTTTGAGGTTTTCCTTCATTATTTTTGCATGCTATACCTGATATAATGTTAGATGGCATGATTTAGAAAAATTTTTATTCAGGAAGTTTGGCTTGAAATCGTTTCATTTGGTAGTTATAAAAATCTTTTATTTTTAGGTAGTTTGCTGTCCAGTTTACAACACTTTGTAAAGAAAATGAGATAACTCACTGATAGGCCAACACTGGGTCAAATAATAATAAAGAATTAATGATTTATAATAAAGTTCAGCTGGTCTATTCATGTCAATCTGAGAGCGTAAGCTTGCGAAAGGTGTCCAAGCAGTATGCTATCAAGGGGTGTAGCTTGTGATATGAGCAATTATGAATGCATCTACAACACACGAAATTGAATCTATGAAAACTAAAATAAAACTGCGACAGGAACTGTCACTTCCTATGACAAGAGCTTGGCTGAAATCTACTAAAGTAATTCTAGCAACAAAACATCAACAACAAAAATGTCTTTCTACTAGCAATAATAATATGATTACCTCTATTCAAAACTATGAAAATACATTAGTAATTCAAATTATGGATAAATAATAATCATATTATACCAATGCAAATCAGATTATAAATTTCTTATAGGAACAACGTGCATTTCATATTAATACAAATTAGATTACCAAAAAAAATAATCAAATCAATCATGAATTCAAACAAAACCTGATATTAATGGAATACAAACATAACATACTGAAATAAAAATGGAAAACACACCAAACGTTCTAAGAAGTGGGCCCCCTCCTCAGTCCGTCAGGTGGTGAGATAGAAGGCAGTGAGCATGAGGTTGATCAGTACAATATATAGTCTTTTTATTTCTTAGAAGAATAGTACATAATTAATACATATCCCTTTGATTATGAATTACGCTATTTATATACACAACCTACAATACATAATAGGAATAGCTTATAATAGACAACATAACAGATATTGTACAACCTTAGTTACAGGCTATGAGTAGTTGCAAATATAGCTTATTTATGCCAAACGAGTTTGTTTCATTTTTGGCCCATGGCTAAAAAACTATAATATAATAGTTTGTACAATCTTGGATTATAACAAACACTAAATATAGGAATAAACTTCCCATGTGAGACTTGCAGATCTTTCTTCCTTATACCAGTCACGAAAGTCATTTGTTATTTGTAACTAAAAATAGGAAGAATGCTGGTTGATTTAGGTCCTCCATGTGGATCTATCTGTGTATACCACAGATACAATGCTTGACAGTTTCAACAAATTGACTCCAAATAATATGAAACATTATTCCATATGCCCAAATGGAATCAAAGCACAATTTTTGTTAAACTGATCTTCTAGATTAAGATTGTAGTGACAGTTATTTGATTGATGGTGAAATGCAATGACCACGTTCCATTGGAAGATTAATAGTTTACATCCAAAATGCGATAGGAAGTTACAGTCCCAACTGGCAGGCGACAGGAAGTTTTGTTATACATATCAACATGCTACAATATAAAAGATTACTAAAACATAATCAATGATGAATTTTCCATATTTTAATCCCAAAACCTCATTAAATACTACTTATATATATTAAACCATATGCAATGTAAAATGGTAAAATTGGTGGTAATGGAATGGAAATGGAATATGGAAATGAGTAGGTAAGTGCATAAAATGGATTAAAATATGGTATTAAATGGGTCATAAATGGATCTCATCACTCACTATCCAACCATAGGAATTGTACTACCTTTTGGAGATAGTGAGTACACTCAATGTACTATATGTAGGAAAAAGCAGGGCCCTTCAAAATGCTAGCAAGAATTTTTAATCTCTTGCCCTAGCCAAAGCAAGCTCGGTTAGGGAAGAGTTGCATAAATAAGCATTTTACATTGCAAGATTGTGGATTTTGTTGTATTTTTATGAAGGAGGTTGGAAGAGGAGTGAAAGGAGATTATTTGGTTGAAAGGATAGTGCTCCACCAATCCATTTGGCCAACAAACAAGATAGGACAACAGGTTGTCCTTTGATTCCTTGTAGCTCTATTTTGGAGCAATTTGGTGAAATCAGTAAAGAAGAAGGCTTCAACAACCTATTTTGACATGATAAAGGAGTACATTGGTGTGAGACTCCTTCCATGATACTACAAGTGGTTGGTAAGATTTGTCAAGAAGACCTAGTTTGATTGAAGGTTATCAATGATCTTCATTGAGAATGGCAGCCTGGCACGTAGCAAGAAGTGAAAAATTCTCAAGATAGTGGAGAATGGTATAGGATTTGGGGATCTTTTCTTGAAAAATATCCTATAAATCCATGTGGTGATCTTGGAGGACACCCTAAGTCTCAGAGGTAGACTGGAAACATGAATCAGTGATTGATTCATCCCTTCTCTCCCTATCAGTTGGGTGCAATACAAATTCATGGAAGGAAAGAGTGGTGAGTGAAGGAAATTAATTCCAAAATATTAGTCATTTAGAGTCCATTTGAGTGGTGGAAGGAAAAACCCTCTATATTCATGTTCATACAAACAAGAAACCCTTGTAAATAGGCATATTTTTGGGAATCCCTTGTACGGATGACTTGGGTGTTGCAGACCTGAAAAATATTCAAGGGGAGCCAAGAGGGTACCCAAATCATAAATTTTTTAGAGTTCCTCTTAAGGGTTTGAGGAGATATAAGCCAAAAGTTAGTTTTGGAGGCCTAATTTGTTATTAGTCCTAGTAGCCCTCTTAACTATGCAATCTGCAAATCGATTGGAAACCCAATACTCCAATCCACTTAGTGATCCTAAAAACTATTGAATGAGACCTAATACAAGCCTTGGAATTCAATATAGCCAAGAATGCACTCTTGGAAGCCAGTTGTGAAGAACGGTGCAATGAGAGCACTAGGGAGACCCCATGGTGAAATAGAGTTTTGAGTTGATTGGTGAGGATTAGTGTAATAAGGGAATAGAGAGAAGATTCCCTTGGAATAGGGTATAGGAGAAATACCCTAAGAGGCTAGGAGAAATCCTGGAGTGAGTTCTACTAGTTGAGGCTAGAACCTTGTTCAAGATCCTCCCCATCATTTGTCCTCCAACTCCAAACTATTTCCAATACCAAACTAAAACTGATTTTCTAGAACAATCAAAACTGACAACACCAGAAGGCTAGATTACCATGCACCATGCATCTAGTACATACCAACTATTATAAAGACTAAAAACTGGCTATTTTAGTTTTCCAACTAGGCCTAGTTTAAGGCCATTTACAAAGCAACTCACAATCCCTTGACTTTTGTAACTTCGATGACCCAAAACAGTCTTAAGAGATGACTCAAATGCAAGGATTCTTTTATTTTTTTGGTCTCATGATCAACTTTAAAATGGTTTTTACAAAACCCTCCTTTCTAGCCCCTTTACCCTAGGGCTTTCTAGAAATCTTACTTTGCAATGTCTCTAGAATCCCAAAATGGTTCAAACACCTTCACTTTGGTTATATTAGATGACTTCCAATGTAAAATGAAACTCTTGTTTAGAGAAAACACTAAATCCACCTTTGGAGCAATCAATTTCGACTACCCAAACTTGTCTCCCACATGTGGGAATTAGGTTTTAAACTCATTTAGACTCTCAAAACAAAATTAAACCTCCCTTTGAACCCTTTACATGACTTGATTAAGTTCATTTTGGCTTATATTGTCAATGTTGGCAATTTTACAAATATTGCACTTTTAGTGCCTTTTACATCTTTTAGAGGCTTCAATAGCCTTATTACATTATTAATACCTTTATAGGTCTTTTCTATCCACTTCTAACCTAGGATCAATCTTGATGCAGAGGATAGGGTGATGGACCCAAGTAACAACCCAAAATGAGCAAATTTGTAACGATGTGCCAAGTGACCCTTCTAGGTCCTGATGGGAAAATCCTACAAACAGTCAACTCTAAGATGTTTTTAGGCTTTAATAGGTTTTTTCTACCCTATCTAGCATGTTTTCATCAACACTTTTCAGTTTCCATACCCTCCAAGCCAAAATGCATAATTCACCCAAATGTTGTCAATGCAAAAATTGCAAAGTTGCATTAGCAACTTTTGCAAAAATTTAGCAACTTTTAGGAAATAACCATAAAAATGTCTATATTCCTATATTCCTTTGAGGTTTTACTATTTTTGAAACTTTTCTAAGTCATAGAATTGGAATCAAGTGAAAAATGTAAAAATTACACTTTTTGTGCAAAGTTGCATTGTTGAAAGTTGTAAAATTTGCTCAAATTTGCAACTTAGTGGAAAAAAGGTTGTGGGATCAAACTGTCTGCTCCATTAGATCACTAGGTAAACCCTATCCTCAACCTCATCCTATCCGCTTCAGTGATTGAACATTCTCGGGCATGCCGAACCGAAATGTCCCCAAGGGTCACTAAATGCCATAGGGCTGCGATCTTTGATAGGGCATATCTTGGAGCTCATGTGAGGTATGGATGCAATTCTAGTTCCTACAGGACTATGTTGTAGAGGCCTACAATAACCTCTTTCACTTTTTGCATATCACATTTCATTTTCATTTTACAACGCCATCTCGGGTGATGCTAAAACTTGCAGTGTTGGCTAGTACAAAGTTGCAAACTACCAAATCTCTCTCACCTTTCATAATGGGATCAAACTGTCTACTCCATTAGCTCTATGTGGCTGGGTAAACCCTATCCTCAACCTTTTCCTTTCCCCTTCAGTGCTCAAACGTTCTCGAGCACACCAAACCAGAATGTCCCCAAGGGTCACTAAATGCCATAGGGCTGCGATCTTTGATAGGGCATATCTCGGAGCTCATGTGAGGTATGGATGCGATTCTAGTTCCTAAAAGACCATGTTGTAGAGGCCTACAATAACCTCTCTCACTTTTTGGATATCACATTTCATTTTCATTTTACAATGCCATCTCGGGTGATGCTGAAACTTACAGTGTTGGCTAGTACAAAGTTACCAACTGCCAAATCTCTCTCACCTTTCATTGTGGGATCAAAATATCTACTCCATTAGCTCTAGGTGGCTGAGTAAACCCTATCCTCAACCTCCTCCTATCCACTTCAGTGCTCAAACATTCTCGGGCACGCTGAACCGAATGTCTCCAAGGGTCACTAAATGCCACAGGGCTGCAATCTTTGACGAGGCATATCTCAAAACTCGTGCAAGGTATGGATGTGATTCTAGTTCCTACAAGACTGTGTTGTAGAGACCTACAATAATCTCTCTCACTTTTTGGAGATCACATTCCATTTTTATTTTACAGCGCCATCTCGAGTGATGCTGAAACTTGCAGTGTTGGCTAGTACAAAGTTGCAAACTACCAAATCTCTCTCACCTTTCATCGTGAGATCAAACTGTCTACTCTGTTAGCTCTAGGTGGCCAAGTAAACCCTATCCTCAACCTCATCCTATCCTCTTCAGTGCTTGAACATTCTTGGGCACATCAAATCAGAATATCCCCAAGGGTCACTAAATCCCATAGGGCTGCAATATTTGATGGGGCATATCTCAGAGCTCATGCAAGGTATGGATGTGATTCTAGTTCCTATAGGACTATGTTGTAGAGACCTACAATAACCTCTCTTTATTTTTGGAGATCACATTTTGTTTTCATTTTACAATGCCATCTAGGGTGATGCTGAAACTTGCAGTGTTGGCTAGTACAAAGTTGCAAACTACCAAATCTCTCTCACCTTTCGAAGTGGGATCGAACTGTCTACTCTTGTTAGCTCCGAGTGGCCGAGTAAACCCTATCCTCAACCTTTTCCTATCCCCTTCAGTTCTTGAATGTTCTCAAGCACGCTGAACTGGAATGTCCCCAGGGGTCACTAAATCCCATGGGGCTGCAATCTTTGATGGGGTATATCTCGGAGCTCGTGTGAGGTATGGATGCAATTCTAGTTCCTACAAGACCGTGTTGCAGTAGCCTACAATAACCTCTCTCACTTTTTGGATATCACATATCATTTTCATTTTACAATGCCATCTCGGGTGATGCTAAAACTTGTAGTGTTGGCTAGTACAAAGTTGCAAACTATCAAATCTCTCTCACCTTTCGTCGTGGGATCAAACTATCTACTGTGTTAGCTCCAGGTGGTCAGGTAAACCCTATCCTTAACCTCATCCTATCCCCTTTAGTGCTCAAACATTCTCAGGCATGCCAAACTGGAATGTCCCTAAGGGTCATTAAATCCTATAGGGCTGCGATCTTTGACGGGGCATATCTTAGAGCTCGTGCAAGGTATGGATGCGATTCTAGTTCCTATAGGACTGTGTTGTAGAGGCCTACAATAACCTCTCTCACTTTTTAAAGATCACATTCTATTTTCATTTTACAATGCCATCTCGGGTGATGTTGAAACTTGCAGTGTTGGCTAGTACAAAGTTGCCAACTGCCAAATCTCTCTAGCTTTGGGTGGTCAGCTAAACCCTATCCCCAACCTCATCCTATTCCTATGTGACAATGGATAATCAATATTGACTAACTTTAAAGATGTTAAGAAAAGGGGAAATTTAGTTAACAACATTGGAAATTTAGTTTAAAACATTGATAAATTGTTAATGAAGATAAAATATTGAATGGACTTATATCAAAGGTAGTGATGTAAAAATAGAAGATATGAGTCAAAGGGGGATAAATGAACTATTGGTGGATGCTACTTAGGGAGAGAAGTGTTATAGTTAAGATATGAGTCAAGAAAAGACATGAAGTAGAGAAGTGTTGCAAGGAGGAGATGAATGGTTTATTAGTTCTATGAGTACTTTCATAAGGGGGAATATATAATAGAAAAATGGTGGAAAAATTATTGTGTTTCATCATAATTTGAAGATGATAAATATTGGTGAATATAGGAGGTTTGAGGCCATGCACCAATTATCTAGTAAATTATTTGAAAACCAAACCTAGTGTGACCTTATTAAGTCTATGTAATTTACATGGGTTAGGTGCTATAGGAATGGAATTGGGAATCTAGTCTTTCGAGTCTTAAATAAATTTACAAAGGCGGTCTGAATCTACCCATAGAATAGTTAGATTTCAACCTAAGAGGAATTTAAGTCCAAAAAATCAAATTAGGAGACCTACAAGGAATTCTATGATAGTCAACATTTTGTACTGTATGACAATTGGAGGGTTAAACCAAGAGTTGATTCTCAATCATTTCAACATAAGGAAGGTGTCCTAATAGAAACTTGGGGTTGGTGAAGCCATTGGTGAAGAGTTATAGTTATTGGCTTGGAATAGGGCTAGTGTCCCTAAAACAAAATGGTGCAAGATCTTGATTGGAGAAATACTCACCTTGGAGGAGTTCACAAATGACCCTATCACTTTAGATAGGCCACAAAAAATGATATCCTAAAGGAGTGAGATATTAGGAAGGCCACAAGTTTAGTTTGGTAGATTAGGAACAAGAAAGTGCTTAAACCTCACTTCTTGCTCAACATCTTTGCATTAGTGAGGGGGAGATGAAGAGGATAGATGGCTACATAGATATGGAAAAAATAGAAATACGAAGAGGGGGGAGGAGGGGGGAATAAGAGAGAGTGAGATACAAGATAGAGTGAGATACAAGGATAACATGAGCCAAAACTACCAAATTGTAGTGCTTGAATCCTTCATTAGAAAAATCAACACCCAAATTTGAATACGAGACTACAAAACAACATGTTCCTTCCACTTTTCATACTCTTTTATTTCCTTTTAAAGATGCTCTATGATTTTCCATAACATGCATTGTAAATTCGTTAACAAGTATAGCTCCCTCTTACAAGTATCTTGTGTGTCATCTTAGATTCATCCCCCTCTCATGTGAGATATCTCTCTTTCTTATACATCACAACTATTTATTAAACTTTTATTTTTACCTTAATCTAGTTACTATAGAATAATAAAAACACATTCCAATCAACTAGTGATTATGTTACACTCATTAATGTATGAAAAAACATAAAACTATCAGTGATTATGTTACATTTATGATTTTGAAAATGACTTTTTTTTGCAAATAATCCATCTTTTCTCTACTATTGTATCAAAAATTCAAACTAATTAGATATTGAATTAAACTTGATAAAAAAATGATAGAGAAGAAAACTTTAAACATGAACAAGATCATAAATCATATGATGATGACATATTAAAAATGATTAACTTATGCTTAAACAATGATAAAGTTTATTGTTAATCAATATTCTATCAAAGTTTTGAATAGATTAGGTATTGAATTTAATTTCATACATGCACATATCTAATTTAATGTCATACACAAATATATCTAATTTAATGTCATACATGAATAAACATGAACAAACATATCATATCATATGTTGTCTATGAACAAACATAGCATATATATTAACCAATAATGTCATAAGTCGAATAATGTCATACATCAAATATAGAATGTCATATACATCAAATGTGTATCGAATATGTCCATTGATGCCTATATATATACATGTATAGATCAACTACATCTTTTCCTTCCCATGAGGGGAAGGAAACAAGTCTCTCTACGTCCTCTGCCATCGTGTGGAGGGAGACAGTGGAGATGATGGGGCCCTCCTGACACACTCACTCGAACTCTTGTTGAGGCTCTTCTCCAACTCCAACTAATAAAAAGAAATTAGATATGAATCAATATTTATTATACATTGAAATCAAATATATGTACACACAAAATCAATTATTTTCTTACTGCCAACAAATAGTCACTCTGTAAGTTCACCTCAAATGCTCATGGACGATCAGGCGTGACGAGACCCTACAACAATTCAATAAATATAATCACTTATAAATACACATATCACCAACAAAAATATTGTACCCAAGTAAATATCACCAAAGTCATCTTATATCCACCAATTCCAACCCAAGTTTTGATTATGGGTCCAAGATATTTAGAGCGTGTGAAATTTTATCTAACAACTAATTTTTGGGTTTAGAGAGAAAATACATGTCATAAATGGTAAGATAAGGTCCAATAAATGAAAGAAATTATTTGATTGAATTTGAAATAGAGAATCACACTTATAAATAAGGGTAACCTTGAGTTTTTAAAGAAAATGAATCAATATAGGACTTAAATAATAATTTGAAGGTCCAATAAGTGTTAGGAGAGTGTGAAATCAATGTAGGAACCCATAATGTATATTAAAATGGGGCTAAAATTAATACCAAATAAGTGTTCTTACTTTTTCAAATGATACATGTAGTTCCCACTTTATTGGAAGCATGTGGCCACCTCATGCACACAATAAAGTAGAAGAAAAAAAGAGAAAGAGGTAAAGATTTTGGGAAAACTACAAGGAGATTAAATATCACCAAGTTGAAGGACAAAAGTTCCCAAACCAAGAATATTAACTATTACATTCATTTGCAAGGATACATAAAAGAACAACAAAATCCTAAAGCTTACTAAGATTCCAAGTCAACTAGTTGAAGAGACCTCACTCAAGAAAATGTCTCAATCTCAAGCATCGTGTTAAAAAAGCTATAGCAAAAGCTGAAGTGGTCACTTGAGAAAAGAAAGAGAAAAAAAAAAAAAAAAAAATACTCAATGATTTATCCCACTAGCATAGCTATAAGAGTATGAAAAGAAGAGAGAAGGGCCATGAATCCAAAATTCTAGTAAGTTATCTTATCCAAGTTTATTTTGTATGAGAGGAGGAGGAGGACAAGAATGAAAGAATGTAGAATTTTGTTATGCTAGTTCCATTCATCCCAAAGAAATAGTGAAGGAGAGTTGATGGTGTTGATTCCAAAAACCATAGTCTCTTTGACTCCTAAGGATATGCCTAGTTCTATCATCAAGTTCAACATTTGACTTTGGCCTATGAATAATATTAATTTAAAACACAAATTCTCCTGCACTTATGACTCTACTAGACCAAGGTGAGTATATCTAATCACCAATTATATCTTTAAACTTGACTATTATTTATAGAAAACATATAACTTCCATCTTGTAGGTCCTACTCCTAGTTGCAATCAACTTGGAATACAACTAACCTTCTATTCCTATCTTTACTTTTAATTTCATTATCTCCTACTCTTAGTCCTCATACCTTTATTTGATTTTCCTACTTCTTCTCTACTTCTAACTTCAATATGCGCTCCTAGTTCTTCTTTATCTAATTCTTTCACTGCCACTTCTACCTTCACTCCTAGTTTTTGAATTAAAAGTAGCCAAAACAAGGGGGCTGCCCCTTTAACAACAAATTGACCTACTATCAACGGATAACCATTAAACAAAACTACCCCTTACCACTTAGTAAAACAAAAACAAGGTTTCAATCCATAATTAAAAGAGTATCAGTAGGCCTAACATACATACTGCTTGTGTAAAAACCATAAAAGCTATAGTAATATATAAACAAAGGTTAACATTATAAATTTTGAGATTAACTATTATAAACAACAACTAAAATGAAGAAAATTATTTCATACCTCCATCAGTGGCTATGAGCTAGCCACAACTGCGACCACTCCACTATCAACAGACTATCGCAGATGAGGAGGTGTGTCCGATATCATGAGCTGCATGTCATATAATACATGTTACATCTAACATGAAACATAAAATAAATATAATCAAATGAATTAAATTAACATGAAACAACTGTACTTGTATGAAGCTCGTATGATGTCTATGCTCTGAGTCTATGGTAAAGGTTGAGGGTCCTATGGAGAATTGATGCACATGCATAATTTTTTTTGTCAATCCTTAATATGATTATTTAATAAATATATATATTAATTAAAATGATTAAATCGATACATACCTCAAGACTCGTGGAAGGGACAAAAAATGAGCCTGGAGGATCACTGCTGGGCCCAACAACACTCTGACCTTGAATTTTGAATAATGTCAATAGATGCTAATTAATTAATCATTCACTATATAGATTAAATGTGATCAAATTAGTAAATTTTAATTTTAATTTACCTATGTGTTAATGCCAAATGTCTCATTCAGGAACTGATCAGCGACAAGCCCATCATCTGCACCATCTCCAACATGAGTGCCAAATGTGCATAGGGATCTGTATGAAGTGCACATGTGACCACGATGCATAGAAGGCTCCCCCTCAACTAATGGGCTCATGGAATGGATGCGAGTCTGCATCAAAGCATTAATGGTCCCTAGAGTGCTAGCCTCTACATGTTCCTTCACAACTGAAGGAATAGTCACATGCTCAGGCTGTGGCTTGACCATAGGTGGCCTAACTACATTAGGGTCATGACGTGCTCTTGACCTCTCAAATGATGACCCCCCACCTCTACCCTAGGAGTCTAATATATCAAAATAATTAGGGATCTCCCCAAGGACAAACTCACAATATAATTTCTTCAAAAAATACATGGGGACCTCATGATTGTTGTAAGGAGGGGCATCAAAAACCATCCACCATCTATCCCAAAAATTGTTTCTAATAGCATCATGTATGCACCAATGGATGGGGAATTGTTTAGTACCCTCTCTAACAATATTTTTCTCACCGAGTTTTCTAAATAATGCACAGTACTACCTTTTGATATTTCTTTTTTTTTAACATCTTGATATGACAATTTATTTGCATAAAATATTTTTTGTTCATCCCTCTTAACCTGCCAAATATCTAACTGACCACTAATTAAGGCTATCTGGGTGTTAATGGATTTGAGGGATGATGCCAATTGAGCCCTCATTGGATTGGTTTGTCTGAATTCTTTCAACTGAGCAATGAGTCTTTCTAATTCAATTTTTCCTCTCTCTATTTCATTTATTATATTTTCTTGTGTGCCTTGCAGAGGTCTTGCAATTGGTTTAGGTTGTGGAATTTGTTGTTCTTCTTAAGGAGGGTTTTGGTTTTGAGGGTTTTGATTCTCTTGTGAATTTTTTGATTGATTATGGACATTTCCTGATAAAAAATCAATTGAAATCCAAATAAATAAACAAATCTAAATGAAATTTGTAAAAACCCTGAAAAACAATATAAAAAACCTACAAAACAATATGAAAAACATATTAAACAATGCAAAGTTAAGTTAATATCACTTACAGTGTAGTCATGGGTGTGCTTGTTGTCTTCGATTTTGTTGGCAAGGAGGCATATTTGCAAATGAAGGTGAAAACTTGGGTTTTTGACCCGTGTATGCGCTGTTCTCTATGGGAATAGAAAAAAATGAACATAAAAATGATGGGCTGTGAGTTTGCAGCCCATCATATATAACTTTTTGATAACGCAAATATAGCGCGCATGCGCTATTGAAATTAGGAAAAAAAAAAACCATGTCACCTTTTTGGCACCACAACTCAGTACATATGCCCACTCAAGAAAAATAAATAAAATCTTTAAGAGCAAAAATGCTCTCTGCCTTTTGTATGGGAAAATTTAAATTCTCCTTTGGATAGAGAATATTCTCTTTAGATCTCATTTAAATATCTTTGATTTTTAAAAAAAAAGAGAACTATGTAATTTAGAATTGAAATAAAATTAAAATTAAATAAAAAAAGGAGGTGAATAACATTTGAAATTAAACCTATATCTATCCTATCCTAACCCACCTACTTAATTTTATTTCATAAATCCCATGTGTCTTATCTTTACCCACACCTAGAAAACTTTTAATCTTAACTCCTAATTATCCTTTCCTCCCATGCTAGGTGTTGGCATGGCCTCTAAGGTCTGCAATGGAAGTCTCTCACATGCCCCCATGTTAGACCTAACATGATAAATGGACTGGGCAAATAGGTTAGGAGGACCCTTTAAAGTTTACCATTTATTGCATGAGGATGAAATATACTTTTTGGCTTCCTTGTCTCCACTTTAACTTGGGTGTACAACCTCCTAGAAGATCTTCTTGCTGTGATTTACAACTCTTGGGAAAAGTGTGGAAGCATTGGGAAGCACCCATGACCATGGGAAGAGGGAGTGACAAGTGTCCAAGTGGCCAAGGGGAGTTAAGTAAGGAAAGATTGAAATTGATTGGTCCTTGAGTTTGGTTAGTTAGCAATTAGGAATTAGTAAGGGTTAATTTTTGTTAAGTGATTTGTTAGTAAGTAAGTTAGTAAAGTTAGGATTTTATTAGTAGATGATAATGGGTTAGGTGTTAGAATTAGTTTAGGTTATTAAAGTAAGTTAATTCATTTAACTAAGGATAGTTTATTGTGTTTATAAAGTAAGTAGACTTAATTAGTGTTAGATTTTAATTTATGTTTTATAAAATTTATATTTGAATTTAGTGTTAGTGAATAGTGTTTTCATGAAAAATGTTTATTTCCTTGTAATGGAAAGTGTTAGATGTTAGATAGGTTTAGTATGTAGTAAAGATGTTAATAATATGTTTTAAGGTTTTTACTCTATGGTAGAGAATGATTGAAAATATGTTATATCTTAACAAGGGAATTATTTTTATAATGATTTCATAATTTATGTTATGGATTTAATTATGGGTTTAATAAAATTGAGGTTTCATTAGGGTTAAAAGATTTTATGTCAAAGACTAGTATTAGTTGTTAATGAATAAATATTCTCTTAATAATTAAGTTAAGGTTAGGATTGGAAATGAATTTGTTAGAAAATTTATATGACAATTATAGTATTGGGATGTCTACATTTGGATTTTAAACCTAGAAGGTGGTTAGTGGATCGATAATTATTATAACTCAAGTTAATTAGGTAACATAATATAATGGGTGTTAGAAATAGTAGTTCATAAATATAACTGAGAGGGGGGGTGGGTGGGTGAATCAGTTATATAAATATTTAACTAGCTTTTAAATCAATCTCAACCATTCAACTAGAGTAAAATAGTAACCATAAAGAAATGCACATACACAATTACACCAAATATGTTGACTAGGGAAACCCTTGATCAAAGGGAAAACCATAGTGGGAATAATGCCCACAAAGTGATGTAATAATATGAATATTCCTTGTTAGAGGATAGACCTTGTTAGGAGTATGTTACAACACTTAGTACAAAGAGTCCCTATTAGGAGACTTTGAATCCCTATTAGGAGATTCCAACCTTGTTAGGAGTTGTAGAAGGCAACTGAACCCACTATCCAAACAACTTCAGGATCAAATCAATGAAACCACCATCCAATTGATCTCGGTACTATTCCTTTTAGAATAATAGATGTGTAACAACCTTTCACTTCTTCCTCTGTCTAGTACGTTAGACTTCTTCCCCTTCAAATAATGCAATCAAATCTGGAACTTGGTATCCATCAACAGTAATCCTTAAGGTCACTTACACACATTAGCAAATCATTCTGGTCTACTACTTCTTAATTCGTAACTCTTCTCTGCTCATGGATCTCAATCATCATATGTAAAACTTGAAAAACATGATTCCTTTATACTATACTCAATATTAAATCCTTGCGTTGGCTTCACACTTTATCATATGTTAATTAAATAAAAAGCATATTTAATTAATCCTGTCAGCTTATAGTTATACCCAAACTTCCACACATGCAACTTTCATACCTGTGCATTTGCTGACATCATCAATAGTCAGTGTACTACCTCTAGTTAACTACACAACTCTTTATTCCAAATAAAATGCTTTATATTGATCATATAGTAGAAACTATTTTTCCAATGCTATGTTTCCATGTGATTCTCTGTAAATCATTAATATCTTCTGTACACTATCAATTCAGCTTTTGCACACTTACCCATGAGACAAATACATGCTATAGTATGTGTTGGTATTTGCACATAAGTAAATATGCAATGTATTATCCTCAATACAAAAATCATAGTCAACTACTTTGTTAGTCTTTCACAAACTTATTACTATGTTTTCATCAATGACAAACATAGTTATAAATACATCATATCAATATTCTACAATACTCCCCCATATCATTTATATACATGCTAACAATCTCCCCATTTGGCATTGATGGAAACATAGATGAAAAACATCTAGTTCTAGAATACAACAAGTCTCTTTATCAATTAGATCTTGCTAAATCCTCAAATTCAACACTTCTCCCCCATACTATAAGGTCTTTCTAATGTTTTTCATGTCACTCTCTCCACCATTGACATCAATGTGAAAGATAATACATAAATGGTTCAATTTCTCAGACATATAATAACCTATTTAGCATGACCACAACCTAGTCTATTGCTTTACAACTTTTATAAACAACACAAGTTTCTAAAGACACTATTGTATACCAATTATCAATTACCAAGAGTCTTTGTTGACTCTATTCATCATAGATACTCCCCCATAGAGGATGCATCAACATTCAGTTTAGTCTAATAATGGTGCTATGTACCCTAAACCGATGCATTTTTGCATCTTCTATTATGAACTAGGCAGTGGCATAATCACAAGCATGCCTCTTAGGTATTCAAATGTATCCTTTGGTAGGACCTTTATGAGAATATCTACAATTTGTTCCTTGGTGTTAATATGCTCCAGTCTGATTTCTTTCTCAGTAACTTTCTCTCTCAACACATGATATTTTATGACAATGTGTTTAGTCTTAGAATGAAAAATAGGATTCTTAGACATGTTAATTGTACTTGTGTTATCATAGTAAATGATAATAGGTTCTCTAAATGTGATTCCAATATCCTTCATCATTTTCTTTATTCATATGACTTGATTACAGTTGTATGCTACTACAACATATTCTACCTCTATAGTACTTTGTGAGGTACAATCTTGCTTCTTGTTGAGCCAAGGAACTAGTCTTCCTCCAAGGAAGAATGCTCCTCCACTAGTTCTCTTTCTATCATCCCTATCTCTAGCCCAATCAACATCTGTATAAGTGCAAAGAGTGAAATCATTGCTTTTGTCATACCAAATGCCATAATTAGATGTTCCTTTTAGATATTTGAATATCCTCTTTATTGCTACATAGTGATATTCTTTGGGATCAGTTTGAGATATTACCATAGTTCGAATTGCATTAGCTATATCTAGTCTGTTATGAGTCATATACTATAATCCTCCAATCATAGATCTATATTTCTTCTATTCAATAGTAGATGTCTCATCCTTGCTTGATAACTTGTGACTAGTTACTATAGGAGTTCCAATAGGTTTATAATTTTCTAGACCAAATCTTTCAACAAGTATTTCAAATACATGGTTTGAGAACTAAAGATACCTTTGTTGTTCTAAATAATTTTTCATCCTAAGAAGAATTTCATTTCTCCTATCATGCTCATCTCAAACTCATTCTTCATATCTTCTAAGAATTTTTTACCGACTTCATCATTTCCTCCAAAAATGATGTCATCAAAAAATACAATAATTATCAACAAACCATCTTCTACTTCTGTCATGTACAAGTTACTATCTACTATTCTTTTATAAAATCAAAGCTTTGCTAAGTACTTATCCAACCTTGTATACTAGGTTCTAGGTGCTTTCTTTAATCCATACAAGGCTTTCTTTAATTTTCAAACCATATCCTCCTCTTCCGTTAAAGGAAAACCCTCTAGTTGCTCAATGTAAACTTCTTCTTCAAGCTCTCCTTTGAAGAATGTTGACTTAACATCCATCTGATATACATTAAAACTCTTGTTTGCTACATATGCCAGGAACATTCTGGCTGCTTCCATTCTTGAAATAGGTGTATATGTCTCCTCATAGTCAATTCCTTCTTGTTGAGAATAACCTTTGCATACAAGTCTTGCTTTGTTTCTTATTACTTCTCCTTGTTCATTCATTTTATTTTTGAATACCCATTTTGTGCCAATCACATTTTTGTCCCTTGGTATAGGAACTAATTCCCATATGCCATTTTTAATTATCTACTAAAGTTCTTCCTCCATTTTTTTTATCCAATGATCATCTTTGATTGCTTCATCTGTGCTCTTTGGTTCTACTTGAGATTTTAGACATAGTTCTTCATTAACTCTGCTCCTTGTCATTACTCCCTTTTCTTTACTTCCTATTATCTAATCAATAGGATGATTTCTTATCAAATTCCTATTTGGGGGTAGGAGTTGTTGCTTCAATTCTTATTTTAGGCATTGTGCTATGTTCTTCTCTCGCTACTTCAGTTTGCACATTATGCTATAAGTCATTGTTAGTTTTGAGAAATAATTCATTGCATCTATTGGTCATCCCAGAATAATCATCTCCATCATAGTTATAATCCATCATCGTTTCCTTAGTGCCAAACTTTTCATCAATTTTAACATTTACAATTTTTATTATATAGTTGAAACATCTATAGGCTTTTTTTTTTAATGAATAGCCAACAAACCTACCTTCATCACTTCTTTGGATCAAACTTACTGATATCATCATCTCTTTTGATGTAACATTTTCTTCCAAATATCTTGAAGTACTTGACTAATGGTGTGTGACCAAACCATAGCTCATAGGGTATTTTTTCCATACCTTTTCTAATATGCACTTTTTTGAGTGTGTATACTATTGTATTGACTACTTCTTTCCAAAAGGTTTTTGATACATCATTCTCGAATAACATAGCTCTTGCTACTTTAGCAATTGACTTGTTTCTTCTTTCAACAATCCCATTCTGCTTAGGTGCATGGGGTGAGGATACTTTTATCCTAATACCATGCTCTTCACAATAGATATTGAATTCTTTAAAAGTGAATTCTCCTCTATTGGATCTCAAGCTCCTGATTTTAATTCTGGATTCATTGTCAACTTTGGTTTTGAATATCTTGAATTTCTCAAATGCCTCTAATTTTTCCTTAAGAAAAGCTACCTACATCATTCTAGTAAAATCATCAACAAAAATCATAAAATACCTTTCTCCATAGAATCCTCTAGTTCTTGTAAGGCCACTCAGATTTGTATGAACCAATTCTAGCTTTTGTGTAGTACAAAACTACTTGCTAGGAAATGAGACTCTCTTCTACTTAGCCAAGATACATTCCTTATAAATATTGTCAATGGGTTTAGTGATCTTAGGTAAATCTCTCACAACAAGTGTATTGTTGGCTTTCACAATGTTATCAAAGTTAATGTGACAAAATCTTTTGTGCCATAACCAACTATTGTCAGCCTTAGCTACCAAGCACGTTATTTCAATAGAATTTAACTAAAATACATTACCTCTAATTCTTGTGTCAGTACCAAGTAGTTTCCCTTCCTTATTCTTGATAACACATGTGTCACTGCCAAACTGCAACTGGTAACCTTTGTCCATAAGTTGTCTAACACTCAACAATTTATGTTTTAGTCCATCAACAAAATAAAAATCATCAGTATATTTTTTCCATCAAGTGTGATATATCCAATTCCTATAATGTGATAGGCTATATTGTTCCCTACTCTGAAAATTCCTCCGTCATGGCTTCTAAATTTGACAAATTTGATCATATCACCAATCATGTGATGCAAGCAGCCACTATCAATGATTCAATCTTTCTTTTCAACTTGTGAGATCAACACACTTTCATCTTTGATTTCTCTATCAAGATCATCCTCCTTTATAGCTACAAACCCTAATTCATCTTCACTCATGTTTTGATCAGGTTCTTCTTCCTCTTCTTCTTCATTAGATTATAGACAATTTCTAGATCTTCTAGACTTGAACCTTCCCTTATACTTTCTTTCTCTTTTAGGAAACTTTTAGATGCATAATGACCATATTCATTACATGTCCAACATTTGAAGATATTCTTACCATCTTTTTCTCTTTACACAAGAAGAGCTACTCCCTCTTGGATATTTTCCTCAATAGACTTGATGCTACAAGAAATGTCTCCCTGTGCTTTTGTGTTCCTTTCTAAAATAGGTTTGATATTCAGTGCACTAAATGTTGTCTCAACTTTTTCCAATTCTCCAGATTATTTCAGAACAAATTCTGTAGCTTCCAATCTACCAAGTAATGTTTCTTTGGTGAAATTGTTAGTACAAGGTATCATCGGTTGAATCATTTGTGCTACTGTCTTGAAAGGTGGCGTTAGAATTTTCAAGATTTTCTATATCACTTCATCACCAGATTTCTTCCCATCAATAGATGTGATTCCTGCAACAATCTCAGATATTCTATCAACATAGCTCCTTATAGATTCATCTTCCATCATTAGCATCTTGAAATGCATAATATAAGTTTTGCAAGCTAACCCTCTTTGCATGTATATCACCCTCATAGTTACCCTCTAAAGTTTTCCAAATTTCATTAAATGTTTTGAGTTGTTTTACTTGACTATGCTCACTTTTAGGTAGCACTGACAATATTGCTTCTCTTTCCCTTATGTTTTTGATTAAGGAAAATAGGCTTTAAAAGGGCCCTAGAACTCTGAACATAGATAAAATAGTCAACAATAAAATGTTAAAGGCTACTAAGAGCCAAAAAGAAAAAGAAAAGACATCTCCCTAAATAAAGAAATACATAGGGAAAATCCAAGGAGTGACACCAAAAATCTAGGGCAGCCCACAACAGGCTAGGGAGCTTGAAATAATGTGTCTAAGCATCTCAACAGTGTTGATCTCTAGCTCAGACAACTTGCCGGCCACCTCTTTTATCTTTGAAAGCTGCTAATCAAGGGTTAGAGTATCTTTTTTCCTAGTGCTTGATCTAGTTTGTTTCCTGGCTCCTTCATCAAGAGTCCTATCCTTAAGGATGATGTCTAGATCTTGCTCCCTCTAGATATTCTAGTTTTCCACATAGTGAATGAACTTCTTGATATTCTCATTGTCCTTGAGAATGTTAATATTCTACTTAGCTATGCCTTGCATAGTCTTTTCCATCTCAAGGGTTCTGATATTCATTGCATCCAATCTTTTGTCCATACTTTGGTCATCCTTGCTGACCCTATTCTTAAGGCTATATGTCTCTCTTTCTAGAGTGCTCAGTCTATGTTTGAGGTCAAGGATTTCATGGAATAGCTACTTAGTGGTTTGGTAGATATCCATTGTACTATTTTTTACATTTTTTAGAACATAAATATCTAGATTCTCCTTGGCTATGTCACTAAAGATAACCAGGGCTAGATTAATAAGCTCCTTTAGCTAGATTATACCCTCTTCATTTTCTCTAACCTAGGTTATAATAAGTTCCCTTTTGATACCAAAATTGGATGAGGCATGGTCAAAATTCCTCCATACCACCTTTTGGTTCTTCCCTATAACTGATCATCTATAGGTGGTAGTGCCCACATCATTGTAGCCCTATTCAGGTTCTAGCTCTAGCCTATCAATGGGATCCTCCTCCACCTTCTCACTTTCCTCCCCCTATTTGTCCTTGTTTTCATTTGAGATTTTCATTTTGCACTTTCCAGTCCTCGTAGCCTCCTCTCTACTAGCTGACACTTTTATAGTTATGCTTCTTTTGTTCTTCCTTCACTCCTTGCCTTCCACTTCCCTAATATTCTCCTCTACCTCTAAACTTTCACCTCATGTGTCCATTCCTTCATCCCATTCATTGTAACACCTATCCAAAGAGGTGTGAATATCCTTTGTGGACTTAGGGAGCACAATCTTCTCCTTGCTATCAATAGTGAGGGTTTTTCTCCCCTAAGCTCCACTATGGGATCTTAGAGTCTGTGTACATTTTGAGACTTTCCTCTATATCTGAAGGTGAGTAAATCTCCTTAGACTCATCAGAGTCCCCTTTTATTTTATTATGCTCTTTTCTATCTTTAACATGTTTACTGATAGTCCTAGCTTTGAAATATTCATAGATTAAAAATAGTAGCCCCTCATGGAGTGTTGGGTTCCTTGTTTTCTTTTCTTGATACTCATTTATATTCTCATTTGTGGAAGGATAGAGGTAAAAGGGAATATAGATTTTCAACCTGTACTTGAAATGGTTGAGCAACACAAAATGGTATGTGCAAATTTAGTCAAACTTGGTGTCAAGGGTGGTGTATTTGATGATGGCTTAAAGCACAAATCTCCACAAAGCCTTGATTGATCTTAGGAGGTAGTGGGTGCCTTTCTTTACCAGCTCATGTTTCTCCTCTTGATTTTTTTGTGACTCTATGACTACCTGCCTAGATATCTTTTTGTCTTTGTAGAATTTCTTTCCAATAATAGGGATGCTAGTGACATGGGAGATGATTTATTTCATGACCAAGAACTCCACCCCATCAATTTTTGACCATGCCTTCATTATAGTTTTTGACCATGCTTTTGGTAACCAAGGGCTTCCATCCATTAAGATGTTCAATATAGCTTGTGATTTCACCCTTATTAAGGATGTTCTAGATGTTAGTTGTTCTCTTCCACTTTTGTGCCTCATCCTCTGGCTCCCTTCTATGACTTCCCCCACCATGGTGTTCTCCTTGCCATTCTCTATAACCAAAAGCCTTTTGAACCTACAAGTCTTGGGCTCCACTTCTTTTCTTGCCACTTTTATCCTCCTTGTGAATTTTCTTCCCTTTCATGGTACTTGACATGGCTTGATGGATTTTGTAGATATGGAAAGTACGAGAAATATCGTACTTCCACACCTTAACTCTGTGTATTCCCCATAAAATATTGATTACCATATTAAGTTCACACGTGTTAGTAGTGATCTCATCCTATAGAAAACTAACTATTAGTATGGTATTTAATTATTCCCAATCTACCTAGGATATGATCCCTCTCAATGAATTCATTAACTTCTGACAGCATGCCATTTCCATCCATCCATTTGGCCACCTTGTTATTCTTAACACCCCAATTTGCCAACTTATCCACCACAATGTTGGCCTCTCAGTACTCATGTGCCATGTAGATTTTTTCAAAAGTCTAAAGGTCTTGGATGCATTCCCCAATGATATTGGCCGTCGTTGATGTTTTCTTATTTCTACCATTGAGGCATTCAATAATATTTTTAGAGTCTCCTTCTATCCAGAGAGAATTAACTCCCATTTCCTTAGCTAACTTGATAATCTAATGAGCCAAAATGGCCTCAACATAATGATTGGTTTGGCTCCCAATGGGGGTAGTGAAGGCTACAATACCTTTTCCATGCTCATGTCTTATGATGCCAGCCACCTTGGCTTTTCTTGGGTTGCCTTTAGCAGCCCCATCAAAATTTTCCTTGAACCAGCCCTTAGGTGGGAGAGACCAGCAACATCCCTCTCTTTTACCTTGGACCTTAGAATTAAAAGTGGGGATGGGACCCTTAGAATTGGTGAAATTTTCCATTAGATCATTAAAAAATTTGTGGAAAACCACCTTCACATTTAACTCCTTGTCCTTGAAGATGTAGTTGTTCCTCTCCTTCAACACTCCCCAGAAAATATGGGGTAAGGCCTATTTCCATAATTTCTTAGAGTGCTTAGCATCCAACCTAGATTGCCATTGAACAAAGAGCTCCAAAATGTTGGAGGGAAAAAACCAGGACAAATTGAAAAAAGGAAAAGAGAAGAGACCAGATAGAAAAAGTGAAAGGGCAATGTAAGAACAAATGATCAACACTCTTGCTATTATTTTTACATAAAATACACCTATTGGGTATCATGTTACCTCTTTTGGTGAAGTTGTCCATAGTAAGGATGTGGTTTTGGAGAAGGGTCTAGAAGAAGAAGTTGATCTTTAGAATACGGCCAAGGAACCAGGCTTTAGCTTAGACCAAGGCCTGGTCCTATAAATGTAGAGACTCATAGCCAAAAGCCAAAAAATAAATACCATTCACTATTTCCTCCCAAAAAATAGAATCTTGATTGTGAGATAAAGGTAAATGTTTGACCAAGTCCACCAACAGCTTTAGATCCTCTGAAACCTCAGATAGGTCAATCCACCTATTATGCAATCTATAGTCACTCACCCTGCTCCCATATCTTTCAATGCAAATAGTGGCCCATCTATTGAAATCCTCATTATTCTAGAGAGGACCAAAGCTAAGCCAATCATCTAGCAAAAATTTGATATCTTCACCATTGTCCACAGACCACTTGGCTTTGCCAAAAGCTATGTTCTTGGATTGCATCACCATTCCAAATGAAGGAGTCATAGGGGTGAGTCCCTCTATTGATGAACTATTTAAGATCAAGGTTATTAGCATATTTGGACAAAAAAAAATCTCTCTATTCACCAATGTTATTGAAAATTCTTCAAATCTATTTAGCTTAAAGGGTAGTGTTGAACTGTTTTAGCTTGTGGATCCCCAAACCTCCATGCTTCTTAGATTTGCAAATAGAGTCCCAGGCCACCAATAGTTATTTCTTGCTATCATGAAGCCCTGACCATATGAAGTTCCTTTATATAGCTTCAAGGTGGACTACCACCTTAGAAGGAATAGAAAAAAGGCTAAGGGAATAAGTGGGTAAGTTTTGAAGAGTGGATTTAATCAAAATAACTTTGCCCACTTGGCTCAAAGTAATACCCTTCCATCTAGCTAGCTCCCTATTGAATCTATCCACAAGGTTGTCCCAGAAAGAGTTGGGAGGCTTAAGCCCTAAGGGAAGCCCTCAATAAGTAGATGGGAGTGTACCAACCTTACACCCTAAAATATCAACAATCTTCTTCTCCCTTCTAGCTGGGGTATTAAAGAAAAAGATTGAGTTTTTGTCCTAGTTAATAAGCTATCTAGAGGCCCTAGAGTAAGTGTCCAAGATTTTTTTACAAATATTTCTTTTTTCATAGAGGATTCACCCCCCATAATAGTATCATCAAAAAACTACTAGTGTGTAAAAATTGAAGGGCTAGAAGAAGGTTTCAAACCCACTAGATCCCCTCTCCTCCTACTCTAGTGAATGAGCCTAACAAGGCCTTCAGCGAGAATGATAAAGAGTATGAGGGATAAAGGATCTCCTTGGTAGAGACCCCTAGAGGGTTTAAAAAATTATAAGGGAGAACCATTCACCAGGATAGCAAAGGTAGGAGTAGAAACCAGTTGGGAAAACAACTTCCTCACTTTAGAGTTGAAACCAAAAGCATCAAGAATATTGTCCAAGAACCCCTAGTCCACCTAGTCATAGGCCTTAGAGAAATCCAATTTAACCCTCTTGTTTCCCCATTTTCAAAGAATGGATAACTTCATGGACTTCCATAATGGAATCTAGAATTTGTCTACTAGGGACAAAGCCCGACTGTTAGGGAGAAATAATAGCCAACAAGATGTTGATAAGTCTATTGGCAAGAACTTTTTCAAAAATCATATAAAAGAAATTGCAAAGACTAATGGTCCTAAAAGAACCAAAGGTAACCACCCCAAAAAGCTTAGGAATGAGAACCAGAAAGGTAGCATTAACTTCTTTCAAAAGGTCTCTAGTATCAAAGAATTCCTAGACTGCTTGAGCAATATCATCATGAATGATATCCCAGTACTGTTGAAAGAAGAAGGTGGGGAAGCCATCAAGGCCAAGGGCCTTCTCAGCTAGGAGATCAAAAATATCCTTTTTAATTTCCTTATACTTGGGGATGGCTAGTAAGTCCTAATTCTAATTATGACAAATGATTTTAGGGATGGAGTTGATAACCTCATTTTGATCCTCCATAACCAAGTTGAGGCATTTAGAGAGCATCATAGAGAAATACCTTATGGCTTCCTCAACAATTAAATCATCATCTCTAATAGTCTCATTCCTCTTTTTTTATCTCACTGATTCTATTGCTTGCCAGTGTTTCATAGTTGACGAGTGGAAGAATCTTGAATTTTTGTCACCTTCCTTAAGGCAGACAGCTCTAGACCTTTGCCTCCAAACATATCCTCTTTCCCAACAATGTTCTAAATCTTAGTTAGGATTTCTTTCTTAGATTTGAGAGAGATATAACCATATCTCCAGGTCTGGATACCATTCTGAACCTCTACAAAGTTTGCTAGAATCTTTTCTTTGTCCTAGAAAATGTTACCAAAGTGAGATTTATTCCACTTGTAGATCTTAGATTTAATATATCTTAGTTTCTTAGCAATTTTATACATCACAGTCCCATCCACCTCAATATCCCACCAATCTTTAATTTTATTGTGCAGACGGGATGTGATGTCCACATTTTCTCAAATCTAAAGAGAAAAGCCTTCTTCTTATTGATTTTTTCCAAGGTAAGGGAGATAGGGGAATGGTTTGAACCAAGCTGCACAAGAGTAGAAAGTTTACAGTGGAAGTTATCTAGATAATCCAAAGAAATAAGAGCTCTGTCTAATCTAACTTGAATGCAAGCCTGGTCAATTCTCCTATTGGACCAATTGAAATTTCAACCACCAAGGTTGAAGAGCCAGATCCCTAATCAAATTAGCCAAGTGTTGTCTTCTTTCAACATTAGGCAAAAGCCCTCCTAACTTATCTGAAGCTAGGAAAGGAGTATTAAAATATCCCATGACAATGCATTTGGTATCACCTAAGTTAAAAGCGAAATCCCAAATTTTGACCAAAAAAATACTTCTACTATTTGAGGTGTTGGGAGCATAAAGATTCAACAAAACCCACCTAGTCTAATCTATAAGGTTAAAAAATTTCATAAGAAGAATGTTACCTTCATTATAAAGGATGGTAGCCTCTAGCCGGTCCTTCCAAATAGTGAGAAGACCTCTTGAAGCACCCTCCAAGTCCATGGTAGAATTTCTCATTCTTTTACCAAAAGAAATCATCTCTATCTTACCCTTTTTCATTTTGGTTTCTTGTATTAAAAAAACATCTGGCCTATGGTCCTCCTATTTTTGGATTCCATTGAGTCCACAAATGTTCCAAGAAATGATCTTCATGCTTTGATTGATGAGCATGATTCCTGGATGGTTCTTTGCATCCCATCCATAATATTCCTTCTTGTTTCTTCCTTTCTAAGAAGGTTCTTATTCTTTCTTCCTGAATTGTTGGATTTGTTTCTAATATCAGCTTTTACCTTGCTCCTAGTGGTAGCTGGAGAGGTAGGCAAAGGATCATGGTTGTTCTTCTTTCTATGCTTGATCAAAGTCTAGGGAGCCTCATTTTCCTCCTTGCAATTATCAAAGAGAGCTTCCAATCTGGCAAGATGCCCCAGAGTAGTAGCCAAAAGTCTTTCAATGATTCGGTTCATAGTCTTAGGGGATACCCTATTGACCGAGCTGGTGTTGGATTCTTGAGAAAGAGGAGGACCTAGTAGTTCTTCATCAAATCCCACTAGGCAATCTGGGACAAAAGATAAATCCTGATCCATCTCTTTAATATTCAAAGCCTCATTCAGACCATTCTTCTTAGGAGAGGAAATCTCCCTCTTCTTGACCAATTTGGGTATAGTAGTGACTTTTTTGCTAGGAAGAGGGTAGATTGACTTCTCTAGAACAATTTCTCTATTGTTAGGCTTATCCCTCCTATCATTTTCGACTGCACCCCCTGTATTCGTGTTCTCAAGAGCTAAGACTTTTAAAGGGCTATCTTTAACCACTAGCTTATCCCTATTTTCTTTCGCTACTATGACCTTTGTGTTCTTGTTATTAGCATTTTTCTCTATCCATACTTTTTTGGGTGCATTAACTTTACTTATGCCTACTTTGTTTTGGGTTTTTCCAGACTTTCCTTTCCATTTGAATATTGGGTAGGTACTGACTTTATGGCATGCCTTTTTGCAATGGAAACATGCAAAAGGGACACTTTCATAGTCAATCTACTAAACCCTTCTTTCTAGACGAGATTAGAATTCAATCACTTGGGGCATATCCTGTCCCTCGGTCACTCCAACACATATTTTGGCATATGTGAGCCTTTTCTTGGCTCTAGTGACATGATCAATAGACAAAAATTCTCCAAAGGATCTAGCTATACCATCAAAAAAATTCTCATGCCAGTATTCTAAAGGTAGTTTAAGCAACCTAATCTAAATTGGGGCCTAGGTTAGGAAGTCGTTGTTCAGGTCCAGGTTAGAAGTCCACTTTTGGAGGATGAGAGTAGACTTGATCAAAGACCAATTTCCCACACACAGGATTCTAGAGTAGTCCTCTGAGAAAGAAACTCAAAAGTCATAAAACCCTTAGCCATGGTTATTACCTCAATGTGCCCTTTTAGCTCCCATTTGTTCCTGACAAAGATCCTTACCAGATATATGTTGGATCTAGGGCCAATGAATTTTCCCACTAGGGTAGTTACCATACTCAAGATATTATGGTCAATAGTTTCTCTGGTGACTTCCAAAGCAAAGATTCCCTTCTCCTTATTAGATTTATCAATGATTTTGGGAAAGATCGACTTACCTATCAGTTTAACCCCAAAGAGATTCGACCATTGACCCCAACCCCCTGGGGACTGTCCTCTTGAAGACCTAGGAATAGGAAGACTCTTTTCACCTAGGTGAGACTATAGTTCACATGGGTCCCCATCCTTTGAGGCATCAGCATCTTGCCCCTCCTTTTCCTACTTTACATCTGTAACATGTTCCCCATTTCCTGTTTGTACATAAATACTTCTCTCTATTCCTTAGTATAGGTTTCAAGATGGTCTTCTTAAGCAATTTTTTTAGATTTCTTAGTTACAAGCCAATATTCTAGACCCATGCACAAAAGATGAGTCTTCATTTTATCCTTCTAGCTATTGTAGTTTGTGCCATCAAACCTAGGAGTTTTCTTCCTGAATGAATTCAACATGGATCTCCCAAAGTTGTTAAACTTTCTTTCAAGGACCCATTTCAATTGTTAGAAATAGTAGTTCACTAATATAACTAAGAGGGGGTATGAATTAGTTATGTAAAGATTTAACCTTTTAAATCAATCTCAACCATTCAACAAAAATAAAATAGTAACCATAAAGAAATGTGCATAGATAATTACATCAGATATGTTGACTAGGGAAACCCTTGATTAGAGGGAAAACCCTAGTGGGAATGATGCCTACAAAATGATGTACTAATATGAATATTCCTTGTTAGAGGATAGACCCTATTAGGAGTCTATTACAATACTTAGTACAAACAGTCTCTATTAGGAGACTTTGAATCCCTATTAGGAGATTCCAACCCTATTAGGAGTTATAGAAGGTAGTTAAACCCATTGCCCAAATAGCTTTAGGATCAAATAAATTAACCCACTATCCAATTGATCTTGGTACTATTCCTTTTAGAATAATAGATGTGTAACAAACTTTTGCTTCTTCCTCTATCTAGTACGTCAAACTTCATCCCTTTCAGATCATGCAATTAGATCTAGAACTCAGTATACATGAACACTTACTCTTAAGGTCACTTACACACAATAGAAAATCCTTCTAATCCATTTCTTCTTAATTTGCAACTCTTCTTTTCTCATGGATCTCAATCATCATATGTAAAACTTGAAAAACATCTTTCCTTTATACCATACTCAATATTAAATCCTTGAGTCAGCTTCACACTTTAACTATCAAGTGAATGCTTGTAGACTCTGGTAAATAACCCTACGATTTAGAGAAAGTAAATTTGTGAAGAGGTCATCAACCTAATACGAACTAAAGGTTTAGGTATTAGAGTCAAGTAATGAGAGGATTATAATCCATGAGGCATGATAAGAACAATGATGTGACCTATATCATCAACAAGGAGATAGTTGTAAGAATGAATAAGTAAACACTGACAAAATCCTAATAATGGTTCTATACCTACCTAGTTGTAAACCTACAACCTAAGGATGATTCCATAATTTATTTATGACTAGGAGACAAGAAATATAGAATTATTGATAAGAACACTAGCATTTACTGAATTCTTAGATGATAATTAGAACTTGTGTAAACAATGAAGTAAAATAGGATAGTGATATATATGTGTATGTATGTATACAAGATCATACCAAATTTGGTGAGATTGATAACACAACTTTAGCTAGTATATTCTGGTGAATTTGATCTAAGAAAGATTATAGGTAGGTGCCCTAATATGTAATTATAGTAAATTAAGGATAAGAGATTTGGTTTTGTAGTTGCAACTCAGAGTACAACTCTAATAACACTAAGGTCCCCACATGTTGAAATTATTCAAAAAGAAACCTATATAACAGTGAGAGGATGGAAGGGGACTCATTTTATTATCCTCATATTTGCACTTTTGAGTGATTTCTGATTAGAGAAAATCTCTTAGTACAACAAACCCTAATTATAGGACAATATTTATGAAGATAGGTATAAAATTAGTATGTGGGATCAATTACAATTTGAGAAATATGGTCTTTGGACTACCATCTTATTTCAATTCAAGATCCTTACAATCTATTTGGAAAATTTAAGATTCCTCATTTTCCTTAGTGACCCTAGTATAGTTGCATTATGTCAGTATTTTAAATTTTGTAAGTAATTGGATTTATTTCCTTATTTATCTAATTTCAAATTTTGGTATTTTAATGTTCTTCCTTTTTTCCAAAAATGTGATGTGGGGTTGTTTAGCCAACTTTATTATTGATGGTTCTATTTTACCTCTAGGTCATGTCTTTATTTCTTGATTAAAATTTTACTATTGTGGCCACTCTATATTTCTTTTTATTTAGAATTTTGTATTAGATCTTTCATCCTTGATGTTGAATTTAAATTTTGAAGCACTTTCTTCTTAATTTTGTTGGCAAAAGTGGCATATGATGGGCCTAGCAAAGGGATTTCCTGACAATCAAGTGGATGTATAACACTAGGGTATGGGGCTATTAGTGAGATTATTCATGCGCCACCCTCTCCCAAAACTTCAAGAATAGGACTAATGTTATCTGTGGACTATTATGAGTAATGGATTGTATGCCAATATAAAAATGGTGAAGGTTACGAGTTAACCTAATGGACTTCTAGATGCAAAAGGTGCATCTGCAGTGATGGACTTGTTTAGTGTCCTATCAAGAATTAGTACGTATGGAAACTCTAAAGTAAAAGTGTTTAACCTTAATAAATATCCAAGTTAAATTATAAGAAAGATCATTTGAGGGAGTCTCGTACAACTATTACCCCGATGAGTGAGTATGAAGAATTCAAAATATCTTATGATATTATTATTATTAGAGGCTCGATAAGTATTTTATACTAGATTAAAATGTTTTTTATATGTGACCGATATGTTTTAAGAAGTTTTTGACCCTAGAAAGTGTAACCATGTTAGAGTTATAGATTGAACTTCACTTTTGGTAATGGCAATCAAGAAAATAGGTTATCATCCCTGTGTATGTATGAGAATTATTAGTCATTCCTTTAATAAGATTAAATCTTGGAATAAGTCTAGACAAGGTTCTAGCATAGGATGGACATTTTAGTTGTTCGACTTCCAGGAGGAAGTTAAAGGCTAGTGGGGGAGGATGTAAGGTCCCTCCTCGTATGTACTTATTAAATATAAATTGCTCTGTTATATCTGTTATATGAGATTGGAATGGATATGAAGTAATGTTTTATGGTTTAGATGTCCTAATAGAAACTAAGATCAACTGATACATGTATGTTTTAAATACTTAGTGATTTGATAACTACTACATTATCTCGACTGTTTAAACATTAATTTTCACTAATGATGATATGAGGTGTTTCACCTAATGATGATGATGTTGACTATGGTACCTCAATGATTAGGTTATACACATTGAGATAGTTCAGTATTCCTTATTGGTGATGTTTATGATGTTTAGGTATAAGCATGCCTAATGACGATTATTCTAGTAGTTTAATTTGAATTAATGAATAAGTTATGTTATATTGATTATGTAATTACTGATGATTAAATGGGTGTAGAAATGAGAAAGGGTTATTTTAATAAAAGTTGATATTTTGATTAATGTGATTATCCAAATGAGTTTTAAATGTGTGTGTGTGTGTGTGTGTGTAATTTTTTTAAAACTACTGATGTGTGAAATGAAGTGTACAAGATTATTAACTAGGAAATCTAATGGAGAATTAGAACTCAACCCCATGTACAGTTTGTGAAGCCCAAGGTTGAACCTAATGAAAGATGCATACCCCATTGTTTCATATTTATTTTGTATCACAATCTAAATGTGTGTATGATTCTGTAATCTTAAAGTGTTTAATGTTTTGTAATAGTGATCTTGTAGTGTCACTTGACACTCATGATTCATATATGAATTTCAACATGATAATTAGGGTTAGCCTAGTAAACTAATAATTTGAGATAGACTAGGTTAGTAACCTAGTACTAATTAGTTGGTAACTAAGATTAATTAGCCTAATCAGGGGTTAGTGGTAAGATTTAATTTTTAGGGTTTTTAGAAAGTCAAAATAATTCAAGCAAATTAATAGGTCCTTAAATAGTCCTAAAGGCCAAAATTAATGATAACTAAGTGCCTAAGGGGTATATGTATGGGTTGAGGGCATTTTCGACCCCTCTAGACCCTTTTGTTGACTTTTGTGACCATCCAAATATCATATTTTTACTGTAGTGCAAAATTGGAACTTCACCATGAGTTTGACAAGTTTATACTCCACCATAAAGTTTTCCTTAATGATAGTGTTAAGTTAGAAGACTCTAGAAGCCTTAGCCAAGTCAGGAGTTATTGCAATTTTAGGTGGTTGAGTTAGGAACCTATTTAGTTGAAAATTTGAGGGTGGAAGAGTGTTCACCCAATATCTACATTTAGAGAGTAAAGTCAAGATTGAAAGAGAAGGAGGGATAAATCTTCTCAAATTTTAATTTTCCATAACCATTTGTAAAGGTAGAAATCCTTCAAGTTCATGTTTTCAAGTTGTGTTTTCATTGCTTAAGTAGGCTTTCTGCATGTGTGTGTTTGTATGTATAATGAAACACATAAGGGATGAGATTGTGATGGGTTTTATTAAATGTTTTCTTTCGTGTTTTATATTTTGATTTATGAGGGAAACTATAAGGCTTGTGTAGGTATTACTAACCCTTGGATAGGGCAGAGATGGCCATCTATGGGAGGAGGGCTTCAATTGGACTCTAGGTAGTACAAAGTCTCTCCTCAAGAGGAGGAGAGGGAGAGAGTAGGATAATATAGGCCCCTACTTATTAGTACAAGCCATGTTTGTGTTTTGGAAATTAAGAAGTGAAAGAATGAAATTTCTTGTGATAATAGCCTCGAAAGGGGCATTTGTTATGCTATTGTGGCTGACTTCTCCTGCCTTGGAAAAATCAACCTTCTCTCTACTTTGGTTCATTAATGAACATGTTGTGCAAACCTAGGATGGGAGTATTTTGGTAGTATGTGTCCTTGTGTTAAATCTATTTTTCTTTAGGTTAGTTTTGGTTTCTCCATGGTTAGCTTGACATGATTTCTAGATTTCATAGTGGCCACCTTGATATTGAGCCAAGCATGAATTCAAAGTTGTTGTTTCAATTCAAATGTATGAGAGACTTTTCCTTTCAATAATGATCTTGTTGTGAAAAGGTTATTATTAAACTTATTTTCTGAAATGATTATGATCTTTGGTTTTCTTCACTGGTTATTTTTTGAGGGATTCCTTGAATTAAATGATTGAATAAAATGAATAAGAAGTAGCTAGCCCATGTGTGTTGAAAAAAATAGCAATTTCCTTTCATGTGATATTATTTACAATTCAAATGTGTATGCAAATGATTATCAGAAATTAGATGCAATGATGTTATACAAAGTTATGAAATTTAAATTTCAAACCATGTTAAGGAAACTTGATTTATTTAATTGGCATTTCATTTTAATTTAGTAACTATTGACAAGAAAAATATTCATATGTTAATGTATAAATATTGCATCAAAGATTGTGCTATAAATCCAAAACTTAAAAAAAAATCCCCTTGCTATATAAACTAAATAAATTTCAAAATCCAACACTTAGAAAAAAAAAAAAGAGACTCAAGAAATTTTTTCATCTTTAAGAGCAAAAATGTTCTCTGCCTTTTGTATGTGAAAATTTAAATTCTCTTTTGGATAGGGAATATTCTCATTAGATCTCATTCAAATATCTTTGATATTCTTTTAAAGAAAACTATGTAGTTTAAAAATGAATTAAAATTAAAATTAAATTAAAAAAAGGAGGTGAATAAAATTTGAAATTGAACCTATATCTATCCTATCATAACCCACCTACTTAACTTTATTTCATAAATCCCATGTCTCTTATCTTTACCGACACCTAGAAAACTTTTAATCTTAACTCCTAATTATCCTTCTCTCCCATGCTAGGCATTAGAATGGCCTCCAAAGTTTGCAAAGGAAGTCTCTCACGTGCCCCCTTGTCAGACCTGACATGACAAATGTACTGGGCAAATAGGATAGTAGGACCCTTTCACTTTTGGGATTTTATTGCATGAGGGTAAAATATACTTATGGGCTTCCTTGTCTCCACTTTAACTTGGGCATAAATCCTCCTTGAAGATCCTCTTGCTATGATTTTCAACTCTTGGGAAGAGTGTGGAGGCATGGAGAAGTGCCCATGACCTTGGGAAGAGGGATGGATAAATGGCCAAGTGGCTAGGGGGGATTTAAGGAAAAAAATAAATTAATTGGTCCTTGAGTTTGGTTAGTTAGAAGTTAGGAATTAGTAAGTGTTAATTTTTGTTAAGTGATTTGTTAGTAAGTAAGTTACTAAAGTTAGGATTTTTTTAGGAGATGATAAGGAGTTAGGTGTTAGAATTAGCTTAGGATACTAAAGTAAGTTAATTATTTTAACTAAGGATAGTTTATTGTATTTATAAAGTAAGTAGACTTAATTAGTGTTAGATGTTAATTTATATTTTATAAAATTTATATTTGAATTCAGTGTTAGTGAATAGTATTTTCATGAAAAATGTTCATGTCCTTGTAATGGAAAGTGTTAGATGTTAGATAAGTTTAGTATTAGGAAAGATTTTAATAATATGATTTAAGGTTTTTACTCTATAGTAGAGCATGATTGAAAATATGTTATATCTTATCAAGGGAATTATTTTTATAATGATTTCATAATTTATATTATGGATTGAATTATGGGTCTAGTAAACTAGAAGTTGCATTGGGGTTAAAAGCTTTTATATCAAAGGTTAGTATTAGTTGTTAATGAATAAATGTTCTCTTAATAATTAAGTGAAGGGAGGATTGGAAATGAATTAGTTAGAAATTTTATGTTATTAGTATTTTTTTGGGATTTAAATTTATGTGATGATTATAGTATTGGGATAGTTTTCATTTTATTTTAAACCTAGAAGGTGGTTAGTGGATCGAGAAGTATTATAACTCAAGTTGACTAGGTAATATAATACGATTGGTCATGTTATGATAGAAGATGAGTTAGATGTTGTAAATAGTTTAATGATAAATTTTTTAATATTTAAATTAGTTCTAAATGAGTTATGATAATATCCAGTTTAAGTATTAGTATGTTATGATGGATTAACCTCAAAATGCAGAATTAGGTTCACCTAAGGATTGACCTAGTATAGTGTTATAAGGAATAGCTTCATAGTTAACTTATAAACTTGGAAACCCTAAAATAAAATTTGAATTGAAAGTCATACCTTTTCAAATTAAACCTAAATGTTAATCAACCGACTCATTCAACCAAAGTTACCTATTCATGTAGCATTAAAACCTAGGGTTTCAAACCTATGCATTGTGTTGGAATATTGACTCTACATCTTTATGATATGTATTCAAAACTCATTTTAATCATTTTTCAACTTTCCATAACCTATTTAGTATAGCATGTAGTGGAGTATTTAACTTTTTAAAAAACATCCATGTGTTTTTGACCTATTATTTTGGGCATGACAATGTTGTACAAAAGTTACACTTATTTTACTAGAAGCAGTACAAAAATAGGCCATTGGAAAAAAAAGTCCTGATGATCTATAGCTACCTTTTGTCTAAGACATAATGTAGGTCATGAATAGTTAATGGTGATAGAAGATGATCATATGGTAACACTAGTGTGTGCGCAAGACATGGTTTCAGATGTGTAATTTTTTTGTATAGACTGTGAGATGACAATGTTGTTGTAATTGTGAATTAATTAACTATCTTATTTTAGTTAATTGACAAAGCCTCAAAGCCAACTCAAGAAATTATTATGAAGATACAGTATAAAGGAATTTTTTTTTCCTTGTTTGTAAAGAGACTCCGATCAAGATGATCAAATGGAATGTGAAGTATTAGTACACAACTTGAAAAGGAGCAAAATGCTTACTAAATGCATGTAAGCAATCCAAAGGATCATTGGATGTGCAAAATGAGATCTAGTTACAAGATCTAAGGGAGAAGAAGTCTGGTTGATAGGATAGAGACATGGGAAGACATGCATTTTAGCTCTATTATTTTACAAGAGAGAATAGAAAGATCATTCGGATAGTGGGTTCTTTGATCTTAACCTTGAAGTTGTTTGGGCACTGAGTCTAGCTATCTTCCACAAATCCTAACAAGGTTGGAATCTCCTAACAAGGATTCCACATCTCCTAATAGGGACTCATATGTGCTAAATGTTTTAATAGACTCCTAATATGGTCTATCCTCTAATAAGAAATATTTATATTAGTACATCATCTTGTGGGTATTATCCCCACTAAGGTTTTCCCTCTAATCAAGGATTTCCCTAGTTAATATATTTGGTGTTAATTGTTTATGAGTATCTTGTTGTGGTTTTAGTTTATATTACTCACATGGTTAAGTTTGTTTGAGGTTAATGCTTGTGATGATAGTTGTATAACTTATTTAGCCCCCCTCCCCTCAGTTATATCAGTGGACTATATATTCTAACAAAAGGAAAAGAACCTTTGAAGTTAACTCAAGGTCAAGGAGAAAATAAAGAAAATGGTAGTAGTGATGAGGAAGAGGAAGAAAGTGAAGAGAAAAAGGGAAAATGTTATAGTACTAGTTACCTTACTAGCAAAGAAGGCCAAAATAGTGAAAATTACAAAGCCTAAGGTAACAAATGTTGCAAAGAAGACAACACAAAAGCCCCTCTCTCTTCTTGCACTACAAAGACCATGGACCAAGGCAACAACAATTGTAAGTGTAGAGCTACCAATGAAGAAAGGAGTGGTTAAAATCACCAAACTAAGCAGCACAAGTGTGAGAAAGAGGAAAGTGCCAAACACTGAAGGCCATACAAAGAGGAGAAAACATTAAAGAGAAAGATGCAAATTAGAAGACTAAGTGTGATGAACTTGGAAATCACTGAGTCATAGTACGTACAAAACCAAGAAATATTGATGAGGTACATTCCAAAATCAAAATCTCTATAAGTTTATTCAGTTTTAGATATAGGAAGTATGATACATTGAATAATAATGATAGAATTAAGGAAAAGGAGGCCATGATAGATATGATGTCTAATAATAAATTGGCTCTTATTGAATTGGAAAAGAAGATTAAAAATGATTTGTATAGTAGGTTAGATAAAATATGGGAACAAGCATATAAAGTAGAGAAACAAGTAAGAGAAGGCACATTGGCCAAGATTATGCCTAATATATCAAATAAATAGAAGATAACATTTTTGGAGAAGCATAGGAACTGATTCATTCCTAATTTTAGAACATTCATGATTTTACAAAAGGTTGAGGTTTTTGTACATCAAAATGAGTTTCTATGGAAGATTATTTTTGGGTTGACTACTAAAGGAGTTGAACAGGATAAAGTAGTGGATACTATGACCAATGAAGATGATCAAAGTGTTAAAGAAATCTTAGATGTACCAAATCCACAAGGTAACTTATCACCTATTCATGATACCACATCTAACACTCTTATTTTTGAAGAAAAAAATACCTTAGAAGCCAAGGAACCAGATAGGGAGAAGCAAGAGCAAGAGGAGTCAATGAAGGAAACCAATGTAGAAACTTCTACTTCTAGTTAATAAGAACCACATGTCTCAAGACTTTAGGATTAGGGAGAAAAAAAGACTAGACAAGAAGAAAAAGTAAAATAAAATATACTGACAAGTGCTACCATTGCTGCTCCAAGCACTGAAGTTCATGAAATGTCAAGTGATGGCATCCCATCACCTACTATTACTCTAGCAGTATTGAGTAGTAGTACTATCAAGAAAACTAAAGGAAAGAAGGTTAAGGATAGTTTTCTAGATATTACTATTAGTATAGATGAAGTTATTGAAATGTCAAAATAAGATCTAGAAAATCTTACTCTTGAGAAAACTATCATCTTACAAGAAATGAAGCATACATTGCAAGAGCAACAGGTGTTCTTTGACATCAAAGACATATTTATTGATGTTTTTTATATGTATACCATTGATGAGAAGCCCCCTATTATCTATTAGTTGGTACAAATTGTTGAAAAGGTCAACAATGAAGATATTGAGGCAAATGACAAAACTAATGGTTTGATCTAAAAATAAATTTGAGAAGAGAGCTTTGGAGAAAGTTTCTACTACCATTATACTTAGAAAAATTGAGTTATAGGTACTTGTACATAACATTGAAGAACTTGTGAAGAAAGTACAAGATCTGTGCAACGTACTTTCTAATGTGCCAAGGTTCACAAGTTAATTTTAGGAAAAAATTTAGAGGATTTAGGCTAACATGAAGAAATTAGGAGAATCTATCTCTTAGTTAGCTAAATCAAGCTCAAAGCATTATAAAAAAAAATTGTTTGCACAAGGAAGGTTGGTTGAGCTAAATACAATAGATAGAAGAATAAGAGTCAAATTGATCTCTATACAGTTAATGTTGATACCTTATTTGGAGGTTATGCAACAAGATTTGATCTTAGCATAGGATACAACACAAAAATATCATAATATTTTGATTGTTGACAACTTGATTGACTTAGTAGCGAATTTGGAGTTCAAAATTCATATTTTGGAATAAAAAATAACAACATGGGATCATACATTTTCTATGATCACCCAAATTTACTAACCATATATTGATAAATACACTTTGATTCCAACACCTTCACAACCCTAATACTCAAAAAAACATACATAAGTATCAAAAACAAGGGGGAATGATGATTGATGAACCCACTATCCAAATGATCTCTATATTATTGCTTGTATAATAATAGAAATGAAATGTACTTTCTTCCTCTTCTTCTGTCATGTTAACTAGACCTCTACTCCTTCTAATCTTGTAACCAGATCACAACACTCATATCCAATAATCCCTTGGATCACTTATATGCACTTAGTAAGCACTCTTCTCCTTTTCGCACTTTTCACTTCAATAGATTTTCCACACACTTTACAATCAAGGAAAATATCTTTCCTTTATACCTATCTTCATAATGATTCCTTGATTTGTCCTTAAGGCTTTCCTAATTAATTATAATAAGATAATTAACTAATTATAATTACAATAGCATTATCGGCTCATAGCCTATATAAAACTTCATATGTAATACTAGGACTTGTGCACTTTTAGAAATCACCAAAAAACTGTCCTTTTTCACTTCATATTTGAGCATCTTCTTATTGTGTCTCAGATGTAAGATAGCAAACAAAAATTAGGAACTACTTTCCTAATACTCTATCTTTGAACTTCTCTTTGTAAATTAGGCACAACTTCTATACATCTTTGAATTAGACTCTATGCACTTGACCACATCATTAGGACACTATGCTGAACATGTCCATAATTGCACATCACCAAACAATCAAACTATTGTTCATAAAATTAAGATTTATGTCTTCTACTCAGCCAATCTTTATAGAAACCATGCTATGTTGACATCAATGACAACCACAGTCATGAATGCAACATATCAATACTATCCAATTCTTAGAATACTCCCACAAAGCAGTATCATCAACATTCATGCTAACAATCTCCCCCTTTGGCATTGATGGAAACATAGATGAAAACCCATCTAAGTTCCATGAATACCAATAGTGTTTTGTTGATGTTGCTGACCAACATCATTTTTCCATAGGTAGTTACTTCTTCTTCTTTGATAATAATTGTCTACTTTACACTAAATAATTCACAATACATTAGGTGCTAATTCCTACTTCCTTTCATGAATCTTTCTAAGTCTCTCTAAAGAGATATCTCTCCTTCATGCATATTCTCTCACCCACACTTAGGATTTAATCTCTCCCCCATACTTAGGAATTTTTTTTCATGCATTATATCTCTCCCATTGACATCAATGTGAAAGGCCTCAATCTCAATGTTACAACATACCAATTTTTAAACACCAATTGCTAATATGCTACTCCAAGTCTTCAAACAACTTGAGTGTCCAAAGACACTATTCAAAACCAAATACCAAGTGTTGTCAATGACTCAGTTTATCACAAATACTCCCCCATAGGGGAAGCATTAGAATTCAATCTAGACTAACAATAGTGATCTGGATGACTAGACAGGTGCACTCTCTACATCATCTACTCATAAGTAGGCATGGGCATAACCCAAAGCATACCTCTCAAGTACTCAAATGTATCTTTAGGAAAAGGCTTCTTAAAGATATCTACAATCTAATCTTTGGTACTCACATACTTCAATCTAATCTCCTTTTCTAACACTTTCTCTCTCAACACATGATACTTGATAGATATATTATTAATCTTAGAATACAATATAGGATTCTTAGGCATACCCTCTATACTTGTGTTATCACAATAAATGATAATAGGTTCTCCAAAATCAATTCTGACATCCTTCAGCATCTACTTCATCCACATATCTTGATTATAGTTATTTGCTACTACAACATACTTTGCCTTAGATGTAATCTAAGAAATATAATCATGCTTCTTTCTTAGCCAAGAAACCAATCTTCCTCTAAGAAATAATGCTCCACCACTAATGCTCTTTCTTTCATCCATACTACCTACCCAATCCACATCAACATATGCACATAGAGTGAAATCACTTGATCTATCATACCGAATTCCATACTCAAATGTTCCTTACAAATATCTAAATATTCTCTTCATTACTAAAAAATGATACTCCTTATGATCAGCTTGAAATCTAGCTACAATCCCAACTGCATTTTCTATATCTAGTCTAGTGTGAGTCATACCTTTTTTGATATGTACTTTGTTTAGAGTGTATACTTTTGTATTGACTACTTCTCTCCAAAATGTCTAAAAAACATCATTCTTAAAGAACATTGATCTTGTTGCTTTTTCTACTAACTTATGCCTTCTTTCAACAATCCCATTCTACTCAGGTGTTCTAGGTGATGATAGTTGTATTTTGATTCCATTGTCTTCACAAAATATGTTAAACTTTCTAGAGGATAATTCTCCTCTAACAGATCTCAAACACATTATCTTAACACCAAATTCATTCTCAACTCTGTTCTTAAATATCTTAAACTTATCAAAGCCTTCAAATTTCTCTTTAAGAAATGCTACCCATATCATTCTAGTGAAATCATCAACAAAAATCATAAATTACCTTTCACCATAAAATCCTCTTGTTCTAGAAGGACCACTCAAACCTATCTGAATGATCTCCAACTTCTCTGTTGTAGTGAACTTCTTGTTAGGAAATGATACTTTCTTCTATTTATCCAAAATACATTCTTTACAGAAAATTAGTAGGCTTTTTAATCTTAGGCAAGTCTCTGACTACAAATGTGCTACTAACCTTCACAATATTATCAAAGTCTATGTGATAGAATCTTCTATGCCATAACCAACTATTTTCTACTTTAGCTACCAAACATGTCATTTCATTAGGACTCAACTAAATACATTACCTCTTGATCTTGTTCCTATTCCAAATAGCTTATCATCTTTGTCTTTGATAATGCAATTCTTCTCAGTAAATTAAAATTAATAACTCTTGTCCACCAACTATCCAACACTCAACAAGTTATGCTTCAATCCATCAACAAAATAAATATCATCATTGTTAGTTTCACCATCAAGAGTAATGGATCCAATTCTTGTTATATGATAGGTTGCATTGTTACCAACTCTAACAATACCTCCATCACAATTCTTGAACTTAAAAAACTTATTCATATCACCAGTCATGTGATGTGAACAATCACTGCCAATTAGCCAATCAAATTTATTTTCCACTTGGTAAATTAGAGCTCTTTCTTCTCTAATTTTTCTATCAAGATCATCTTCCTTGATAGCCACAAATCCAAATTCATCATCACTTTCACTTTGACCTTTCTTGTCAAATTCTTCACCTTCATTTGCATACAAACAATTTCTATCTCTATCTCTTCTAGGCCTAAACTTTCCCTTGAATTTTTTTCTCTTTTAGCAAATTTAGATGCGTAATGACCAAATTCATCACAAGTCCAACAATATTTTCTTACCATATTTTTCTTTTCTCACAAGAAGGGCTATTCCTTCCTCAATCTTCTTTTCTTCATTAGATCTACTGCTACTAGAAAAATCTCCACATGTGTTTGCACTCCTTGTTAGATTAGCTCAAATTTTTAGGGTATTGAAAGTTGTTTCAACTCTTGCTAGATCTACTTTTTTAGATTCTAATCTTCCAAGCAACATTTCTTTTGTGAAATATTTAATGTAGGGCATTACTAGCTGAATCATCTAAGCTACTTGTTTGAATGATGGTGTCAACCTTTTCAAGATCTTCCATATTACTTCATCTTCTTCCTTGGTTCCACCATGAGACTGAATTCTTGCAACAATTTTTGATATTCTACCAATATAACTTCTTATAGATTAATCTTCCATAATCTTAGCATCTTGAAATGCACATATCCAATTCTATAATCTCATTCTTTTTGAATGTGTATCACCTTCAAAATTAGATTCTAATGCTTTCCAAATTTCATAAGATGTTTCAAGAGACTTACCTGACTCTATTCATTCTCTAGAAGAGATGATAGAAGAGATTCTCTTGCTCTCATATTACACATGAATAAATCTCTCTCATCTTTACTAAATCCTTCAAGATTTTCTTTGTCAATGATTTTCTTCTTACTCTTTGTCAAGATCCAATAACCTAGACCCATAAAATCTAGGACTATCCTTTTTTATTATATTCATCATCAATCTTTCAAGGATCTAATGGTTTGATACCAATTGTTAGAATATATAGTCCACAAATTTAATTGAGAGGGGTTGGGCGGGGGGGTGGTGAATTAGTTATACAACTATTATCATAATGATCAACCTTAAACAAACTTAACCATATGATTAATATAAACTAAAACCATAATAAGATACTCATACACAATAACACTAGATATGTTAACTAGGAAACCCTTGGTCAGAGGGAAAACCATTGTGGGGATGCTATTCATAAGATGATGTACTTGTATAAATATTCCTTCTTGGAGGATGGACCCTATTAGGAGTCTATGAATACATTCAATACATATGAGTCCTTGTTAGGAGATTCCAACCCTATTAGGAGTTGTACTGATGAAAAGAATTGATTAATTATGTGTTGTCTTTGATGTTACACAAAATGTCACATCTTTACCAATTAGTGTATGCTTACTTGGGAATTGAAGATATTTTCTTGTGTCTTCCAAGCATTCCAAAATTTTCTAAGTTTAGAAGATAGTGTCTAACAAGTTCACTCAGGTGACAGAGAAGTTTGCAAAAATTGAGTGTTAATCAAGCTCACTCGATTAATGAAGGACAAGCTAGATGGAAATTGAGCTTGGTTACCAAGAGAACTTTGTGAAAATTTAGTGCTAACCAAGTTCACTTGGTTAATATAGGAAAGTCATTTCTGAGTTAGTGTCTACTAAAAAAGGTTGACTAACAAAGGATTTTCTTTGTTTGGCATATTGAGTTCAATAGATCTGTTTGTTGGTTCTAACTAACTAAGGAGATGAATATTAAATATTCCAAGTTGTATTCAAGCTGACTTGATAATGTTTATGATATAAATATAATGTCAAATTGAGGATTGAATGTGTGCAAGTGAATAGAAGACTTGAAGATGCTTAGAGGAAGCAAATTAGAATGATAAGAAAAATTTCCTTGTGGAGCTACAAAGATACATTCAATAAAAAATGATCATGTATACAAGATAAAATCAAGATTTGTAATTAGAAATTTAGTTGCATCATAAATCAGGTCATCTCATTGTTACTCTCTAACCATTGTAGCAGTGATCTAAATCTCTTAATAGAGTTGTCTTTACAACTATTTGTAAATCCTCTAAAAAGGTGGAATTTCTAGATTAAAGTGTCTAAAGATCTCTAACAAGACCTCTCCTAATAGGGTGATTAAATCCTGTAATAGGGTCATACCTTATAGTGTATTTTGTAACCTTTAACATGATTGGCTCCTAACAGGGCTCACTTGAGTTTCCACATTAAATCTTGGTGTCACTTGTGTTCATGCTTTTTTTTTTAATGTGTACACAAATAAGTAAATTTAATCACATATGATATCTTAAGATTTGCATGTTAAGCCTTTTCCAAGTTACATTTTCTATTTTAGTTCTTACTGAGTTACAACATCTACTAGTATTAATTGAGTTCTTGTGTGTTTACCGTGCATCAATATTTTCAATGAAGTTCATGTTATATACTAACATCTAAGGGATTTGGGATTTATTTTAGTAGTGACTAATTCACCCCTCCCCTCTCAGTTACTCCTCTTATAATTCCAATAATGCCAAAACTATTAGGAGTTGTGGAAGATAGCTGGACCCACTGTGCAAACAACTTCAAAGGCAAGACAAACAAACCCACTATCCAAATGATCTCTATATTATTCCTTAAAGAATAATATAACTAGAACTCTTCTCCTTCTAATCTTGTAGCCAAATCACAACACTCACATCCAATAATCCCTTGGATCACTTACATGCATTTTGTAAGCACTCTATTCCTTTTTGTACTTCACATTTCAATAAATTTTCCACACACTTTACAAATAAGGAAAAAATCTTTCTTTTATACCATATCTTCATAATAATTCCTTGAGTCGGCCTTGAGGCTTTCCCAATTAATTATAATAAGATAATTAATTGATTACAATTACAATAGTAGTGTTAGCTCATAGTCTATACAAAAATTCATACATGGGATAATAGGGATTGCACACTTGCTAATGTCACCAATAGACTATTCTTTATCACTACCTGACTACACATCTTTTTTTTGCATCTCAGATGTAAGATAGCAAACAAATATCAAGAACTACTTTCCCAATACTCTATCTTTGAACTATTCTCTATAAATTAGGTACAACTTTTGTACATCTTCAACTTAGACTCTGCACATTTGAACACATCATCAGGACACTATTCCAAACATGTCTATAACTACATATCACTAGAAAATTAAACCATTGTCTATACCATTAAGATCTCTTTGTACTACTCAACTAGTTTTTATAGAAACTGTACCACGTTGACATCAATAAAAACACAATCATGAATGCAACATGTCAATACTTTACAATGCCTAGAATACTCCTCCAAAGTAGTATCATCATCACTCATGCTAATATATTGATGATCTAAGGTGGAATGATGATTGATGATTGAAAGAATGGTGAGATTTAGAGTTTAGAGGACAAAGAGTAGACAAGGTATGACAACATTACTAATGAGATTCAGAGTTCAGTGGACAAAAGAAAAACAAGATATGATAAAATTACAATCAAATTACTTGAGTCATGTAAAGTTTGTATTATATTGTAAAGGAAATTTTTGAAGATATATAGGAAATGAGTCATAGGCTTAGGGGGATTACTATTATTCTTTGCACTATAAAGTTTTAATTATAACAAAGTTTTTTTGGCACTAATGTCAAACGAGGATATTGTTGATATCTCTATGTCATGTCCCCTTCTCAATCTTAGTTCTAGGTGACATAATTAATATATCTCCACATCTGAATAGATTAATTTTGATTTCAAGCAGGATGCTCTCGAGTCACAAAGGGGGAAATTTAATTTAATTTATTCTAGGACTTTAGTGAAAGTGCAAAGTTAAGTTACTTTAATGTTTAAAGTCATTTATTTTATAAATAACTTTAAGTGACTATAGGACAAAAGTAACTTTTAATCCCACATTCTTTGCATGTGGTACTTTTCCCTCATTCTGAGGCTATTTATGCATGAGAGTTCACTGGGATAAAACACAAGAAGAATGATATTAAATTCTTTGAATTGAACCATTGGTTGCTTGAATGTGACTGGACTGGGACTTAGAGGATGAAAACCCTCTAGTCTAGGAAATTTAAAGAGTTGGATGATACCCCAAGCTCTTTTAGGTCTGTAGATGGGTGAAATTGGGCATCAATCGACAAGTAAGAAAGTTTCAGTAGAGAAAGTTAAAAAGGTAAGAGTTGTTTGACTAATGTCAGTCTATGGTGCTCTTTTGACAAACATGAATTTCTACTCACAGCCTGTTTTGAGAACTTACATGGGGCAAAATAATTAAGAAGAGAAAAGAAAAAAATTTGAGGTTGTCACATAGGGAATCCCTTGTTTTATTGTTAATAGGTCTAGTGAATAAGTTTCACATATTGACTTTACTTTATACAACCAAAATTAATAGTGGAGTGTCAGATTTACTAGTGTATGGAGATAACAGGTCATGATAGTATATTCATGTGGGTGCTTTAAAAGGAAAACATCAAACCAGGCTATTACCATTAGTGTCCACTCACAGACCTAAGTTTCATTCAGTAGGGTGGCATTTCTATTCGCATTCGGCCTATAGACGCGTTGTGAAAGAGAGCTATTTTATTGTTTGGTCAGGTTCAGTCTAAATTGGTTGGAGATGGCATTTTGGACAATCTGCTCATTACACCCAAGGATTGAAATACTAGCATATGCATGAGGTCGACTGATATAGAGTGGACTGGCAACATTAGGAATCTCACTCAAGCTTGGGCTTCTTGCTGTAGATAAGATTCAGTATTCTCATGGGGGTGCAAATAAAGGAGTTAGGCACTAGCAGGGAACATGAGAGGAAGACTGGTTAGTCCACCTTTACAGCTATTGGCATAAATTATATTTAGTTTCTGGGTGAACCTCCATGTAGTTGAGCACATATGTGTTATTCTACGTGGAAGAGGTCTGTCATGAATTCCATTTCGATTTGTTAAGAAATTGAATGTTAATTTAGTTGTTGAAAATTGTATGTTAGTTGGAGTTGCGTAGCATTCCAAATTGGAAATAAAGAAACATTTTAGTACTGGGTTACTTGTACATGATTCTGATATTAAATTGCTACTAGTGCCAGATTAAGTTAGACTTTAAGTTCACAACTGTGGTCTGTCGCCAACTATTTAATGGAATGACTTAAAATACTATCTAAACTAACAAACCAGTGACCAATTTAGTGATCAAAGATTATGTAAACTACTTGACGAAATTACTATCCCAGATTTTCATCAGCATTTGAAACAAAATTCTACCACACATAGTCCAACAGTGTGTAATAAGAGCAAAACATTTCAGTGGTATTAGAGCCACAAACCCTATCACTTGTGTGAAAATAATTATTTTTGTAGGTTCATGAATGAGTAAAAGGCAATATACATTCTATCATCTTCAGTCATAAAATACAAAATCTTTAGAACATCTCATGGTGGAAGATAGTTATTTAGTGGATGAGGATATAATCTTTGGGCCAAAAGTACAGGTTGAACAAACTACTAGATTTGAATAGGTTCAGGAACTAGCACCAATTTCTCCAATGGCATGAAATGATGAAGCAATAGATAAGGAAGTAATGGAAACCATGTGGGCCATTAGAGAAGGGAGAAATAACATTGGTGTAGTGTTATAGCAGCTCATAAGTGCCATGCAGCAGTTAGCTCTTGTAAATAGGAGAGCGCCCAGCCACCACAATGGGGGTGGTAGCATAGCAGGAACACCCCGAATAGAAAGAACTCCTACTAGGAACATAGATAGACCCTTGATGCCTATTTTTGTGGGAAATAATGTTGAAGAAGAAGTGGCTCAAACCTGTAACTCCAACCTTGTTACTTGATAATATTATAGCTATATATGATGAGTGGGATTTACTTCTGGATCTAATCAAATAAAATTTGACTTTTAATCAATATATGAACCAAAAAAGGGAAGTTGAGAGACCTCAACATGATAGGAGACCTAGGATGCAAAATAGGGATCTTAAACATGCTATGAATAAATTAACACTTCTCACTTTTGATGGCAGCACTAAAACTATAGCCAGATCATGGATTCATAAATTGGACACCTACCTAACACTCAAGCCCATGACAGAAACAAAAGCCATTAGATTTTCCATGATGCATCTTGAAGGGGCAGCCTATGATTGGTGGCACCATGGACTTGTTACCTAGGATCATGGACTCATCACTTCATATGAGGTTTTCAGCTCAAAGCTGATTACTCATTTTGATAGGAAGGATATCGAGGTTTACTATTGGAATTTGGCCCAATTATGGCAAAGCAAGACTTTAGATCACTATATAGAAGAGTTTTAGTGGATATCTATGATGGTACCAGATATGTCCAAGCAACACAAGGTGATGTTATTCACAGAAGGATTACAAGATAGATTTAGAGGTTTGGTCAAAGTCCTAAAACCAAATACCTTGGATGATGCCATTAAGATTGCTCATGATTTGGACACACCTACCTCCTTTTCATAGCCTCCTAAGAAATCCTATAAGGGGTCCACTTCTTTTAAGGGGAATAAAAAATAGCAAAAGAAAAACACCCCCAGATTGGATTTTGAGACTGAGAATGAATTGAGGTGGAAGAAGTTATGTTTTACTTACAGGGAGCCTTGGACTCCTAATCATGGATGCTTGGGTAAAGGCAAAATCTACTACATTGAGGTCCATTCTGAGGAGGAGGAAGAGGTGGAAGAGCCAAAGGAAGAGGCTAATAGTGTGGATAGCAAGGAGGAGGAGGAAGTTGAGGGGTAACCTGATAAAGATAAGAAGAAAAAAACCCCTACTAAGCAACCTCTAGTTCTAGCTACCCTTTCAAGTGATCCAGCATGTCATCCTTTCAAGGTGAAAGGGGTTGTTAGAGGACAACGTATTATTTTCCTTTCAGCTATAAGAGCCTCACATAATTTTATCAGTTCTTAGATGGTTTCTAGGAGGTGTTTACAAATAGTGGCCATACCTAAGTTTGATGTTAAGGTAGCAAGTGTTAAAGTTTTGAGGTACATAGAGAAGGTAGCGGGACTCCAGATTCAATTTGATGGTTATCTTCTAGAGTCTAATTTTTATGTGGTTGTTCTAGATGGACTGGATGCTATTTTGGGAAGACAATGGTTGAGTACTCTCTATTGGTATACATTTGATCATGAGACTATGCAGCTGGAGTTTTTACAAGAGGATAGATTGGTGATTCTCAGAGCTATATCTGATAGTAGTCCTAGGGTGATTTCAGCTCATAGGATGGAGGCTATTTTGAGACATGATGATATAGAGTGGGCTACTACATGTTTTATCTCATCCAAGGAGACACAGGGTACAGGACAATGATATCATTGTGACATTCAAATAGTTATAGATAAGCATAGGAGGGTGTTTGAGGATATTCCTCTTGGGATTTGAGCATATTATTGAGCTTGACAACGGAGCTAAACCTATTATTACTATGCATTATCATCATCTTAGGCATTATAAGGAGGAAATAGAGAAGACAATAAAGGAGCTTTTGGATATGGGGCATATTAGACCCAGCTCTAGTCCCTTTGCATCTTCAATAGTGTTGGTTAAGAAGAAGGATGGCACCCTTCAGATGTGCATAGACTACCACGCATTGAATAAGAGGACTATCAAGAATAGGTACCCGATACCTCACATTGATGAGTTGCATGGGGTAGTTTACTTCTCTAAGATAGATCTTCGCTCGGGGTACCATTAGATTCAAATCTAGAAAGAAGATGTACATAAGATAGCCTTTAGATGCCATTATGGACATTACAAGTTTTTGGTGATGCCATTTGGGCTCACTAATGCACTAGCCACCTTCCAGTCTTGCATGAACCATATTTTTAAGAAATAGCTAAAGAAGTGTGTTTTGGTATTTTTTAATGACATATTGATTTACAATAGAACTTGGGAGGAACACCTACAACATCTAGATGAGGTTCTTAGCATCTTAGAGGAGAATTTTTTATTCACAAAGGAATCCAAGTGTGAATTTGGGTTGAATGAGATTCTTTACTTAGGTCATGTGATTACAGGTGAGGGAGTTAAGGTGCACCAGGAGAAGATTAGGGTAATCTTGGATTGGCCGCCACCAAAGGATGTATCAGAGTTACATGGTTTCCTTAGTTTATGTTCCTATTATTAGCGGTTTGCCAAGGGCTTTTCATAGGTAGATGCACCCCTCACCGATTTGACATGGAAAGGGGCTTTTATTTGGACAAAGCATGCCATCATAGCATTTGATAAGCTAAAGCAAGTGATGAGCTCATGCCCTATGGTAGAACTTCCTGATTTCTCTAAGCCCTTTGTTTTAGAGTGTGATGCATCAAGAGGCAAAATTGGGGCTATTTTGATGTAGGACCAGCACCCCATTTCTTTTGAGAGTAGGAAACTTTGGGGCAGCAAGGTATTTTATTCCACATATGACAAAGAGATGCTAGCCATAATGCATATGTTAGCAAAATTTAGGTAGTACTTCGTAGGAAGTAAATTTACTGTCAAGACTGATCATAATAGCTTACATTACTTTCTAGAGCAAAAGGAATTAAATGAAAGACAACAAAAATGGGTCAGTAAGATTCAAGCATATGATTTTGACATTGAGTATATCAAGGGGAAAAATAATAATGTTGTTGATGCTCTTTCTCATAGGCTCCTAGTGTTGGACTATTATGTCACTTTTGAAATTTCAGCGGATTGGAGATCATAGTTACTAGTAGAGTATTCCAAAAAAGCGCACACATGTCAAATTATGGATGGCATACTACATGATGAGTGGTACAAGGTGTTGAATGACATTATATATTATAAGAATAGGATATACCTAGTACCCAAATTTGGACTGAAGAAGAACATTATGCATGCCATAAATGATGTACCATTAGTAGGTCATCTCGGTTTCTTTAAAACTTATAGACATAGATTATCTTGGAAGGGGCTTAAGGGTGATGTATTACAGTATCTTAGAGAATGCCAGGTTTGTCAGCAAAATAAGCCTAAGCAAGGTTTTCTAGTAGGATTTTTACAGCCACTCCCCATTCCTACTCAAAGGTGGGAAAGTATTTCCATGGATTTTATTATAGGGCTTCCTAGAGTTCAGGGTCAGAATTGTATTTTTGTGGTAGTAGACAGGTTGACTAAATACACACATTTCTTCATGATTGCTTCAAATTGGTCAGCTTCATAGGTAGCTGAGTTGTTTTTTTGAGAGGTCTTTCATCTCCATGGTCTACCTAGGACTATTGTGAGCTATAGGGACAACAGGTTTCTCAACACTTTTTGGTAGGAGATTTTTAGGTTGACAGGTACTGAGTTGACTCCCAACACTAGTTACCACCCACAAATGGATGGTCAGACCAAGATAGTTAACAAGTGGGTGGAAGGATATTTCAGAAATTACACTGTAGGTTAGTAGAGGGCTTAGGTCAAATGGTTGCATTTAGGGGAGTACTATTATAACTCCACTTACCATATGTCAATTCAGATGACTCTCTTTCATGCTGTCTATGGTAATGAACCTCTCTCCTTTATTGACTTGGCTTTATCAGATAGTAGAGCACCATTAGCTAGAGATTGGATTGAGGAGTAGTAGGACATCCTCTGAGCTCTTAGAGATAATATTCAACAAGCACAGAATCAGTAGAAGTTGTACACTAACTAGCATTGCATAAAGCAAAGTTTTGAGGTTGGGGATAGATTTTTTCTTTGGTTACAACCTTATAGATAGAGCTCATTGAAGAAAGGTAGGACTAAGGAACTTAAGACTAGATATTATGGATTATTGCATCATCAGGAGGATAGGGGAGGTCACGTATGAGTTAGAGTTACCTGGTGACAGCCAGATCCACAACGTCTTCCATGTCTTGTGCCTCAAACAGGCAGTGGGCCATCAGATTGTGCCTTCAAAAGTTTACCTCTACTTGATGAAGAGGGTAAACTTATTTTAGTACTAGAGGAGGTGATTGAGACCAGGGAGAGAAAGCTATGCAACAAAACTATCAGGGAATATCTGATCAAGTGGAAAGACTTACCTTATGAGGATGCTACTTGGGAAGGTGAGTCCATTTTGTAGCACCCATCATTGAGATTGCTTGAGGGCAAGCAATCCTAGGAAGGGAGGACTATCATGTCCCCTTCTCAATCTTAGTTCCAAGTGACAAAATTAATCTATCTCCGCACACTAGCGCATTTGACGTCATTTTTCAACCAAAATTTTTGACCATCTATTAAAATGTTTTAGATTGGTCAGAATAGGGAAGGAAAAGTCTTTTTTTAAAAAAATCCATCCCTATGTTGGTCAAAATTTTGACCAACATGAGCTTAACATGTTCAATGAAAAAGGGTTTCACGGAGTGTGTGCCAGAGCTACACAAGCATTTTCTTTGCTTTTCACAAAGTGTGAGAACTGTAGGAGTGAAGGAGTGAAGGAATGGAGCTTGATTATATCCATAATCAATTTGGGGTTTAGTCCTTTTATTAAGGTGCTTTCTTCGAAGATCTATTGAATCCCCAGCCCATTTCTGCTGCAAAAGGATAGACAAATGCATACTCAAGAAGCTATAATGGAAGCCGAGCACGCTTCTAAAATTTTTGAGAGCTAAGTATTTTCTATCATTAATTTAATCTTAGGGAGCTTGCATGTTTTATCTCTTTGCTGAAATAGTTTTTTTTAACCTTCATTGTTTTTAAGAACAAATCTGGATATGATGATTGATTGGTTTTTCTCTTTAATGTAATTAAAACATCAATTCATGCATGGGCACACCTACTGTTGTAGCTACTTTGGATTTTTGAGAAAGACAAAAAAGGAGCCAGAGGTGGATGACCATTATTTTGGCAAGCATGTATCACAGGAATATTTGCTCAATTATACTTCAGACAGATCCTCAATAATAGGGTGGATGCAAAATGATTTAAGAAAAAATGGAATACAACCACTATTGAGGGGAACAAAGTCAATGCTAACTGGTTTTGATGGAATTTATTGTTGGGAGACTCCTGTCAAGGAAACTTAAATAGTTGTTTGATTTGAGGTATGTTGTTGTATTTTTTATCCATTGGGTGCTTCCAGATTGCATCTTTGTGTAGTATTATATTGGAGAATCCAAAGCATGTTAATAGTGAATCTATCTATATGAACTAGGAGTTGGAAATCCTGCTCTAAATTGATGGATTTTTCATAACATCAACCATTTATGTCTATTGGAATTGTAAATGCATTTGCAAGCATGTTTTCAATGCACACTGGATTTTTAGAGTCATGGATGCTTTAGTTTATGCAATTTTCAAAGTTCTGTTCGAGCCATATATTCATCAAATGTTGATTTTTTTAGAATTCTCAAAGGGATCATTTAATTTGTGCATATTTCTATGTGAAGGGCTTTCTTTCTTAGTTCTCTTTTGTGGAAGAAACTCTATAAGTGCATTTTAATGGAAGAAACCTGATAACTATTTTTCCACCTTCACGTGATTTTTATTAAATAAATGTCCTTTTAAAAAAAAAATTATTTTTTTCAGTTGAAGGAACTACATTTTAAGTTGAAGGAATTGCATTTTAAGTCTAAGGTAAGATAGAGTCTAGTCACTACTTACTATCAATGATGTTGAAGTTCTAGATTTATGAAAGGAAGGTTTATTTAACTTTTAGTCAGGCTGCATTTCAAATCTTGTGAAAAAATATTAGCCATATTTCAAAGTTATGCTAATATTTCAAAGAATATTAGCCATATGATCATCAAATCTTTGTATGTCTTTTTTATTCTCAAGATTGTATTAAAATGCAAGAGAAAACCATATGGGAATTTATAAGATCATCCAAAAAATTCAAATCACAATAGAAAGAACCTAATAGTAGAAAATATCTAGATTGGAAAGGGGCTTGCCAGATTCAAACCTCGAAGTGACCAACCAAGATACAATTATGATCTGCAACAGCAACCTACCTTCCACATAAAACACAAGAGAGAACCAACAACAATACATGCTATTCCACCAATCAAGTATACAATATGATTCATTGATTACATTGAGAAATTAGATGCTACAGTATGTAAGAGATACTTTGCTTACATAAGCAAGGAAAGACACAAAATTATAATAGATCATGGCATGTGTGTTACTCCTATGACATGAGACCACTAACATAACAAATATTAAACATGTTGGCCTCAAGAAGTAATGAAAAAATAAAAAATATTAAACATGTTGGCCTCAAGAAGTAATGACAAAATGTAAGATTCACTTGTTCCTTCTGGATTTTTTGTCATTCACAAATGAATTATATCACACACTGTAGAAATTTGGCAACATTAAAAGATAAGATCTTATGGCAACTAAGACTTCTAGAAAGATTCTTAGGGCCTAAATAAACTTAACATGTATGATAAGTCTTGGATGTCTACATATGTATGAGCATGCTTACACCTTTGAGAAAGGAGTAGGCTAGGTAGGTATGGTCATACATTTGAGAGCTTGAGGAGGTAGGGACACTTGTCAAGTGATGGAGAGGGGAAATTTTGATCCTCATAGATGGATTTAATCAATTGGATTAGATGGACAAGGATCATGGGTTAAAGGTGTGTCAAAAGATTTTTTGATCTTCCTTTGGAAGAAAAAAGAAGACAGTGCCCAGTAAGACTCAGTACTCATATGCTTGAAGGCTACGGTCACTTCTTTAACATATTCAATGACACAGTCTTGGATTGGGTTGATGCCCTTGTTCATTTTATCTCCCCACCATCTATAAAGGCAATTGAACATTGGCCAAAAAAACCCCTCTCATACAGTTAAGTAAACTTAATTACAACATTCATAAGCAATTTGTAATTTGGAGTATAAATTGATGTTTATTGATTGGTGGTTAACAATGAAGGGAAACCTATGAAAAATATGGACAAGAGGTACTCAATCTTACAAATAAGTTGCTTGGTATGTTTTCTGAGGGTTTGGTGTTGGATACTGATTATGTTCAAACCCTTATCAAGGAACTTTTGCTTTAGCTCAGAATCAATTATTATCCTCCTTGCCCTCAACCAAATTTGGTGAATGGATTGAGACCCCTTTCAAATGGGAGTATGATCAGTGCCTTGCTTGAGGGTCTTCAAGTTAAGAAAGATGGAGAATGGTTTATTATATCCCCTATTCTTGGATCACTCACTATCAACATTAGTGATCTCTTGTAGGTAAGTAAAATTTAGTAAATTTTATCATGTCCTAATCATCTTGTTTATATGCAATTGGAGTTTTATGTTAAGACAATCTTCATAACCCATTTCTCAATGCTCATGACCTTAATGTTAAATGGTACACACTTAAACACTGATTCCATTTAGCAGATTACCAATTCTATACTACTCTAGAGTAGGTTGTTCATACTGATCATCATGTTAGTTCAAGTTCCTAGAAAAACAAGGCCTATCATGGTTGAAGTAATTGCAGAAATAATAATAGCAAATTTGGATCCTTTTCCATTTCTAGCCCCCAACACATTGGCTACCCTCACACTACATTCAAAAGCATACAAATTTATATAACAATCAATACATACTCCTTAGAGGTGACCCTACTCTCTACTCTGACTACCAGATTTGTAGTATTCAAAATTGCATCCTCCTCAATATTTTTGGTATCTTTGCCATTGTGTTCTTACAATTTATTATTTATATGCTCAAATGTCAATGTGTTCTCATGAGTTTTGAAATTGCATTATAGGCTATGGTATTGATTGCTACAGAGGATGAAGCATATATTTCTTATAATCAAGACATGGATGCTAATTTTGTTCTAAGTGAAGGAAGAGAAATTCCCAAAACCAATAGATAATCTCCTGATGAAGGTAGCTTAGATGCTTTCCTTCTGAAGGGAAAAAACATTTCATCATGGCTCTTAGAGCTTGATGTGATAGAAAAATAGGTAGAAGCAGAGTTAGCATCAAAAGATATTGGATGTTATTTAACTGAAGTTTTGGAGGCAGTTAATGTAATTCTCTTCGATTTATGGGGTTTACTAGATCATCTCTTTTGAAAGATGCAAAACAATCATACTTACATACAGTGCTAAGTTCTACATCTGGAAGTGATAATTTATTTACTTTCTTCCTATCTTTGTTTATATGCACAAATCATGCTTTTATTGGAGCTTGAATTTTAATAATTACAAATTGTTAATTGTGGAGGCCAATTGACTGTATGTCATAGTAATTTCACTTATAATTCTATTTCAAATTGTATTAGCTTTTAGTTGAAAGGGAACCTAAAGCATTGAAAGCAACAAATTGGTGCTTCAATGAGTGGCTTTTTTAAAAATAGATTTTTCATTTATCTCAACCTTTCTAATTAATATTGAATTAATTTTTCAGCAACAATGCTCAGCACTATATATATTAAAGTTTGCCAGAGACTTGGAATTACTATTGTAGGAGCACGAATTGGGGAGGATTTTTTGATATGGCCTAAAACTAATAACACAGAGGTTTTTTATTATCTTCTCAATTCTTCAGCAAGCTTGTGTATTGAAATCATATACTTTATTAAGCTTCTATACTTTTTAATCACTATTGATAGTTGTGTGGTGATGTTAGTCCTAGTTGGTGGTTTGTTCTTGATATCCAACCAGCTTTAGGTTTTTGGGTATTATATACTGTTAACACTTCTTGATTGAGTATTACTTTCATGGGCTTCATTCTATGCATGTTGTTTGTCAAACTTCATTAGCATTGGTTAATGCATTTGATGTTTTTGGACTTCCTATTCTAATAATTTGTCTAAGCATATTGTTTAATGGCAAGTGACTTATTGCATATACTCTCAGAAATTTCTATGGTGCTGAATCATATTGGGGTTTATCTTTTAGTTTACTTCTTCCTAACATTTCATGAATTATGTTTGATGTTTCTAGACCTCTGAGTTTCACTCTTTGGACATTTTAATAATTTTTCTAAGCATATTGTTTAATGGCAAGTGACCTATTGCATATGCTCTCATAAATTTCTACAATGTTGAATCACATTGGGTTTTATCTTTTAGTTTACTTCTTGAAATTTCATGAATTAAATTGACTAGGAAAATTAGCTTAAAATTTTCACCTTGAGCATGAAATTCTCTCAGTTCTCTGGGCTAGTCACGCAAACCAAGATACGGATTTGATAAATTTTTGTTTGTAGTGCACAATATTTTGTGATGTGGGTAGTAGCTACTATAATTTTGATTAAAAAAATAATGTACATTCTTTGATGGGGATTTTGGTCTTAGAAATCATCATTTCTTCTAATTTCTTGTGCATTTGTATTTTATTTTTATTTTGGTTTTGAGATTGCAAAACTAGATTAAAATATACACCTCACTTGTACTTCATTTTAAAGTGCTTGTTACCATGACAACTTCAACTCAAATCGGGTCAGCTAGTGGTAATAGCCTAATGGGCCAACACAAAACTTTGCATGCATTAAAGATTAGACATGCTCAATGCATATGGATGTTGGTTCTCTGTGTTGTGCAAACACTAATGCATCACAAAATTGTGCAATAGTTGTATGTGATGGAGTCAATGCTAACAGGTTTAAACGATTCCTGCATATTTGGATCTTTCACTGTATATTAGTTTTTCATTAAATGTCTCTCAAAAAAATTATATTTATAAGCTTTTCAATTAATTCTATTTTAGGTGTGTTTGTTCAGGAGCTCTTTAAACTATCTGCAAGGGAAAGTTGGTTTACTAGAGTAAATGGTAATTGTGTTAAGCATCTTGGATCTAAGGCTTCTAATTTGACTAGTGTATCACTTCCCAAAATTGAACTTGGGTCAAACAAAGACATCACTACAATTGCTTTGGAAAATCTCAAGGTGACTTTATCAAACACAAAGTGGCATTTGTTTAATGGAGCATCTAAAATGGGACAACCTTGTAGCTTTTGAAATGACATGAACTTGAAGGATATTTCAACTCCTTGTCTGAATTTAATGATTTCAATATACACATGGCTTTATATACATTTTTCACTTAGATTTAATTACATAAAAGAGATCATCTATTTTATTTAATTTGGTTGGTTCTTGCAAAGGCTTTACTAGAAATTTGCTTCAAGGGCACACCCTAGATTGTTGCTAACTTCACCACTTCAACCTGTGGGTCATGCATCTGAGAAACAAAAGAAAGTTGACAATCCAAATGCTTTAATCTTGTGGCCTAAGGAACTAAGGTGTGAATTCCCTTGATTTCTTGTTTATTAGGTTTGGTGTTGAGAATTATAGCTCTATTGTTGTATGCCCCCCACTTTCATCTTTAACATTACCCCTAAAAAATTTCCATAATCATTCAGAATACTGCCTTCTTTGTTTTGCAACTTTATTGAATCCTATGCCACTTGAGTTAGCATAATGCCTAATGCAAAATATTTAAGAGTAAATATACATACTTAACTGAGGTGTGAATGCAGGCCTTAAAAAAAACCACACATGTTATATACTCATATCCCATTTTCCTGGTCATTGATAGTTGATGCACTTTGGGATGTCTTTAGATTTTGAGGGATGCACCCTAATTTTGAGATGAATCTCTCTTAAAAGGAGATGCTCCACAGTACATGAGACTCCCCTAAGAAACTAAAAAAAATAAACAAAACTTAAAAAGTGAATGAACTCAACCTATTTTCACCTAAAAACAAATCGATTCAATATTTTCCCTTATTTCAATGTTATAATTCTCATTTGACTACTACACCTAGATGGAGACTTTTGAAGAATTAGATTTTTGGTGGGGATTTGCGCTCATTTGATCACTGTTTGAATGCAACAAGTTGTAGCATAGTTCATCGAAAGTGGGAGGGCTTTTTTGTGTTAATAACATTGGAAGATTGAAAACAACAATAGCAATTAATAATGTTGCTACAACAACTATGAATGTTTCTAATATTCTTTTGTGTGTGTATGTATATGTGTGCATGTGTGTGTGTAATAGAGGGACACATTTTATGGCCTTGTACCCATATCTGGCATAGCCCATAATGTTGAAACCTGGTACCTGTGATGTCTTGTTATATCATGCTTGATTTAACTGGCTAGTTATGCTAAACTAGCATGCTATAAATGATAGAAATTGACATATTAAACTATTTTCACCCCTATCCATAACAAGAACATAATTGGGAACTTGAGGTTTATCTCCTTCAAAGAAGCTAATTAGGATACTTTTTGCCTATCAATAATGGTGCTATGAATTTTGTTTGAAGCTCACCTCTGATCAATCAGGTTTGTGACTATTTTGTATCCTTTGCTTCACATTTTGAATAGCAACTATTGTTCCCAAATCTCTTTTTGGCTCTCAAAGGCAATTCAATTTAGTAGTTTTCTCTATTATATTTGTGTACTATGAATTTTTCTTCTTTTAGTCTACAGAATCTATATTGGACATTGAATCTCTTAAAAGATTAATTGTCATTAGGATGTGCTATTTATTTTTTTGTCAGCAAGGATGATAGTTTTGTGTTTATTCTAATTTTATTGCCTTGTTATTTTGTCTTCTCTTTGTAAGACCGCCTTTGTAATTCTTCCTTCCACCTATCTATTAAATGTTATTGTTTGTTTTTCCTCTTTCCTTCTTTTTCTAGTGGAGTCTGTCATGGATGGTATCTCCATTTTTAGTTCTTTTCTTCCAACGAAGATATTTTTTTAAATCTCTGATGGTATACTAGGCTATTTCTTGGACTTCAAATCAGAAGATTTATGTTAGCTATCATAGCATAGAACATTTGGACCTTTGGTGCTTTGAGATATCAATAGTTTGTAATTCAATGAGCGATTTATGTGATGATAATTTTTTTGTCTAAGAGTAGTACATAATTGCTGTGAGAATTCATAGTCTAGAAGAGGAAAAGTTACAATTAATTTTTGTGAATGTAGATTGTGGGCAGATAGTTTATTAGCTTGTTCTTGAGACAGATAAATTAAGCCTAAATTTATCTATTTACAGCCTTGCAGTTGTATTCTATGTACACACCTTAGTTTCATTGATAATCACTAGCTTGTTTTGTACAAATGAAGGCTAAAGCTATCTAATATACTTCAGTGACATTTAGTGAAAATATTAGCTTCATTTTGATGTTTTCTAGATAACATGAAAAACTTGTGTATTTTTCTAGATCTAGATTTTCTTGCTTGTCTGATGCGAGTCCAAAGATATTGTCTCACTACCTAAAAAGCATCTTGTAGTGTTTGTTGTTCCCATTTTCAGTTAATTCTTGGTACTAGAATTCACTTGGTCTATGTCTGTTGACAAGTTTCAAGTGGTAAAAAAATTTGTGTGCTTTTACAAAAGTAGATGTCATTATTAGCGAAGAAGAGATCAATGCTTATGTATATCATTTTTATTTTTATGTTACAATTTTGACTTTTCTTTCATGTTAGAAATTGAGTTCATTCTCATTTTAAATATGATTTAGTTAACAGTTTTGCATGTGGATAGAATGATTTGCATCCTGTAAGTTTGATGTGCAGGGAACACTCTTCATTTATTGGTAAGAAATGGTCATGCATGCTATAACATAATTCTTGTGCTTTGCAGGCTATATTCACACTTTTGTAAATTATGGACCTGGATGTCTTTCTTTACGGTGTCCTATCCCATCATGTGGAGCTGTTGTTGATGAGAATATGGTGCTTTTTGTGGTCTCTAATGAAGACAAAAAAAAATACATGATGCCTTCTCAGATCATATGTTGAGGACAATAGAAAGGTTTGATTATTTGCTTGGTCATCTTAAAGAAGTTAAATTTGTCTAATCACAGTTCTTACCTAGTTTGACTGTTCCTTTTGAGTGTGTTTGCAGAGTAGTTTTCTTTGTTTTTTGTAATATCTTTTGAATAATTCTCTACAAATATACATGTTCCCATCTTAGTAATCTTTAGGAAGAGCACTCCATTTTCCCTATATTGGGATAATAATGATAATTTAATTTTTGATGCTTCTTTTACATAATCTTATTTGATAAGATGTTATAGAGGAACACATATGAGCATATATAGAGTTTCTGTTCTTGGTTGTTTACATAATTTAGAGTATCTGTTCCTTTTGTGCTAAATGTTTTATTGTTTATCAATTTAGAACTTTCTCCACGTTGTGGTCTTGTGTTTGTTATTAATAGATTTATCTTTATTCCATCTCCAAAGTATTTTTTGGGGTTAGTAGAGAGTATGAAATAAGTAATTTGCTTAAAACTATTGTTTGGATGTACTCGTAGACCAAATGGTGTCTAGCTCCTAGCTATGAGTATGGTGTTGACTTCGTAATTGGAAGTGGGTGCTATGATATCACTTGCAAATGTTTACACAACTTTTACTATAATGTAAGTTATGTTATATTGTGCTTAGTAATAGTCCTTCTAGTAGGTGCTTTTGTTTTCCAACAGATTGTTCTTGATTTTAATATATTGTATTGAAACTTAAATAGTTTAAAATTTTGACTGAAACCTCTTCAGTGCTTTGAGGAAGCTCATCATCTAGTTGATTGTGAGACAGTAGAAAAATGGATTTTAAAGAACAATGTAGAATTAGAAAACATGAACTGGTAAGAAATTAAATATTTTATTCCATTCCCTTTTAATACTTGAATGCTAGCTTTGCTAATTATTCCACACTTAATTTGAGTTTATCAAGATGCTTTCTGCTCAGAGTCGATGTGTCTTGTCTTGAGGATCTTAACAAGGTAGTATTAGGCCATCATCAACCCAATACTAGTCTAGTTAAGCTCCTTGAGATAGAAAACACATATGATAAATGTGGTGCTCAATATTATATAAAAGATGGATGAAATGTTGTTGGCTACTTAGTGGAGCTTTTATTTCAAAACTACAATAAGATATTTTCAATATTAGCTATCACAAACTTATTGCAAGTTGAATATGCCTACTGGTAGAGACATAAAACTTTATACAACGATAAGTGTGGTGAGATGTGATTCCACAAACATGAAACATATGACTAAAAACCATCAAGGAATAGTGGCCAATACATAATAGGATCCTGATGGATTGTTCAAAATGCTAATCCTGATGATATCTATAGACCATTCAATTGAACTATGTATTTGTTGTAGCCTTCCTCCAGGAGGAGGATTCAGTTGAACTATTCATCTAGGATTCCACATTTTGCATGCATGTCTACTAGGGCAGTTGCAACTTAAATAAATATATTCTCTCACTATATCTATTTTGTGCATATCTAGAAACCATGACTTTTGATGACCACATTACATTTAGGCATCCTGTCAAATAGTTCACATGACTTATCTATTCTTCCATTTTGCAAGCATGTCTCCCAAGGCAAATGCTACTACTTCATCTACATCATCTAACAAAATCCTTTATGCTTTGATGGATGCCTATAGCTTATCCCAAAGATCTCATTCAGCAGTTATCAGATGATCAATCAAGAGGAAACAATTAAGAGCTTACAGTGACACAATTTTCAAATGATCATATAAAATGAAATTGGCATGTGAGTAGAAAGAAAATAGAAAGACATTGTGTATAGATGAAGGGATCATAGGTTGTTATTTGTAGCATCTGGGCCTAGAACACAAGTTCTAGCCAGATCATTTGGGACGTAGCCCTTAAAATTGTAATGGTTGCAATTGAGATGTTCAATTCATTAAATGCATTGTCATAAGATAGAAGCCTTCTTGCCATGTTGATGTACTATATTTTTTTAATAGGTGAGACATGTGATTCTATAGTCACATATTCAGCCCAATCATGTAATGAGGAAGACACACAAGCTCCCAGTGATAGAAGTACAACATCTTTCTCAACATCTTAATATGGCAGCTTGCTTTAGCTCTAACTAATCTGTTACATAGCTTCCACCTAGTCGGAGATAGATCTGCAAAACATTGAGGTAAACTTTCTAATCAGTTTAGATTGGAATAATATAAAATCCTTGACATTTATTTATATGGAACCTATTGGTAGAACAGAAACTGTTCTCCAGATTACATTTTTTCCACGTAGAATAGTTAAAATAAAACTTGATGGTGCAAAGAACAATGGGAAAAGTAGTAAAGAGTTTTTCTTGCTAAATAGATGATTTTAGTTGGAAGATGGCCAATTTTAACATTAATCTTATGCAATTTTAATGTGATCAGTATCCTTCTATAAGATGATTTTTGTTCTGATCACTAGCTTTGAGTGAATGTGTTGCACCACATAACAAACTTTTTCTTGATGTTGCATATAAACTTCACCAATAAGTAAATGTGTTCAACATTTTTCAAGACCTTGGCACTTGAGCTGCAGTATCCAGTCTAAGTGTTTCAAGTGCTTGTACCATAAGTGTTTCTGCAGGGATCTAGACTAGTTTAAGCCTTCATTAGGAGAACATGTTCATTTCAAAGGATCAAATGCCTACAATGTTCACATTTCAGGTATTAGTTATGATTTCTTTCTACTCTCTTTTACATTGATTAATGATATAGATCTTTTTAGGATTGATATGGTTTACATTTTTGTTTTAGGAAGACTTTTGTATCAACATTTCAGATGATATTTCATAATCTATCTTCTACATTAACTAAGATCACATGTCAATTGAGCCTCTACAGTTTCTTTTCATCTAGAGACAATTCTAACACTTTGTGAACATTATGTTATGGCAGAAGAAAACAACAAGGACAATCTTGGCATCATCTGCAAGGAGCCATGGGAACAATTCAAAGCAATATGCTTCTCCAAGTAAAAATAAAGAAGTCGGTAAAAGACATGAAGCTTACTTCCAAGGGGCCAAAACACCTTCCACTCCATGTGAATCACACAACTTCTCAACATCAAGGTCTTCCACATACTAGTCAAATGAAACTGATCTCTCTAACCTTGTTGATATGGACTATGGTAAAGTGTATGATATGTAAGTGTATGATGGAATAGAGAAAATCTAGAGCACCACTATAACTTATAATATAGAGGGGTGGTGATAGTAGTTAGTTGGAGGTCAGTTCTGACATTCCATCCATGCCTTTTTGGGTACATGATGATAATTATATTTGGTGGTTGTTGTTGAGCAACATAATAGTTCTATTCACATTATATATCAAGTAAATAAATGGCTTGACATTACTTAAACTTTTCATGCTATCCATTTCTTTATATAATTAAAAGGCTTGAAATGTGGCAAAACATTCACCATTAAATGGGGACAATCCCTATGGAAATTAACTGAACTTAGTTGAATTGTGCAATAATAAGTCATGTTATGTGTACCTCATATGTTCAAAACATGAAAATAAGTCTTTTTATCATATGTTTTATCTTTTGGTGGGCCTTGTCAGCCATGGATTGCCTTCATACAATCTACATGATTTGTCTCAATCATATAACTAATTATATATACTTCATATTAGTTATTGTCAGTGTTTTTCAAGCATTCTATAAAATAGTTCACATGCCTTGTGTATGATATGACATTTTGCATGCATCCTGCACTCTCTCATCCGGCTAATGATGGATTAAATAGAGTGATTTTAGAAACCATGATTCTAAAAAATACACACAATCAAATCCAAAATGAACTTGCACTACAAATGGATTGTGGAAATTTGATATTGGTAATTTTGCATGCATGTCTACCAAGACAATCACAACTTAAACATATATTTGTCCTAGTATAAATGCATGCAAATTTAACAATATCAGATTTCCACAATCCATTTGTAGTGCAACTTCATTTTGGATTTGATTGTGTGTATTTTTTAGAATCATTGTTTTAGATCACTTTGCATAATCCATGATCAATCGGATGAGAGAGTGTAGGATACATGAAAAATGTCATATCATATGCAAGGCATGTGAATTTTTTTATAGAATGCTTGAAAAAAAATTTACACCTAGTGTTGGTTGAAATTTCTTCATTCATTGGTCAAAATTTCCACCAATGCTTAGATTTTTTCCACCTTTGTTGGTGGAAATTTCTACCTTCAGTAGTCAAAATTTCCACCAATGCCTAGGTTTTTTCTACCTTTGTTGGTGGAAATTTCTACCTTCATTGGTCAAAATTTCCACCAATGCCCGATTTTTTTCCTACCTTTGTTGGTCAAAATTTCAACCTTCATTGGTCGAAACTTTCTACCTTCATTGGTCAAAATTTCCACCAATGCATGAATTTTTTCCTACCTTTTTTGGTCAAAATTTCTACCTTCATTGGTCAAAATTTCCACCAATGCTTGAATTTTTTCCTACCTTTGTTGGTCAAAATTTCTACCTTCATTGGTTGAAATTTTGACCAATTCCTGATTGAACTTGGACTATGGTTTCGGAAGGTTTTTGACCAATGGATTGGTCAAAATTTTGACCAACTAGTATGTTGGTCAAATTTTGACCAAAAAAAATTTGACCAATGGGTTGGTCAAATTTGGTCAAAATTTGGGTCAAAAATTTGACCAATAAAGGTCAAAAAATGAACCCAAATGTACTAGTGACATCCAAATAGATTAATTTCAATTTTAGGCAGGATGCTTTCTAGTCACAAAGGGGGGAATTTAATTTAATTTATTCTAGGACTTTATTGAAGGTGCAAAGTTAAGTTACTTTAATGTTTAAAGTCATTTATTCTATAAATAACTTTAAGTGACTACATGACGAAAGTAACTTTTAATCCCACATTCTTTGCATGTAGTACTTTTCCCTCATTCTGAGGCTATTCATGCATGAGAGTTCATTGGGATAAAAAATAAGAAGAATGACATTAAATGCTCTAAATTAAACCACTGGTTGCTTGAATGTGACTGGACTGGGACTTAGAGGATGAAAACCCTCTAGTCTGGGAAATTTAAAGAGCTGGACAATACCCCAAGCTCTTTTAGGTCTATATATGGGTGAAATTGGGCATCAATCAGAAAGTCAGAAAGTTTTAGTAGAGAAAGTTAAAAAGGTAAGAGTTGTTTGATTAATGTTAGTTTGTGGTGCTCTTTTGACAAACACAAATTTCTACTCACAGTCTATTTTGAGAACTTACATGGGGTGAAATAATTAAGAAGAGGAAAAAATAAAACTCAGAGGTCATCTCACAGGGAATCCCTTGTTTTATTGTTAATAGGTCAAGTGAATAAGTTTGGCATATTGAGTTTACTTTATACAACCATAAGTAATAGTGGAGAATAGGATTTACTAGTGTATGGAGATAATAGGTCATGATAGTATATTCATGCAGGTGCTTTAAAAGAAAAATGTCAAACCAGGCTATTACCATCAGCTTCCACTCACAAACCTAAGTTGCATTTAGCTTGGCGGCATTTCTATTCACGTTTGGCCTGCAGACACATTGTGAAAGAGAGCTATTTTATTGTTTGGTCGGGTTCAATCTGAACTGGTTGGAGACAACATTTTGGATAGTCTACTCATCATGCCCAAGGATTGAAATATTGGCATATGCATGAGGTCGACTGATACTGAGTGGACTAGAAATGTTAGGAATCTCACTCTGCCCTGGACTTCCTGCTATAGATGAGATTCAGTATTATTGTGGGGGTGCAAATAAAGAAGTTAGGCACTAGCAAGGAACATGAGAGGAAGACTAGATAGTCCACCTTTGCAGCTATTGGCATAAAGTATATTCAATTTTCGAGTGAACCTCCATGTAGTTGAGCACATATGCATTATTCTACATGGAAGAAGTATGTCATGAATTCCATTTTGATTTGTTAAGAAATTGTATGTTAATTTAGTTGTTGAAAATTGTAAGTGAGTTGGAGTTACATAGCATTCCAAATTGGAAATAAAGAAACATTTTAGTACTGGGTTACCTATACATGATTCTGATATTAAATTGCTACTAGTGCCAGATTAAGTTAGACTTTAAATTCACAACTGTGATCTATCGCCAATTGTTTACTATAATGACTTAAAATACTCTATAGCTTGTTCTAAACTAACAAACTAGTGACCATTTTTAGCAATCAAAGATTATCTCAAAGAGTCTGTAAACTGTTTGATGAAATTACTATCCTAGATTTTCATCAGCATTTGAAACAAAATTCTACCACACATAGTTCAACAGTGTGTAATAAGAGAAAAACATTTCACTCTAAGTCTTTTTGTCTATTAGTGTCAACCACTTAGTCATATATAAGGAAGAGTTAGATGGTCATCACTATGATTGAGCTACTTTATATAGATCAATTCATGTGAAGACATCTAAATAATCATGTATATGCCAAGCTCTATAGACATCAAGAAGTTATTTGGTCACTGAATATTTTTCGTACAAGGCAAGCCCAATGAATATCGAGTATAGAGATCACATTGATGTTGAGCTATACAAAATGAGTTCAGCATAGTTAAGGTTAAGCAAGAATAGAGATGATAGTTATGATCAAGCATTAGAAACAATGAGTGTCAAGTAACATAGCAAGAACATTAAAGTTTGAAACATTACAAACTTTGATGTAAACCATTTCAACCTAACATGGACACAACATTTAATGATTGTAGAATTTTTTATAGAGGTTGTTACACATTTTGACATTGATCATTGATCCCTATAAGGAATGAACAAATAATCATATGAAGAGGCAAAAAGGGAGGCATCTAGAAGACTCCACAAAAGTCTTTAAATAGGTAGATCCAAACTTATTTTATTTATAAGTGAGGAGAGCTATCATAGAAGGTATTGTGAAGTCTAGAAAGGAAGCATAGGAGTTAAGTTTTGGATGTTACACACATGAGAGAGTTAAGAAGAAAAAAGTATTGTGACCTTATGGAGTAGTGAAGGACTAAGTAAAGACATATCATATTAGAGACTAGATCAGATATTGGAAGGAGGAGATTCATAATCAAAAGTTATAGTGCAGACCGAAGGATCACGTACAAAGACAATTCTAATAGATTGAATCAAGGAAAATATCTTAATAGGGTGGTTTTAACAGACCTTTATAAATATCCTAATAGAGTCCTTACTTTATTGTAAGTGTATAATCCTTTAATAGGGTAAAACATAATAGTCGTAAATGTCTTTAGTAGGGAAGACCCCTTATAGGGTAGATCATCAAAAGTGACTAAAATTATAACCTTAATATGTTAACTTTGTTATTGTAGTAGTGAAGATTGGTGGGTGTCATCCCCACCTTATTTTTACCTTTACCTTGGAGGGTTTATGGGTAATCAAATATTTTGCATTATGTGTTTAAATTTCATGGGTGTGATTGACAGTTAGATTTATTTATTATGATATTTAATTTTACACTTTATGTTATGTATAAACTAGATATGAGAAGGTCAATATGGTGAATTTAGTAAAAAAATTAAATGATAGAAGTTTTATAGATCCTGATTCACCCACCCCCCCCACCCCTAGTATCATAGTTTCCCAATTAAACTTTCAAAAATTCCTAGGTAAACCAACTATGGCTCTCATGATCTTAGCAACCATATCATTCTTCATCAACTCCATCTTTGGCCAAAAATATTCTTTAAACTTCTCTCAAATCTTCTTATCCACATCATCAAAAAGATCTACAATTACCCTGGGATCCAATCTTCTTGGAGGCATCTTCCAATATCTTTGCAAACTAAAGAAAAAAAAAACCACATGATCAACCAACTCTAATACCACTTGATGTAGTGCAAGGCTATGTGATTCTCTAAAAGAGATAACACATCCCCCAACAAATAGCCACACAATAGAAGTATAACAATAAAACATAGATTTAGATCCAAAATAATGTGAATTATCCTAATAGAATCATAATATTTACATCCAATATGCCTAGTTGTAAGGCACTCCAGGTTATGGCCAAATCACCAGTAGTAATAGCAATTTTGTAAGACCTCACAAGATCAAAACCCTAGCTAGCTTAGGCCCATAATCTAGTAGAAATCCCAACAAGAATCTAAGCTTATGGTCACAAGACAACAAGAAACCCTCAATAAACATATGCTAGCACCCTCTAGTCTACCATGAAACCCTTAATAAACATACGCTAGAAAATGGGTTAATGCATACATACTATGAGCAAATCACAAACTCAATAAACATATGCTAGCACCCTCTAGTCTACCACGAAAGCCAAACTAATAGAAAGGAAGAAAAATAATAATAAAACTCCCTCTTTCATTTGTAGCTTCCACGTCTTTCTTTCTTCTCCAAATGTTGTAGCTCCAAAATTGCCTATAGTGCACACAATTGTGAAGCAAAAGCCTAACATGATGATAATTCTATGAGAATACTAGAAGTTGTGATTTTAGTGTGAGAGAAAGAGTTCAAAAGATGAGAAAATTATAGACTTGAAAAGACTTAAGAATTAGGGCCTAAAATGAGAGAAAGAATGCTCACTTTATAATCAACATGGAGAATGAGAACATTGGAGTTTTCACCTTGGATATGTGACATAGCAAGAGATTCCTTAGAGAATCCATGATGCATATGACACAAGATGCCAAGTGTAGGATTCTATGATGCTTGGAAGTCAAACTTGGCTAAAGATGGAAGAGAATCTATGACGTGTCATATGACACCTCAAGCCTACTTAAAGCCAAAAATCTATGACAAATGAAGCTAAATATGGACATGCATAAGAGAATAAGAATCTTGAATTATGACATATCTTATCCAAATGTCAAAGGAGAATCCATGAGGTGTCAAGCCCAAGTGTCATGATGATGTAAATATTTTATGGAATATTTGAATTAAAAATCCTTTATTCCACAAAATAGAAATTAGTAAAAATGGAATTAATGGAGGAAAATGTGACTTGGGAAATTAAGAATTTCCATGGTTTGCAGATGATTGAGCCAATTAATTACTAAAATTAATTAATTGATTGAGGATGATAATTAGGATGAATAATTAGTAAGAATTATAGGATTAAGTTATGGGTTACTTAATCCTATAGAGAAAATTAGTGAATGATTGGCGAATTTGATTAAATAATTTCGATAGTATCTTTTGATGAAATGTGATGATGATATGAATTGAATAGGATGATGATAGGTAGACCAAAGCCATGGTAAAATTGATTGATTGATTGAAATTGATAACATTCCAAGGACACATGACATGAACTAAAGATATGTAACATTTAACTAACATTGTAAATTCTACTGGATCGAGATTGATTGATAAGGTTGATTATATTAATATCGATAGACACAACCAATATTATTAAAGTAGTTTGATAATGTCATGATCCAAATGAGAGCCTTGACAATTTCAAAGCTCAAATGACATGAATGATAGTTTGACCTAGCACTGAGAGCCATGATAGTACTAAGGCTAGATTGATATGATTTGGGATGTTTGATATGTTATGGGTTGATTAGGACTGATTTTGGGTGATTTTGGGATGATTTGGGGTGATTTTGAGTTGATTTGAAATGATTTTGAGTTGATGTGAAATGGTTTCTAATGATGTTGAAATGGCTCCAAAATTATGTGAAATAGGATATTAATCATGATAGACACCATTTAGATACAATCAAGTTGGCCAAAAGAATCAGAGTTAGTGGAATGAGAAAACAAGATGAATTAGTATGAAGAGGTGATGTTGATTTAGGGGCCCGAGAGTATTTTCAATGGTTACCACTCAAGATGATGAAAAAATAATTAAAATGATAGCTCAAATTTTTCACAATGAAGATATGAATCCAATGCATCTGACAGTTTGAAAATTAGAGTTAAAATGCAAAAGTTATGGCCTCTAGAGTGCAACATAGGTGCTCCAGGAGTAGTTCTAGGCATCCTATTGCCCCAAGTGCACCCAAAACTTACCCAAGTACACCCAATGCACACTTCATAAGCCCAAGTGTGCCATGAAAGTACCAAGTGTGCCTATGGTGCACTTGGGAATCCCAAGTGTGTTCAAAAAGTGTAGAATGTTCCCTAGAAGGCTCTGGGGGCCAAAAACAACCTGACTAGACTCAGAATGATCCAAAACTTTGTGTGCATTCCAAAATGATGGAAATATGTCATAACATGAGTGGAATTAGTCAAAAATGGTCATATGTGATCAAAATTTGTCAAATAAAGGTTAGAATAAGGCTAGACCAGGTTGTAGACTAGGGCTAGACCAGGTTGAAAGCCCTAGAAGGTTGACAGACAATGTAGGATGATGTCAAAATGTAGGAATGCAAGCTAAAGATAATTTGGAGTATTAGAATACATGACCATGGTGGTGAATGAAGATATTAATGAAAGAAGGCCTAAGATATGAGATGAGTACCAATTAGAATGAAGAGAAGACATTCTCTTTCAAAAAGTGAGCTATATGTCAAATGGAGCTCCATTTTGATGAAATCGTAGATGCGAACCATTTTTGAGCATCTACACATAGATCTCAATGCACCTAAGATAGTGTTATATGGATTATGTGCAATCATAAATGCTAGAAAAATAGTAAATTCCACATGGGTAGTAGAAATTTCTAGCATGAAGACCAATTTTGCGGTCTGCATAGTGCTTTTGGACAATAATACAACATAAGGAATAAGAAGAAGACCACAATTTTGACTCATATATAATTTTCTCTCACCTTTTTCATTGATGTAAAAGGGGGAATTGTTAGAATATTTAGAATAACTTGGGGGATGGGGTGGGGTAAATCAATTACTCAGTGTCCATAAGTACCATTTGAACAATCAAACATTAAACATTATCTATTCTTCTTATCCTATTGTAACTCAGTCTCTACTATGAATTTGGCAACAAGATTAATTAGTAGTTCATTGTCCTAAGATAAAAAACTTTTCTAAATGTAAACATGTAAATGCAAAACACCATAAAATATTCAACACAAGTTTGACACTAGGATTTAACATGGAAACCTAATTTAGAAAAAACCACTAACAACATGTTACTACTTTTTCACTCTTTTGAAGTGGGCTCTGTTAGGAGCCAACCTTTTTAAAGATTACAATACACATTATTAAATTTGACCTAGTTATAGGATTCAATCACCCTATTAGGAGTGGCCTTGCCAAATGACTTTCATCATTCCATTATAATGTCACCTTGCTAAAGGATTTACATAGACTATTAAGTCCTTGAATGAATGTTAGGCCTTTGATTAAAAGGATTTCAACACAAGTTGTTTAAAATGATTAGAAACAAAACATTAGGGTTTAATCTATATGATTACAAATTACTTTGTAGTTTTAGATCTCTATTCAGTTCATGTGTTGATTCCTTGATAAGTCTTCCTTGTTACCTATTGTCATGCCCAAACTATGAGGGCAAGAACAAATTTTTTTTTATTTTTTATTTTTAAATAATTTATTTAAAACTCAACATGCTCTAAGTTTGCTATGATTGAGATAGAAGCTTTAGTACAGGTTCTTTACATTACAATCCTAGGTTTTAAACATGAGGGTGATAACATCATTAAAATGTTGAAGCTTGCATTATTAGATTAATATCGGTAACGTTATGATAATTCATTAACTTATAATGATATTCAATAAAACTTATTTAAATTGCCAATTAATCAATAATTTTAATCTACTTAATGGTTAAACAATTGGAGTACATTTACTTTAAAACTAGCTAATTAGTATTTAAACATAACGGAGTACAAAAGAAATATTAACAATTACAACCAACGTCCTTAATCAAAAATAAGATAACCTTAAACTTTATTTATTTAACTAATTATTCTTTAACAATTTTAAATTCATTTTAAACTAACTAGTTATATATATATATATATATATATATAAAGTAATAATATAATAAAGAAACTAAGATCAAAAAATTAAATAACTAACTAATCTAAGACTAAACTTAAAGTTTAAGACTAACCTAACACTATCTCCTAATCTAACTACAACTAAACTACAACTCTTAACACTCTAACATATCTAATAGCATTTAAATAAAACACAACTTAACAAAATTAATAAACTAACTACACATACTATTTACACACTAAAATAAAACTTAAATGAGAACTACCTACAACTAGCCCCCTATTCTAATCCCCCTCCCTACACACCTACTAATTCTACCAACCCCCTAAGCCCACCCTACTCCTAGGCCTGCCTCACCCCACGAGACCCTCACATCTCCAGGTCGTGCGCTGCCCGAGTCTGACTCAGCACGTACTGTCCCAGGCTTGAGTCTGGCCCAAGTGGGAGGTTAGCGCAACTCAAGGCTCGAGGTTGGACATAAGCAAGGGTCTTCTTGCTAGTGCTAAACCAATTAAAATTTAAATGCTTTTCCCAAACACCTGCGTCCATTACCAAATGATGAGGGGGAGGGATGGGACAAGGGTCAGAATGATGTCATCCCATATGATGACCCAATACTTGCAATCCACTCTTTTTTCAAAGAAACCCTTTAAAATATACATTTCTAAGGCTGACGCCCAAGGAGGAAAAGTTGGGCATTGATGACATAAAGTTTTTATGGTAAGAAAGGGTATTAAGAATATTAAAGTTATAAAGGTTAATTAACTTATGCAGTGTATTAGATATCCTTAATATATATATATATATTGTTTTACTTCTAATTTTAAACACTAATAGATTCTTAGAATATTCTCTGTTGCAAACCAAAGATTATCACATTCTCTCATACAAACTCCAGCATCCTGTAGGTGGATTATTTTATAATTTGTCTACTCTCTCTTGAAACTCAATGTATATTTTTCTTTTGCAATTATATTACCACAATAGGTGTATGCATTTTCTTATGAATTTCTAATTCATTATTTCCATGAATCCTCAAATGGCCATGCATTTCAATGAAACCACATTACATGAAATAATCATCTACGTTTTCATTTAACTATCTAATAAAACTGATGGATCAACAAAATGACTAAACTAGTCATAAGGCATTTGAGACAATAAGAGAGATCAAAATGATAATGCTCCATTCCTTTTGAAAGGAGTATCAAAATACACAAAGTTATTTCTCTATCATGTTTTCAATTGTAGCTTGGATATCTTGACATAATTCTTCCTACATGTTCTTGCAAATTTATTTTCAACACAATCAACCATGAACTAAATCATTTCACACTTGATAAAGACATCATACATTTACATGGATTAGTAATATCTCTCACTACCGTCCATATGAATAGAGGCATCACCATACATCACAAATTTAATCATACATAATTTGAACATCATTGTTGCATCCTATCTTTGATACACATTCATATGACAACATAGAATACGAAAATTTTAAGAGAAGTAAATTTACTCAATCACTTATCTTATTATCAACCTGATTCAAGGCTCAGCCGGGAAAGAATCAGGAAGAAAACCCGGCTTCATTGCCATATATAATAAGGTTTAAAAAATACAATTTACAATAGGATCTTAATCCCAATCTTCAATAATTTTATCAAATTTTCTTCATGATCAAAACAAGGAGTTTGTAATGTCTTCTAAATCAAATTTCAAGAACCATGGAAGAAACCAATAACTGATCGGGTGACAACCAAGCAAAGCCAAAAGAACATCAAGCATGCATAATCATACATGGTTTACACAATAAGATTCATAGTGAATCAAGACTAGGGAGAGGTGGATTCTTCCAACTGGAGAAGTCAAGCACAACACCAATTCAAATGCCCAATCGGGACCAATAACCAAGAACTTTCGTTCTTCCATTTAAACTTGCCATACTCATACCAGGTTTGTGCTGACGGGTAGGGGCCCATAACACCCTACCCTTTATCCCTCTTCTCATCCTGAGAAGAGACTCTACACAGGTTGGAGTCCAACTAAGCAGACCTCTCCCAAAATTGGTCACTTCTGCCCTCTCCTAGGGTGAGTAATACCAAAACACCCATGCAAGGAAACTCAAAATTGCAAACATAAACAAGAAAGGAAAACAACCAAAAGAAACAAGGTTTACAAATCTTCCCAACATACCCACAACCATACAACAGTAAAACAACAACAAGGTAACAAGAACATGAAACAAAACACAAAAACTGAATAAGGGAGATGGGAGTTTCCTACCTTCTCAAAGAGGTAATGGCAATGAACAAATTTGAGTAGAGTATCCCTCCTTCCTTCAAGCTTCAAGGAATCTTCTCTAAATGTAGAGATTGGGCAACCCCCCCACCACTAGACCAAGGAAGGCCTCTAAATAAGCCTCCAACTCAACCACCCAAAAGGAGCAATAACTATTTCCACCCACTAGCCACACTAGAAACTCCTAAATCAACCTAAACCTTGGTTAAACCCTAAAAGGAGGTGGGGTAAGACAACTCATGACAACCACTTGCAATTTTCGCACAAAGGCAAAAAGGGGATTTTTGAGTGCCCTCAAAAGTCAAAGCTAGGGGCTTAGGGGTTGGAAAAGACCCCTAACCCATACCCATACCCTATGGTTAGAATAAAAACATGTTTTAGAGCCTTAGGGAAGAGGTTAGAGTCAAATAAAAAAAATCTAGAGATAAAATAGGTCTATCTAAAAACTCTAACTTGCAAATCAAGCACAAATCTGAAATAGGGAAAACTAACCCTAATTAAGAACCTAATAGAAAATTGATACTAACTTGAAACCAAAGGTTAAACAATTAACCCTAACCAGCATACCGAAGCACATAACATTTTACGAGTGTCAAGCGACACTGAAAGAACATAATTACGAACAATAGGGTTTCCAAATTTTAGCACATGGAGATCAATTTTGTTCCTCCGTAGGGTTTCTCGGCTAAATATCTGCACACTCATTGCACACATCAGTAGTCCCAAAAATCACATGTACATATATACGTATCAGAAATTTACATAATTTGAAACATACATAAATTAGGGTTTTCTTGCATCCTACTTATATCCTTAATCATAAAGATTCCAACTCAATGTGTTAATCCCACATTTTACTGATTTCATCAACATACATATACATGAGCATTAAATGACAATCATCAAATATATCTGAAAATAACATCACACAACATGAAATAATAAAATATGTTCTAAGCATTAGATAATGTCTCGACATCTCGAGTCGCGGATAACAAAATAAGAGTAATGTATCACTATGCTATGATGGGTCAGGGGCGAGGCCTCACACCTATATCCTTGACTTTCTTGGAAACCCTTCAAGCATTCACCCTTCTCTTCATAAAGAACTTAAGCCTTCTACTTAGATTAACTTATCAACCTCAACAATTTTATTCCATCTCACTGGGAACATGCACATATTCTCTACTATTTTCTCTTCTTCTCATGTCTCATTCACACTCTTACCACCCTCTTTATGTGCATACTCATAAATTTTGGCTCTATACCTCCTTAAATGGCTAATTATGGTATTTTTCCATTTTCATAATCATCGTAGATCTTAGAGTTTGTGATACAGTTCATCAAATTCATTGTATATGTTCATATTCTTTCTTTTATAGAATCTTCTCATCATATTCATTCATTAGGTATCTTACCTAATCCTTTCCTTAAATTAAATGCTCCAAATCATCATTCCATATCTTCAACATGCTTTCCATATCCCAAGAAATCAACTGAGTCAACTACAAATCATGATTTCTCATACACATCAAAATATTATCACTCAACCATTACTAAGTTCTGACACTCAGTCATCACTAAATTTTTTAGTCACTGTAGAACTTGTAGCTCAGCATCAACATTTTTTATTGGTCAATATTGATGCTTGGCCAATACTAAATCTTCTTGGCACTTACTATGAATCAATTGACACTAGCATCACTTGGCATGAACTTCAAAATTCCTTGATCTTTACTCTATTGCTAAGTCAAGATTTACATAAGTGATGTATCTTGACTTGTACTAGAAATAATTGAACATCAACATGATTTAAAAAATCACTTTGTCTTGCCAAAGTCTAACTAATCAAATGTCCATTGTAGCTTCCTTTTCATAACTCAACCTTTCCTCTAGGTGCTTTTGTTATGAGAAACTTCTCAAATCCTCTTCATCAATCAAATAGATATGACATGTAGATCAGATAGAAACATGTCTCATTAGTAGATTTGACATCAATGAAAATACAACAATTGTCTCAATTGTAGTATACAACAATAGATAGGAAAAATTTTATATTTTGGGGAGAAGTAGACAAAAAAATAATTTATTTTGGAGAAGTAGACAGGATAGTGATAAGTAGAAAACATATGTACAATTTAATATACATCTATAGTAAGGAGGAGAAATAAAGTATGATCAAAGAGGAGCATAGAAAATAAAATATGGTGATAAAATGAATGATCCACAAGTTTTAAATTTAATGTTGGCTACAATTTTGAAGCCTTTATAGTTTTCAGCATACTTAGCCATTTTTTCCTTTATGTTTCCATCAATGCCAAAGGTGGAGACTGTTGGAAATTCAGTTAAGGATAGTTGTTAGGGTTTTCATTTATGGAAACATAACATATTTTTTTAGGCATAAAAGTTAGAGGATAAGTTTAGTTGAAGGATACTTAGAAAATTGTTGAAGTATAATACCAAAAATTAGGAAATAGTCACACATTTTTGTTTGCCGATCTTTATAGAAGGAACATCAAGTTATATGAACTTAGATACTAGTAGTATGGAAACCATAGATCATGTGGCTAAGGATGATTTAAAAAATTAATGTTTTGGAAAATTTTCTAGTGACAGTATGAACATTGCAAAACAAGGAAATTATCAAAATACTAAGTTTTTGGCTAAGGATTCATTTTGACTTCTCAAAATAATTTCTTGATAATGTTGGATTGACATATTAAATTTTAACTCTTACATGGAAGAATTTAATATGAATGTTTAGTAGTGTGTAAAAATGATTAAGGTTGACAATTCAAAGGTTATGGTATAAAGAAAGAACATTGTGTTTAGCAAAGTTGTCAATTGTATTGTAATGATATGATTGTTATATGCACACTTTGTATGTATTGTATAGATGTGAATTTTATGAGAAAAGTAGAGCATACTTTTGTATGGAATTTTGTGACTATGGAACTACAAAGACAAATCACATATTGAAGATATCTGCACAGTCAAAGTTTTGTATCTATTCATATAATTTGTAAATTTGTATATGCATGTTTGGGTAGTGGGATCAACTTGTATTTTGTATTACAATTACAACTCTTAATAGGGTTGAGGCTTCTAACAAGGCCTAGTCCTTGCAAAAGGACATATAAACTATATGGAACTAATATGCTCCTAATAGGTGAATATCTTTCATTAGATACTTTTGATTAGTGGATCATTTTTTCAGTACCATCCCCATCGAGGTTTTACCTTGGCAAGGGTTTCCCTAGTTAACAAAAAATGTCACTATGATTTTATTTATGTGTTCAATGGTTTTAATTTTTTGTTTACTCATATATGCAAGTTTAATATTTGTAAATGATATCCATAGTTGGGCATAAAGTTGTCTAATATTCATAATTGATTCATCCCCCCCTGTTTATATTAGAATACATTAATTTCTAACACCTTCTACACTACCAACTGAAGCCACATATGTTTGTTCCTTTTGAGCCTCACCCACTTTGGAAGAGGTGCCCAAAGAAAGCCAAGTCATCCCTAGGAATAGTTTTTTTAGGTAAATTTCCATGTGCCTAAGTAGAGTCAACCATACCCATGGATAATGTGGAAATGAGGTTAGCTTTGTCCACTTCACCTTGGGCCCCTAGGTTAGAAGTGAACACTAGGATATAAATAATTTTAAAATGAGACTGAAGATCTTGATTTTACTATAGTAATAATAAAATTTTGACACAAAATAATTATGATATTTTTTCAATATAAGTTTGGATGGAGCTATTTTCATCTAGTAAATGGGTTGTTGACCACATTCTAACTATATTTAGCATTTAGGTTCTCACCATTGGATTGTCATAACGTCATAAAATTTACAAGATCTTTGATGTCATAAATATTAAAACTTCTAAGAGTTGAATGCAAATGATTGAAAGAGAACACACATTTCAGAAGATGAGATTCTCCAAGGAACCAATTTAATATATTTATCTAATCACATGTATACAAAAAAAATGGTGATAAATGTATAAAATTGATGAATCATAAATAAAATAACTAAAGAAAATAACTAAAAATAGTAAATTCTAGATAGCCATTTAAAACCTTAATAAGTCATTTTTAAAGCTATTATTTTCAATTTTATTGACATCTACAAAGCTCTATAATAAATTTATTATCAATGATGCTAACCACCGTGCAAGATGAATAATTTTTAATATTACACGAACCTCAATTTTAAATATCTATAATATTCTAAATATTAGTAAAATTCTGAATTTTTTCAAAGATATGTTTAAAAACCATGGAATGAAAGAATTTTTACACAAAAGAATATGAAAATGAGAAAATAAAGGGTTAATTTATAGGACCCAAACAATTACAAAGAGATGAAAAATGTGTTCTTATATTATAGTATGATGAATTTATATGTAGAACCATGAAAAAGAAAATCTATGAAACTATAAAACAAAAAATACTAGGCCCCTTGTAATTGTATGGGTCTTAAATCATCTCCAATAAGTTGAGACTCTGCCCCTAAATTTTTCACCTCTTATTGAGTAGTAGTAGAAGAAGAATCCCCATTTTGAAAGAAATCACCATGACCATTCACTTTCTAGATATCATCTACCCACAAAGACCCATAAGAGACTTTGGTATTATCAGAATACCCATGTAGTGAATTCAGATAAAAATTACAAATCGAATGATCTATGCATTGGCAATGTCTCATAATAAAAGAAAGCTCATGACAAAGAGTTGTAGGGGCAACATGATCCATGAACAAATGCAATTCTTAATCACAATAAAAAATTCCTTGAGTCACCATCCCACATGAAGGTAGAGATATCCTTTACAACATTATTCATATGTGTGATGTAATAATTTCTTTGTAAACTGGTCTTGGGTCTCCTCTTTGTTATATCTCTAGTCTAATAACTCTATTTAGTCCTTCGTTGCTTTGATTTCCCTATGTATAGTCATCTTTTAAACTTAGTCTTCTCTTCTTCACATGGACATACACCCACTCATTCCTTCCTTCATACTCACATATAAATTATAGGGTTAGAATACTCCTTCAATAGATTTCCTATGAAGGTTCTAGATCTTGATCGACTATTTACAATTCATCATCTTTTGTCATTTCTATTTAATTTTTTGATTGGTTCAATTGCATGCCTTTGGATCATTACCTTATAAAATGACATGTGATCACCTTCTTAGCTAGCTCTACAAATATTAAAAGTCATATAAAAGCTGGCCAACACATTTTACATATGTGTTTGTGCCATTACAAACTCATATGTCAAAATTGAACTTCTCTACACTTGAATGCTCTGATGCTCAGCCATGTAAACTTCTTCATGCTATCACTTAGATTTTATATACATGATTACTTGACAATCATTAACTTGTCAATGTTCTTAGTTCCAACTATATTGCTCAACATGTGCATGTGGTCGGTCTCAATTGAATACTTGGCAATCACTATCTTGCTCAGTATAAACTTGTATGCTCGACCTTTACCAAATAACTCAATCACAGTGATGAATGTGTAATCTTTCATAGTAAATGACTAAGTGTTTGGACACTAATAGACAACATAGGCCTAAATATCAACAATCTCCCCCTTTGAAATTGGTGAAAAAAACACTTTGTCATTAATAATTATTTCTTTCAAAATGAGTACTCTCCCTTAGAACATAGTTTGAACCTATAATATATGATATATGATGTATGATCCTTAATTTTCTCATTTCTTATCTCCCCTTTTATTATTCTTCATATTATATCCCCCTTGTTTTTGTCACTAATGGAACTTGGGGCTATTGGAGATAATTTATACTTATCAAAGAATTGTTGATCATTTTCCACAATATTGGCATAGCCTTTGTTCCATATCTCCTTAACTTGATCCAAAATTTGAAACTGAATTTCTATTTTGGTAGCTAGATCAATAAATCCTACTATGTGTGAAAATGGGCATCTTTCTTCAAAATGTTCTTTGAAAAAAATACCTTCTTCTTAATAATCTTTATATGTGGGAGAAACTAAAATTGAATTAGTGTCAACTTATTCCTCATCTCTATGTCTTTAGCTATGAGCTCGAAAAAGCTCTTTTAACTAGATGTCAATTCACTATAGGAGGATGATCTTGAATGTGTGTTCTTGCCCAATGTAATTATACATTATCTTATGGTTGCATATAATAACTCTAATGAACATGTAGTATCTACTGTAAAGAAATTAGTATCACACAATTTCAAATACAATGAATTAATGGTTTGCAAAATTATTTCTAGTTGTGTGACTAGTGTAGAAATATTAGCTTTTATATGTACACGTTCCTATGAGACTTTCTCTAGCACTTTATGTTTGATTCTTCTTTCAGACCATTGTAATAAATTTTCATTGGTCTCTATATCTTTTATCTAAATCTTATCAACTAAATATTCTAGCTGATCCAAAATTTTATGTTGATTATTTAAATATGTGATTTCAAATGCATCTACAAAAATATCTTTGATAGTATGTAAAAATTGCCTTTTCTTCTACTCTCTTCCCGTATGGTCTTGCTTTTCCTTATGGCTCAACAAGGTTTGTAGCTCTTTCATTTTATCAAGTGTTAGCATTTTCAAATCATACATAGGTAATTTGATTACCTCATCAAGGCTCACTGACTCATCATCCTCACCTAATTGAGTTACATCTAGAGATCACGAGGGTGTATCACTTAGTAGTGATAATTGTAGTTGTTTCCCCTTGAAACTTGATCAATCTTGGCTACTGCACTTGTGTAGGAATTTCCTATTTTATAGGTGTCTCAATTGTTTGTTTAGGAACCTTTAGAATCGACTATGAATAAGAGCTTAAGTAGCCTTTTTCTCTTTTTGTGTTACATCTTCTACTACCAATTCAGTCCATGTGTGTCTTTTCAAAATTTGCCTCTACTTTCAAAACAAGCATATAAGTAAATGGTGTAAATATAATACTTTAGCATGTTTCTTGACACTTGTTCCTCTATAACTAATGTCACAACAATATCATCATTCTTCTTATTTTCAAGCTTTAGATAATCTACAATTTGTAACAAAATTGGGTTTATACAAAACTTGCTTGAATCTTTCATTAATATTTGAATGTCCTCTTATATCAATATATTCAATTTGGTGGAGAGATGTTAGTGTCATCTTCTATTGTGACAATATCTTTTATTCACATTGATTGACTAGTTGTTGAATCTCCTCAATCATCTTGGAAAATTCTTGCTTGTAGTCATCTTCAAATTCTACTGTGTCTCGGCCTTCCCTTCCTGCTATAGATGGAGTAAGAAATCTAATATATTCTTTCCATATCTGAATGCTATCTTGCTCAATTTCATGAGCTTTATTTTTCAAAATCTTATATTCTTTGTCTCTCATCATAAACTTCTTTACAAAATCTTTAAGGGCCATAGATATATGAGTCTTCCCCAAATCTAGCATAACTTGTGCCAGTATTGTCTCTCCTATTTGTTTCTCAGTGGCTAGTACCCACTTACAATTTGCATCCACTTGTTTATACAACCCCACATGGAATCCTTCTCCCAATTCCAAGGGTGTATATCTAGGCTTGATCATCATGTCAATCATAGATCCTTAAAGCTTATCTTGATCAAAATTATTCAAAGAATCATAATGAATATATTTGAATCCCATGAAAATTTTTGATTCTCTTAATTTTTTACATATCTGATCCATAGTCATTGGATGGTGTCTCTTCATTACTTTTTTGGGTTCTTCAAACTCAATCTTTTCATCATCTTTTTCTTCCTCTTGTGCTATGATCAATTTTCTCCTTGACTTTTCTTGTGATGATTTTTTTTGTATTTCATTCGACTTCTCTTCTTTGATGGACTTCTCATGACTTGCTTGGCAGGGGGTTGAGATGTCTTTGGCCTAGTGATAATGACATTTCCCTTTGGCTTCTAAGGTGTCACCATCCCTTGCACATGCTTCTTCAGGTTAGTGTTTATCTTAGGCTCAATAATAAAAACCTTTCTTTGCTTAGTAGCCTTAGGATTTGCAACAACAAGTTATTTTTCTTTGCCTTCCTTGGCCTCTATAGGCTATCTAGACCCTTCTCCTTCTTCCTTATTTCCACCCTTAGTAATATTTCTTTTTCTTTGCTTTACTTCTTTGGGTGTGCTAGATTCAGAAGTTAGCTCAAAATTTACTATTTTCTATGTTGCAAATTGCTTGGTACGTGCATCTATGTCTTTAACCAAAAGTGCAATGACTTCTATAGTGACCTCATCTATATTAACTTCATAGGGAATTGGCCTTAGCCATGCTATCCTCAGAAAAACTGTTTGAGCATAAAAAAAATCTATATCTATGACTAACTTATGAATCTTCATCCTATTCCTCACATTTACTTTGAATTCTTAAAAATAATTGTCTATTATTGCTTCAAAATTTTCTCTCAATTTGCTAATTAAATCACTTATCTACTCAAGAGTTGATCAACTTCTATCCCAAGAAATTTTTCCAATAGTAGGAAAAGATTTTTTTACATAGAAAAATATACATGTTCTTTTCTTTCTATACTTCCTCTAAATTCTTTGTAAGTTGGTGAAGTTGCAACTTGGCAAGATCATAGGAATGATCCTTCTTCGCAATTTTGTAGCCCAAATCTATGGCTACACATGGTACACTATTCAACCTACTGGATTGATAAAACTTGTGTACAATCACATGAACAACAAATTTAACTAATGGGTCCTCAATTCCATCAATTGACATTCCTTGACCATTCCACTTTTCCTTGGTCATATTTTTAATTTCATTCTTTGTTGTTCTTCTTATACTTTTTGGTCGATCCAAGGTAGGTACCTAGTTACCCTATGAATGATAGCCTTGTTTATCTTGATCAGCCCACCTTCTAACCATATTTTCATGTCATGAATATAGCTAAGCATAATCTTTATACATTCAACCTTAAAAACCTTTGGAAAACCTAGGGCACTGATAAGCCCTTTCTCAAAAATAATCTTGTGTTCATCCTTCAAGATTCCATCAACACATAGCTTATCATAAGCTTCTCTAATATCAAAATCTCCAATTTCTCCTACTTTGCATAGATAATAGGATCTTACATCCTAAAAAATCAAGACTCTGAGTGGAATTTATGATAAATCTCCAATATCATCAATAGTATTTTTGAGGTTTACTAAATTTCTAAAATTTGGTGGAGGACTTTGATCATTTCTTACAATTTGTGCACTATTTTCCTTAAACATTTTGCTTCTATAAGTCATTATGAACTAGGATTTAATAACAAATCCTTTTGCAATATCTCCACTAAGTATTTAACTTGACACTGAGAGTAATACTTACTTTTTTTGACAACTTTACTGGTATACTACTATGTTTCTTTTACCTTGAATGCTAAAATCACCTTGACCACCTTAAAATTTCTTGTTGAACTCTTTTGATCACATGGTGAATGAATATGAATGTCCAAATTTGATAAATATCTTCAAATTTTCATTTTAGGTCTACATTTAATGTCTTCGTACTTGGTTGGTTTATGACAGCTAGCTCGATCTCCATTTCTTGCTCGGTCAAGGTTACCCCACTTGGCCATTTCTAATTTATTCAAACAATACATTAAATTCCTTGATCACTCTTCCTATAATTCAAGGCTTAATTAATATAGGTTGAACCACTAATGCTTGATACTCTATGGTTTTCTTTTTCTTTCAGTTCTTAATGCATCTTTACTTATGATAATATGAAACTTTAGCACTTCTATGCTAGGAACTAATGTAAAAATATAATATTGAATATATAGTTTCTAGATACCCTCTATCTTTAAAATATGTGGTGCAATCACTTGATCCATCAGATTGGGTGATCATAGTTTTGTCTACTTCATTGCTTCCCATTCTTACTATCTCTATCCATGTTTTATTTCTTTAAGGTTTGTCACCTCCATTACTTGGTGTTGGTGTTGGTGCTTTGCTTTTTTAGTTTCTATTGATATGTCCAACTTTGAGACAACTAAAACATACTATTTATCCATTTAGCCACTTCTTTTAATTTCCTCTAAAATGTGTTTTGATGAAATTATCTAGAATGTGTCCATATTCTCCATAATAGTGACAACTATACCATGTATTGCAATCCCAATTGTGGGAATTGCCTTTTCATGATATATGTGTTTGTTTCTCAGGTATCCAATTTGAATTTTTCCTGAATCTACACTCATAAGCTCTATGTCCATAGTTTTTATAGTTGTAACAATGACCTTGGAATTCAGATATGATTTTGGTTGAGTCACCATTCTTTGATCTGCATTCATCTGTTTGATGTCCTACTTTCTTGCAATTAAAACAATTACCAATTAAATTAGGTTTAGGATTTTGCATACCATTTTTTCTTCTACAAATGTTGGTTATGTGACCAATTTTCTCATAGAAATGATATGTAGGTTTTCCTTTGGATTTGGCATTCTTTTGTTCTCCACTCTTGGATGATTCTCCTTCTTCAATAGATGAAGAGTGCTTGTTGCATCCAAGTCCAGGGGTGTCTTTTGTTCTATGTGACCTCAAGATTTCTTCAAAGTGTTTGATTTATTCTCTCCATTAGGTCCTTTTCATTCCTTAACTTGATTTTCAATTGCTCATTTTGTAATCTTAGATTTGTGATCTTTGTAGACACTTAAAATTGTCCTAAACACTATATTAATTCATTTAATATTTCCTAACATTATAGTTAATTATTTATTAATTAATTATATTTGTCATATTCTTCTACTTATTTAATTAAATAGTTTCACTTTCCTAATGTATTTAAATTTAATTTAAATACTTCCCCCCCTAATGTGTTAAATTTATTTAATACATAGTGCTCCATAAATCCCCTTTTAAATAAATCTTATTTATTTAATTCCCTCCATTTCATTATATTCTCTAAACCTATGATTAAATTGAATCTTAACCCTATCCTAAAACTTAGTGTATATCCATCACTTTCATCCTTCTAAGCCTATCCACTACTTAATCCCACTTATTTATCCTAAACACCTTGCTAAATCCCTTTTAGTTCCTAAGTGTATGCTCACACATGTGTGAGGAACCCTTCACACTTCTCACACCTTCCACACTTCTTACACCTTTGTCCCCCACTCCTTCCTTCAAGTTTGCTCACACATGTGTGAGAAAACTTTGAATGTTGACTTTTGCATGATTTGTCTCCATGTCTCCCTTGTGGCAACTATGTAGATACCACATAGATGCCACCTCCCCAAGGCCTCTCTCAAGCCTATAAATAGAGACATTGTCTCAAGCATTTTCCATCTCCCCCATTTGCATTGTTATCATGCTAGTGTGATTCTAGATCTTTTTAGAGATTTGTATGCTTAGAACTAATCCTTTGTAGTTGTTTTCATTGCTTAGATTTATAGCTTAGATTTAGCTTTCATGGTAGTATGATGTTATAGGTTTCTTTCTAGCATTGCATTTCCATCTCATTCCTAGAATCCTTTGAGGATTGGTCCACTCATAGCCATTTCTTGAAGGTTTCTCCACTCATTTAGTCTTAGGATTATATCATTTTCCATATCATTTTATCAGTCGAGGGATTCAATAGTTATGTTTTGGGAGAGCACATCTACATCCCTCACACTTGAGCATCCCAACAAGGCCTCTTATGGGTGCCATTGTTGAGCTTCTTTGAGGTTATGTGAGGACTTTATTTGTTGGTTGCATAGTTATTTTAAAACTCAAGTAGACTTAGTGGTTTTATCAATATTATTTGAATCTTGAATGCATATGCTACTAATGTTTGCTTTTTTACATGTCCTCCTGATAGATTAGGTTTTCCCATATACAATCTCCAAATCCTTTCTATATTCTTCCTAATTTGCAATTACTAGTTGATTTATCATATCTAGATGATTATTTATAAGCTTTTTTACTTCAAATGATCTCTCTTCAAGTCTAATAGTCATTTGTTTTTTGTCTTCTTTAGCCATGAACTTATCTTCCATTGATTTCTTCTTTTGTTTCATTACTTCACATAGTGTAACTAGTTGAATTTCTTATTTTGTCTTGAAATATTTTTCTTCTTTGGTTAGTGCACTATTCTTCTCCAGTAATTCTATCAATGCCTAATCATTATTACTAGTATTTCTATTGTTACAGAGTCCTTCTATGTCAACTTCTTTTTATTATGTCATTTTGTTAAATAGATATCTATTTCCTTCTTTTCAGGGTTTTCTTTAACTCTTCTTTTTCTGCTTCTAATTGTTGTAATATGATCTAGATTTCAATCATCTAGTTCTCAGTGATTTTTCCCATCTTATAAACTTCAATCCCTAGGATTTTGTCATCTCGAGCTATTAGGATTCCTAATAAGGGAACTAAGCTCTAATATCAACTATTGGAATGAGTTAATGGGAAACAAGTTACTAAGAGGGGGTTCAATCAAGATCTTAAACTTTTTATCTTCAAAATCAATTTAATGAATTCACTCCTAATTCATATCATATAATAGATCTACCATTGAAACTATAATACTAAAACATAAATGAAATACATCACATTCATGAAATATTTCAACACATAACAAAATGATTTGGTAACCTAGAAACACTTCAATGTGAAGGTAAAACTAGGGTGGGGATGAAACCCACAAATCTACATTCTTACAACAATAAAGTTAACCTATTAGGATTACAATTTTTTATCATAAGATATGATCTACCCTAAGAGGGGGCTGCCCTATTAAAAGCTTTATGGACTATTAGATATCACCTTGTTGAAGGATTTTACACTCACATGAAGTAAGGACTCTCTTAGGAGGTTTACATAGGTTTGTTAAAACCACCATGTTAAGAGATTTACCCTGACCCAATTAATAGTAATTGATTCAATACCTAACCCTCAGTTTTCTCTGTAAGCTAGTCTTGGGTCTCCTCTTTGCTATATCTTTGATATGATCTTGTTTCAAACTTAGTCTTCTCTTCTTCACATGCATATACACCTAGTCATCCTTCAAAATCACATATAAATTTGAGGGTTAGAATCCTCCTTGAATAGATATTTTATGATGGTTCTAGATCTTGATCGACGGTTTACAATTCATAATCTTTTATTGTTTCTATCTAATTTTATGATTGGTTTAATTACATGCCTTGGGATCATTACCTTCTAAAATTATGTGTGATAACCTTCCTAGCTAGCTCTAAAAATATTAAATGTCATATAAAGTTGGCCAAAATAGTTTTCATATGTGTTTGTGTCATTACAAATTCATATCTCAAAACTAAACTGCTCAACACTTGAATTCTCTAATGCTTAGTCATGTAAACTTCTTCATGCTATCACTCAACTTCTATATGTCTTCTTCCTTGGAAATCATTAACTTTTCAATGTGCTTGGTTCCAACTATATTTCACAGCATGTAAATGTGCTCACTCTCAACTAAATACTCGACAATCATTATGCTGCTCAGCATAAGTTCTGTATGCTTGGCCTTTACTAGATAACTTAGTCATAGTGATGACTATGTAATCTTTCCTAGTAAATGACTAAGTGTTTGAACACAAACATACAACATAGTTTTAGAGATCAACATATATATATATATATATATATATATATATATATATATATATATATATATATATATATATATATATATATATATATATATATATATATATATATATATATATATATATATATATATATATATATATATATATATATATATATATATATATATATATATTAGAGCAATCTATTCTGGCATTAGAATAATAGTTGTAAATATATATTTTATTTTCATTTCCATTACACAATTAATTGGCATCCATTTTTCATTTTATACTTGTTGCATCATAATGAATTGTTAAAATGTACCCTTACACCCATACTTGCATAATAATTCATTCATACATATTATTTTTGCATTTTTAAATGCCATCTATATATAAATTTATGATTTTGTATTCATAATCCAATAGATATAGTTATAATTGTTACTAAAATTTTGCACATGTGTAAAATTTTAAGTATACATGCAATGAAAGTATAGAAGTGCCATTCATTTCATTCAAACAATAGAAATGTCCTTGTATTATTTACTTTCAAATATACATTGATGTTTTACTAAACAATGTAATGAATTAATATGCTAGAAAGAAAAGATCTCACACAAGTTGTGAGTGTAGCTACTAAGTTTCTTTCATAAGGAAATACACAAAAAAATACATATGAATGAAAGAAATAAGAGTAGAGATAACCAGTCATGGCCTATTGCTTTGACTAGTTATGAATTCTTTTACTAGCACACTCATCCAACTCCAAGCTCCATGCTCTCCAATAGCTAAAAAAGGAGGAAGAAATTGATGTTATATCCTAAAGGATCTAAGTAATGACTACCTATCTCTACAACTACACATACTTTATCTATTGATGTATTTCACTATGAAAGAAAATAAGCTAAAAAAAAGTTATTTGTGAGTGTCATGAGCCCATGCTCGAACCTCATAGAATAAGATGCTATAGGATTACATCATGTAATGATTGACATCATAGATTGCAAGGGTGTATCTACTCCAAGAAAATTTGTAAGATAATCTGTAAGAAATACTTCAGGCTATGCTAAGAGTTGATGGGTTTTTATTACAAATGTAAAACATGTTACAAAAAACTATTTTCAAAAAATCTTGATATTTAATGCATTTAAAAAAAAAGATGGACAGCTACAATAATTTTCCATAATGCTAAAGCTAAAACTTTAAAAGAAAGCAATTCTTGTTGAAAGGATCTATTGAAATGCTAATGGTGAGTTACATTAGTTTCCAAGAAAGAAATAGAGTAATGCATTTACAACATGAGAATGGCAAGTAATGTGCATAAGTAATACAAATGGCAACCATAATCCAATAATTTTCTAGAAATCATTATTGAAAGGATGAAAGTTTCCTATAATAACTTCAGTTGAAAACTCATCACTACTGGCAACTTAATGTGCAAATGGTTTCATGGGAATCATTATGAAAAAAACATCAATAGCAAATCTGGTATAACATTAGCATATTCCACAAACCTACCTTTGAATGGAGTGAAAAAAGTTCTAAAGCCTTTTAGGTCAAATCAAAAAAAGAATTCTTGGATTCAAATTACATTGTTGAACATAAAGTGATTGGATTTAGAACTAAAGCTAATTGCTAATATGGGAATTGTGGGGATCCCAAATGCCAGTAAAAGTACATTACTCAGTGTCACGAGTCCTATGGTGTAGTGTTACCTGAGGTCACTATGGTTGTAGTAGATTTACTTAGACTTCTTGAAGGACAATGGAAATGATTTTAGGAAACTATGCAACAACAAGAAATCACTCTAGAATGTATGAACACAACAACATGTAGTACTATGAAAGTAATCATGGAGCATATAAACTACTCAAAAAACAATTTGCATCAATTGGAAACAATACTACAGCATGAAGGTTCCAACAAAAGAATTAAATGTCACCATCAAACACAAGTTCTAGTAGCCAGCAAAGTGTAACAAGGGACACAAGAAGTGTTCATGGTGACATTTTCTTGAGTCCTATTATAAAAGGGTAACTAGATGGTGATCAACTAATAGAGGTAAATGAACATGTGAATTTTGTGTATTTTATCAGAATAGTGAATGGTCCATTGGAAACCAATTTGTACAAGCACAAAACTATTTCTAGATTGAAGATTTTCATAGCAAATACTGATTCAAGGAATACTTAGAAGATTCTTGAAATGCAATGACAAAAGTTTTAATAGAGAATATAACTGTTTGGCTTACCATAAATCCAATGAAAGGAATATGCATGCCTTCAATTGAAGAGTTTCCATACAAGAAAAGAAAAGAAAACATATTTATTGCTCTCCAATCGAAGAAATAAAGAACTCGCATTCAGTATAGTCATCCAACAAAATAAAATGAAAACAAGTGCATTAATAACATTGAATGTTTGTCATTTCATTAGCAATGAAAATGATTCCAGCAAAGAACTATGAGTTCAAAATGACAAATAATCAAATGAAGTGCCAACTAAGTAGGCTTTGCAAAGGATAATGCCAAAGCTTCCACCATACACCCATAATCAGCTTGGAGGTTTAGTTTTTTGACTTGCAAAAATTGAAAGTGTATATGTTTATATTCTAAAAGAACTCACTGGAATGTGGGAGTAAGGCTATAGTTGTTAGAGTAAAGCTTTGATTTAATTTCATTTATTAAATTCACTTTATTCCCTTCTTAAGATTTTACTTTATGCACCTTTTGCATCTCTATTTAATAATTAATTAGTAATTATTAAATAGCTTTTCCTTTCTAGGTTACCCTTTTTCTAGTTTTGATCTCCTTTTATAAGGATTGATCTTTTGTAATTTTGATTATCTTTTCTATTTCTAAAAATACATTAGCACATTTTTTAGAGCAAAACCCTTTGCCTCCTCTTGTCTTTTTCTTTTGTGATAGGTTTTTGCATGCAGGTATTTGAAGGCTTTGTGGATTTGTGTTGATCAAATCCTTCATGGTATCAGAGCCAGATTTGCTACAACTTGTTCGTTATTTGGAGAAAAAGGAGAATGAAGGTTTGACAGAATAGATTTGGAATTTTTGGGGTTTTTTTTTGAGAAAATAGAGGGGTCGCTAAATTTCAGAGCAAGTTGAGGTCAAATGGACGTCACAGATGCATCCAATAGGTGTTAAAACCTCTGTTTCTATATAAAGTTTGTCCGATTTGGACAATGTTGATTTGGAAAGCAAAATTTTTTTGCCTAGCAGGGCCGTACGACCTCTACACATGTTTTGAGATGATTTTTTTATCAAAAAAAAATAGGTGCAAAAAAAGGTTTTCCATTCTGCAAGCCCTTTTTCGGCATCAAAAAACCCTTCTCCGGTCTGCTTCGACAACTACAGGTGTTGACGTTGATTTTAAGGGCCACTGCTCGCCCGTGGCCACAGCACCACCTTGGCCTCACCTCCAGTTGCCTATGGCCCCCTCGTTGCTCCTCCTCCACCCGAGCCACACTCTGCTCCACCATCGCATAGAGCCACTAGGTTGCCACTTCGCCATCGCTCATCGGTGGTGGCATTTTTTTTTTTTAAGTTTTAAAAAATTATTTACTTTTTTTTTTAAGCTTACAAGGGCCTTGGCAATTTTTTTGCAATAACTCTTGCATACGGGGGTCTTTTTCTGATCCAAAAGAAGCGTTGAAAATTTGGTTTTGAGATGGAGATGATGGAGAAGGAATTTTTTGGTTTTTTTTCCAGAATGATACCTATTTTTGGTGTTTTAAGTCTATTGATGACTTCTATCTTCCAGGGGGCATAAATTCTTTGTTATAGCTTTGTTTTTCAATCCGAGAAAAGCATTAGAAAGCTCTTTTTGAGCACTTTCTAGATTCTTAGTTTTTTCACCAATATTTGCTTCCAAGTATTTTTTATTCATATTTGAATTTTTTTTTCTCTTCTCTCATTTACATAATCTATTAATAAGTTGGGGTTTAGTTTATTGCATTGTGGGGGATTTTTTTATATTATTTTTTGTTATTATAATAGTATATTAGAAAACAAAAAGAAAACCCTTTCTAAAATAATGGCCGAGACCACTTCTTCTCTAGAACTTTTGACCCCTCATAATTATCACATCTAGAAGACCTCAATGAATCAACTTCTCTAGTCAAAAGGGTTGTGGTCATGTTTAGATGTTGTTTAGCCTGTTCTTCAGAGGCCTTTTGAGATCATTCAACATCAAAACAAAATGGATGAGGTAATTAGATTGATTGCATTATAGGTATCAAATAATTTACAGTTTCATTTGGATGGGTGTAATACTCCTTTGGCTATGTGGACCAAGCTTGAGTGCTCGTTGGGTACTGTGAATGAGTTTAGGGCACTTCAAATAGAGATAGAGCTTAAAACACTTGCATCATATTCCTTTTCAACTATTGATGACTTCTTGATGAAGTTTACTCAACAAAGATCCTTGTTGCAGAGTTGTGGCAAGATGAAGACTGATACTGAGTGCATCTATTTGATTCTCTCAAAGCTTTGAGGGAATTTTTATATATTTTCTTCCACATTCTATTCCACCAAAGATGCTTTCAAGAATCGATTTGCTATGCCTTCTTTTTAGGTCTTTTGTGATCGCTTGACTAGAGAGTAGTCAAAACTCACACAATTGGATACTATGACTGGTTCTAAGACAAAGGCATTGGTAGCTCAGACATCTACAAGAAAGCCGAAGCAAAAATTGAAACATAAGATAGATTCAGTAGGCAGTGAGAGTTCCTCCAAGCCTCCTCCAAAATTAGATGCTCTAGAACCCTCTCAGAAGGGTAATACTTCTAAGTCTGGTGAGTCTTCCTCCAAGACTAATAAGTATATAGGTGAACCTTGCAATTTTTGTGGCAAGGAAGGACATCTAGTTTCTAGGGGTTGGAAACATCTTAAGGCATTAGAGGAGGCCATGTAGCATTTGAGTATTGCTTCTCTGAAGCCTCCACCTCCACCTATAGGGAAAGGACATGCTCTTTCTACACAAACATTGTCTTCTATAGCTTCATGGATTCTTGATTCTGGAGCTTCCCATCATATGACACACTCACCTGATTTGGTTACCTCACTTGCTCATAGTGTTACTACACAAATTGTAGTTGGTGATTCTTCTCAGCTTTCAGTCATAGGTTTAGGAACTATCTCTTTAGAGGGTGGTTCACTATAGGATGTTCTCTTGGTTCCAGCCATTTCTATGAACCTCCTATCTGTCTTTCAAATTTTTCATTTAGGCTCTGGAAAGATAGTTGAATTCTCACCACATGATGTGGTTGTTTAAGACCTCCATGATCCTAATTTGGTTATTGCTATAGGGATTGTTGATCTTCAGTATCACTTATATCAGTTTGATGGCTTTGAGAGCTCTGATTCTATAGGAGTTTCTCTCATTGCTCATGTAAACACAATGAGAAAACTTTGGCATGAGCATTTTGGCCATGTCAACTATAGATACTTACAGTAGATGAGTACACAGGAGCTAGTGATTGGATTACCTTAGATCTCTTGTACTGACGATGTGTGTCAAGGTTGTGCACTTGGAAAACATCATAGAGATCCTTTTCCAGCAAGTCGATCCACATGTGCTAAGGCACCATTGGAGTTGATACATAGTGATCTTATGCCATTTCCCACTCCATCTTTTTTAGGTGCTCGATATGTGCTCACCTTCATTGATGACTTCTCCAGATGCACATGGGTGTACTTTTTGAAGTACAAGTCTAATGTATTTGATTCATTTTAAATCTTTAAGACCTTTGTGGAGAAGCAATTTGGTCTTTCAATCAGGCGTATCCGCACTAACAATGGGGGGGAATATGTGAATTAGTCTTTCAGAGATTTTTGCACTGAGCATGGTTTATAGCATCAGATCTCTGTTCCCCATACACCTCAGTAGAATGGGGTTGCTGAGAGGAAGAACAAGACATTATGAGAGATGGCCAATTGTATGATATAGTCTCATGCTATGAGTTCTTCATTTTGGACTGAGGCTATCAATTGTGCTGACTATATTCAGAATCAGATGCCTCATAAGGCATTGTGACACATGACTCCTGAGGAGGCTTGGACTCATGTCAAGCCTGATGTTTCTACTTTTTGCATTTTTGGTAGTGAGGCTTGGGCATTTATTCCAGATGCTCATTGGAAAGCCATGGAGAAGAAGAGTCAACTACTCATTTTTGTTGGCTACTGTGAGGATGTGAAAGCATACAGGTTGTTTGATCCTAATTCAGAGATGTCTTGTTTCGGTGAGATGTTCAATTTTATGAGTGTTATCCTTCTATGGATCCTCCATCTTCAGCTTCTTCTTCACTACCTAGTACTTCATCTACTCCTCTATAGGATTATGCCTCCTCTAAGGAAGATCCTAAGATTGATCCCCCTTTGCCTCCTCCACCAGATGTTCCATGAGTGCCCACATGGGCTCATGATACTGTTGATGCAACTGGACCTCTGGCAGGTGATCCTACAGATGTTCATCATACTCATTCTCAAACTACAGGTAGTGGCCTTTTGATTCATGCCATTTTCGATGATCCTTAGAATTTTTCACAGGTGATAGGACACTTAGAGTGGGATAGGGCTATGGATGAGGAGTACTCTTCTTTGATGAAGAGCCACACATGGGATCTTTGTCCTCTTTTGAAAGGAAGAAATTTAGTTCGGTGTTGTTGGGTGTACCATACCAAATATGCTGCAAATGGTTCTATAGATAGGTACAAGGCACATCTTTTTGCAAAGGGTTTTTCATAGGTTGAGGGTATTGATTACTCTGAGACCTTTGCCCCTATTGCCAAGATGAATTCTATTTGCCTTGTACTCTCTCTAGCAGCTTCATAGGGATAGTTTTTTAGATGGACATGAAGAGTGCTTTTTTGCATGGAGACCTTCATGAGGAGATTTACATGGAGTAGCCTCATGGTTTTGTGTAGGACTCTTCATTGGTATGCCGGCTTAGGAGGTCTTTATATGGTCTCAAATAGGCTCCTAGGGCTTGGTATGAGAAGATGGATTCCTTCTTGCTTGCTTCACAATTCACTCGATGTCATTCCAACCCTACAGTTTACACTAAGTGTCATGGGGCTAACTTATTGATTCTTGTGCTTTATGTTGATGACCTCATCATCATAGGAAGCTCAGTCTCCATGATATAGAGTGTTTAGCATGCATTGAGAGAGCAGTTTGAGATGACAGATCTTGGACTTCTGCACTATTTTTTGGGCCTACAGGCTGTTCAATCTTTAGATGGGATATCCATACTCCAACAAAAGTATGCTCTTGATATGCTTTAGAGATTCGGCATGCTTGATTGCAAGCTTGCCCTTAAACCTTTTCAATCAAGTGTTGTTTTATCTACTACTTGCTCTACTCCTATAGTGGATTCCACTCTCTATAGATAGCTTGTGGGTAGTTTGTTGTACCTGACACACACACATCCTGATATTTCCTTTGCGGTTGGAATTGTCTCTTGATTCTCCCATGATCCTCATGAGAGTCATTAGCAATCATCCAAATGTATCTTAAGGTATATTAGAGGTACAACATGTTATGGCATTCACTACACATCAGGGGATCCTCACATTGTTGGTTTCACAGATTCAGACTGGGCTAGTGACATTGATGATCATAATTCTACTTCTGGTTTTGTATTTTGTCTTGGTTCTGGTCCTATCACATGGTCTTGCAAAAAGTAGCATGCTCATGCATTATCATCTACAGAGGTAGAATACAGGGTAGTTGTATTAGCTAGTTAGGAGGTTTTGTGGCTTTGACAGTTGATGACAGAGTTTGGATTTCCTCATGATAGTCCCACCTTTCTATGGTGTGATAGTCAACGTGCTATACACATTTCACGCAACCCTATTGAGCATCAGTAGACCAAGCACTTTGAACTTCACATGCACTTCATTAGGCATCTCATTCAGGATGGTGCCTTGAGCTTGGAGTACATTCCTACTATTGAGTAGGTTGCAAACATCTTCACTAAACCTTTTGCATCTCGCGGTATCTTCAGCTACGTTCTATGCTTGGGGTGAAGGAAGTTATCCTTGGAGGGTCTTAGTGACGAGTCCTTCCTTCCTTCTTTTTATTGCTATTTCTTTTTTGAGTAGAGTTTTTCCCACTGGGTTTTCTCTAATTCTCTGTTTCATAGAGATTTAGTTGTTATTGGGTACCTCAATAGGCCTTGTTGCTGGGACCCAAGTTTTCTTTAAGCTTTGCATTATAGTTTCCTTGCTCTTTCTTCATTGTTTGTAGTTGCATTTTTGCTCATCTTAAGGGAGGGGTGTTAGAGTAAAGCGTTGATTTAATTTCATTTATTAAATTTTCTTGATTCCCTTCTTAAGATTTTACTTTATGCACCTTTTGCATCTCTATTTAATAATTAATTAGTAATTATTAAATAGCTTTTCCTTTTTAGGTTACCCTTTTTCTGGTTTTGATCTCCTTTTATAAGGATTGATCTTTTGTAATTTTGATTATCTTTTCTATTTCTAAAAATACATTAGCACATTTTTCAAAGAAAAACCCTTTGCCTCCTCTTGTCTTTTTCTTCTATGATAGGTTTTTGCATGTAGGTATTCGAAGGCTTTGTAGATTTGTGTTGATCAAATCCTTCAGTAGTCTATTTACAAGTTTCTTCAGGAGCATCTGATACCACCTACAGAACATAATCTTGATAATGAACAATAGTTTACAACGCTCTTTCAAAATTATAAGGAAGGGAGAAGAGGGTTTTCTGATAGCAGAACCCATGTTCGAGTTTTGAAGAAGAAGAAATTAAAACCTATTGTAATCTATAGTAGAACCTAGGTTCAAGTTTTGGAAAATAAACCCCTGTAAGTTGAAGTATATATACAATATGCACAACATATACCATGGTGGATTCAAGCAAAAGCAACCCATTCAGGTTCTAAAAATGCAACTTATAGGTGCGTGTAAAAGGAAAACACTCTCACAAATGTAGAAACAATAGAGATCTTAAGCAATGATGGATGGTTTTAATATGTATACAGATAAAGAAGAATATTGGATGGGAGAAGCTCTATTATGATAGCATCACACAAAACCTAGAATGAGTTTTTATCAATACTAGTAGAGATAAAATGTCCACAGTTAGAAAACAAAGATTTATATGAAGGAATCTTCATTTTATCACTAATGAGGTTACAAAATAAAACCCTTAATCTATCAAAGCAAGGAGAAGATCTGGTGCAGCATTGAAATTACATTTACAATAGTATATAGGTTACACATTTCCAGCAAATAGGGAAGCAAAACCCTCATTTGAAATAAATTGTAACTCATAGAATACTAGCAAATGATGCCATAATACAAGAGCAATGAAGGGAAAAGAGCAACAAAATAGCTTACAATAGCACCATACCTCCAATCTCAGTAACAAAAGTGAAGATAAGTGTGTGCCCAATTTTTATTATTTTACAAAGAAGAACAAGTTCATTGCTCATTGAACTTCATGACATTCTAGAGAACAATCCAGCTATGGTGGCTCAGCTAGCAAAACTCCATCTTCTTCAAATCGTCACTCCTCTTGCATATGCGAAAACTCCAGAATGTATGAATGAAACAAAAGTTTAGGGCTTTTACAATCTCTATCTACCCTTTTTCATTTTACATAGTATTTGGAGTCCATGAATGATTATGGGATTTTAATCCCTTCTTCATTTGTTTGAACTATGTGAAACAATAAAATGTTCAAGTATTTTAAATGTTTAACATTCCTTTAAATGCATATAATAAATGCATATAATGCATTTTAAAATCCTTATTTTGTTTATTTTGCATATGCTCTTTAAATAGGATATTAAAATGATTTATCATTTTGATATTTTTGTTTATTAAATGCAAAATAAAAGGGATGTTATTTTTTGAATAGCTTATTGTAATGAAATAATATTAAAATGATAATATCCATCATTTAATATTATTTCTCCTTTTAAAATGCAAAGAACAAAAGGGGGTTTTTTATTTTCATCATTTTTCTTTGCATAAATACTCTTGTAAAGGAAAACTATTTAATGATAACCTTTATGAATCATTAAATAGTTTTCTATTTGTCATGCAGAAGAAAATGAGTCATCTTTTTTCCCTTGTCATGGTCTTTAAGTCTGAAAGCAGTTGGGAAACATATGGAGAGAATATAGGGGGTCGAATTTGACTTTGTCAAGTTAGTTTGGGGGTCTTTATGACTAGTTTGAGCATTTTGTTGATAGTGGAAGATGAGTCATTGGGTTCTTTATGAGATAATGGAGTTTTCCTAAGGGTAGGACTTCATTATGTGAGTTATTAAGTCCTCTTTTTGGGGCTATCATTCTGCATACGACCCAAGGAATTGGGCATTGTACTTATTGAGTTTGTTAACTCATTTTAGAGGAGTTCTGCTTTTATGATAGAGTTTTTGAGACTTCTTTCTGGGTCCTAAGTTTTATTATAGGGTTTGTAATTCATCATTTTGGAGACATAATACCATTGATAGTAGTGTGATCATGCTTTGTGGAGTTCATTGCCAAGCCTCTTCCTTTCTGGAAATTTTGTGTGCTTCTTTTGGATGATTTGATGGGTTAACTTACGAATGTTTCACTATTCCTTGTCTTTTTGTCTCATTCCAACACCTGTTTGTAGAAAAGTAAGTTTTCTTGCAGGTTAAGATATGTGTTTATAGGTAAAATTAATCAAAGTGAGGTGTTAATTTGTCCTCCTTTTGTTGTTTCAATACTGAAGCCTTATCATAAACTATTTATGCAAGTCTTTATAGGAAGTTGTGCTTTATTTGCATTTCATATAGCTATATAATCCTCTCTGTTACATGTTTGTTATGTCTTCATAACCACTTTTGGTGTATCACCTCCTCTTCTTAGTTTAAACTTTAGGTTTTAGGTTTAATTTCAGCAATTTCTTACCTTTTCCTTGTAAGTTTTCATTGAGTTTTTAGAGATTTTTACTGAAGGATTCAATAGGAGCTGGCCTAGAACCCGAAGGTTTCATTTCATTAGCCAGTCTCACTAAGTGAAATGACTCCCATGTTAAGTAAGGGTTACTAAAAAATTTTAGTTCAGTTAAGGGTGCAAATGCTAAAACTTAACAGTTTTGGCAAACCCAGTGGGACACGAGCACATTGTTCAACTGTGCTAGTATAATTGAAAGTTATTTTTCAACCAGCCAACAGGGTATGATAGATTTATGAGAATGATTCAAACATGAAGTTCTGCTTCTTTTGAATATCTACAATTAGAAACTCCAAAAAGACGTGAAAGGAGTCTTGCTAGTACAAAGCTAGCATCAAGGAGACAACTTTTAGTGCCTAGTATTCATGTGTATAGAAGAACACATCAAAGGAAGGTCAGGCATTCATCAAGTCCATTAGTAAGAGCTAAATCATTTGACATACCTACTGATTCAACTGCAAATTTAGCAAGTACTAGTTTTATACCAGAAGGTACAACAAATATGAGCTTTCAGCAAAGTGTTCCTACTCAACAACAACTAGTGTAGTAGCCTATACAACAACTTCCACCAATGGCAAGGGTATATGATTTTGTGCCTTTTAATCAAGGGAATCCCTTGAATTTTTCTCAACATCATGACATACCACTTGCTCCATTAAAGAGTTTGCTAGATTTTACTAGCAAAAACCAGACTACAGCTTATGAGCACATAAGGGATATAGCTACTTTGTGCAACATACATCATGTTACAAAGGAGGATGTGGCTACTAAATTACTGGTAGCATCTTTAAAGGGGAAAGCACTACAGTGGTTTATAAGTCTAACTATTGGTTCCAGAGGCTCATGGGATGTTTTGGGTGATGCTTTGACAAGACATTTTAAGGATAGGTCTGACTTCTTGTCACTTGTAGAGCAGCTCACAACCATAAAGCGTGCACCACAAGAACAAATGATGGATTTTAATAACCAGTTTCAAAGGACCTGGACTAGAATACCTATTACAGTAAGACCTTTAGTAGATCATGCTTTTATTTATTATTTGAGAAGTTTAAATAGCGATATCTCTATGATGATTCAATCCATGGGAGGTGTTTCACTACCTCAAGCTTATGAGATCGCTATTAGAGCTAAAAATAGTCTTATCTAGGCTGGTAAAATAGCCCCTAGACCTCCAATGCCCATTTTTCTAGATATTTAGCCTAATATGTCATTGGCAATTCTACCATTTAACCCATTACCTAATGTTCCCAGCCAAGAAATTACCATAGCAAGCCCTTCAAATACCACAAGTCCTTCTCCAGAGCTACAAGAGATTAAGAATAGTTAGCTCAAAATTGAAAATATGATGCAAACCTTTAGTAATGAGCTAGTTAACCTTAAAAAATAGCAATTTCAGCCTAGGCCATCTTACCAATAGCAGAATCCAACTGTAAGTCTGCCTTACTAGCAGCAAAATCAAGGCCAACCTTAAGGAAATAGGCCACCATTTTAGGGTAATGCGACAGGTTTCAAGCAGAATATTAATCAAAGACCTTTCTGGCCATACAATCTAGTTCTTCTCAATTCTACTAATCTAGTTAGAGACATTGTGCCCATGCAAAATAATCTTGCAACAGACTTTGAGTGGTGTTATCCCTATAATGAACCACATAATCAGGCCACATGCACAAATGGATTTATAAATCAGACATTAATGGTGCAAAATATAGTAGTGGGATAGCAAAATGTCACTAATGATGCACTTGAATAGAAACATGATGCACCTACTCCTGAAACCACTTTCCTCAACTAGCAGAGAGATGAATTTTGTGCAGTCAATAATACCTCACCAATATCAATGAATACTTGAGCTAAGAAAAGAGCTCTTGAAATAGAGAAAACAACAAGCAAGGGTAAATCACCTAATACAGCTGAGCCATCATCAAGTGCCACAAACATGTGGGAGACACTCACATTCCTATCACCAAGGAAATTGTTCACAAGCCAACAAAACATGGTGTTGTTAAAGCACATCAAAAATCACACTTTCCTATGCCATTTAATATTGTGGAGAATATGAAGAAGATGAATATGTCTATGTCAATATGGGAGACTTTTGCTATTCTTGGTCAAATAGATATCTTGCAAAAGGCTCTCTTGGATGAAGCAAATCCCACAAAGGTGATAAATGAATCAGCAAAGGTGGTGTTAACCAATGTTGATGAAAAGGAGGAGGATAGTGATAAGACCACCAAAGAATCAAATAAGGTAATAAAATCACCTCCTTTCTACCTTTCCTTGATCATTGGTGATAAGTTATTCCATAACTATATGGTAGATAGTGGAGCTACAAGCTTAGTAATGCCAAAAAAGATAGCTGACTAGTTAGGACTAAAATACCAGCCCATTGAAAGAGGTGTTGTTTGACTTGATGGGACATCTGTGGGCACTATAGGTGTGATTAAAGATGGAAGTGTCACCCTTCATGCCTATCCTAATTTTTCCATTTAGTAGGATATCTATTTCATAGATTTACCCCTGTACTTTGCTATCTGTTTGTCTAGGGACTTCACTGCAAAGATTGGTGGTTATTTTTCATCTAATTGGCCCCACATGATTTTTAGGACTAGATATGATACAAAAGTAATGATTAAGTCTAAGTTACTTGCCAAAAATCATATAGAGCCCTATGTACCCAGTGCTGTCAATGCAAATCTACTTGCATTTGACAAAGAAGAGTATCATACAGTTGCTGAAAATTGAACCCAACTAGATAACATCCTAGATATTCTTCTTGATGAATGGGCATCCAGTCAAACCTATGCAAACCATTTTTATCATATGACAAATTATGACTTAGGGACCTATATTATCCATGAGAAAAATGAAGTCATTCCCAATCTGGTCAAACCAGCAAGTCAGTTGGGAGAGTCACAAGATCAGCTATGGAGCATATTTTTTGATGGTTCAAGGGGTAGACAAGGTGCTGGTGGAGGTGTCACGTTAGTTTCACCCAATAATGAGAAATACTATGCCACTTTCAAATTCAATTTTTCTTGTACTAATAATACAACAAAGTATGAAGGTTTAATTCAAGGATTAGAATGGGCAAGAAAATGCGACATTAAGTGTTTAAAAGCATTTAGTGATAGTGAATTGGTAGTAAATCAAATTAGATGTTTGAATGTTGTAAAAAATGACATTCTAAAGTCTTATAGACATTGTGTTTGGGATTTACTCAAAAATTTTGATGCATTTAATATATTGGTTGTTCCTAGAAACAAAACTAGCATGCTGATAGGCTAGCGGCTATAGGAGCCCAGTATGATATTGTTAACAACATGTCCACACATACTGATCAACAACATATCAGAATCATTACCAGGCCTTCAATTCTTGATAATGATACTAATTGGAAATTTTTTGACAGTGATGAACAAATTTTGAAATTTTTGCTTGAAGAGGACATTTTTGTCAATTCTAATCAACAGAGGTATAAGGATCAGTATGGTTATTAGGTGATACAATTAAAAAATAATAAGTTGCCAAAGGGTTTAGTAACACTAGAAAACATTTTCAATTCTGATGATCATCTCAAACTTGGAAAGGCTAACTTGCTAGTTAAAGAAAATCAATATTTAGATCTAGAAATTGCACCAGGTAAATGCCTAAAATTTGGCAAAGTAAATTCAGCTGGAAAAAAAGAAGCTTTTCTTCATTTATTCCAAGAATTCAATGATGTCTTCACTTGGTAGTATAGTGATTTAAAAGGGTTTAATCCAAGACTTGCATATGATACAATAGAGTTAGAACTACTAGCTAAACCACTGCGGCAAAGACAAAGACCAATCAATCCAAAGCTAGAACCCTTGATGCAAAAAGAAGTTCTCAAACTAATCGAGAGAAAAATTATTTTCCCTATTAAACACACAAGTTGGGTTGCTAACCTAGTCCCAGTGAGGAAGAAAAATGGGGAGTTACAACTGTGTGTAGATTTTAGGGACTTAAATTGAGTCTCGCTGAAGGATAGGCACCCACTTCCATCCATGGAAAATTTTTTACAAAGTGTATTAGGGGCTGAGTGATTTTATTTATTGGATGGTTATTCAGGTTATAAGAAAATCTTGGTAAAGGAAGAGGATCAATTTAAAATAGTGTTTACAAAAAAATAGGGGAAAATGGCATACAAAAGAATGCCATTCAGATTGTCCAACACTGGAGCTACATTTCAAAAATCCATGGAGATGGCTTTCAGCATTTTGATGTACAAGTTCATCTTGGTTTATTTGGATCATGTCACGGTCTACTCATAGAAAATAGCAGATCATATTGATCACTTAAGGCCGATTTTTGAGTGCTATAGAGAATTTGGCATCTCCTTAAACCTAAAAAAGAGTATTTTTTCTGTGCATGAGGGGAAATTACTTGGATACATTGTATCTAAGTCAGGCATCATAGTGGACCCTGAAAGAGTTGTAGCAATTCTAGAGCTACTTTTACCATAGCACAAGAAAGGCCTTCAAAGTTTCATTGGCTACATCAATTTCATGTGAAGATTTTTGCCTAATATTGTAGCTCTTCTCAAGCCATTAACAACCATGCTTAAAAAGAATGCAATTTTTGCATGGACCAAGGAGGCAAAAGAAAATTTTCAAGCCATCAAAAATGCATTAGCAGTAGCACCTGTCCTAATTAATCTTGATTTTGGTAAAGATTTCATTCTTTATGCATATGCGGGTTATGACGCGATTTCAGCCATGCTAGTATAGGAAAATGTAGAGGGATTGGAATAGGAAATCACATTCTTCAGAAAAGGACTAGGAGAGTATGAGAAAAGGTACAATTTTTTTGAGAAACATGTCCTTGCTATTGTAAAAAGCCTTAAGAAATTCAGACACTTGTTGACACATAACAAGGTCATTTTGCATGTCATGCACCCAAGTGTCAAGAAGTTCCTCCTAAGTAAGGATCTAAATGAGAAGAGAGTTGGCTAGATCACATGCGTCATAGAGTATGACATGGATATTTAGATAACCAAATTAATTAGAGGGAAGAGATTGTGTGAGGAAATTGTAGATAAAGAGATTTTAAAGCTTGAGGAGCGAGCAAATACAGGTTTTCTTATTGGTGTTACTAGAAACAATGATGAAACAACAAGCTAGTTGCAGGATATGATACATTTTTAAAAAACTAGTCAATGTCTAGCCACCTTGGATCGAGAAAAGAAAATATATTATCGCTTGCAATCAATGCCTTTTGGGCTAATTAATGACATTCTATACAGGAAAGACTTCAATGAAGTCCTTCTCAGGTGCATTGATGCAGATTAGGTTGCTCAAATATTGCATGAATTTCATCATGGACATTTAAGAGGACATTTTTCTCCTAGGACAATAGCTTATAAAGAAGATCAAGCTATTATTAGCCTGATTTGTTTAAGGACTATCATGCACATGTCAGAAAATGCACTAAATGCACCACATTATAGGAAAAGAGAGGCTGTCAGCTTTTCCCTTGCAGCCAATTAAAAAAGAACAACCCTTTCAAAAGTGGGGTATTAATTTTATGGTGCCCATTAACCCTCCATCAAGTGTGGGCCACAAGTGGATTATTACAGCCACTAATTATTTCATGCACTGGATTGAGGCAACAACATTAAAGGATGCAAATGAAACAATAGTCCCAAGTTTTTATGATGATATTGTAAATAGGTTTAGAGTACCTGATTCCATTGATAATGCACTTGCTTTCATTGGAATGAAAGTCACTAATTAGGCTTTTAATCATGGGATATATCTTAGCACAAGCTCTAATTATTACCCATAGGGTAATGGATTAGCAAAATCTTCAAACAAGAACCTTATAAGGATCATCAAGTGCAATTTGCAAGAGAATTAGAGAGATTGGCATTCAAAGTTGAAAGCCGCCTTATGGGTCAACACGATTACTCCAAAGCAAGTTATTGAAAACTTGCCTTATAGTCTTGTATATGGGAAAGCGGAAAATTTTTCAATTGATATAGAATTACCAGCACTTGATCTTGCTACATAGCTAGTTTTGTTTGAGGAAGGTGACCCTATTTTAGTATGGTGTGCTCAGTTGATGGAGTTGGAAGAAACTAGGAAAAAGGCCATGGAAACCATGGAGTATCAAAAAATGCAAATAAAGAAGAGCTTTGATAGAAGAGCTTGAGCTCGAGAATTCCATGTTGGTGACATGGTACTAAAGTGGGATGTTCTCAAGAGTAGGCCAGGCCAGCATAGTAAGTTTGATCACATGTGGGTTGGGCCATTTCAAATTGTTGAGTGTAAACAACATAATGCTTACCAATTGGCTACCATGGAAGGAGATGTACTACCAATCCCTGTGAATGGGATCCACCTCAAACCATGTTTTGAGGTATGAGTTTTAGTCTTACTTTGTACATACTAGGTTAGTTTTCCTTGTTTTCAATAAATGTGTCTACATTTAGTTTAGTTTTGTTTCTGTTCTAGGTTACCTTCCTTTTTTTTTGTAGTTTAGTTCAGTCAAGTTGCTGGTTTACGTTGTTAAATAGTCATATCCACTCATTTCATTCACACATGCATAAATATGTGTGCTTAAATGCATACATATCCAACATATGCAAACATACACACATACATATTGATGACACTAAATATGTCTGGCGGTTAGCCATACATATCTGCATATACATACGTTGCATACATACATTCATTTAAGCCCATACATCCAGACATACACAAACCAAATGGTTGACTATGATGGTCTCAACTTCTAAAGTTGATACTTGAGTTCTGACTCCATACTTGTCAATTTAATAAGAGTTTCCACTCTTATTAAACTCACAAGCATACATTCAAAATTGAACCAGCAACTTTAGAAGTCACTTTGTGTCAAGTTTAGGTGCTAGGAATGCATAATCAAACTCTATGCCTAAAGAATAAGGACAACTAAAGCAACTGGTCAAATGTCAAGTAGGCACACCTATAGTAGAAGTTGCCAAAAAATGTTACTAAAATTTTGCACATGTGTAAAATTTTAAGTATACAAGCAATGAAAGTACAAAAGTGTCATTCATTTCATTCAAACAATAGAAGTGTCCTTGTATTATTTACTTTCAAATATACATTGTTGTTTTACTAAACAATGTAATGAATTAATATGCTAGAAAGAAAAGATCTCACACAAGCCGTGAGTGTAGCTACTAAGTTTCTTTCATAAGGAAATACACAAACAGATACATATGAATGAAAGAAATAAGAGTAGAGATAACTAGTCATTGCCTATTGCTTTGATTGGTTATGAACTCTTTTACTGGCACACTCATCCAACTCCAAGCTCCACGCTCTCCAATAGCTACAAAAGGAGGAAGAAATTGATGTTAGTTCCCAAAGAATCTAAGCAATGATTTCCCATCTCTACAACTACACATACTCTATTTTTTGATGCATTTCACTACAAAAGAAAATAAGTTGAAAAAAAGTACTTTGTGAGTGTTACAAGCTCATGCTTGAACCTCATAGAATAAGATGCTACAGGATTACAACATATAATGATTGACATCGTAGATTGCAAGGGTGTATCTACTCCATGAAATTTTTTAAGATAATCAGTAAGAAATACTTCAGACTATGCTAAGAGTTGATGGGTTTTCATTACAAATGTAAAACATGTTACAAAAAACTATTTTCAAAAAACCTTGAGATTTAATGCATTTAAAAAAAAAGTTGGATAGCTATAGTGACTTGTGATAATGCTAAAACTAAAACTTTAAAACAATAGCAATTCTTTTTGAAAGGATCTATTGAAATGCTAATGGTGAGTTACATGAGTTTTCAAGAAAGAAATAAAGTAACACATTTATAGCATGAGAATGGCAAGTAATGTGCATAAGTAATACAAACAGTAGACATAATCCAATAATTTGTTGGAAATCATTATTGAAAGAATGAAAGTTTCCTATAATAGCTTCAATTGAAAACTCAACACTACTGGCAACTTAATGTGGCAAATGGTTTCATAGGAATCATTATGGAAAAAACATCAATAGTAGATCTGGTATAACACCAGCATATTTCATGAATCTACCTTTGAATGGAGTGAAAAAAGTTCTAAAGACTTTCAGGTAAGATCACAAACAGAATTCTTGGATTCAAATTACATTGTTGAACATAAAGTGATTGGATTTAGAACTAAAGCTAATTGCTCATATGGAAATTGTGGGGATCCCAAATGCTGGTAAAAGTACTTTACTCAGTGCCATGAGTCCTATGATGTAGTGTTACCTAAGGACGCTATGGTTGTAGCAGATTTACTTGGACTTCTTGAAGGACAATGGAAATGACTTAAGGAAACTATGCAACGGCAAGAAATCACTCTAGAATGTATGAACACAAAAACAATAAGTAGTACTATGAAAGTAATCATGGAGCATATAAACTACTCAAAAAACAAGTTGCATCAATTAGAAACAATATTGTAGCATGAAGGTTCCAGCAAAAGAATTAAATGTCACCATCAAACACAAGTTCTAGTAGCAAGCAAAGTGTAACAAGGGATACAACAAGTGTTCATGGCGACATTTTCTTGAGTCCTATGATAAAAGGGTAATTGGATGGTGATCAACCAATAAAGGTAAATGAACATGTGAATTTTGTGTATTTTACTAGAATAGCGAATGGTCCAAAACCAATTTGTACAATCAAAAAACTCTTTCCAGATTGAAGATTTTCATAGCAAATACCAATTCAAGGAATACTTGGAAGATACTTGAAATGCAATGAAAAAAGTTTTAATAGAGATTATAACTGTTTGTCTTACCATAAATCCAATGAAACAAATCTGCATGCCTTCAATTGAAGAGTTGCCATACAAGAAAAGAAAAGAAAACATATTTATTGCTCTCCAATTGAAGAAATAGAGAACTCAGGATCAATATAGTCATCCAACAAAATAAAATGAAAACAAGTGCATTAATAATAGTGAATGTTGATCATTTCATTAGCAATGAAAATGGTTCCAGCAAAGAACTATGAGTTCAAAATGACAAATAATCAAATGAAGTGCGAACTAAGTTGGCTTTGCAAAGGATAATGCTGAAGCTTCCACCATACACTCATAATTAGCTTGGAGGTTCAATTTTCTGACGTACAAAAATTGAAAGTGTATATGTTTATATTCTGAAAGAACTCACTAGAATGTGGGAGCAAGGTTGTAGTCTCTTTGCAAGTTTCTTCAAGAGCATCTAATACCACCTACAGAAGATAATCTTGATAATGAACAACAATTTACAATGCTCTTTCAAAATTATAAGGAAAGGAGAAGAGGTTTTTGTGATAGCAAAACCCATGTTTGAGTTTTGAAGAAGAAGAAATTAAAACCTGTTGTAATCTATAGTAGAACCTAGGTTCAAGTTTTGGAAAAAAAACCCATGTAAGTTGAAGTATATAGACAACATGCATAGTGGATACCATGGTGGATTCAAGAAAAAGCAACCCATTCGGGTTCTAAAAATGTAATTTACAAGTGCATGTAAAAGGAAAACACTCTCACAAATGTAGATACAATAGAGATCTCAAGCAATGATGAATGGTTTTAATATGTATATAGATAAAGAAGCAAATTGGATAGGAGAAGCTCTATTATGATAGTATCACACAAAACCCAGAATGAGATTTTATCAATACCAATAGAGATAAAACATCCATAGTCAGCAAACAAAGATTTTTATGAAGGCATCTTCATTTTCCCACTAATGAGGTTGCAAAATAAAACCCTTAATCTATCAAAGCAAGAAGAAGATCTGGTGCACCATTGAAATTACATTTACACCAATATACGAGTTACACATTTCCAAAAAATAGGGAAGCAAAACCCTCACTTGAAATAAATTGTAACTCATAGAATACTAACAAATGATGCCATAATACAAGAGCAATGAAGGGGAAAAGAGCAACAGAATAGCTTACAACAACACCATACCTCCAATCTCAGTAACAAAAATGAAGATAAGTGTGTGCCCAATTTTTTTTTTTTACAAAGAAGAACAAGTTTGTTGCTCACTGAACTTCATGACATTCTAGAGAACAATCCAAATATGTTAGCTCAGCCAGCAAAACTCCATCTTCTTCAAACCCTCACTCCTCTTCCATATGTGAAAACTCCAAAATGTATGAATGAAACAAAAATTTAGGGCTTTTACAATGTCTATTTTCCATTTTTCATTTTACATAGTATTTGGAGTCCGTGAATGATTATGGGATTTTAATCCCTTCTTCATTTGTTTGAACTATGTGAAACAATAAAATGTTCAAGCATTTTAAATGTTTGACATTCCTTTAAATACATATAATGCATTTTAAAATCCTTTTTTTTTTTTTTTGCATATGCTCTTTAAATGATATTTTTGTTTATTAAATGCAAAATAAAAGGGATGTTGTTTTTTGAATAGCTTATTGTAACGAAATAATATTAAAATGATAATATCCATCATTTAATATTATTTCTCCTTTTAAAATGCAAAGAAAAAAAGGGGTTTCTTATTTTCGTCATTTTTCTTTGCATAAATACTCTTGTAAAGGAAAACTATTTAATGATAACCTTTATGAATCATTAAATAGTTTCCTATTTGTCATGCAAAAGAAAATGAGTCATCTTTTTTCCATTGTCATGGTCTTTAAGTCTGAAAGTAGTTGGGAAACATATGGAGAGAATATAGGAGGTCAAATTTGACTTTGCCAAGTCAGTTTGGGGGTCTTTATGACTAGTTTGAGCATTTTTTTGACAGTAGAAGATGAGTCATTGGGTTCTTTATGAGATAATGGAGTTTTCCTAGGGGTAGGACTTCATTATGTGAGTTATTAAGTCCTCTTTTTGGGGCTATCATTCTGCATATGACCCAAGGAGTTGGGCATTGTACTTATTGAGTTTGTTAACTCATTTTAGAAGAGTTCTATATTTATGATAGAGTTTTTGAGACCTCTTTCTAAGTCCTAAGCTTTATTACAGGGTCTATAATTCATCATTTTGGAGACATAATACCAATGATAGCAGTGTGATCATGTTTTGTGGAGTTCATTGTTAAGCCTTTTCCTTTCTACAAATTCTGTGTGCATCTTTTGGATGATTTGATGGGTTAACTTGCGAATGTTTCACTATTCCTTGTCTTTTTGTCTCATTCTAGCACCTATTTGCAGAAAAGTAAGTTTTCTTGCAGGTTATGATATGTGTTTATAGGTGAAATTAATCAAAGTGAGGTGTTAGTTTGTCCTCCTTTTGTTGTTTCAGTACTAGAACCTTATCATAAACTATTTATGCAACTCTTTACAGGAAGTTGTGCTTTATTTGCATTTCATATAACTATATAATCCTCTTTGTTACATGTTTGTTACATATTCATAACCAGTTTTGGTGTATCACCTCCTCTTCTTAGTTTAAACTTTATGTTTTAGGTTTAATTTCAGCAATTTCTTACCTTTTCCCTATAAGTTTTCATTGAGTTTTTAGAGATTTTCACTGAAGGATTCAATAGGAGTCGGCCTAGAACCCAGAGGTTTCATTTCATTAGCTAATCTCACAAAGTGAAATGACTCCCATGTTAAGTAAGGGTTACTGAATTCTTTTAGTTTAGTTAAGGATGCAAATCCTGAAACTTAACAATAATATTGCATTAGTTCATGTAGTATGTGATAATTATTAAAAAAAAGGGACATTACAACTAGTATGAATGCTACATGCATAAGTGTGCCATCTTGTGGAGATGAAAAAGTAGTATTCAAATAACAAATCTTTAAAATATGGGAGAAGATGAAAACTTGTAAACACATGCTTCAATGAATGGTTAAGGAAAATACAAAAGAAATTAGATCTTGATTTTGTGCATTAATAATACAAACCAATAGAAATAACATAAAATAAGAAGAGAAAAGAGAAAAAGATGAATATTCAAGACATCATGTCCCTATATATGTATAAAACCTTTGTACTTGAATTCCAATGAAAGAATGAATGAAGATACTTATGCTGATTTATAAGATAAATGGTAACAATAGTCAAAATCAATAGATGCAAATATGAAAAATTTCACAATTCATGGTTGTGTAGTGTATTAAACAACATATATCTTTAGAGAAATACAATGATCTGCCAATTAAGTACTTTCCTATCAATTATGTCGTATGGATTTAAGAGGGGAAAATATAAGCCATGACCTATCTAAGGAATATGAGGCAAGTGATTACAATATAAAAATTATAGCAGTAGTCTCTCATATTCAATACTTGTGTTTTGGGAGAGCACATCTACATCCCTCACACTTGAGAACACCAACAAGGCCTCTTATGGGTGCCCTTGTTGAGCTACTTTGAGGTTATGTGAGGACTTTATTTGTTGGTTACATAGTTTTTGGGTAAAAGCACAGATTTGTGTCACCATTTGTGATACCAAAACCTGTTTTGGTCAAATCTCATTTCTCTATCAAAACTCAATTTTTTTCAAAAACTAAAAATACCCTTTTATAGATCTCAGATTCAATATCATTATTATATAAATTTTTGAGTGTTTTGATTAATTATAATATGTTATAATCTCAAAGTATTATAAGTCAATATTTCAACATTTCAAAAGATGCTCCCTCAAAAAAGGAAAAAAAATAGTAAATCATATCAAAAAAATTTTAAAATTAAATTTATCTCTAGAGGAGAGAATCCTCTTCACGAATATGTAATTTTTTTTCAAGAAGGTATAGATTTGATAGGAAAGTTTTGACGGGAGGAAAAAATTGTTGGATTCTAATAAGGTCAAACTTGAGTACTTATAACAAAGAAAATAAACATAAAAAATAATTATTTCTTTTTTTGTGCACTAGCTATACATGTCATCTATAAGATATTTTCAAATTAGAACGAAAAAAGATGATTTACATATGTTTTTTTGACGGGAACTACAACCTATGTTTTTTACAGTTAAAAAAGAGACTTCAAAATAAAATAAAATGAATAAATTCCTACTCAAAAAAATAATAAAAATTATAGGCAGAAAATTCATCCAATTCTACACATTTCATCAGTTTACATCATCTTCATATTTTAAACACAAATACCATTTTTTTTGTCACTAATGTTGAACTATCACATTTTGATATCACGTTTCTTTATAAAAGGTGACACAGGTTTGTGCTTTTACCCTGTTTTAAAACTTAAGTTGACTTAGTAGTTTTATCAATCTTATTTGAATCTTGAATGCATATGCTACTAATGTTTGCTTGTTTACGCGTGCTCCTAATAGGTTAGGTTTTCCCATATACACTTTGGCACACCTGATGGGACCCACGTCCCTATTTTCCCTTGACAAAATTATCAAAAAACTGTAACCTGTTGTCAAAAACTACACATTGTCGTCTGCACTAGATGCAATGTCATCTGCAACTCAAGCATCTGTGCAAACCAGCATCTCTGCCATTTCTATTTGAAATCCACTTGTTCTGCCATTAAACTTGAGTTTTAGCATCTCCATCCTCTATTTTATCATCTATGTAGTGGGAAAACATTAAACTTGCTGAGAAATCCATATTGCAATCTACAATTTTTACAGTGAACTATCATTTGTGATTTTGGTTCTGTCATCTGCATTGTATTCTGAGTACTTTTTCATCTCTCAGTTTTAGCATCTATGAATTTGATATTCCATCTATGTCTAACAAGTTACCATTAAACTATTAATTGTTCACCCCTATTTTCTATTGTCTATGAGTTTGAGCGTCTGTGCTTTCTATCTTCTGTGAGTTTTAGCATCTACATAGTTCTATCGTATACGCTTGGTGTATATCATTTTCACTTTTTGGTAGATTAAATAAAATTTTAAACACTTAACTGACTAATTGATTTCTTGGTAGGGATTTCTAATAAGTGTGTATGACAAGAAAAAAACCTTGGAGGATTTAAAAACTTATAGTGATTTTAATCACTTAGGAAATTTATAGTGATTTTGATCACTTATAGGATTAGATGGTTAATGAACTTATATGGAATAAATATTTTTCTTTGGAATGCATGTTGCAAACTAATACCTAAACTCCAAACACACTCTTAAATGCTTTAAGGTGAAACATTAGATTCAATCTTGAATGCCTTAAGGGGAATTTAGACACATTTCATTGGAATGCGTGATACTCAAAACACAATCTTGAATGTCTTAAGGAATTGACATTCTTTCATTGGAATAAATGTTTAGATAGAAAACACACTCTTGAATGCCTAAGGTCAATGAAGCTTGCTATAAAATATTTGGATTTAGTGTTTAAAATGAACTCACTCAATCTTGAATGACTTAAGGGAATTGGTTTCATTTTCAACAATTTGCTTATGTTCATGATCGATTTACTTTTGTTGACAAATCCTCGCTTTTTATTATGTTGACAATGTTGGCAAGTTGAAAAGAACAATGCATGCTTAAACACAAGTGTCTTCAAGAGTAGATTACAAAACCTAAAGCTCCCTTGAGAAAGAACAAGTGTCTTTTAACCCCGAGGCCACTTACATATTCTCTCTTGCACCTTCGGGTGATCTTGAGTGCACAAGAAATAAGTGGTCTTGTTTTTTTTTTTGAGGAGGCTTGCTTGGGGATTTCATCACCCCTTGGGATGACTTCAACTCCATTTTTCTAGTAGAGTATAAGAATCAGGAGGTGAATCAAAAGTACCTATCTTGGAAGTAAAATCTTGTCACTCTTGGCTAAGCCCCAAAGAACTTTATACCTTTGGGAAGTGAAGATGAAGATCTGGGTTACTGTCTCCTCCCATCTATGTGGCATTATTTTCTTCCATCTAGAGATTTGGGCCTCACATACCTTGTGTATATCAAGGACACCCTCTAGATAATCCTTGTACATCCTAGTGGTAGTCTTATAAGGATTTTTGATGTGTTTTGCATGCCTGGTTGTTTAAACATCCAAAACCAACACCAAACATCAGAAAAGCGCAAAAATGAGTGGAATTGTGACCTAAAATTTCAATAAGTGAAATAGTGGTAAGTGGGTCCTCTTGACTCACAGTTATTTTTAGGAGTTTCTATATTTGGTCTAGCATTTGAAATTGGTTCAGTCCTCTAGTTACAATTTGTTGCAAATTTTTCGTTCTTGAAACTAGGTTTTTTTTGTTCTTTCCATGACCGACAAAGTTAAACCTAAGAAGGTGAAATTATCCAAACCATTTACATACAAGGAAAGGAAAGTTCTAGCACACGGTGATAAACAATTCTGTTACTCTATTAATGACATCTAGAAGGAAGAAGCTAAACAAGACCATTATGATAGAATCAAATACAATGTTAAACTTTGAAATTGGTCTACCTTCCCTAGAGTGAACCCAAGATTTTTTTTCCTAGTGAGAGAGGATTGAGTTAATTGCATAAGTGACCACCACACCAACCCCATTTCCCAAATCTCTAGTCTTCCATTTGCAAAATTTTCTCTAGAGAGCTTGATTATTTGAACTTGAAAACTTTGGCATAAGAACACCTTCCAAGATCACAACACTAGACCTTTTTCCATAAGAAAACACCTATCATAGTTACACTCACTCATTTGGGATCACAAGTCTATCCCCAAATAGTGAGTAATCAATTTTGTGTCCTATCTTGCCTAAAGATCACTTGACCATCTTTGATAGGAGAAAGATACTTTTATCCTATAATCACAATTTGTTTGCTATATCAAGCTCTTTTGTTTACATTTAGATTTTTGGCCCCTTTTATCACATAATTTTTAGTGGCTCTCCCTCTTTCATAATCTTCCACCTATTGGTTTGGTCACTATTGTATGGTACATACACAATCTGACATATTCACATTTAATCCCATGTCTCATTTGTTAGAATCATTAAGGAAAAAAGAGATGGAGAATCATTTTCCTCCACAAACAACCTCATTGGGGGGTACATTTCCCTCTAGTTCAAACTTTGGTATGCCTAGCTTAACATCCACACAAGAACTAGAAGATCCTTTCCGCAATACAACTTTGGGAAGTAATTCACATGATGATGAAGAAGTATACCAAGAGAAAGATCCTATTGACAACAACAATATCCTTAGTGATGTCCAAATATTCCTTGTGGATCCATACAATTTGGAAATGGTGGAAAAATCTATTAGGGAAAACAAGACTGAGATCTTCCTAAACTTGGTTAAAGATGGTGTTAATGTTCCTATGAGTTTTGATGAGAGCAACTTGTTTAGATAGATTAGGAAGGGTGGTGCTCCTGTATTGCCAACTTTAGACACAACCCACACATCTAGCAAAGGAAAAGAACCCAAAGTGACAACTAGTGTCATACCTACATCAAGTGTCTCTACACAAATGACATTCCAATTAAGTGCAGAACATATTCAACAAATCATTAGTATTATGCCCAACATTACTAATGCTAGTCTTTTGTAGTCAATCGTGATAGGTCTGACTATAGGATGCTTAAAAATTGGGCAAGTGTCTACTCAAGAGATGGAAATTCCAACAAAACCAATGTATTCCTCTTATTTTAAAATGCCAATAAGCATGGTAAAAACATATGTGCCAATTCCAATGATTGCATATAAATACATTGGCCAAAGTGGAGTACTTCCACCACCTCAAAATATATTTGGGACTCCTTACAACTTGGGAGGTGAGTTTATAAATTCCCAATAGTCACAAATGCAACCAAACCAAGATCTAGCCCAACAATTGCATGAACTTCAAAACTTGGTCTATACCATGAGCAACAAAGGGGTGAAGGATTTCTCTGGTAAGGAAATTTGCCCCTTTCCATTTGACAAATCTATTAACATGATCCTATTTCCACCAAACTTTGAGATTCCTAAGTTTGACAAATACATGGGAGAAACATGTCCTATCACACATCTCAAGGAATTCTTCATTTTTTTTCAAGAAGTAGCCTATAGTGAGGATTATCTTAAGAGGCTCTTCACATGAAGTTTTGGAGGCCCTGCACTAGAGTGGCTAATGAAATTACCCAAGGGCTCCATTACCTCTTTCAATGATTTAATAGGGAAGTTTGTAGCACAATACTCTTAGAACATTGAACATCATGCCTCATTAAGTGATTTGTGCAACACAAAACAATGAAATGGTGAAACATTTGCCAATTTTCTACACTGGTGTAGTCATCTTGCTAATCACATCCCATACAAAATTGAGGATTCCCACCTTGTGGATATATTTATCAAAAACTTGATACCAGAATTGTCTTTCCACATGAAGATGGCTAGTCCTGAAGACTTTGCTATGTTAGTCAAGAGAGACAAGAACATTGAAAATGGATTTTTAGAAAAAGGTTCCATTAAACATTATAGCTCATCATCCTCAAACAATGACACAGGCAACAATAGCAAACCCAAATTCTGGTCCAAAACTAAAGGTGTCACACATGACGGTGTCACTAATGTTAAAAGTGTACAAAACCTTCAAGGAGGGAACAACAAAAACTAGCATAATCGAAACAACAACAACTCAAACCATGACAATTAGAATCAAAACAATCAGCAATCTTGCAACCAAATGCAATTTTTTCCTTGCAAACACAACAATACCAACAATAATTACAATTGTGAGTATGATCGAAATAGGAAGTTCACTAACTTTTGTGAACCCTTGGATGCCATATTCCAAAAGCTAGTGGATCACAATTTGATGGTGTTTCCCAACATGCAACCCTTTGATGAGAATCAACCCAAATTGAAATGGTATAGGGAAAATGAATATTGCAAATACCACCGCATCAAGGAACATGACACAAACAAGTGTGTAAAACTCAAAGTCTTCATTCAAAATCTTGTTGATGATGGAGAAATTGAGGTAGAAGGAAGACCACCCTGTAAAATTGGTAAACTAAAGATATTTCAAAATCCATTTCCTGACCACAACAATGACAATAACAACAATGGAAACAACAATGCAAACAATGTAAATTGAGCTTCCACATCAAATGCATTACACTATGACTATTCTACTAAGCACATAGCAGGGTTTGACTCCTTCTGTGGTAAAATAGAAACAAATGATATATGTGGTTTTGACTCCATGTGTGGTCACATTAAAGAAGTAGACACTCATATGAACACCCTTGTCCTACAAGTAGCTAATTGTGGTGCAACCACTCAATGGGGAAGAATTACTTTGCAAGCTACCACTCCCAACCCCACTAATCCATTAGTTCCGCATGCACCTGCTATGCTATCTACCTCACAAAGACCCGCTTCTTGCTATGATGTATTGTCCTAGTTAGGAAAGACTCCTACACAAATATCCATTCTAGACCTCCCCACCACATCACCCATCCCCAAAGAGATTTTGGAGACTGCTCTTTTAGAGTCTCGTGTTCCTAAAAATATTAATGCCTCCCAATTCACTACCATGATTGGAAACTTGGCCACTAACAATACCTTGTCTTTACAGACAAAGATTTCTAAAGTCCCAATCCACACCAAAAATTTTCACTCCACATTGAAGTCCTTATACAATGACATAAGATAAAAAGAGTCCTTATAGACAATGGATCTAGTTTGAACCTTTTTTCATTGAAGATGATTCATTTCTTGGGGCTTCTAGAGGACCTCTTAGATGTTGATAAAAGGATAACAATAAAATCATATTATGAAAGAGAAAGAAAATCAAAAGGAGTTATCATGTTACCACTAAAGGTTGGGCCAGTTGTCATAAATACTGAATTCCATGTCCTAGACTTGGACTTGCCACATAAAATTTTTCTTGGTTGACCATGGATACACACACTCAAAGTGATCCCATATATATATCATCAATGCTTGAAATGTACTCACTAAGGAAGAGAGGTCATGATTCCAGGCAATCCTACACCTTTTGCCTTTTGTAAAAGATTAGAAGGTGCACCGACAATTTTTTTTCCAATTAGTGAGCTCACTAAGGTTATACCTAAACCTCTCACCATAATGGAATCATGTTCCACAACAGTGCCAGAGTTATTCTATAATGATTCCAATTCCATCAAAGGAAAAGAGAAGGTCAAAGATACTAAGGTCAATACTACAAGAAAGAAGGTTACTTTTGCTGACCTAGGAATGGGAGAGTATAAGTTAAAGTATGCCTTGTGTGTTGGAAAACTACCACTCTCCCCTCTTTCCTTTGGAAAACCTTCACAACTACCACCTCCTACCAATAAGGATACTATGCATGTTAACAAAAAAACATTTGAACATTGGAGTTCTCTTAGTGATGAACATATGGAATCTAATATCCTAGATTGGCTATATTTTGATAGAAAAGATGAACCTATGGAATTCCCCAAAGATAAATATGTTAAGGCCCCTCTCATCATTAGAAACATGTAATATCATGGTACTAGCCTTGGCCCTAAAGAAGATGGAATCAGACAACCCCTTGAGGCTAATAGCTATCCTAAAGGACATGGTTTGGGCTCCATTAGACCCAAGGTGTCCTTTGCTAAAAACTATTGTATGGTTGACCTTGATTCTAAGATTGAAGAGGAGGAATTCTTTGAAGTACCCTTCCAATACATTAAGGATGACCTAGATAACAATGTCCATGCCATTACCATAGCAAACCTTTCATCCATCAATCTAGCTCTCACCAACCCTAACATGATAGATTGGGACCTTCAAGACACACCACCAACTCTCGATATCTATAATTTTGATGAAGTAGTGATGGAACTCTTTGAACTTAAGAAACTCCATGATTATGAACATGAGATCCAATACAATGAGGAAGCCTACTTTGGTATCTAAGTCAACTCTCTCAGTTACAAAAGTGAAAATAAAAATAGAAAAATAGAAGAAACATCCTCTAGTGAAAACTCTTTTGGATGAAGAAAAAGATAAAATAAAGAATGCATCTTCTAGGGAAAACCTCCTCGAGGTGCCAAAAAAGGGAGAGGTTGACTTTCTATTTAGATATTTACTATCAGAAAAGTCATATATCTTGAATGAGGACACAATTCTAGTCAATTTGGGTACAAAAGATAATCCACAAATCACCTACATTGTAGCTACCCTAAGTCCTAAAGAACAAAAAGAAATGACTAAGTTCTTAAGAAAAGGGTAAAATCAATTTTGCATGGACATACAAAGACATGCCTAGTTTGGACATAGATTTGGTTGTGCATCACTTAATAGTAGATCCCATGAATAAACCTGTGAAGGAAACACGATGCATCCTAAGGTAGCACTTTTGGTCAAAGTAGAACTATAGAAAACGCTAGAGGCAAATTTTATCCACCCTATTGATTATCTTGAGTGGGTTTCCAACATTTTTCCCATAGGAAAAGCATCTAGGGGCATCCACGTTTGTTCATATTTTTGAGATTTAAATCTTGCATGTACTAAGGATCATTTTCCACTTTCTAACATAGACATCATAGTGGATTTGACTACTAGACATGAGATGTTGCCTTTAATGGATGGTTTATTTCATTACAACCAAATCAAAATTTTAGAAGAAGATCAACACAAAATGACATTACCACCCTATGGGGGACCTATTTTTTACCAAGTCATGCCTTTCGGCTTGAAGAATGCCAGTGTCACTTATCAACATGCAATGACTATAATATTCCATGACCTTCTACATGTCATAATGGATGACTATGTTGATGACATCCTAGGAAAATCAAAGACATGTGATTCCCACATTGATGTGCTTGCCACCATTTTTGAAAGGTTGGAGAAATATAAAGTGTGCCTAAATCCAAAGAAATGTGTTTTTGGGGTCAAATCAAGCAAGTTGTTAGGCTATATTGTGTCAAGAAGAGGTATTGAGTTAGATCCTACCAAAGCAAAAGCCATCATGGAAATGCCTCCACCTACCACATTGAAACAACTCCATAGTTTTTAGGGAAAGTTAAAGACTATCAGATGATTTGTGTCTCAATTGGTAGATAAGGTTCATCCACTTCAACATTTGTTTTTCAAAGACACTAAGTTTTAGTGGGATTGCCTATGTTAGAAAACATTTAAACAAATTAAGGTATACTTGGTTAATCCTCCAGTTCTAATCCCTCCAATTACAAGATGACCATTGATTCTATACATTTTAGCCACTTTAGTTGCCTTAGGTGCCCTTTTGGCACAACTAGATGACAATGGTAATGAGAAAGATATATACTATCTTAGTCGATCATTAGTTGGCTATGAGTTGAATTACACTGCTATTGAGTGAGCTTTTTTGGCAGTAGTCTTTTGCACACAGAAACTACACCATTATATGCTTAATCACACTACACATCTCATTGCCAAGGTAGATCCACTCAAATATTTTCTATCAAAAGCCTCCCTCGCTGATCGAGCTACAAAATGGGTCTTGATTTTAAGTGAATTTGACATTGTTTATAGGGATCACAAGGCCATTAAGGGACAAGTAATTTCATACTAGCTTGTTGAAGCTCCTCTTCAAGGAGACCATCCCATTATAGTAGGCTTTTTAGATGTCACAATTATGACTGTTACCCCTAGTACACAATGGAAGTTATTTTTTGATGGTTCCTTCACATAAAAGGGATCAGGGGTAGGATTTTTTTTGTTACACCGCAAGGAGACCTCATTCCTAAGTCCTATAAAATTTCATTCCCTTGCACAAACAATATAGCTGAGTATGCAGGATTAGTCATAGGGCTGCATCAAGCTATCCGATGGAATATCAAAAGCCTTTTTGTTTTTGAAGAATCACAATTGGTCAGTAAACAAGTTACAGATGAATACCACAAAAAGGATGAAAAGTTGTTGCCATATTGCCAAATAGTTGAAGATCTTAAACAACACTTCATAGAGATAGTCTTTTACTAGATACCAAGGGCTAATAAAAAAGAAGAAGATGCTATGGCTACCATTTCTTCCATGATTTCCATGCTTGAATATAGTCCTAAATGTGAGTTTCTTGTTGAGAATCTTTTTATTCCTGCTTACGAGCAGACTAATTCAGAGTTGGTGTGTGAGATTGTTCATTTTGAGTCTCCATGGTACACCAATATTTTTGCCTATCTATCTCACAAAACCATTGCCATAGCCCTTTCCCCAAATCAAAGTAAAACCTTCATTTGTCACACTGCTTGCTATACTATCCTAGGTGATACACTTTTCTGAAAACACTTCAATGGAACCCTCCTCCAATGTCTCAGTTTAGATGAAGCACATTAGAAGAGGTCCACCAAGGGAATTGTGGTGCCCATTCCAGTGGCCTTATGTTAGCAAAAAGGCTCCTTAGAATGGGTTACTATTGGCCTACTATGGAAGCAAATGCCTATCATTTTTTGAAGAGATGTGTCCCTTGTCAATAGCATGGAAATTTGACACATGCTCCCACCCAAGACCTCCAACCCACATCACCCAATGGCCCTTTTCCCACTGGGGATTGGATCTTGTCGGTCAAGTATACCCAAATTTTGCAAATGGCCACAAGTATATTATTGCCACCATTGATTACTTCACAAAGTGGGTCGAGGCTATCCCATTAACCTACACCATTGGAAAATAGGTTTTGAAGTTCATCTTGATCTACATTATCTATCATTTTGGTATACTGCAAGACATCATGACTGAGAATGGAATGCCTTTCAAAAATCAAGAAGTTGCCACATTATGCAAGAAATTTAGAATCACCCAACATTTTTCCACCAAATACTACCCCCAAGGCAATGGCCAAGCTGAAGCTACTAATAAAACCATTTTGAAAATCCTAAAGAAAATCATTGATGCAACTGGTCGTGACTGGCACCTCTAGATTGCTCCTAACCTTTGGGCCAACCATACTCCATCCGTACCCCCATAGGAGCCACTCCATTTTCTCTTGTTTATGGTTTTGAAGTTGTCTTACCCATCAAAATTGAGCTCCCTTCCCTTAGAATCTCTCTCAAGAATCTGATATTTGAAGAAGAATGTCAAGTTGCTCACTTTGAAGAGCTACAACTCCTCAATGAGAGATGCCTCAATGCCCTAAACCACTTTTGCATGTATTAAAATTGCCTTCAGCTTTAGTTTTACAAAAAAGACAAGCCACAGGAATTTGAAGTGGGTGACTTAGTTTCACAGCATAACATGAAGAACCTCTAGAACCATGAGAAGAATGGAAGATTTGAACCTAATTGGCTTGGTCCATTTATCATTACAACCAAATATGGTTCTGGGGCATATTAGATTGCCACTTTAGAGGGAGATCCTCTCCCTAAGCCTATAAATATCCAAAATCTCAAGCAATTCTATGCTTGAGTCTTGTAATTCCTGTACAATGTTGTTATAGTCCCACAAAAATACAAAAAAATAAAAAAAATAAGAAAACTCCAAAAACAAAAATTCATAAAATGTTCCTAAAGAAAAGGCTAAAAAGAGAAAAAAGTCTGGTCTCACTTCACCGCATTCAACCATTTCATCTCCTTTTTCTGCAAAAGTCCTACTTGACTTGCGCTTCTTTATGCATCCAATAAAAAGACCACTTGTCTATGAGGTTTCACTTTACTACCCTCTCTTTTTTTCAAAGACCTCTAGTCTGTGAGGCATTTTGCTATTGAGTTATTGTCCCAATCCCATTACACTAAGCTTTTTCCCAAAATAGTGACTACAATAGAACTTAAACAAAATCACCTTTGGGACTTAACAATTTGAGAAACTTGTTATTTTTGTAGCCCTTTCCAACACACAATTTGTGATAACTGATGTCAAATAACAAAAAATTTCATAGCATGAATCCTTCCTATGGTAGTATGACATTCACCTCTAGGCCTTAAGGTTCTTTGCAGGAATTGTGGACTGAATGACTACTTGGTCATGTGGTCCCTTTTCAGTTGATTTCATTTTGTGTGTTAGTGGAAGCCTTTTATGGTGTGCCTTGATCTTCCATATTTTGGTGGCAACTAAATTGCTCTCATTAACTACACATGTTATTTGTGGTATGATCTATTTTTGGATGCTTTAGTACATATGTGTTAGTTTCAAGTTATGTTTATGCATTGAACAATGGGGCCAATAGGTTAGTACACTTTCCACCAAAGATCCCTAAAAACACTTTGGGTGTACCTAGACCTCTCTAGGGCGTATATGACATTTGTTCCATCATGACCATGCAAACTAAACCTATTGTTCTAAAGTCTCTATGGTATTATGTGACTAGTCCATGCAAAGGAGCCTTGTCATTTATGCTTCTATAGCATATAATGCATAAACTCTTTTGCAAAATCAAACTAAGGTGTGCTCTTCCATATAAACACAATTGAATCCCTTAGTAATCATGTAGTTAGGATTCATGTAGTATAGGGCTTCATTGTACCCTGCTTGAGACAAGGGTCATGTTTATTGCCCCCCTCCTATGCTATGCTACTTGGTTCCTATGAGTGAGGAGGTTTTACACATGTCCATTCATTAGGTTTAATCATTTCACTTTGCATTCATTAGTGTTTTTTTTGTTACTGACATTTTAGGATACATTCATTGTCATATTCATTAGGCATTTTATTCATTCTTAGATTTCATCATTAGTTCATTACATTAATTCATTCAATGTATCCATTATAATCATCATATCTAGTGGCATATACATCAAAAAACATCTCATAAAGCATATAGTACATCCATACATGTAAAACAACATAATGCATACATTTCATATTTGCCATCAAACCTACATCATTCACATATTAGGCATTATATATAAATCATAAGCAACATAGCATCACACACATCCTGCATCACAATGTCAGTATCCACATCATAGATATCACATGCATGAAAAAATCACCCATATACACATAGGCCCATCAAATCATCTCATATATATATATATCAAAAGAATAAATGTTTGTGTATAGTTCGTATACAAAAGAATCATGTAGTATCATCATGTACAAATGCAGCATCAAAAATTTGCTACATCAACACCTCTCTATCAAAATTGCTCACTATACAAAATCAAGCTGCTAGCTACAAGGGCCCTGCCCCTCCTGTATCCCTACCTCATGAAGGCTGAAGCTGTCCAACTAACTACTCTAACCTGTCTTGGCCCCCTGTGGTCCATGAGCTAGAGGCCTCCCAAAAATTTGGTTACGGCTGATTGGTAGGCATGGCATCATGATATAAAGACCTATAATAGGTTGCCTCTTGTACTACTCGTGTCTCCACTCAGCAAGTTGCCATTGCCTCTTGTGTCACATCCATGGCTGCCCTAGGTTGTACTACCTATCTAGCTACATCTCGCTATCGATGGTACTCATCAATCTATGCTTGGTGTGTCTCTTTCTCTACTCGTAGCATGACCACCACTCATCCCAGGGTCTTTATCTATGCTAGCTCATTGATTCCTCCTACATCCCAAAATTGTTGAACTTGCTAGCATCTATCCTCACTTGCAAGGCTATCAAATCCTCTTAGGCACTATTCACCCTAGTTCATTGTGAATAAACCTCTATATGGAGACTATCCCACTCCACCCTAATCATATCTACATCATTGGAACCTAGTAGTCCTTGCACCTATGGCCCTAGTGGCCCCTATACCTATGACCCTGGTGGCCCCTATATCTTTGGTCCCTATGGTGGCCCTGTTGTTACTAGTACTCTCCTTAGGTAGGCTTTGCACCTGTGTGGGCCCTATTGTGCCCCCTATATTGGCGATGGAACCACTACTGCCTATCCTCCATCCCCTACTCTATTCCCCCTCCCCCCATGCCTACTCTATTGGAGGTGGTGCTCCAAGCACTGTCAATCACACTAGATAGTGCACTATCCACCATTGTGTATAAGCTAACATCATCCTTGCATCCCCTCAATCTTGGCCATGTACCAAAGGCACTAGCTACATTGATTGCCAAGATATCCTCACCAATCACAGGTTGGTCCCATGACCCTATAACTTGCCATACTCTTGGGATACCATAGGGTATACAAACCTATCCTAGACTACATCCTGTATCCTCCCAAACTACCTCTACACCCTAGAGGGAATATACCTCATGATGATATGCATGGTTTGCCCAATGAGCTAGTGATCTATCTATCTGTATGGGAGATATCTCTGATCCTTAGTATCATCCTCTCCCTTGCCTATTAGGACATTGCCCCATCACTCCATGCCATCATAAGGTGTCCACTCAAACATGATGATCTCATCCAAGCATCTTTTCTAGAAACCATCTGACTCTGTAGAAGCATACTAGATCAATGGCCAATACTAGCATGCAAATTACTCACTTAGCTTCCTAGTCTCTCATTGGGTAATCGATCATATGACACCTATGTGCTTCCATGACGACACCATGAGCAGTGTCAACCCTAGCCCCATGGTCCACTATGCTCTGTATGCACACATATGAAGGTGCTAAGCACTCGTGTCCATCTAATAGGGAATCCATGCCCATCATGGTCTAGTAACATCCTCTAGATGAGTGACGTGAGTTACATGGCCATCTATGGTAGTCTCTGCTCTAGTGCCTCTCTCCATGTGAGCTAAGACCTCTATATTGATAGCCTCTTCCATCACCACCCAAAGCACTCTCTCAAATAGTGATCCAAACCCTCTAACATGTACTCAGGATACATCCCATAGATAAGCACCCATAAAATTTGCCACACATTGAGCAAGGTGATGGTCATCTCTTCGGCAGGCACATGGAAACTCTATGTCAAAGTGTGTCACTGCTCAATCAACATTGACAACTATGCTAAATGTGCTCATAGATCCAACCACTTGTACACATGCTCTAGCCTACACAATATTACATGTCCCCACTCTACCTCTATCAGTCTCTCCTCTAGCACCATGGTTGGTGGATAGTGCTCCTAGAACTAGAATACCACCATCTCCATCTGTAGCATAGACATACATATGGTCAGTTTCCTTTCTCTTATGCCACCCACAATATGGGGCATCCTCCCTTGCTCTTTGCCAATTTTTCCCAATTTGTAAAGACACAAATCCACATAGATGTTGATCTATGTAAATGATAGTCTACAGAGACACCATTTTGGCATCTCTGGTGGCTGTGCAGATGCCAGTTTCCTATCAATGACTACCAGATTATTGTCTCTGGAGACAATGACATAGAGATCATCATCTCCACTCCATCTTTCCCCCTTTTGTCATCTACATAAACGAAAAGATGTATCCTATTGTCTCCATAGACCTCTTAGTCCCTATTTTGTCATTTGCACAAATGATAGGGCAAAGACTATTATCTTCACCCTAACTGAGTTTTTAACCTCATTAATGCACCATAAATGGAAACTAACCTACAAAATCAAAAACTTGACAAGGCCGATTAGTTGACTCACTAGTGGGCCCATCTCCACTAGTCTCTAGTGCTCTTGGATGCACTTTCCAATCTACAATCTATCGATAGGGTCCATCCTTCACTTTGGTTCTCTACTCTCTAGGTGTGCAAATGCCCCCTCCTTGAGCCTATGGGAGGTTTATATAGGCCCTCACAGGCCCCTTTTTTAGCTTTTGTCTTTTCCAAGCCATGTCAATCCCTTGTTTACCCCCAAGCCATGCAATGTCTTCATTTATTCCCTTTTCTTCCCATTTCTTTTCTTTTAAAAACCTTTTTGCGAAAATTGCCCAAAATTTATTTTTTGCACTATTTTCGCAAGGGGCACCCTCTTACTCTTTCATTACTTCGACACCACTCTAAGACTTCTATCCTTTTTGGAGCAACTTATATTTTCTTTTCTTTGATATAATGTCATCTCAACATTACATCAAAGAGGGGCAAAATGTAGACACTTAAAATTGTCCTAAACACTATATTAATTCATTTAATATTTCCTTTGACATTATAGTTAATTATTTACTAATAAATAATATTTTTCATATTCTTCTAATTATTTAATTAAATAGGTTCACTTTCCTAATGTATTTAAATTTAATTTAAATACATCCCCCCCAATGGTATTAAATTTATTTAACATAGTGCTCCATATATCCCCTTTTAAATAAATCTTATTTATTTAATTTCCTCCATTTCATTAAATTCTCTAAACCTATGATTAAATTTAATCTTATTTAATTTAGTCTTAAACCTATCCAAAAACTTAGTCTATACCCATCACTTTCATCCTTCTAAGCCTACCCACTACTTAATCCCACTTATTTATCCTAAACACCTTGCTAAACCCCTTTTAGTTTCTAAGTGTGTGCTCACACATGTGTGAGGAACCCTTCACACTTATCACACCTCTCACACCTTCCACAATTCTTACACCTTTGTCCCCCACTCCTTCCTTCAAGTTTGCTCACACATGTGTGAGCAAACTTTGAATGTTGACCTTTGCATGACTTGTCTCCATGTCTCCCTTGTGGCACCTATGTGGATACCACATAGATGTCATCTCCCCAAGGCCTCTCTCAAGCCTATAAATAGAGCCATTGTCTCAAGTATTTTTCATCTCCCCCATTTGCATTGTTATCATGCTAGTGTGATTCTAGAGCTTTTTAGAGATTTGTATGCTTAGAACTAACCCTTGGTAGTTGTTTGCATTACTTAGATTTCTGGCTTACATTTAGCTTTTGTGGTAGTATGATGTTATAGGTTTCTTTCTTGCATTACATTTTCATCTCATTCCTAGAATCTTTTGAAGATTGGCTCACTCATAGCCATTTCTTGAAGGTTTCTCCACTCATTTAGTCTTAGGATCATATCATTTTGCATATCATTTTATAATTCAAGGGATTCAATAGTTATGTTTTGGGAGAGAACATCTACACCCCTCACACTTGAGCACACCAATAAGGCCTTTTCTATGTGCCCTTGTTGAGTTGCTTTGAGGTTATGTGAGGACTTTACTTATTGAGTGCATAGTTTTTTTAAAACTCAAGTAGACATAGTGGTTTTATCAATCTTATTTGAATCTTGAATGCATATGCTACTAATTTTTTCTTGTTTACGCATGCTCCTGATAGGTTAGGTTTTCCCATTTGCAATCTGCAAATCCTTTCAATTTACTTCTTGATTTGCAATTACTAGTTGATTTATCATATCCAACTAATTATCTATAAGCTTGTTTACTTCAAATGATCTCTCTTCAAGTCTAATAGCTATTTATCTTATGTCTTCTTTATCCATGGTTTTATCTTCCATTGATTTCTTCTTTTGTTTCATTACTTCACATAGTGTAACTAGTTGAATTTCTTATTCTGTCTTGAAATATTTTGCTTCTTTGGTTAGGGCACTATTCTTCTCCAATAATTTTATCAATGCCTAATCATTATTACCAGTATTTCTACTGTTACACGGTCCTTCTATGTCAACTTCTTTGTATTGTGTAATTTTGTTGAATAGCTATCTATTTCATTCTTTTTAAGGTTTTCTTTAACTCTTCTTTTGTTGCTTCTAATTGTTGTAACATGATCTAGATTTCAATGATCTAGTTCTTAGTGATTTTTCCCATCTTATACACTTTGATCCCCATGATCTTGTCATCTTGAGCTATTAGGATTCCTAATAAGAGAATTGAGCTTTAATACCAACTTTTTTATCTTCAAAATGAAATTAATGAATTCACTCCTAATTCATATCATATAATAGATCTACCATTAAAACTATAGTACTAAAACATAAATAAAATACATCACATTCATCAAAGATTTCAACACATAACACAATGATTTGGTAACCCAGAAATACTTCAATGTGAAGGTAAAACTAGGGTGGGGATGAAACCCACAAATCTTTATTTTTGCAACAATAAAGCTAACCTATTAGGATTATAATTTTTTATCGTAAGATATGATCTACCCTACGAGAGGTCTACCTTGTTAAAAGCTTTAGAGACTATTAGATATCACCTTGTTAAAGGATTTTACACTCACATGAAGTAAGGACTCTCTTAGGAGGCATAATAGGTTTGCTAAAACCACCATGTTAAGAGATTTACCCTGACCCAATTAATAGTAATTGATTCAATATCTAACCCTCAATTTTCTCTATAAGCTGGTCTTAGGTCTCCTCTTTTCCATATCTTTGATGTGATCTTATTTCAAACTTAGTCTTCTCTTCTTCACATGCACATACACCCTGTCATTCCTTCCTTCATAATCACATATAAATCCAAGGGTTAGAATCCTCCTTAAATAGATGTTCTATGAAGGTTCTAGATCATGATCGACAATTTACAATTCATCATCTTGTGTTGTTTCTATCTAATTTTCTAATTGGTTTAATTACATGCCTTGGGATCATTACCTTCTAAAATTATGTGGATCACCTTCTTACCTAGCTCTAAAAATATTAAATGTCATATAAAGTTGGCCAAAAATGTTTGCATATGTGTTTGTGTCATTACAAACTGATATCTCAAAATTAAACTGCTCAACACTTGAATTCTCTAATGCTCAGTCATGTAAAATTCTTAATGCTATCACTTAGCTTCTATATGTCTTCTTCCTTGGAAATTATTAACTTTTCAATGTGCTTGGTTCCAACTATATTTCTTGGCATGTACATGTGCTCGCTCTCAACTAAATACTTGGCAATCATTATCTTGCTCAACATAAGCTCTATATGCTTGGCCTTTACTAGATAAATCAGTCATAGTGATGACTATGCAATCTTTCCTAATAAATGACTAAGTGTTTGAACACTAATAGAAAACAAAGTCTTAGATATCAACACACACACACACACACATATATATAATTTTTTATTTTTACTTTTTTCTAAATTTGAGTATTCTATTCTAGCATTAGAATAATAGTTGTAAATATATATTTTATTTTCATTTCCATTACATAACTAATTGGCATCCATTTTCATTGTATACTTGTTGCATCATAATTCATTGTTAAAATCTAGCCTTACACCCATACTTGCTTAATAATTCATTCATATATATTTTCCATTTTTGCATTTTAAAATGCCATCTATATATAAATTTATGATGTTGCATTCATAGTCCAATAGATATAGCCATAATATTGCATTAGTTCTAGTCTCCCTCACAATAGGTGTATCATAGTCATGCTCTAGGCCATGCTTAGGAATAATGTATTCAACCTAAGGACTATTTTTCTCACTATGAGGTGCATTTAATCTTGTCAACCTAGGGATGTATACTTGAAATGGTCAGCACAGTATGTGCACTAGGTCTCTTAATGAGTCACTAAGCTTATGTTGTAGGAAAGTAAAATGCAAGGAAAATAACTTACACTATTGCTATTGGAAACTAACACACTTAACTCCATGAATACTGGAAATATAATGAAGGCTAACAAATATTCCAACTTAGTTCATCCACTATAGCTATTCTCACATATACTATAGGAAAATTCATGAAGTGTGATGCTATAGGAAGGGACTTACAACTTCTACTTACAATACTAAAAATACTTGGAAATAAATCTATACTATCGTAATCTAATCCACCTTCTAAGTGGGCCTCCTTGGTTGGATTCAACTAAACTACTAACACAAGATTGAAGCCAAAAACTATTTCATTACATTTAAAAAATTTATTACATGAGAACAACACATAGAACTATAAAAACACAACTCATTGTAAATGTTAATAGTCTATTGTCATAAATTATTTTCTTCTAACATAACTAATGCACTTGGTGTGATTCCTATATATAGGAGAGTGACACTTATTCTAAAATAGAAAAGTAAACAACCTAGCTATGAATCCATAGGAGAGAAACAGTGAAAATATCAACTCAAGGCAAGAAGAAGAGATAACGGCTTAAGGCGGGTATAATAAAGTCTAAACATCTACTTGTTATAGGAATATATGAAGAAAATGCAGTAAGTCTTCATAGCTCCACCATACTCACTGTCATGTCCTTTGGAACCATTATGACTTTCCTCCACCATGGTTATACCTCAACATTCTTTTCTCCTTGAATGCCATTGGCACTCATCTTTGAATTCTTCCAATCATCTCTTAGCTTCATTGCTAATAGGTTTGTTATAATGCATAGATAATAGTAAATAAGTATTTTCAAATTAAATTCAAATATAAGAATACACATTTTGATAATTACATGAAATACTGCATCATGTATATGATATTGGCAAAAGATGACATACTATCTACACATAGCTTAATCATTGGTTTAGGTAACATAGATCCACAAATATCTTGATGAAAATGAAATAGAGTATTAACAAAGTGTTCAAAAACTATCATGAAATAGAGGCAATAATTAGCCTCATCATCTACCCCATGGTAAACTGATGCTTATCCTCAAACATGGCATTTCCTAGTTAGTGACCTAAATTCCCCCACTTCTTCCCTTCCTTTCTCGGTACTCTTGAAGGTGTAATAGAATCCTCATGTTCTTTCCCAAACCTCCATTCTATTGTTCTCCTCTAGCTTGTCAAGTCTGTTAGCATTAATGTCATATAAAGGCCACATGATTATTGGAGGTTGCATAGTAAGTGGGCACCATAATTCGGGCCCAACCTATTTTTCTAGCTCTAGATACTTTGGAGATCGATGAAGGGTAGCTTCCAAGTTGATGGGACTATGTGGCTCTGACCTTTTAAGTGACTCAGGTAATCTAGCCCATCTACTTCTAGCACCAGCCATAGCTCTCTAGAAAGAAATGTAGTGAAAGTTCTCATAATTAGCAGAGGCCTTGGCTTTGGCAATGAAAATCCTATCCCTTACTCCCTTGTTCTTATCCCCATAAGTTAACCTGAACTAGTCGCAAAGAACTTCTTCTAGTTTTCTATTTTTAGCTATCAATGGCAGAGGTTTTTTCCTTTCCTCATCTTTGTAATTATTCAGTCACCTATCATAGTTTGATTTATTAGACATCCAAGACATCAAGGCTCTTAAATCTATATCCCCTATATAAAGTAAAGGGTTCCATTGGGTTTCTAAATGGATAACAAAATTATGCACATATAATTCACAAACCAAATTCTACTGCTAGGATAGTAGAGTCTGATATAGGCCATAAAATTCTTGGGTTGACTTAAAATTTGCATTTATATTCTTAAGGGTTAGCATGAGTTGGAATAAGAGAAATTGTTCTTTTAAATAGAGAGTATAAATTTATTGTGGTAGTCTGTAGGCAAGTTCTTGATCAGCCAACTTGAGGGCATGATGCATCCTTTATTTTTGATTTGTCAACTGCTCATTTAAATCTATAATTTTTGCATTTAGAGACACTATATCTTTCTTCATTTTTTCCCTCTCCTCTTCCCATAAGGCCTTAGTGAACATATGTTGTCCAAACAACTGAAAAAGGAGTTTCTGGAGGGTAATGGAACCGTTGTCTTCCTCATGGTTTCTTTTTTTCTTTCTCTATTCCCTCCATAATTGTTCTACAACATCAATAAACCATGTTGATTTATAGGGAACTAGAGTATTGTTTGGATCAACTTGCTTAGGAACTATTTCATCCCCACAACTTAAAGTACATGGTTGGTCTGTTGGGGTATCATTTGGATTTTCATTAATTTCAACCCTACATTCCTCATTAAGGTTTTTAGGAATATTTTTAGTTTTAGGGTGAGGAGAAGAGTAGTTAGGAAAAATCTATATAGGGGATTCTTTAGTAGATGGCTTGGATGAGGGGGATTCTTTGGAAAAATTTCCTCTCATTCTAGGATTTCTTCTTACAAGGGTTTCTTCTAATATCATAGCCTTCAACCTACCTCTTTCTTTTGGTGTCTCTATTGCAAGAGTAATTATTGTAGGACCCTACTTAGTTCTCTTTTGCCTCACAACTATAGAGTTTGACTCTTCTTTTACTGGAATAGAGATTTCTTTACATTTTCTCTTTGTTTGGCTAGAGGTAGGTTTCTAAGTTTCTTGAATAGGTGAAGACACAGTCTCTTACACATTTTCTTTTATGTTTTCTTGTACATTGCTTTGCACATTTTTGGCTTTAGCCTCTTGGGTATTTTGTTCAGTAGGTTCATTAGTGGGAACTACATTCTCCTCTCTAGGTTGTTCATGCAAGGCAGCCTAGGGTTGTAAAGTTTTGGCTTGGACAAATTTTTCCCATGATAGGGGAGAAACATCCCTAAGTGACCTTTCTATAAGTGATTTAATTAGGGCATGATGGGTGATGGAATTGTCTTTTCCTTTTTGAGTTTCTTCCACAATAATACATAGCATATTGCACACAAAATTGGGAACATTAACTAGATGATTATGAGTTATACAACTCAGAAATTTAAAATGATGTGCATGTAAATGTGAAAATCTACCTTCGCATGTGAGGTAAATGATAATGTGCATGACTAGTTCATTGTATGGTAGCAGAAGAGACATTCTCTTACATCCTTGCCTGGTAATTTCCATCTGAGGATTGGTTGGTATGAAAAATTGAGCTGTGGCTGACGTTGCATCATGAGTGTTGGGATAATGTTCTCCTATCATTGGTAACCCTATAACTTCTGCTATACATTCCTCTATAACAACCACTATTAAGCTCCATATAGAAGCTTCCCCTTCATCAAATGTCCTTGTGAATTCTATGGCTGCTTCTTCATCATATGTAATCAAACTTAAAAAGTACCCTAACCATCTGCATGCATTAAACCTCCTCATAGCTTCTACATCTAAGAGAAAAATGGTATACTCTACTAGTTCTCTCTTGTACAATTGTCCACCCATTCTTCTTTAACACTTCACTATCTACATTGCTTTACTATTTCCCCCTTACAAATTTAGGCTTCAATTGTTGTTTTACAGACCATTTCACATTTTATTTGATAGATAATTAATGCCATAATGATTCATTATGAGAAATAATATGGCTTTAATGAGAGTAAATCATGCAAGTGTGTGAAAATTATCCGAAAATGAGGTTCAAATCACTTAAAATTTAAACACACGTCACATCACAGCTTGACAATAAAATCATTCAAAAATAGGGGGTACAACACCTAGCCACTTGTGCACTTAAGGAAATATGAAGATTTGGAAAAATATTTATGAATAAATGTAGTCATTGGGTTGTAGTGACCTTCCCTACCCCCTATGAAATAAGGACAAGTATCCACACTTGTCAAACTTTGTACGGGGTAGAAAACTAAGACAACACCGCCATAATCTAAAGACTGCAGTATTAAATATAATTGATGAAATCTATGGACTATAACTGAATTATAATTTGAAAACCTTATACCTATTAATTTATTTTCACACATACCAAAAGGTGGAAAAAGTGATATTAGTAGTGGCAGCATCTGTCAACATTTTATGGGGTCTATTGAAGGCCTGCAAAATTGATGACATGGAAAGTGGGTGGATGGAAGATAAAGAAATGAGATGAGGTGGATGGGTGGAAGATAAAGAAATGAGATGGAATGAGAAATTTAATGGAGAAGTTTAGAATTTTATGTGGGCATAATGTTTTTATTATGAGCATGCACAAACAAATTAATGTTGAAAAGTGGCTAGCAGAAGGTTGACACCTTGGGCTGCAGGAAGAGTTACCTTGTTTGTATTTGAATTTGGCCTCTAGAACTACTGTAGGAAGTACTCTTTTATTCAGGGCCATTTATATAATTTGATTATGTGACCATTGACTAATAATTTGAAAAGTACTAGATCAATGGTAGTTAATTATATAGCTCCATTATTAAAGACATGACTGATTTCATATGGACCTAGCCATCTCATATGTAGCTTGCCTGGCATGTCTTTAAATCTGGAATCATATAGTAGTGCCCAGTCACTAACTTGAAATTGATTACTAATAATATGATAGTCATGCCATTATTTCCTTTATTTCAATATAAGTTCAGTGCATTCCAAAGCATCTTTGCACATTTCATCTAGAAAGTTAAGATGTAGAAGACATTCTCTTTGTGCTATAGGAATTTCAATTTCTAGCTCCAGTGTAGTTCTCAAAGTTTTATGTTCAAATTCAATTGGGAGCATTGCTACCTTTCCATATAGGAGCTCAAATGTTGTGAATCTTGTAGTAGTCTTCCATGTTGTTCTGTAAGCCCAAATAGGTTCTTGTAATCTACTAGTCCAATCCCTATGATTTGGATGAACCATTTTTGTTAGGATGTTCTCCAGCTCATAGTTTGTGACCTCTACTTGTCCATTAGCTTGAGGGTGATAAGGACTAGATTTTTGATGCCTAATGTTATACTATTTCATCAACTCTGAAATTAGATTGGAGATAAATTGTGCACCTTGGTCAATGACTAGCTCTTTGCGTACACCATAGTGGGTAAAAATGTCTTCATACAAAAATTTTGCAACTTTTTCATCATGAGCATGCTTCATGGCTTTGACTTCAACCCATTTTGTCAAGTAATTAGTGCACACAAGAATATAGGATTTCCCATTAAATGGAGGATCAATTGGACCAATGAATTCCATGCCCCATTTGTCAAATGGTATTAATGCCATCTAAGGGTTAAGAGGCATTTCATCTATTCTTGTTGGTTGGCCCATCCTTTTACACTTACAACACTTCCATGTATAGTTGGCTGCATCTTTATGAAGTGTAGGCCAATAATAACCAGTTGTCAAGATTTTTAAGGCTATTATTTTTGCTGCAAACTGTCCTCTGCCTGGTTCATTATGACATGCATGTAGAATATCATATGTCTCATTCTCTCTCACACATCTTTTCATAACTTGATCAAGTCTAGTGTAAAATAAGAGATTATCTATCAAGGAGAAATATAAATATTTCTCTACAAGAAGCTTCATTTTCTTGTAACAAAAATGTTATGGTATTTTATTAACTATAATGTAATTAAAAATGTCTACATACCATGGATTTTGAACAGCAATATGCTCATTTGGAAATGCATCATCTACCAAAGTAGTGTCATTATTATCATGATGGATTCTTGATTAATAATCATCTACAACATTGGCTTTTCCTAGCCTATCAACAATAGTTATATCAAATTCATGCAAAAATGGTAACCATGTTGCTAATCTGCCAGTTATAGTAGGTTTATTCATGAGATATTTAATTATTGCATGACCAGTATGAACAAATATGGAATATCCAGTTATATAATGTTGAAATTTGTTGAGGGCATAAACTACTGCTAGCAATTCTTTTTCTGTCACTATGTAGTTTAATTATGGTCCATGAAGGTTCTTGCTGATATAATAGATTACATTTTCAAGATTTTGGGATTTCTATGCTAGAATGCTAGAACTGCACCTATGGCATAATCAAAGGCATATATATATATATATATATATATATATATATATATGAAAAGGTAAATTCCAATCAGGGCCTTGTAAAACTGGGGCTGTAGTTAGAAGTTTCTTAAGCTATAGGAAGGTTTCATTACATTAGGATGTCCAACTAAATTTATCTTCTTTTGTGAGTAACTTATACAAGGGAATAATTGTTTTGCTGAAATCTCTTATAAAACATCTGTAATATCCAACATGACTTAGAAAAGATCTTACATCCTTTGATTTTGTAGGTATGGGAAATGTTTGAATTACCTCTATCTTAGCTGGATCCACTTGTATTCCTCCAGCTGATATGAAGTGACCAAGTACCACACCTTCCTGCATGAGCATGAAATACTTTTCACTATTAAGTGCCAAATTATGTTCTTGACACCTTACCAAAACCTTTTCAAGATTCATCATTGCTTCCTCAAAAATGACTCCAAATGGTGTGAAATTATCCATATATATTTCCATACAATCATGTGATATATCAGCAAAGATGCTAATAATAGCTTGTTGGAACATTGCAGAAGCATTACATAGACCAAATGGTAAAATAGAGTATACAAAACTACTCCATGGGAATGTAAATATGGTTTTGTCTTGAACTTTAGGAGCAATACTGATTTGGTTATAACCATTATACCCATCTAGAAAAGAAAAATACTTCTTTCTAGCTAGAGTCTCCAGAACTTGGTCTATAAATGGTAACGAGAAGTGATCCTTTTTGGTGGCCTTGTTCAATTCTCTATAATCTACACAAATTCTCCATTTTCTTCCCTTTTTAGGCACTATGACCAAGGGTGACACCCATCTACTATTAGATATAGGATAAATAAAACCAACATCAAGCAATTTTTGCAATTTAGTTTTAACTATCTCTCTAAGGCTTGGATTTATCCTTCTCTGGGGTTGATGGAGTGGTAGAAAATCTTCATTGATGTATATCCTATGGGTGCACAATGTAGGACTCAACTCTTTCATATCACTATAGTCCCATGCAAAGGCCTTTTCATGCCTTTGAAGAAACTCTTTTAATTGTTCCATTTGTGTGGGTGTTAATTTGGGATTAACATGGAGATAATGACCTTTAGCCAATTCAATAGTAGTGGTGGACTCTATCATAGTAGCTTCAAAGATTGGACTTGCTTCTAATTCACAAGGTAAGACTTGATGTAGAATGTTAGGTTCTTTGAGCAAAGTACAATTCTTATCAAATTCTTCATATGTGATTAATTCCAACATAGAACTTTTAGATACATCTTTTTCTACCACACAACTATTAGTAAGGATACTCTGAAGTACTAAATCTTCCTCTTCAAGCTTTAGAAAGGATTTTCTATGAAACATCATGAGCTATACTATAGAATTAAGTCTTCTTCTTCATCCCCTAAATCTAGCCAAACAGATGTGATCAAATCTGGTAATGGTTGGGCTAGAGGATATAAATCAAATTTCTTTGTTTCTTGGCCATTTGATATGCTCATATTCCCTTATCTACAACTTATATTTGCACAATTGTGGCTAACCATGGTTGACCTAGGATGACAAGGTAACTAGATAGATTAATTTTGGGGGATAAAATCATGAAGTTTGCAAGATACTCTAGAGAATCTAAGGTTATAACTATGTTTTCTATCATCTCATCAGGGGTGATAGTAGAACTATCTACAAGTTGTAGAATCATTGGAGTAGCCCTTAGTCCTTCTATTTTCAACTTCTTCATAGTGTCCTTGGTCATGAAATTTATAGAAGTGCCAAGATCTATTAAAGCATTTTTAACAAAATGACCATTTATACTAATATTTTCTACTAACTTCTTGGATCAAAATATTTTGGTGTGATCAATTTCCCTAACATGATGTCAGCCAATTATCCCACAACATGGACTGTGGTGGGGTCCTTTTTCTTCCTTCTCAACTTCTTTAGGAAAGAATTTCTAATGGCTTTTCCATAGAGTATAACATCCTTGATAGCTTGGAATAGGGGTATTTGGACATGTATGTTCTTCAACTAATCAACAATATCAATAGGCCGTTCCTCTGCTTGTATAGGTTTGCTTTGTATAAACTTTTCTAGAAAAGGAGGTTCCACTGCTAGTTGAGCTTGGGTTGACATGGTGACTTTGGTTGGATTGAGGGTTCTAATGTTGCATGAGGATCTAGTATTTAAGTTATAAGAGGTGGTTTAGGCACTGGTAAAGTTGTACCAGATCTTAGATGCATATCTGTATCACTTAGAGTGTAGGTAGGATACCGTTGAGCATCAGCACTATACATGGGCTACTATGGCTATTGGCTAGTTTGGTTTGGCTAAGGTTGTGTAGGTAGTTGTGTCTACTTTTGAGGTCTAAGATTTGCAAGTGGTGGCATTAGAGCAGGTTTTTGAACTGGAGGTGGTAATTGTGGAGTACTAGTATTTTGGTTAGGTCACTGTTGAGATCCCCTCCATTGGTTCATAAACTGCCAATTCCCTTGGGGTGGTTTCCATTGGTTCTATTGGTGTTGCAAGTAGTTCTTTTGGTTCTACCATTGGTTACTCTATTGGTTAGGTCAGGGTGGTTGAGAATTCTGAGGCCATTGGGACCGTTGTGGGTTTTTTTTCCCAACATTATTTCAATTAGGTTGATATTATGGAGGACCTTGGGGATTATACTTTTTCCATTGATTACCATATGAGTTTGAATTTTTCAAAGGGTCCTGAGGCATATATTAACATTGGGCCTATGGTTGGCATTGAGCAACAAAAAATACTTGCTCATCATCTCCATCTATCTTGAGGTACTCAGTTGGAAGATGCTAGTTCTCCATGCTTGCAACTAGTTTACATTGGTAATCCTTCTTTTGCTTCTGGCAATGAGGGAAATATTCAGCTATTTGTAGCTTAGCTTTTTCATACTTCTTGTTTGTAGTCATTGTGTCAAGATGTGTAGTGACATCATTGATGATGTCTTGTTTGAAATCTGACAAAAGGTTAGATATCTCAATCTTTGAAATACCTTGACAGATTCCTTTAGTGATTATGGAATGAGGTCCTCGACCTTTCTTCATGGTTGACCTTGAATAGTTATGATAGATCTTCTTGAGATCTTCCTAGGAAGCTTGATATACATCACCACTAGCCATTAGGTCTAGTGCTTCTAGATAGCTATCATTCACACCTCTTAGAAAGACGAGCTTTTGTGAATCCTTAGATAACACATGTTGAGGGTTCTTCTTTAGTGTATATAAGAAACATGAAACATAGTCTTCCAATGTTTCTTCCTCCTTTTGAGATATCTTGAAGACATCATCTCCTCTTGAACCAGATGCTTTGCAATACTCTTTGTACTTATCCAAAAATATAGTTTGCATTTCATCCCAAGTTCCTATTGCATTGGCTCCCAAGCCCATAAACCATTGTAGAGTTGATTCTTTCAATGTTGATGGAAACAATTTAAGCTTATGGGCATCAATGTTGTAGGTAAAACTATGACAAAGTATGTCAAACTCAAACAAGAAAGTATCAAGGTCTTCGGTTGCAAGGCCATAGAACTTTGGAAGGGAAACTACAAGTATATTTTTGAGATTATTAGTATTTATAAGGCTTGGGAGAGGAAATGGAAAAGTAGCTTGTGCCATTACTAAAGGTATTAGATTATGAGGTTATTGCTAAAAAGGGACATTGGGTACTGGATGATTAACAAATGTTGGATTCAAAGCAGTATTATTGAGAAAACTAGCCAAAAGGTTGAAGACCACTTGTATCTATTGGTTCGGCTCTTAATGATTATGTTGTGGGAAAAATAGGGCTTGCATCTTCAAAAGGCAACTCAACTTCTTCTTCCTTAATTTCTTCATTCAAATTAACAAACTCTTGTGGAAGAAATCTACCATATTCATCTCATCATCTTCCTCTTTGATGCATGGAATTAAACTCATCACACTAGTGAAAGAAGGTTCAAAACTAAAAATTTCTAAAAAAATTTATCTCAGAACTATGACTCAAAAATGCTCCTAGTTTGATGTCATCCCCAACAACGGCACCAAAAATGGTCCACCTCACAATAGGTGTATCATAGTCATGCCCTGGGCCATGCTTAGGAATAATTTATTCAATCTAAGGACTATTTTTCCCACTATGAGGTGCATTTAATCTTGTCAACCCAAGGATGTATGCTTGAAATGATTCGTAGAATATGTGCACTAGGTCTCTAATGAGTCACTAAGCTTATGTTGTAACAAAGTAAAATGCAAGGAAAAGAACTTACACTATTGTTGTAGGAAACTAACACACTTAACTCTATGAATACTTGAAATACAATGAAAGGCTAACAAATATTTCAACTCATTTCATCCACTATAACTGTTCTCACATATGCTAAAAGAAGATTCACAAAGTGTGATGCTACAGGAAGAGACTTACAACTTCTACTTATAATACTAAAAATTCTTGGAAATAAATTTATACTATCATAATCTAATCCACCTTCCAAGTGGGCCCCCTTGGTCAACTTCAACTAAACTACTAACATAGGATAGAAGCCAAAAATTGTTTCATTACATTTCAAAAATTCATTACATGGGAACAACACATAGAACTATAAAAACACAACTCACTATAAAAGTTAACAATCTATTCTCATAAATTATTTTCTTCTAACTAAACTAACACACTTGTTCTAATTCCTATATATAGGAGATCGACACTTATTCCAAAATAGAAAAGTAAACAACCTAGCAATGAATCCGCAAAAGAGAAAGAGGGAAAATAACAAATCAAGGAGAGAAGAAAGGATAATGTCTTAAGGTAGGAATAATAAAGTCTAAACATTCGCTTGTCATAGGAATAAATGCAAAGAATGCAGGTAAGTCTTCATAGCTCCTCCATACTTGCTATTGTATGTGTGAATATGCAGCCTCTACTAACACACACACTTCAACACGGTCTTTATTTGCAGATTCATCCCAGAATGAACATTGGATTGTTCATCTGAAAATTAGCCAGCAAGGTGACCTATTTCCATCTATCTAAAGAGAATTGCTTATTAGATATCCTCATATTTGAGGTGTTAAGCAACCAGACCCTCTACGAACAAAGGATTTGAAAGAAAATGTGACTAATCTATATGAGGATGTAGATTAATCTAGAATGGAGTATGTGTGTTTAATCTAAGAACATGTAAAAGAAAGCTGTGCTAAAATGTATGCATATTATGATAAATGAGATTAAACCAGAAAATGAATATCTTATGAAAATAATGAGCTCAAATGAATGCACAATCCAGCAGCAATTCGATGCAAATTCTCATTCAACCTCCCCTAAAATGAAGAGATGAGGGTCTCTTAAATAGACTTTCCTGGAATCCATCAATGGTTGAGATCAATTTCAATCAACCATCAAGATTAAAGGTGAAGTTCATTCATAAAGGAAGATTCTCAAATTAAAGGGAGTTAACTGATTCAATTCCTTTTTGATCAACAATGAAATAAGAATTTCTTTTTTTGAACTGAAGAGAGATTTTGATGAGATATTTAATTTAATAAAATTAGATATGCTCTCATAATTACCTTTTCTATTTAATTAAATAATTCTATTTAATTAGTTAGGGACATTTTTCTTATTTAATTAAATAACTTCAATTAATTAATTAGGAATGGCTTCCCATTTAATTAAATAATTTTGTTTACTTAATTAAAATAGGCATATTTATTAAATTTAATAAATTTAATTCCATAGTACATTAGCCTTAGGATATAATTTAATTTAATTAAAGTATAAATAATTAGTAATTAAATTAAATATTAATCAATAGGTTTAATGTGAATAATATGAATAAATACTATAAGAATTAAATAATAAGCATGATGAATGCAGATTAAGGTTTTCTGCATCTGACAATTAAGTCAAGTAGCGAGTAGCTGAATAAGAATTTGCCTAATGGAATAGGACTTTAGGATTGGTCAAAAATAGACCAAAATTGGTATCATGGCAATGCGCCAATTTTGGGGTATTACATTTTACCCTTCTTTGAATGAATGTGCGAGCAGCACGTTGAATTCAAAGAAAATTAGAAAGCATGATGAAAATTAGAAAGCATGATGTGAAGATGAGATTGGTTTCGAAGTTGATGACACGGAGACCAATTGATAAGCTTTTAAGGACTATCTCTAGAACAGAGCTTAATCCCAAGGAATCCAAGTAGAACTCCTAGATACCTAAGATTGGTAGCATTTAAAAGAATATCTCCAGAATAGAGCGTAATCTTTAAGGATCCAAACAGAACATCTAGATACCTTAAATTGATAAGAATTTAAAAGGTTTCTTCAAAATGAAGTTTAACCTTTAAGGATCCAAATAGAACACCTAGATACTCGAGATTAATAGCATTTAGAAGACTATCTCCAGAACAAAGCATAATCTTCAAGGATCTAGATAGAACACCTAGATACCTGAGATTGAAAGCATTTAGAAGATTATCTCCAAAATGGAGGTTAACCTTCAAGGATCTAGGTAGAACACCTAGATACCCGAGATTGATAAAAGATAACAAGGTCCAATCATGAGTCATAGAATCATCCCTAGAAAAAGGTTTGATCCTCAAGAGAAGGGGTTTAGATTGTCCCAATACCTGTCCATCAAACTCTGAGAAGAGTTGTTATAACATTGATCAATTGATGGAAAGATAAGATAGATGGCAAAGATGCCAGATAGAAGGGAACAAGATGCCCTGAGTGATGAGATTCCCCAAGTGATGAGGACATGAGATGAGAACAAGATGCCCCAAGAAATAAGTATTCAATGATGTAATCATCCTGCCCCCTCGGGAGCGAAATCGAAAGATGAAACACCAGAAATAGATGTGAAATAATATAGCAATAGATATAGAAGAAATTCGAGTTGTAGTAGAATGTAGAAGAGATTAGAATGATCTAAAGAAAAGAGAAGAGTTGATTTGAAATTATTGTGAAGTCACAAAAACTGAGTTTGACCAAAAGTTGATCAGATTTAGCCACGGTTGACTTGAGCTGACTATTTCAAAAATGATTTTTGAAAATATGAAGAATGTAGAGATGAAAGGGTGCCAAGAATCACAAAGTATTAGAAAGATTTGGGTTGCACAAGAATTCAATCGTGTCGGTCCCCAAAATTTGAAAATGCATTTTTTCAGGCTCTTAGGTGTGTCAGGTTTCGAATTCAATCCCAAAAATGGATCCAGAACGGCTCCAATTAGCCAGGGGTGTATTTTTGCGCAAATTTGAGCACTTTGAAAAATTTGGGTCAACAGCTATATAAGGGTCCAAGGGGTCATTTTCAATTCATTTGTACTTGTTGTCTTCTATTGATTTGAGCTCTGAGAGAGACATGGCAGTTAGAATGAGACATCATCAATTTGAGCACTCTAGACGTCACAGCCACCCTGCAGACTACAAACCACCGGTGAGTATCGATTCTCCTGCTTCATAATTTTGCTTTTATGCATTTTGAAGTCATTTATTGCATGTTTTAGCATATTTTTAGGGGGTCAAATCTCTCTTCGCACGAGACCTATTGGCTTTCACACGAAGAAACAAGGTTCTTTGTTTCTTCGTGCTTGGCGGGGAGGATCTTTGTGTGGGAGACATTATGTTTCGCACGAAGGAAGAGATTCTTCATGTGAGGCAATTCGTTTCTCGCGCAAAAATCTCTCTTCTTGTGCAGACAGTTCTTTCTTCGCATGGATAGCTCTTTTTTCATGCGAAGGCTTGATTCTTCATGCGAAGAAAGAATGTTTTCATGCAAAATTGATAGAATTTCGCACGAGATTTTATGAATTTTGCATGAAATTCTATGATAGTCATGTGTAAAAGTTTGATTTTTGCACTAAAAATTTTCAGTTTAATTTGTTATGATGCATCATTTCTTCTTGATACTAATTGGTTCTTTTGTTGTTTCTTGTTGTGCATGTAGGAGGTCTTTGGTGATGTTGCATTCAGGTCGCATTTCCCACCATATGGGGAGCTATTGCAGAGTCTTGATGATGTTGATTGGGCACAGATTACTCGATTGGGTTTGTCTTCTTTGTGTCAGATTCCAACCGTGATGGTGAATCACGGCCTTCTCATTGCATTGGTTGAGCATTTCCATTTGAAGACAAACACCTTCCACTTGCTGATGGGTGAGATGACTATCACTCCAGAGGACATATGGAGGATTTTGCAGATTCCTTTCTACAACGCCTGGGTTGTCTACGATACAGTGCCCCGAGCAGGGATAGAGGCACTATCCATTGTATTTAGGAGGGAGCTACCGAGAGGTAGGGCTATCAACTAGGATGAGCTTATGCACACTTATGGACCCATGCACAGGCTAGCATCAATGTTGGCTATATTTTTGAGCTGCTTCCTATGTCCTGATAGAGGATAGCATGGTCTAAAGTGCAGGTGGGGAGTCATGCTCCACAGGATGCTAGAGGCACCTGAGATTTTTGGGTGAGGTTAGTGCATGTTGGCTCACCTTTTCCATGAGATGCACAAGGTCATCTTCCATGAGAAGAATACCATGGCAGCCAAAGTATATGTGTTACAGATCTAGGCCTAGGAGCATCTTCCCATATGTAGGCCAATTTTTGAGGATACCTGAGAGCCTATGGAGCCCTATATCTATAGATATCGAGGGCATATTACCCAAGCCCACCTGGGTAAGAAAAAGTAGTGGAGGATACGTCTTGATGATCTGGTGTTTGTTGTATGGTGATCCTGGTGAGAGACAGAGGACTGGGATGATGCACCTAGAGAGTTACCGTGGATGTTTAGTTCTCAACCTTTGGTGGGTAGGACGACATCAGTTATTGAGAGATTTGTGATATCATGGGTGTGGCGGTAGTATGGCTGACCACAGGATATTTTTGCTAAGTACTACACCTATGCTAGGTTGCAGAAGGATGTTGAGCAGGGCTGGCCAGCATGGATGGATCTAGGGCGATCCATGATAGACATTCGCAGCTTAGCTATAGTTCAGTGGGACTACCTGCCAGAGGTAGTAGATGTCGGGATGATGCCTGCATATCAGGCATTTTTGATTAGCCATCCGTTCTCACATTTTACAGATCTAGTGGGGATGGCAGGGCAAGTAGAGAGACAGGTGCCCTAGCAATAGCAGGCACAACCATAACCACCAATTCAGCCACAACAGTAGTCACGGGTCCAACACTGACTTTAGCAGATGCAAATTCCCCCACATCAAATGGGATCAGACCCAAGTGTCGAGGGCATTGGGACTAGGAAAAGTCGATGTGCAGGTAGAGGATAGAGGAGGAGGCCCCTCAACAGGAGGCTCCATAGTAGCAGGTGCCACCATAGCTGCAGGCACCTCCACAGAGGTAAGCACTAGAGATGTTAGATGAGGATATGCAGATCAGCCAGTAGGTAGGGTGCAGGACATGGTACAATGGTACTGAGAGCAGATTCGTGTGGCCTCCTGACAGTTGGGAGAGTTACCGATTATAGTGGCAGTCAGGGATGCGCAGCTGGTAGAGCAACAATGAGACATAGATCTTTGGAGAGAACATTCTGAGACTGCAAAGCAGAGATTGGAGCTAGTACAGGATGACATCCATTTTCAGTCAGCTTGTGCAGCGTATTACTATGCTACATATACCAATGCAGTGCCAGATGAGACACTCTAAGTACAACACTTTTCTCAGTATGCACAAGAGTCTAGGGGCACATGACCTCCTGCTAGACTAGATATGCCACCACTGCCTCTGCCACCTACTGCTCCTGCTCCTCTTGGAGGCAAGGGTACAGGATAGAGTTAGATACTTTGTGCCTAATCTTTGATTTTGATCCCTAGCTATGTATCGATTGGTGTGCCAGCACCACATGTATCATTTTTGATCGATTACACTCAAGTAGTGCCCATTTTTGTACTGACCCATTCTTTTGATATATATATATATACAAGATCTTGAGCTGAGTATTCCTGTGTACATGTCATTGTCTTTTTTACTTTACTTTGATGTACATGAGATGTATGTTGTACATAAATAGAATTCATATGTATGGACTGACATCTCATGTAGTGTTATATATTTTTGTTTGACAGTCACAGATATTCCATTGAGGAGCATGAATCAACAAACCAAATGCTTGTGCAGCCATGGAGGAATCTGATGCATGTGGAGATTCCCCCCAATCCTTCATTACAAAGGGTAGGAATAGAATGACCATCAAATTGTGTGCTTATGCAAATGAAGTATGTAATGCAAGACTATGTTAAATGCAACCCTAGGTCTAGTTACCAAGCCTCAATATTTAATCATCACCAGATATAAAATAAAACTTGTATGTTATACAATTCTCACTGACATTGCAATCATGGAAATATTAATATAACATATGTTATTGGTTTGTCAGGATTAAATGTAAGCATTCGAGGCAGAAGAAACCAGAATGACCATAACATTTGTCCCTTTTAATGTAGCAAGTTAACATAAGCATCAGAGCATAAATGCTAGGATGACCTGAATGTTGCTTGCATGACAAGAACACCAAACACATGGGAGATCCCTCTTATGCTAAGTATTCAGTATTCATTATGTCCGCAATGACCCTTATGTTTGTAACCTGAGATAGAAGTGTGCTAGATATATTTGTAGTGACCCATACGTTCACTTAGTAGGACGAGTGTCAGTATTTACTGAAGCATGAAGAGTTTACTCCAACAAACAAGGAGAAGAACCAACATTATTGGAATATTCGTATAAAAGGAGTTGAGGTACACACGACCATCTAATATGAGATGGAGGCTCTTATAGTGGACACCCCTCTTATAGGAATAAATCAACTTATTGGAACTAAACTGCAAATAGAAAGGAAAGAAAATATCATGCCCCCAGTCATTACTTCTCTAGTCAAAGATGAAATCATCGAGTTGCTCAAGGAGATATGATAAAGAAAAAAAAAAAGAAAACAAAGAAAAAAAGCCCAGCATATCCAAAAAAGTATATCATTTTTGAGTTTAATGTTTTGGGATTGATGTCAAGTGTCAATGTCTAGAATACATTTGAAAGAAATCTCTTCAGTAGGGTGACAATAGTAGGCAGACACAGTTAGAATGACTGACTGAGGTCAAAGAGGAATCTTCATGATGAAGAACCTAAGAAGGACTGAGCGATAGTAGATAGACACAACTAGGACTACTAGTGACTGACACAAGAGAGATCTTCAATAAAGGAATCTGGAGACATAACTTAGCAACAGTAGGCAGACACAGTTGAAACAAATGGTGACTATTGCGGAAGAGATTCTATGAGGAGAATCTTGAAGAGAGTATCACTGGTGATAGTAGGAAGATGTATTGAGGACCACTCGTGACTGTCACGAAGGAGATTCTCTGAGGAGAATCTCAAAAATAGTGACACTAGCAATAGTAGGCAGACGTAGTCAAAATGACTGGTGACTGTCATGAGAGAGATTCTATGAAGAGAATCTCAAAAAGAGTGACACTAAGGGGGGATGCCCCCGAGCTGTGACAAGACTCAATCCATGGATACATGAGCAAAAAATAGGAAAGCAAGAAAGCGAAAGTGAAAGCATGAAAGTAACTATACAGAATAGCCAAAAGATGCGCTACAAGATGGAGCATTGGGAACAAGAGGTGCCTATTTACTAGGTTTTCACCTTCTTGGTAGGATTCTCTTTTTTTGCTACCATGATGCCTGTTTCCAGGTTTTCATCAATGGCACTATTTTTGTTTTTGTTTTGTTTTGTTTTTTTTTCAATTTTTTTGTATATATATATATATATATATATATATATATATATATTTTTGGTGTTACCAAGGAGCCTATTGCTAGGTTTTCACCAGGGTAACAATTCTTTTCAGGACTTTTTTTCAGGACATATAGATATGTATAGAGAGCGTGCTAAGATTAAATCAACTATAAAATTTCTTTAGGTGGAGACTGTTGATAGGCTCTTTAAACATTTCTCCTTCGGTTGTGGAAAGCTGATAGGCACCAGATCTATATACTATAGTAATGATGTAAGGACCCAGCTAGTTTGGTTCAAACTTTCCCTTTTGCACTCGCTGTTGTTGATTCATAGGGTTCTCTCTTAGGACGAGGTCACCCAACTGGAAGTCATGTGGCCTGACTCTCCAATTGTAACTTCTGGTCATTTTTTGTTGATATGCTCATAGATGATCAGATGCCACTTGTCGTGACTCATCCAGTAACACAAGCTCTTAAAGTCGAGCTATCCTATAGTCATCATCAGTAATAAGACCCTTTATAGAGATTCTTAAGGTAGGAATCTTGACCTCTATTGGAAGCACAACATTCGCCCCATATACCAATGCAAAGGGAGTTGTGCCTGTTGGAGTTCTAATGCTTGTCCTATATGCCCATAGGGCTGGGTTGATCTGGAGATGCTAGTCTCTCCCTAACTTACTGATTGTGCAATGAAGAATTTTGAGGATCACCTTATTGGATGCCTCAGCTTAGCCATTATGTTGGGGGTAATAAATGGAAGACCAATGTTGTGTGATCTTGAATTTTTTGCACAGTTCCTTGAGGTCTTTATTCTTGAACTGTCCTCTATTGTTAGTAATGATTGAGGATAGTACACCATATCTACAGATGATGTAGTTTGTGATGAAAAGTGCTACAGTTTTGTCATCAGCAACTGTGAGAGGGACTGTCTCTACCCATTTTGTGAAATAATCTATAGCTATGATAATGAACTTATGTCCATTAGAAGAGGTTGGGTGAATCTGCCCCACCAAGTTGAAGGCACATTATTGAAATGGCCATGTTGTAGTAGAGGGAATCAGCTCTCTGGCTAGAGCGTGAATGAGATTCTCATGTAGTTGATACTGCTTGCAAGACCTAGCATACTAGAGAGCTTCTTGCTCCATTTTGGGCCAGTAGTAACCAGCAGGAAGGAGTTTGCAAGCTAGTGTCAGGCCATTGGAATGAGATCAACAAATACCTTCGTGAATGTCAATTAGTGTACGTTTGGACTCATCAGGTTCTAAACACCTAAGGAGTGTTCCATTGAGACCTCTCCTATTCAAATCGTCAGCAATAATGACATAATGTGAAGCATTATAGATTAGGTAAGATTTCTCATTCTGGGTCAAACTTTTCAAAATGGTTTGATTATGAAGGTAGGAAAAGATGTGATGGTAGCAGTATGATTCTTGCCCTACAATAGAATAGATCATCCTAGAATCAGGTGTGTCATAGGCTAGGTAGTGTAACGCTTCCACCAAGAACTCATGTTGGAGATCATTTTTTGCCATTTGTAGCAGGGAGGCCAGAGTGGCCATGGCATCAACCGCTTTATTATCTACTCATGGAACTTGCTGGAAGGTAATGTGTGCAAAATACTTCTTCAAGTCATCAACCATGTGCTTGTAAGGAATTAGTTTCTCATCCTTTGTTTGATACACATCATTTACCTAGTTGATAACAAGCTAAGAGTCACCAAAGATGTCTAACTGATCCACTCTTCATTCAACTATAATTTTCATGCCATTGATCAAAGCCTCATATTCAGCAATGTTATTTTTACAAGGAAACAAAATCTTGTACACTTTGGGCAATGAGTATCTCTGTGGTGTAATAAAGAGTAATCCAACACCTGATCCTTGTTGTGTGAAGGACCCATCGAAGAACATAACCCATGTATGGTGCGTGAGTGTCAGAATTGACTCATCTAGGAAATTGATATTTATTGGTAGAAGACTCTATATGGGTGCCTTGGCCAGCTGGTTATAATTGCCTATCCCTTTATAGCCTTGCGTTCAACATACTGGATGTCAAACTCACTGAGTATCATGACCCATTTAGCCAATCTTCCTATGAGAGCTGCCTTACTGAGCAAGTACTTTAATGGATCTATTTTAGCCACAAGCCATGTAGTGTGGGAAAGCATGTAGTGTCTCAACTTCTAGGAAGCAAATAAAACTACCAAGCAAGCCTTCTCAATAATGTTGTAGTTCTTCTCATAAGAGACCAATATTCGGCTCAAGTAATCAATAGCTCTTTCTTTGTTGTCATTGTCTTCCTCAGCCAACAGGATTCCCAAAGATGTTTCAGTGGCTGAAATGTATAAAAGTAAAGGCTTCCCATGCATAGGAGGCATCAGGATTGGTGGATTGACAAGATATTATTTGATCTATGTTAAGCTTTGTTGATAATCCTAGCTCCAATTGAATTTCACACCCTTATGTAAGGTCTTTGTGAAGGGTTGTGATCTATCCGCCAATTGTAAAATAAACCTATGAATAGATTGAAGCCTTCCCTGTAGTCCTCTCATCTGACTAATGTTTCAAGGTGGTGGCATGTCCATTATTGCTTGTACTTTTTCTGGATCTACTTCAATTCCTTTTTTAGAAACAATATATCCCAACAATTTCTCTGATGTGACACCAAATGCGCATTTCTTAGGATTGAGACGAAGACTGAATTTTTCCATATGATCTAGGATGGGTCCCAAATCTTGTAGATGAGTATTGCATTTAGCACTTTTGACCAGGGTGTCATCGACGTAGTCCTCCATGGTTCTATGCATCATATTTTGAAAAATTGTAATAACAACCTGCTAATATGTAGCACTAGTATTCTTTAAACAAAATGGCATCACATTCCAACAAAAGGTTCCCCATGCACATGCGAAAGCCATTTTCTCCTGGTCTTCTAGTGCAATTTTTATTTGATTGTATCTAGAAAAACCATCCATAAGTGAATACATCTCATAGCCAGCCATCATGTCCATGATTATATCAATATTGGGGAGCGAAAATTCATCTTTAGGACATGCCAAGTTAAGATCAAGGAGTATGTACAAACCCTAATAGATTTATTGTGCTTTGAAATTGGAACAATGTTGGATATCCATTCAGTATAATCAATTGCACGGATGAAACTAGCTTTTAGGAGTTTCTCCAATTCTGTTTTGACAAGCAATGCAACATGAGGGTGCATTTTCTAAAGCTTCTATTTAACTAGTTTAATGCTTGGTGCTATGGAAAAGTGATGCATGATAAGATCAGGATCCAATCCTAGCATGTCAGAGTATGTCTACGAAAAATTTATTTTGTTTTCCTTGAAAAAGGCAATGAATTGTTCCTTCTCTTCAGGTGACAGTGATTGTGCCAGATATACCATATGAGGATGTTCTTTTGTACCCAGGTTAATTGGTTGCATTGGCTCTATTAACACTGATGATCTCTCCTGAAAGTGACTGGGAAGGACATCAAATATCTCATCCACGGGTGCCTCAAAGAGGTTTTCACCCTTGGATACATCTTTTGTTTTTACTTTTTTTTGGATCTGACACTGCCACAATGTGATTTTCACCATCAGACCTCTTACATTTTTTTTAAAAAATTATGTGACTGAGATATTTGATGTCAGCCTCAATCATGTTGATGCTCTACTCATTGGTGGAAGATGTTATAGGTTCAATAGTGTTTAGGTAATAGGCAAGAGAATAGTCATTCTGGAACATGGGGACTTCATTAGATGCATTGGGGTTCCAGTCTATAAGCTCAAGATGTGTGAGTGAGAGAGTAGTGGCTAGTTCAATTGCGTTCACATTATAGTCATTAAGTGTGTGGACCAGCAATTTGAGACCTATGATGACCTCATCCATAGGTGTGTTCAAACACCTCAAAATACTAATGTTAGGAATTGATGACTCTAGGACACTAGTTGGATCAGACCCCCATGACCTAACCCTAGATGTTTCACCCTCTTCAATTCGATTTTCATAGACATGCACTTGGTCAATGTCTTTATCAGTAGTAGCTTCTGAAAGATTGTCAAATTCATATTCATGAGAATTGGTACTACATGGTAAGAGACTATAGAACTCACCAATAGTGATTACGACATACTCTCCTTCGGCCTCTAGATTCTTACAGAAATACTCAATATGACATGATTGACTAGATTCTTCCTTTTCTAAATGATATTTGAGTTGCTTAGTATTGTCCTCAAAAGAATCACTAGTATCATCCATAGTTCTAACACATGGCACAAAGTCATCTAGCTTAGCAAAGAATTTATTGAGATCATAAGAAATAGGATGAGGGTAGGAATCCTCATCATCAAATTCTTCCTCTTGAGTATCTGACTCAGCTTGTGACTCAGTTTCAGATAAAATCTCAGGTTTGGGGATGAATTTATTTGATCCCAAATGGAAAGGGACCTTCTTAAATCCTAGGCCTGTTGTATCACTATTGCTTCGAGCTATTGCTTTGATAATATCAATTAGGCCATTGTTATTGTAGCCAATAGGGCTAGTTCCCTTGTAACCAAAACACTTCATAAGCCTAAGACCAGGTCCATATTTCTTAGGACTGATTTCTCGAGCTTATTCTATTAGGTCCACTAGAGAATCTTCTTTGTAAAGCCATGTAGTAATGGCTCTAATTTCACTTTCATCTTCTAAGAGAACTGTAGCCTTGACAAAAGTTCCATTATACTTGGTCTGAGGTGTCAGCACGAATGGATTCTTTGCCTCTGAGGGTCTTCCATAATGTCGAGAGGACTCTAGGAGAGATGTTAATGATAGCACTGGTTCAATGTGGTACTCTCCCATACAAGTTTCTTTCAGTTTGAATGACTATTCAATTTGTTTCAACTTATTATCATGACAATCAGTAGACTCACGGTTAGCAAGGATGAAAGTTTCAGTAGCTTTGAGCATATTGCAGGTGTAGCTAGTAGTGGTAGGAATAGTAACTTCGGAGCCATGAAATGGGAATTTGATGCATTGGTGGTATGTAGATGGCATCGCGCACATCTCATGTATCCATGGCTGTCCCAACAGAATGTTGTAGGCCAAGGGAATGTCAAGCACTTGACAGGTGACATCCCTTTCAATAGGACTGACACAAATTGGTAAAACCACAAGACCTAGTGACTTTAGTTCCACTTCATCATATGCTTTAATAGTAATCTTTCATTAGGGATCAATAGAGTCCTTTGAATAATCCAATTGTCTAAGAAGAGCAGAAGAGACAATATTTAGGCCAGTGCCATTATTAATGAGTACCCAATGAACATGTGTCTAGTGGATCATAACCTCAATGTGTAGAGGCTGATTGTGTGGGTGATTTAGTGAGTTATCATCCTCCTCAAAGAAGGTCATAAGATAAGGTGAGGTCAGGTGACCTAACATGGATTGAAATTGCTCAAGACCAAGATCTTGAGGAGCATTTTTCTCAGTGAGGGCTTTGTCCAGAATTTGCCTGTGAGCAGGCGAGATTTTAAGCAGCTCAAAGATGGAAATTTGAGCATTAGTTCATTTCAACTAATTGAGAACACTATAACTGGTTGCAGTCAAGTTTGTTGTGGGTTTTGCACCTTTACCAGATGGACTAGTAAGGGCTTTATCTTTGTGTTGTTCAAGATTTGAAGTAGGAGGCACAGGGCCTTTGAGCACCAACTTGGCATGAGAGCGAGTAACAATGTTAGCATAGTGTTGCAAAGATGCATTATCCATTTCATTGGAAGTAGGGCCCCTCAAGACAAATAGTATCTTGGGTTTTTCGTTATCTTGCTTGTCCTTTATGGTGATAATGTTGCAGTATTTAGAATCTATAGGTTCAGCCATGTGAATGACATTGTCATCAATTGAATATGTATAGTTGACCTTATTGTAGGGTTCTGGTTTCAAAGTCTCTCCTTTTTCATAAGCTGGGAAAGGTTCTTTGAATGCCTTATGGTCTGAGTTTTTATTATGTCCATCTACCACAAGATCACCAGCATCAATCATGTCCTAGACTTTATGATGCAAGTTTATATAGTTTTTGGTTTTGTGTCCCTTGTTTTGGTGATACTCACAAAATGAGGTCTCATTCCACCATGGTGGACATGGTTGTGGATCATAGGGAGGAGGGTTATCCATTGGTGAAATAATCTTATGTTGTAGTAATGTTTTGTAAACCACATCCAAAGGCTCCCCCAGAGGCATATACTCTTGCTTGGGGCATGTTGTCCATGAGTTTCTCAGTTTGTTCCCAGATGCCTTATTGTCAGAGGGAGGTTTCTCAGCATTTTTGGCCGCCTTGAGACAATTTGTGAGATTAAATGCTGCTTTAGCCAATTTGGGTTTGACATTGTCAACAACTCCATGTACAATTTCTCGATTCTTGTTGACATGTTTAGTTTTATCCTTGTTGGAAGTGGAACCTTGTTTTGTGTCTCTCTGAAGAGTGAGCTCACCTTTCTTAACGATAAATTCCTCGATACAGATAGCTTGTGTAATCATGTCTTCAAAGGTACATGGACCTTGACGTTGGACTTTGTATCCGAAATCAGGTAGGAGGTTGTTAGTGAAAATGTCAAGCTTCTCCGTTTCTAGAATTTTGCGAGAATACTTAGTGTACAGTTGTCTCCACTATTGGAGGAAAGTGAGGAAAGGTTCACAAACCTTCTATTTAAGGTTGCATAGATCTTGAATATTGACAGGGTGTTGTATGTTATGAGAATATTGCTGAACAAATGAATTGGCAATTTTGTCAAACATCTTGATACCAGGAGGTAAATGTGAGAACAACTTCAAAGCTTGACCACCTAGGCTTCTAGGAAATAAACGCATGAGGTATGTTTGATTGTGTATAAACTCCATAGACAAAGCACCAAATTCCAGCAAGTGATCTTGGGGATCAGTAGTACCAAAGTACTTATCATATTTGGGTAGCTCTACACCTTGTGGGAAAGGCAAAATGTTTATGCTTTTGTCAAATGGAAATGAACAAAGAGCGTCCAATGTGTATGTCTTTATGGATTTCTCTTTCTCATGCATCATCTAAGCCAATTGGTCTTGCATAATTTTCAATTATTTTTGGAGTTTGGAAGTCTTTGTTTCTTCTTCAGTTTTGATAATGGTTTCTACATTGAAATGAGAAGGTAACTTTTCTCCCTCTTGGGCAAGTTTGAGAAAGTATTTTTCTTTCTCTTCGTTAATTAGGATTCCCATGACCTTTTGAATTTTTTTGTCTCTTCAACATTTTTCCATGTGTTCAGGGAGTATTTCCACCTCTTCCTATTCCTCATTAGTGTCAAAGTCTTTCTCTTTCTCTTTGTCATTCCTAGGTGGTTCTTGATATCGACTATGACTACCATGTTCAGGTTCACGATTAGTCATTATAGGAACGTGTTCAATTTTAGTGTGTTTTGTTTCAAAAGGGTCTTTGGAGAAAGGATCATACATCATGTTTGGGAATGTAGGACCCTTACCTATCTCAGTATTCTCTTGGTAAAAAGGATTCCTAATTTGTTACAAATTTTTGGAAAATGTTTGTTGAACTCAAGATGACCTGGCAAGTGAGGGAGATCGTGAAGATGCCTCACTAGCTGAACTAGATATAGATTTTGTAATGAAAGGTAAGTGACCTCTGCCATGATTACAACCCCTAGCATGACCACATTTAAGGTTATAGGGATAAAACACATTTCCACTTCTGGTTGTGATAGTCATAGACAAGGACAAGAAGCTAGAACCTGGACAAGGACTACACTAAGACTGAGTCTCAAAAAGGACAAGATAATAGTAAGAATTTTGTTCACTAAGGCACAAATGGTCTAATTTAAAGGTTAGAACAACCAAAGATTATGACCAATGCAACACAAAGTATGACAAGCATTAAGACAAGGACCAAAAAAATTACTTATGAGATGAGACTAGTCAAAGTACAAGACACAAGTATTTGGCTAAGAAAAGTGTCACTATTTTAGGACTATGTGCAGACAAAGAGAGATAAAAGGATGCAAAAAAAGATAGCGTGTAGGCCATAGACAGCTAAAATAGACCCAAATTGGTAATGGTGACACAAGATCTCATGCAAAAAACCTTTACAGGCCACACAAAGAAGTTTCACAGACCATGCGAAGAAGTTTTCTAGCTCGTGCGAAGGTTAGTGATAGTAATTTAATTTCACATGAATAAGTTCACAGGGTCATGCAAAGACTCATAACAGTAGTTTAATTTCGCGCAAGAACAAAATGATTTCGTGTGACGACCAGATGATTTCGTGCAAGAAGGTAGACTAGTTTTACAACAGCAACTGATTTTGACAAATTTTGATCGTTTCAGTAACCGAGCTGATAAACAGGCACGTAAAATAGCAAGTAGGTGATTTCAAGCACATCTGAAAACAATGAACAAGGGAAAAAGAAAACTTGCGCATGAATAATCAAGTGACTTAGTTTGTGCTAATGCCTAGGAGAGCTATTTGTGTATGTTTTCAAAGAGTTTTGCAATCATTGCAGACATTCTTAGAAAGTGAAAAGTTTGGCCTCTCTAAAGTTTTTAGTAATGTTTTGACTCTACAACTTTTATGACTCATAGGGGTGACCTCCAATCCTGGCACATCGAGGTTTCAACACAATCTGAGAACTTAATCTTCAAGAGCTGTTGGGGAGATCTGACAACCCACAATGAACCACACCCATGTAGATTTCTTCCACAAGGACATTTATATAGCAGTTGTCACTACTACGTCAAAAATGGTTATTATTGCTCGAAGTTTCATCAACGTAGTTTTCCCTATAGAGGGATTGTCTGCTACGGTTAACCCTCTCTAAAGGTGATCGACTCACAATAGTGTACCACAAGGGGACTTAGCTTCAAGATTCAAGGTCTTGACACTTTTTCACTTTTAGCCCAACCAAAGCAGACAGATTAATCTGACATGCTAAACTAAGAGTATCTCTTAAAGATCTATGATATCAACTCCTAGTGATCTATCAACCTTTTCGGAGAAAGGATGCCTTAATCAACAAGTTGAAGACTCATTTATCTATGAGATTCTCAAAGTATCCTCCCCACCTACAAGGAATCCATCGTAGAGAGGAGTTTCCCTAGGAACCCATTCTCTCAAGATCCATGAATAGTGTTCATGGGGCCTAATTACTATGTGTGTATAGATGTTAATTCCCAAAAGCAAATCTATCCAAAAGAAATCAAAGAGCACAAGGTGGTACACTTAACACTTTAACTAATGCGAGGTGAGTCCAAAGATGTGGAGCACAAGGTGGTACACCTAACACTTTAACTCAAAAACTAGTGAGTTCTAGAAAGCACAAAAGGGTTTCCTAGTGGAGCATTTAACGCTTCTTTCCTATAGACCCCTCCCCATTAACGTGGTGTTGATCTTGCAACCACAGGGTGATATAAGGGGCTGACGGATTAGCGATTCCAATAATCCAAGATAGCTAATTAGATTTATCACTAGTAACTAAGCTTGCTAGATGAAAACTAATGGAGATCACAAACTAGTATCAAATTATGCATGTGTTGTAAAATGAGAACATGGAAGGAAATACACACAAGCTTGACACCAGAGTTGTTCATTTTAGGTCCAAATGAAGTGTTATCAATCAAAGAGAATTACCTAGTAATCCTTGCAATGTGCTTAGTAGATGTTTTACCTATTTTTAGAAAATTTATCATGCTTTTCCAATTGTCGTACAAACCGCTATTGTGCTATTCCAAAAAAAAATTAGAAAATACAAAAAAACCAAAAATAGTGAGCAGTTAGCAGAAAAACCAGAAAACATGGAAATCAATGCAAAAACAGCTTTTGTCAATAGAGTTGCACGAAATTCCTGACAGTCCACGTGAAGAAGTTTTATGACCCACATGAAATTATTTTACGGCCCACATGAAAAAAAGGTGTCGTGCAAAGTTTCGTGCGCTCAGGCACTTTCTCGCTCGATACAAAAAGAATCTTCACGTGAAGATTCTAGATCCTCGCGCTAAAATGAACAGTCTCGCGTGAAGAATCATGAATCTATACAGAATAGTACAGATAGAGAACCAAAAAAATGATTTAAAAAAATGTAGAAGGAGGTCAGAAAATTTGATTTTCCCTACCCCACGGTGGGCGCCAAAAATGTATGCGTGAATATGCGACCTCTGCTAACACACACACACTTCAACACGGTCTTTATTTGCGGATTCATCCTGGAATGAACATTGGATTGTTCATCCAAAAATCAACCGACAAGGTGACCTATTGCCTTCTATCTAAAGGGAATTGCTTGTTAGATATCCTCAGATTTGAGGTGTTAAGCAACCAGACCCTCTACGAATGAAGGATTTGAAAGAAAATATGACTAATCTATATGAGGATGCAGATTAATCTATTTAATTAGTTAGAGACACTTTTCTTATTTAATTAAATAACTTCATTTAATTAATTAGGAATGGCTTCTTATTTAAATAAATAATTTTGTTTAATTAATTAGAATTAAGTTCTCCATTTAATTAAATAATTTTTTTAAATTATTAAAATAGGCACATTTATTAAATTAAATAAATTTAATTCCATAATACGTTAGCCTTAGGATATAATTTAATTTAATTAAAGTATAAATACTTAGTAATTAAGTTAAATATTGATCAATAGGTTTAATGTGACTAATATGAGTAAATACTATAAGAATTAAATAATAAGCATGATGAATGCAGATTAGGGTTTTCTACATCTGACAATCAAATCAAGTAGCGAGTAGCCGAATAAGAATTTGCCTAATGGAATAGGACTTTAGGATTGGTCAGAAATAGACCAGAATTGGTATCATGGCAATGAGCCAAATTTTGGGGTATTACAGCTACCGTGTCCTTTGGAACCATTATGACTTCCCTCTACCATGGGTACACCTCAGCATTCTTTTCTCCTTGAATGCTATTTGCACTTATCTTCAAATTCTTCCAATCATCTTTCAGCTTCATTGTTAATAGGTTAGTCATAATGTAGAGATAATTGCAAATACACATTTTCAAATTAAATTGAAATATAAGAACACACATTTTGATAATTATATGAAATATTGCATCATGTATATGATATTGGAAAAAGATGACATACTATCTAGCCATAGGTTAATCATTGGTTTAGGTAACATAGATCCACAAATGTCTTGATGAAAATGAAATAGAGTATTAACAAAGTGTTTAAAAACTATCATGAAATAGAGGCAATAATTAGCCTCATCAAGTTCATGTAGTATGTGATAATTATAAAAAAGGGACATTACAATTGGTATGAGTGCTCCATGCATAAATGTGCCATCTTGTGGAGATGAAAAAGTAGTATTCAAATAAAAATTCTTTAAACTATGGGAGAAGATGAAAACTTGTAAACAAATGCTTCAATGAATGGTCAAGGAACATACAAAAGAAATTAGATATTGATTGTGTGCATTAATAATACAAACCAATAGAAATAACATAAAATAAGAAGAGAAAAGAGAAAAAGATGAATATTCAAGACATTATGTCCCTATATATTTATAAAACCTTTGTACTTTAATTCCAATGAAAGAATGAAAGAAGATACTTATGCTGATTTACAAGATAAATGGTAACAATAGTCAAAATCAATAGATGTAAATATGAAAATTTTCACAATTTATGGTTGTATAGTGTCTTAAACAACATATATCTTTAGAGAAATACAATGATCTGCCAATTAAGTTCTTTCCTATCAATTATGTCATATGGATTTAAGAGGGGAAAATATAAGCCATGACCTATCTAAGGAATATGAGGCAAGTGATTACAATATAACAATTATACGATAAGTCTCTCATATTTGTGCATCATTCAAGGGAGTGAAAGTAACTACACTTAAGGAATAAAGTGAAATTAGAAATAAAATTTGGAGGATCTAATACAATAAATGATCATAAAATGCCACTACTTCAAGAAAGAAAAAAGGGGCTATTAACTCATTATGCATAACAAATTGGTTAAGCATATGGATCCATAAATATGATAAGGTTGACTGAACATCATCACAAGGATTACACATGAGAGATGACATAATAGAAGTATAATAAAAATTGAACTTATGTAAAGGTTTCTAGATCAAAACTCTCTTTTACCTTCTAATGAAAATTAACACTCATATGTGACATGGAGAGAAGTAATGTTTCTATCTTGGTTACTTTGTGCATCAAAATACATCTTCTTGAGGTTGGTAAACATGAGAAATTGATATAAAGGTAATTAAAATATGATAGTAGCTTAAAAGATTACCTACATAAATCAAATGAAGTGGAGTCAAAAGAAAATGAGTTTGAGTTTACAGAAAAAGAAAATCTTCAACCTATTGAAGAGGAAAAAAAGTTATACCAACCCTCTCTTATAAATGAATGAAGCTATTTTGAAATAACACAAAGAAAAATATGAAAAAATATTTTTAGATGTTTGGATCCTTGTGCATATTTAATAAAAAAAAAATGTAAGATTAATTTGGAAAAATATGATAAAACCCAACAATGTCATACCAAAATGATCCTTCAACAAACTCCATGCAATTGAAATTCAGAATTAGAACTCTTCTTGTAACATATTGAGGAATTATATTATTGGCCAAAAGTGCCCTCCCACCAAAAGACTGAATTCAAATATTAAACCCACCCAACGATCATGAGATTCAAAGATCCAACATTTGAATAGTATGCATAGGTGCACATTATAACCTTAGGTTATGTTTTACACTAAGTTCCAAGCCATTTCACATTATATTTTAAGTCTCAGAGCTGTGACAAGATAATATGGTCTTGATCTTACAATAACCCTTGTATCAGAGGATCATCAGGAAAATTAGTAGTGATAAGATGCTACAAGGCTCCTATTGGTCAAGTGGTCAAGTTATCACAATGTTGCAAATAGTCAAAGGATCATAGGCCAAAGAGAAGTCTCACCCAATGTTAAGATGCTACAAGGCTCCTATTGGTCAAGTGGTTAGGTTGTCACAACGTTGCAAATAGTCAAAGGATCATAGGCCAAAGAGAAGTCTCACCCAATGTTACAACACTCAACAATCATGAGATCATAGGCATACTAAGGATGTCTTCTGAGGACATGAGGTAGAGAATTTGCATACAGTCAAGTTTTCATGACATTAGAGATTTTGTAGGAGCGTGAGTCAAAGGAATATATGTTTTGATTCCATGAAAGGTTAGAAATTATAGGATTGTAGGGTTTACTTCCTAGGTTGTCGATGCTACGAAAGGGAAGGTTAGTTGTATGATCTTAGAGTCATAAGATCACAAGGTGAGAAGAGGTGGAGGCTAGTTTTAGATGGACATTAGATGTTTTGATCTTATGATATTCCTCTGTCATAAGGTTATAAGTGTAAATGAGAAGACTATTGAGGTCACAATAGAAAATTAGTTATCCGCAATTGTAAGATCATAGGGGTTATTGTTGTAGCTACCAATGTGATGATAGACTACAATTGTAAGATAGTGAAAGCCAAATTAGCCACACCTATAACATCACAAGAGAAGATTGATGGTACCATAACCTTACACCAAGAGTGTTATTGTACCATCATTCTGTCATAAGATCGTAGGTCTTGTTGCTATCAAGGGATCATTAGGAGAATGAAGGATGGGCTCAATTCTATGAGGTGTAGGTGATCATAAGATTCTAGAGGTCAGGGTTGTAATACCCCAAAATTGGCTCATTGCCATTATACCAATTCTGGTCTATTCCTGATAATTTCAAAGTCCTATTCTAATAAGCAATTCTCATTCTGCTATTCGCTACTTGACTTAATTGTTAGATGCAGAAAACCTAAATCTACATTCATCATGCTTATTATTTAATTCCTATAGTATTTACTCATATTAGTCACATTAAACCTATTGATTAGTATTTAATTTAATTATTAAAGTATTTATACTTTAATTAAATTAAATTATATCCTAAGGCTAATGTACTATGGAATTAAATTTATTTAATTTAATAAATACGCCTATCTTAATTAATTAAATGTAATTAATTAATTAAATGGGAAAGGTATTTCTAATTAATTAAAAGAAAATTATTTAATTAAATGGAGTACTTACTTCTAAATAATTAAACAAAGTTATTTAATTAAATAGGAAGCCATTCCCAATTAATTAAATGAAGTTATTTAATTAAACAAAAGTGTCTCTAATTAATTAAAGATTATTTAATTAAATAGAAAAAGTAATTATGAGAGCATATTTCATTTTATTAAATTAAATATCTCAACAAAATCTCTCTTCAGTTCAAAAAAGGGGAATTTCCAGTTCACTATTGATAAAAAATGAGTTAACTCAGTTAACTCCTTTTTCTACTCAAATTAAAACAGTTAACTCCTTATTTTACTCAAATTAAGTCCGTTAACTCCCTTTAATTTGGGAATCTCCCTTTATGACTGAAACTCATCTTCAATCTTGACCGTTGATCTGAATCAATCTCAATCGTTGATGGATTCCATGAGACTCTATTTAAGAGACCCTCATCTCTTCATTTTAGGAGGATGAATTGATTTGCTATCGAATTGCTGTTAAAATTCATGCTCATATTTACTTACATTTCTTGCATACATTCTCATTCTTAGTTTAATCTCATTTTAGTTTAATCATGCATATGCTTAATCTAGTTTGCTTCATTTGTTCTTGGATTACATTGCATCTTTCATTTTTTAGATTAATCTGTATACTCATTCTTAGCTTAATTCCATTGTCAAATCCTTTGTTCTTAGAGGATCTGGTTGCCTGCACCTCGATTCTGAGGATATTAACAGGCAAAATCCCTTTAGATAGAAGGCAATAGGTCACTTTGCAGGGCAAATTTCGGATGAACAATTCAATGTTCATTCCGCAATGAATCCATAAATAAGGACCGTGTTGAAGTGTGTGTGTTAGCATAGGCCGCGTTTTCACATATACATTTCTGGCGCCCACTGTGGGGCATGAAAATCAATTTTTTTGGCCTCTTTCTGTATTTTTTAATCATTTTTTTGTTCTTTGTCCGTACTGTTCCGTACAGATTTGGGAATCTTCACACGAAATTGTTCATTTTTGCGCGAGGATCTAAAATCTTCGCACGAAGATTCTTTTCGCATTGTGTGAGAAAGTTTTTTGGCACGCGAAGCTTCATGCGAGACCTATATCTTCGCGTGAGCCAATTTTAATTTTGCACGAGCCGAGTTTAATTTTGCGCGAGCTAAATTTAATTTAGCACGAGCCAAATTTGATTTCGTGCGGCCCGTAAAACTTGTTCGCATAGACTATTAGGAATTTCATGTGAAACTCTACTGACAGAGGAAAATTTTTTGCATTGATTTGCGTGTTTTCTAATTTTTTTGCTGATTGTTCGCAGTTTCTAGTGTTTCTGTGTTTTTTGATTTTTTTGAACAGCATAGCAGCGGTTTGTGGAACAATAGGAAAAGTGTGCTAAAGTTGTCAAAAATAGGTAAAAATCTACTAAGCACGTTGCGAGGATCACCAGGTAATCTTCATTAGCTGATAACATTTCATTTGGATCTAAAACAAACATCTTTCGTGTTGAGCTTGTGTGTTTCCTTTTGTATTTCCAGCTTACAACACATGCATAAACTCATACTAGGGTGTGATCTCTGTTAGTATTCATTTAGCAGGCTTAGTCTTTAGTGATAGATCTAATTAGCTATCTTGGGTTATTGGACTCGCTAATCCATCGGCCCCTTGTTCCACCCAGTGGTTGCAAGCTCAGCACCACGTTAAATAGGGGAGGGGTCTACAGGAAATAAGCGTTAAAGGCTCCACAAGGCAACCCTTTTGTGCTTTTTAGAACTCACTAATTTCTGAGTTGTGGACTCGTTTTGGCTTGTGTGAGGGGTTAAATGTTCCACATCTTTGGACTCACCTCACATTAGTTAACGCGTTAAGTGTACCACCTTGTGCTTTTTGATTACTTTTAGATAGATTTGCTTTCAGGAATTAACATCTGTACACACATAGTAATTAAGCCCCCATGAACACTATTCGTGGATCTTGAGGGAGTGGGTTCCTAGTGAAACTCCTCTCTAAGATGGATTCCTTATGGGTGGGGAGGATACTTTGAGCATCTCGTAGATAGATGAATCTTCGACTTGTTGATTAAGGCATCCTTTCTCCAGAGAGGTTGATAGATCACAGGAAGATGATATCATAGATCTTTAAGAGATAATCTTAGTCTAGCATGTCAGATTAATCTGTTTGTTTTGATTGGGCTAAAGGTGAAAAGGTGTCAAAACCTTGAATCTGGAAGCTAAGTCCCCTTGTGGTATACTATTGTGAGTCGGTCACCTTTAGAGAGGGTTAACCGTAGAAGACAATCCCTCTACAGGAAAAACTGTGATGACGAAACCTCAAGCGGTAATAGCCATTTTTGCCATGGTAGTGACAACCACTATATAAATGTCCTTGTGGAAGAAATCTCCATGGGTGTGGTTCATTGTGGGTTTTCAGATCTCCCTAGTAGCTCTTGAAGATTAAGTTCTCAGACTGTGTCAAAACCTCGGTGCACCGGGATTGGAGGTCACCCCTGTGAGCCATAAAAGTTGCAGAGTCAAACCATTATTAAATACCTTAGAGAAGCCAACTTTTATTTTCTAGGAATGTGTGCAATGATTTCAAAACTCTTTGAAAATGTACACAAATATCTCTCTTAGGGAATAGCACAAACTAAGTCACTTGATTGTTCATGCGCAAGGTTGCTTTTGCCCTTGCTCATTATTTTTAGATGTGCTTGAAATCACTTGCTTGCTATTCTACGTGCCTGTTTATCTTCCTGGTTATTGGATCGATCAAAAATTTTGTCAAAATTAGTCGTTGTTGTGAAACTATTCTATCCTTTCGTGCGAAATCATTTGGGTCTCGCGTGAAATCATTTGGCTCTCACGTGAAGCCATTTTTCCCTCGTGCGAAATTAAAGTTCTGTTGCACATCTTCGCGCGATCCAGAAACATTCTCGCATGAAATTAAAAACTGTTACTAATCTTTGTGCGATACAGAAACATCTTCGCGCAGCCCGTAAAACTTCTACGTGTGACCCATAAAGGTTTTTCACATGAGATTTTGTATTAGCATTTACAATTTGGGTTTGTTCTAGCTATCTGCAGCCTGCACACTGTCCTTTTTTGCATTCGTTTATCGCTCTCTGTTTGCAAATAGTCCTGGAATAGTGACACTTCGCTTAACTGAAACTTGTCTTATACCTTGACTAGTCTCGTCTCATACGTAATCTTGGTCCTCGTCTTAATGCTTGTCATACTTTGTGTCGTAGTGGTCATAATCTCTAGCTGTTCTAGCCTTTAAATTAGACCATTTGTGCCTTAGTGAACATCATTCTTGCTACTATCTTGTCCTTTTTGAGACTCAATTTTAGTATAGTCCTTGTCCAAGTTCTAGCTTTTTGTCCTTGCCTATGACTGTCACAACTAGAAGCGGCAACATGTTTTATCCTGATAACATTAGACATGGTCGCGCTAGGGGTCGTAATCACGACAGAGGTAGCTTACCTTTCGCTATGCAATCTATATCTAGTTTGGCTAGTGAGGCGTCTTCACGGTCTTCCTCACTTGCAAGGTCATCTCAAGTTCAACGAACATTTTCCAATTTGCAACAAATTAGGAATCCTTTTTACCAAAAGGATACTGAGACAGGTAGCAGTCCTGCATTCTCAAACATAATGTATGACCCTTTCTCCATGGACCCTTTTGAAACACAACGTACGGAAACTAAACAAGTTCCTATAATGACTAATCGTGAACCTGAACGGGGTAGACATAGTCGATATCAAGAAAAACCTAGGGATGACAAAGAGAAAGAGAAAGAAAATGACACTGATGTAGAACAAGAAGAGGTGGAAATCCTTCCTGAACACATAGCAAGATGTCGAAGAGAAAAAAACTTTCAGAAGGTCATGGGAATCCTAATCAACAAAGAGAAAGAAAAGTACTTTCTCAAACTCGCCCATGAGGGAGCTAAACTGCCCACACATTTTGATGTGGAGACCATTATCACACATGAAGAAGAAACTGAGACCACTAAACTCCAAAAACAACTGAAAATTATGTAAGACCAATTGGCTCAAATGATGCATGAGAAAGGGAAACCCAAAAAGACATACACATTGGATGCTCTTTGTTCATTTCCATTTGACAAGAGGTGTAGAACTACCCAAATATGACAAGTACTTTGGTACTACTGATCCCCAAGATCACTTGTGGGAATTTGGTGCTTTGTCTATGGAGTTTATACACAATCAAACGTACCTCATGCATTTATTCCCTAGAAGCCTAGGTGGTCAAGCTTTGGAGTGGTTCTCACATTTACCTCTTGGTATCAAGATGTTTGACGAAATTGCTAATTCATTTGTTCAGCAATATTCTCATAATATTCAACATCCTGTAAATATTCAAGCTCTATGCAACCTTAAATAGAAGGTTGGTGAGCCTTTTCTCACTTTCCTCCAACGGTGGAGACAAGTTTATACTAAGTACTCTCATAAAATCCCAGAAACGGAGAAGCTTGACATTTTCAATGATAACCTCTTACCTGATTTTGGGTATAGAGTCCAACTACAAGGTCCATGTACCTTTGAAGAAATGATTACATAGGCTATCTGTATTGAAGAATTTATGGTCAAGAAAGGTGAGCTCACTCTTCAGAGAGACTCAAAACAAGGTTCCACTTCCAACAGGGATAAAACTAAAATGTCAACAAGAACCAAGAAATTGTACATGATGGGGTTGTTGATAATGTCACACCAAAACCTACTAAAGCAGAATTTAATCTCACAGACATCTTCAAAGTGGCCAAAAGTACTGAGAAGCCTCCTCTTGACAATAAAATGTCTGGGAACAAACCAAGAAACTCATGGGCAGCAAGACCCAAGTGAGAGTATACGCCTTTAGGAGAACCTTTGGATGTGGTTTACAAAACATTGCTACAACAAAAGCATATCTCACCAATGGATAACCCTCGTCCCTATGATCCACAACCACATCCACCATGGTGGAATGAGACCTCATTTTGTGAGTATCACCAAAACAAGGGACATAAAACCATCAACTGTATAAACTTACGTCATAAATTCTAGGACATGATTGATGCTGGTGAACTTGTGGTAGATGGACATAACAAAAACTCAGACCACAAGGCGTTCAAAGAGCCTTTCCCAGCTTATGAAAAAGGAGAGACTTTGAAACCAAAACCCTACAATAAGGTCAATTATATGTATTCCAATGATGACAATGTCATTCACATGGTTGAACCTGTAGATTTTGAATACTGCGATGTTATTACCATAAAGGGGAAGCAAGATAATGATAAACCCAAGACACCATTTGTCTTGAGAGGCCCTACTTCCAATAACATGGATAATGCATCTTCGCAAAACTGTGCTAACCTTGTTACACCTCCTACTTCAAATCTTGAACAACACAAGGACAAAGCCCTTGCTGGTCCATCTGGTAAAGGTGCAAAACACACGACAAACTTGACTACAACCAGTTATAGTGTTCTAGATCAATTGAAATGAACCAATGCTCACATTTCTATATTTGAGCTGCTTAAAATCTCACTTGCTCATAGGCAAATTTTGGACAAAGCCCTCATTGAGGCAAACGTTCCTCAAAATCTTGATCTTGAACAATTTCAATACATGGTAGGTCACTTGACCTCACCTCATCTTATGACCTTCTCCGAGGAGGATGACAACTCACTGAATCACCCACACAATCAGCCTCTACACATTGAGGTTATGATCCACCAGACACGTGTTTGTCGGGTACTCATTGACAATGGCGTTGGCCTAAATATTGTTTCTGCGGCTCTGCTTAAACAATTGGATTATTCTGAGGACTCTATTGATCCTCGATGAAAGATCACTATTAAAGCATATGATGAAATAGAATGAAAGTCACTAGGTCTTGTGACTTTACCAATTCACGTCGGTCCTGTCGAAAGGGATGTCACCTATCAAGTGCTTGACATTCCCTTAGCCTACAATATTCTGTTGGGATGGCCATGGATACATGAGATGTGCGATGTGCCATCCACATACCACCAATGCATTAAATTCCCATTTCATGTCTCTAAAGTTACTATTCCTGCAACTACTAGCTACACTTGCAATATGCTCAAAGCTGTTGATTCTTTCATCCCTGCTAACTGTGAGTCTACTAATTGTCACAACAATAAGCTGAAACAAATTGATCAGTCATTTAAATTGAAAGAAACTGGTATGGGAGAGTACCACATGGAACCAGTGTTTTCATTAACATCAATTCCAGAGTCCCCTCAACATTTTGGGAGACCCTCAGTAGCAAAGAAGCCATTCGTGTTGACACCTCAGACCAAGTTTAATGGCTCTTTTGTCAAAGCTACAGTTCCCTTAGAAGATGAAAGCGAAAATAGAGCCATTGCTGCATGGCTTTACAAAGAAGAGTCTCCAGTAGACCTAATAGAAAAAGCTCGAGAAATCACTCCTAAGAAGTATGGACCTGGTCTTAAGCTTACGAAGCATTTTGGCTATAAGGGAACTAATCCTATTGGGTGCAATAACAATGGTTTAATAGATCCTATCAAAGCAACAGCTCGAAGCAACAGTGACACAACTAGCCTAGGGTTCAAGAAGGTCCCTTTCCATTTGGGATCCAATAAATTCATACCTGTACCTGAGAGTTCATCTGAAAATGAGTCACAATCTGAATCAGGTACTCGAGAGGAAGAATCTGATGATGAGGATTCTTACCCTCATCCTATTCCTTATGATCTTGCTAAATTCTTTGCTGAGCCAAATGACTTTGTGCCACGTGTTAGCACTGTGGATGATACTAGTGATTCTTCTGAGGACAATATTGAGCAACTCAAATATCATTCAGAAAAGGGGGAATCTAGTTAGTCATGCCATATTGAGTATTTGTGTAAGAATCCAAAAGCTTAAGGAGAGTATGTTACTATCACTATTGGGGAGTTCTATAGTCTCTCACCATGTAGCACTGATTCTCATGAATATGAATTTGACAATCTTTCAGAAGCAACTACTGATAAAGACATTGACCAAGTGCATGTCTATGAAAATCAAATCGAAGTGAGTGAAACGTCTAGGGATAGATCACAGGGGTCTGATCCAACTAGTGTCTTAGAGTCATCAATTACTAACATTTGTACTCTGAGACATTTGAATACACGTGTGGGTGAGGTCACCATAGGTCTCAAATTGCTGGTCCACGCATTTAATAACTATACTGTGAATGCAATTGAACCAACCACTACTCTCTCACTCGCACATCCTGAGCTTATAGACTGGAACCCCAATGCATCTAATGAAGTCCCCACATTCCAGAATGACTATACTCTTTCCTGTTACCTAAACGCTATCGAACTTGTAACGTCTTCCACCAATGAGCAGAGCGTCAACATGACTAAGGCCGACATCAAATATCTTAGTCACATAATTAAAAAGAAAAAATGCAAGAGGTCTGATGGTGAAAACCACATTGTGGCAGTGTCGGATCCAAAAAAAGTTTTAAAAAAAGATGTATCCAAGGGTGAAAACCTCTCTGAGGCACCCGTAGATGAGATATTTGATGTCCTTCCCAATCATTTTCAAGAGAGATCATCAGTGTTAATAGAGCCAACATAGCCGATTAACTTGGGTAGAGAAGGACATCCTCATGTGATACATTTGGCTTAGTCATTGTCAACTGAAGAAAAGGAATAATTCATTGCCTTTTTCAAGGGAAAGAAAATAAATTATGCCTGGACATATTCTGACATGCTAGGATTGGATCCTGATCTTATTATGCATCACTTGTCCATAACACCAGGCATAAAACCAGTTAAACATAAGCTTCGAAAGATGCATCCTCATGTTGCATTACTAGTCAAAGCCAAATTGGAGAAACTTCTAAAGGCTGGTTTCATTCGTGCGATTGATTATGCTAAATGGATATCCAATATTGTCCCTATGTCCAAGCATGATAAGTCTATCAGAGTTTGTATAGACTTTCGTGATCTTAACTTGGCATGTCCTAAAGATGATTTTCCGCTCCCTAATATTGATATGATCGTGGACATGATGGCTGGTTATGAGATGTACTCACTTATGGATGGTTTTTCTAGATACAATCAGATAAAAATTGTGCTAGAAGATCAAGAGAAAACAACTTTCACATGTGCATGGGGAACCTTTTGTTGGAATGTGATGCCATTTGGTTTAAAGAATGCTAGAGCAATGTATCAACGGGCTGTTACTACAATTTTCCATGACATGATGCATAGAACTATGGAGGACTATGTTGATGATACTTTGGTCAAAAGCGCTAAACGCAATACTCATTTGCAAGATTTGGGACCAATCCTAGATCGTATGGAAAAGTTTAGTCTTCGGCTCAATCCTAGGAAATGCGCATTTGGTGTCACATCAGAAAAACTGTTAGGATATATTGTTTCTGCAAAAGGAATTGAAGTAGATCCAGAAAAAGTACAAGAAATAATGGACATGCCACCACCTTGAAACATCAGTCAGATGAGAGGACTACAGGGAAGGCTTCAATCTATTCACAGATTTATTTCACAATTGGCGGATAAATCACAACCCTTCACAAAGACCTTACATAAGGGTGTGAAATTCAATTGGAGCCAGGATTGTGAGCAAAGCTTAACACAGATTAAACAATATCTTGTCAATCCACCAATCTTGATGCCTCCTATGCATGGGAAGCCTTTTCTTTTATACATTTCAGCCACTCAAACATCTTTGGGAACCCTGTTGGCTCAGGAAGACAATGATAACAAAGAAAGAGCTATTTATTACTTGAGCCGAACATTGGTCTCTTATGAGAAAAACTATAGTATTATTGAGAAAGCTTGCTTGGCAGTTGTCTTTGCTTCCCAAAAGTTGAGACACTACATGCTTTCCCACACTACATGACTTGTGGCTAAAATAGATCCATTAAATTATTTGCTCAGTAAGGCAGCTCTCACAGGAAGATTGGCTAAATGGGTCATGATACTAAGTGAGTTTGACATCCAATATTTTGAATGCAAAGCTATAAAGGGACAGGAAATTGCAGACCAGCTTGTTGAGGCACCCATACAGAGTCTTCTACCAATAAACATTGATTTTCTAGATGAGTCAATTCTAACACTCACTCACCATACATGGGTTATGTTCTTTGATAGATCCTTTACACAACAAGGATCAGGTGCTGGATTACTTTTCATCACACCACAGAAATACTCATTGCCCAAAGTGTACAAGATTCTATTTCCTTGTACAAATAACATTGCTGAATATGAAGTTTTGATCAATGGTATGAAAATTGTAGCTGAATGGAGAGTAGATCAGTTAGATATCTTCGGTGACTCTCAGCTTGTCATCAACCAAGTAAATGATGTGTATCAAACAAAGGATGAAAAACTAATTCCTTACAAATGCATGGTTGATGACTTGACAAAATATTTTGCACACATCGCCTTCCAACAAGTTCCACGTGCAGATAATAAAGCGACTGATGCCATGGCCACTCTGGCCTCCCTTCTCCAAATGCTAGAAAATGATCTACGACACGATTTCTTGGTGGAACTGTTACACTACCCAGCCTATGACAAGAATCACCCTGCTACCATCACATCTATTCCTACCTTCGTAATCAAACCATTCCGGAAGGTTTGACCCAGAATGAGAAACGTTACCTAATCCATAATGCTTCACATTATGTCATTATTGCTGACGATCTGTATAGGAGAGGTCTCAACAGAACACTCCTTAGGTGTTTAGAACCCGATGAGTCCAAACGTGCACTAATTGATGTTCACGAAGGCATTTGCGGATCTCATTCCAATGGCCTAACACTAGCTCGCAAACTCCTTCATGCTGGTTACTACTAGCCTAAAATGGAGCAAGAAGCTATTAAATATGCTAGCTCCTACAAACAGTGTCAACTACATGGGAATCTCATTCACGCTCTAGCTAGAGAGTTGATTCCCTCTACTACAACATGGCCATTTCAACAATGGGCCTTTGACTTGGTGGGACAGATTCACCCAACCTCTTCTAATGGACATAAGTTTATTATCACCGCTATAGATTATTTCATGAAATGGGTAGAGGCAGTCCCTCTCATAATTGCTGATGGAAAAATTGTAGCACTTTTTATCACAAACTACATCATCTGTAGATATGGTATACCATCCTCAATCATTACTGATAATGGAGGACAATATAAAAATAAAGACCTTAAGGAACTGTGCAAGAAATTCAAAATTACACAACATTGGTCTTCCATTTATTACCCCCAAGGTAATGGCCAAGCTGAGGCATCCAATAAGGTGATCCTCAAAATTCTTCATCGCACAGTCAGTAAGTCAGGGCGAGACTAGCATCTCCAGATCAATCCAGCCTTGTGGGCATTTAGAACAAGCATTAGAACTCCAACGGGCACAACTCCTTTTGCGTTGGTATATGGGGTGGATGTTGTGCTTCCAATAGAGGTCGAGATTCCTACCTTGAGAATCTCTATGAAAGGTCTTATCATAGATGATGACTATAGGATAGCCTGGCTTCAAGAGCTTGTGTTGCTGGATGAACGACAACAAGTGGCCTGTGATCATCTACGAGCATATCAAAAAAGAATGGCATGAAGCTACAATAGGAGAATTAGGTCACGTGACTTCCAGCTGGGTGATCTCATCCTAAGAGAGAATCCTTAGAATCAACAACAATGAATGCAAAAGGGAAAGTTTGAACCAAACTTGCTAGGTCCTTACATCATTACTGCAGTATATAGATCTGGCGCCTATCAACTTTCCACAACCGAAGGAGAAGTGCTTAAAGAGCCTATGAAAACTCTCCACCTAAAGCAGTTTTATAGTTGATTCGATCTCAGCAAACTCTCTGTACATATATAAATGTCCTGAAAAAAAATCCTAAAAATAAGAAAAAGTCCTGAAAAAAATTGTTACCCTGGTGAAAACCTAGCAATAGGTGCCTTCGTAACACAAAAAAAAAAAAAAAAAAAACAAAACAAAACAAAAAAAATTGAAAAAAAAAGAAAAGTGCCATTGGTGAAAACCTGGAAACAGGCATCATGGTAGCAAAAAAAGGAAATCCTACCAAGAAGGTGAAAACCTGGTAAACAGGTGCCTCTTGTTCCCAATGCTCCATCTTGCGCTGCATCTTCTGGCTACTCTATATAGTCACTTTTATGCTTCCTCTTTCTTGCTTTTCCTGCTCATGTTTCCATGGATTGAGTCTTGTCATAGCTCAAGGGTATTCCCCCCTTAGTGTTACCTTTTTGAGATTCTCCTCATAGAATCTCCTACGTGACAGTCACTAGTCATTCTGACTGCGTCTGCCTATTGTCGCGAG